>CAJZCY010000005.1:16282500-17482500 GCA_914969975.1 Anopheles atroparvus | reverse complement strand
ACTAACAACCAAGAAAACACGAAGAAAACTAACAAACGTAAATCAAAAACCTCCTCTTCGGAAGAAGATCTTTCACCCAAGCATTCCCTGAAAAAGAATGCAAAAATCCTCCTAGCCTCTACCTCTCCAATTCCCTCTCCTACTTCCCCTTCCCCATCCGCCAAATCCTCCTCCCCAAAACACCATAAAAAGAAAACATAGAACCCTCCAAGCCCCCATCAGAAAGGAAACTTGTAAATTCGCTTACGATACCGTTCCATCCTCTTTCCCCTAAAAATGGCACACACAATTGCCCTACAATGGAATATACGTAGCATAAACGCCAATTTCAATGACTTACAACTTCTAATAGCAAAACACTCCCCAATAGTCATCGCCCTACAAGAAGCCTATCCCAAAAGACATGTAAACAAAGAATATGACTGGTACTTTAAGGAAGCCCAACCACACCATCACAACGTGTGTTTGGGTGTCCTCAAAGATTACCCCCACAAAGTACTGACGATAAACACCGACCTCCCCATAGTTGCCATCCAACTAAATTCCCCAATAAAAGCCACTTTCATCAGTATATACCTTCAAAACCAACACATCCCACAACTACAGACCAAACTACAAAACTTGTTAGACACAATACCAAAACCCGTAATCTTCCTTGGTGACTTCAATGGTCACCACCCTATTTGGGGTGGCAACCGAACTTCACCTCGAGGTACCTCAATACTCAAATTCTCCATAAACAATGACCTAATAGTCACAAACCCCAACAAACCGACCAGAATATCCCCCATAGATGGACATCATAGCACCCTCGATCTAACCATTATTTCCTCCCAACTGACTCAACAAATTAAAACCAACGTTGAAACAGACACATACGGCAGCGACCATTATCCTCTCACTCTCCAATTGATAGAAAATCCCCCAGAACCACAAAACAGACCAAAATACATGTACAACTTAGCAGACTGGACTAGTTACAGACAAGAAATTGAATTTTATCTACGAAACCAACAAAACTGGACACCCGAACAATTCACAACTCTGATTCGTAACACAGCCAACTCCTTTATTCCACGCACACCTAACAATCTCAAAAAACGCCAGGTCCCCTGGTGGAACCCCGAAGTTGCCAAAGCCATAAAACTCCGCAGAAAAACTCTAAGATCCCTCCGTAGAGCCACCAAAAACAATCCTACTCCCAGCCCATACATCCTAAGCCTTGCAACAGCCTACCGGACAGCAAACACATTAGCGAAAATAGCCATTAAAAAAGCAAAAGAAGAATCGTGGAACCGTTTTGTAGAGGAGATAAACCCAGACATCACATGCAAAGAAATGTGGCGACGGGTATCTCTTCTACACGGTTCCTCCAAAAAACCCAACCATATTCTCTACCTCAACAACACGTACACAACAAATCCAACAGAAATAGCAGAAATCTTTAACGAACATTTTTACAACACATCCGCTACCCACCACTATCCCACCCCTTTTCAAAAAACCAAAATTACAGCTGAATCCCAGGTAATAACCTTCCCTACCCTAGAACACGCTCCCTACAACAAACCCTTTGGACCAGAGGAACTGACCTGGGCACTTAATAAGTGCAAGGGAAAGTCCGCTGGACCTGACGACATTAGCTACCCACTTCTCCAGAACCTACCATACACAGGTAAAACGACACTCCTAACAATATACAACGACATCTGGCACACAGGTAAAATACCTACCGAATGGAAGAACAGCCTCATTGTTCCTATTCCCAAACCAGACAAAAACCCACACGACGCTACAAACTACAGACCCATATCCCTACTCAATTGCATTGGTAAAATACTGGAACGAATGGTAAACCGCAGACTGACCCAAATACTCGAAACACAAAACCTTATCAGCGACGCACAGCACGCTTTTCGTGCTGGGCGAGGAACAGAATCCTATTTCTCTTCTTTTGAATCCATAGTCCAAAACTCCTTCACAAAAAACGAATACATTTCCTGCGCTATAATAGACATATCAAAAGCATTTGACCGAACATGGAGACACGCAATACTGGACCAACTCTCTCGCTGGGGAATCGGAGGCAACCTTACCTCTTACCTCTCCGACTTCCTCACAAATCGTACTTTCCAAACCATCATACAGAACACCAGATCATCCATCAAAACCTTAGAGAATGGTGTCCCGCAAGGTGCCATTCTTTCACCTACCCTGTTTAACATCTCCACTCAAACCCTGATAAACTCTCTCCCTACCGATATCATACCGCTAATCTATGCAGACGACATACTCCTCATAGCAACTGGACCTTCCCCAAAACAAACCCAACAATCCCTACAAAAAGGACTAGACAAACTACAGCAATGGTCCCGCTTCACGGGCTACGAAATATCAGGAGAAAAAAGTAAAATCATTTGCCTAGCACCATACCACAGACGCCACTCAAAACCACTATACATAAACAAAACACGCATCCCCAACGTGACTAAAGCCAAGATCCTAGGTGTAGTAATCGACTCAACACTTAGTTTCTCTGCCCACGGACAATATTTACAAAACGCCACCAAATCCAAACTCCAGCTGTTTCAGAAGCTAAGTTGTGGTAAACGACGAGCCTCTCGTCAAACACTACTTAGAATCATGAACTGCTGGCTGATCCCGAAAATCCTTTTTGGAGCTGAAATCTTCACAAGAGGCGGCCCAAAAATCCACGACACACTTGAAAAAATTTACCATAGAGCTCTCCGACATATCACTGGCGCCTTCCGCACCAGCCCAATAGACTCAATTCTTAGTGAATCCGGACAATTACCCCTCAGACACATACTTCTTAACAAACTAATAGCAGCACACACAAGACTACAGGAGAAAAGCTTCCCTGCTGATCCTCTCAAAGACAGAACTAAAACCCTCTTCAAACAGCTCACAAACCAAGACCTCCCTGAAACAGAAAAACTTACACGACTCACCGACCGACCATGGAACAACGAAAAACCCTCCATAGACTGGACAATGAAAAACATGAAAAAGGAAGAATACAACCCAACCATGGCACAACAAACATTCCTCCAACTGATAAACACCAAATACAAACAGCACCACCAGATCTTCACAGATGGCTCAGTTCAACTCCAAAAAGTAGGATGCGGAATCTATTCTAGTTCTTCATCCTGCAGTATAAAACTCAATAATAACCTATCTATTTACTCAGCAGAAGCATTCGCACTAGCAATAGCAGCCGACGAGGCCACAACAGCAAACACACCAAATGTTATTTTCACAGATTCCGCCAGCGCACTAGAAGCCCTGGAGACTGGCAAATCCAAGCACCCCTACATACAAGCTATAGACGAACACATTCTATCAAGGAAAATCTCCTTCTGCTGGATCCCCAGCCACATGGGAATCGCCGGAAACGAAATCGCCGACCGGCTGGCAAACGAAGGACGACAAAAACCTGAGGACATCACTGGAGCCATCCCGAAGCAAGATCTCCTGCGCTGGGCACAAGAAGCCGTACGCGCAGCCTGGGACCGGCAATGGAGATCGCTGACCACCACCAAACTACACAACATAAAGCAGACCACTCATCCCTGGAACGATACAGCAAAACCACGCGACCAACAAATTCTCAGTCGTATCAGAATCGGACACACCCGCATAATACACAGCCATCTGATTACCAAAGACAGCCCTCCAATATGTAGCACCTGCGGAACACAAATTACAGTCCACCACCTCATCGTAGAATGCAGAGCCTTCAGCAACGAAAGAAGCCAAAATAACATTCCTTACGACCTTCCATCCGCTTTGAATAATAAAGACACCCTTGAAAGAAACATATTAAACTTTTTAAAACAGACTAAGCTTTACGAAAGCATTTAGACATAAGTTTAACTGACACGGAGAAACAATGTGATCCACGAAAACGTAGTTTTCTTCCATCCTTTCCCATCCTACTTTCCTTTCTTGTATCCTTATACAGTAAGTTAGTACCTAAGTAGTTTTTATGTTTTTGTGTTAGCAAAGAGACGAATGTCGCCCTCGTGCGCAAAGTCTCTATAATAATAAAAAAAAAAAAAAAAAAAAAAAAAGTTAAGAAAGAGCCACAACAGTAAGCATCACGGAGATCATCGCGTTCAAAAAAGGATACAGAAGTGTTTTTTTCCAAGTTAAACTGCAAGTTAAACTGTGAAACGAAAACATATTGTTGCGGCGTGTAAACAATTGTGAACTTGGTGTTACGGGTGGTTTTCAGAATGCAAAGGAAAGCGACACCAGATTACCATAATTTCCGGTCGAAGCTACGGAGGCAAGTCATTCCTGATGCATCTAGTGACACACAACACAACACTGCAACGAAAATACAGCTGGGCCGAGTAATGCGTCGCATCCTGCAACTGCAGAGACACCGTATGAAGTAATCGAAGTGGGTGACACAGAAGTGGATCAGGTGGATGATGATCAATATAATTTATCTGATGCGAAGTACATCGAAACCGACAGTAGTAATGAGGATATTTCACCATATCGCAATTACCTCGAGAGCAACCTTCAGAGAAAAGCTTCGCTATTGGGCTCTTTCATTTAGCATTCCACATTCTGCCTTAAATGTACTGCTGTTCATATTGAACAACAATCAAGTGAGCCAATTGCCAAAAGATTCCCGTACGATACTGCAAACGAATAGAACACCAGTGCAGACTGTGGCCATCGGAACTGGTCAATTTTGGTACAATGGTATCAAAAAGTGCCTCGTGCAGCATTTTCGGTAAGAATCCAGCGACACAGTTATTATGATAATAATTATGATAAATTTGTAATATGAAATGTTTTCTATTTTAGCAACACAGTTCCACGTGTGGATAACATATCTCTAAATAATTCCATCGACGGACTTCCTCTGCATAGAAGTTCTTCCTCCCAGTTCTTGCCCATACTCATCAATATTCACGAGATGCCGGAAGTTCCTGTGTTGAAAGTTGCCATATTTAGCGGCACGTCCAAACCAGACGATCTGGAACTATATCTTCGACCGTTTGTTTCCGAGCTAAACGAACTCCAGGATCACGGCATCACGCTAAACAGGAAAAGATTGAAGGTGCGGATACGTGCAGTCATCGCAGATTCCCCAGCAAGAGCCTTCATAAAGGGTAAGTACTAAAAAGCAGTTCTCAGTGCATTCATGTCCATTGTACTTTATTGAAAAATGTTGTTCTTTTTTGTTCCAGGTGTGGTAAATTTCACTGGGAAACACGGGTGCCTGCAATGTACATGCGTAGGAGAGTATGATCGGCGTTTTCATAAAACTATTTTTAAAGGAATAAATGCTCCTAGACGCACCGATACGATATTCAGGGAATGCGGTTACGGTGCTCACCATATAAGGCAAACTCCGTACTAGATATTAAATACTTGAACATCGTGGACCACGTCGTGGTGGGCGACAGGCTGCATCTCATAGATTTAGGGATAATGCGGAGGCTGCTTTTCGCATGGAAAAACGGAGGTTTTCTTTGCGAAAAATGGTCTCCACAACAATGTAGTTTAATATGTTCTATTTTAGAACACGTCGTTCTACCCGATGAGCTTCATCGGATGCAAAGATCATTAGATGATTTAGAGAATTGGAAGGGAACCGAATACAGCAATTTCCTATATTATGTTGCAATTACTGTATTAGAATGCGAGGGAACCGAAACAACTTACACACATTTTCTGAATTTTTTTTGCGCCATAACATTGCTATCGTCAAATATTTATAAATGTTACTGGGAGACAGCAAAACATTTGCTGAATCAATTTATTTTAGAATGTCCCCGATATTATGGAGAAGGAATATTGACTAGCAATTTTCACAATCTGCAGCATGTATATGGTTTATTTATTTATTTATTTACACGGCCAGGCCGTACTGTATAAGAATTATACTTTTCTTTTCCGTTTTTTTTGTTTTTACAAATTTTAGCTTAAGTCTAGTGTTAGTAGTATACTTATTACTAATGTTAGTATTGGACATGGGATAACTGGGGCATCATGGACTTCTGGGGCCGCCAGCTTTGATCTCAAGCTGTTCTCTCCAGTCCGTACACTCCAGCTCATTCTGGGGAGTCGGGCCTCTGCCTCGTGTTGTAGTACGCTATGTGGGCTGCTTTGCTGGTCTGTTTGGCCTTGGTGCCATTGCTGATCATCGTGGAGTTGGGACAAGCTTTTGATGTGCGCTGTGTGGCCCTTTCTGACCGATGTTGTTGGGCCTTATTTGGCTCAAGCTGTTCTCTCCAACCCGTACGCTCCAGCTCATTCTGGGGAGTCGGGCCTCTGCCTCGTTTTGTAGTACGCTATGTGGACTGCTTTGCTGGCCTGTTGGGCCTTGGTGACATTGCTGATCGTCGTGGAATTGGGCCAGGCTTTTGTTGTGCGCTGCGAGGCCCATGCTGACCGATTTTGTTGGGCCTTATTTGGCTATTGTTTATAGGGCAGTATACCCAGGCTTGCAACATTTAAATACGAAGACTAAACATATCGGGGAAACAAGAAACATGGTGACAGGAAAGGGTGGGGATAGGGAGGGAGAGGGTCGGATACAAGTATGGATGTCCTACAGTGCGATGCCGCTGTTCATGGCGAACTTGAATATTACCCATGCATATTCGTAATCCCTTTGACCCAATATGTCCCGTAATGGAACTCCCGGCTCTCGCCCCAGCGCTCGCAGTTTAGCCACAAGATCTGGGCGCAAGGTATTGAATTCCACGCAGGACCACAATATATGATCCATGTCGTGGAACCCAGCACCGCAGCCGCACATCTTAGAACTGACGATGCCCACACGATGAAGGTGGGCGTTCAGTGCAAAATGATTCGACATGATGCGCGACATCATGCGAATGAACGCCCTACCCACCGAGAATCCCTTGAACCAGGGCCGTAAGGAAACCCGCGGTGAAATACTGAACAGGTACCGCCCGAGCTCGTCCGCCTCCCACATGTCCTGCCAGCGAGCCACGCAGAGCTGAAGTGGGAGACGAAGGAACTCGTGCGGTGGAATCGACCTCTCAAAAAAGCCCCCCTCGTCGGCGCCCCGCTTCGCCAAGGAGTCAGCCCTCGCGTTTCCATTTATACCACAGTGAGCGGGAACCCAGACCAGCGAGATCCTGAATGCTTTGTCGAACAAGGTAGTCAGGACACTAACGATCTCCTGCACAACTGTGTCTGCGCTGGAGATCGCCCTCACCGATCCGAGTGCCTCTACAGCACTGAGGCTATCAGTGAATATGTGATAGCTGGCCGGAGGTCTTGAGCTGATGAGCACCAGAGCCTGCCAGATCGCGACAATTTCCGCAATATATACACTGCACGGCTCTCTCAGTTTAAAGCAGGCCTCCGCTGTGAGGTTGTACACCCCGAAGCCCGTACCCGTCCCCGAAGAAGATCCGTCCGTGTAAAATGCACTGTCCTCCGGGATATGGCCAAACTTTTCCACAAAGATGCTGGGAATCGTCGTCCAGCGAAGAGTTTCTGGGATTCTCTTTGTTTCCTCTCTCATCGAGCTGTCTGTTATAAGCAACGAATTGTAGGACTCTGGGAGGTTAGCACGGCTTTCGTTAGCTTGTATACAAGGATTAACCTGTAGTGATAGAAAATCTTGGTATGTGCGCATGATTTTGCATTTGGATCCTTTCTCTTGTAGCGTCTTGAGGTTCTCTATCACTAACGGGTTGGTAACGCTGGCCCGGACAAGAAAGCGAAGCGCAAGTAGACTGTAGCGTAATTTTAGTGGCATCACACCGGCCATCACCTCCAAGGACATAGTGTGAGTTGATTTCATGCTTCCTAAGGCTATCCGCAGACAACGGTACTGGATCCGTTCGAGCCTGATAAGTTTAGTCTTGGCAAGCCAGTGGAAACTAAAACTACCATACTCAAGGACAGATCGGACCGTGGTCTGGTACAATCTCAGGAGGTCGGTGGGGTGTGCCCCCCACCAGAAACCCGTGACTGTACGTAGAAAATTTATCCTTTTACTGCATGTCCGTAGCAGATGAGCAATATGGGCGTTCCACATGAGTTTGTTGTCAAACCAAACCCCGAGGTACCGAAACGATCTGACTATGTTGATTTTTGTGCCGTTTAAGTGCAAATCGAATTCTGGGTTAACAAGATTTTTCTGCCTATTACTCGTGGTATCGTAAAAAAAGGAAAATATTAACATTTCTGATTTGGCCGGTGAAAATTCGATACCAAGTGCGTTGGCCCACGCAGTTAACTTGTCCAGAGTGGATTGCAGGGGGTTTTGCAATCCAATTATTTTATTGCTGGTTACACACACGACAGCATCATCAGCAAATTGGCGAAGTGTACAATTTTGCACCAGACATGAGTCAATGTCACGAACATAAAAATTATACAGGAGAGGACTAAGACATGAGCCTTGTGGGAGACCATGGTAACTGAGTCGTCTCACTCTTGTGTCCGAATTCTCGAAGTTCATGGTCTTCACCGACAGCAGATTAAACAAGAAGTTATTAAGTCTCGGACCGAGGCCCGCAGACTGTAATTTTTTACAAAGAATATGGACGCTGACGGAATCAAAAGCCCCTTTAATGTCCAGGAATACTGATGCTAACATTTCCTTCCTCGAGCGAGCTAGTTCGATTTCTGTTACCAGTAACGCAAGACAGTCATTTGTACCCTTACCCTTGCGGAAGCCAAATTGTGTTTCGGAAAGGAGCCCGTTGGATTCCACCCACCTCTCTAACCGGAACAGGATCATTTTCTCGAACAGCTTTCGGAAGCATGAAAGCATGGCTATAGGTCGGTATGACTCTGGATTTGATGGGGGTTTACCAGGTTTCAAAACTGTCGCTACTCTAACCTCACGCCACTCCTCCGGAACCTTGTTGAGTTCGAACATTTTGTTGTACAACCTCAGCAATCGTTTCCTCCACAGGTCCGGAAGATTCTGGATTAACTTAATCCGAACTCTGTCCAACCCTGCGGCGGAATTCCGGCTTGAGAGGAGCGCAAGTGAGAGCTCGACCATAGTGAACCTTTCGTCTAAGCTGCAGCTTCCCCCTGACGTCTGTTGATAGAAATCGGGAGCCGGTACGAAGTCTGGGCAAACCTTTTGTGCAAAAGGCTCGAGCCAGTCGTTATTAAAAGAATCTATCACTATCGGAGTGTTTCTGTTACGCATCCTTCTCGCCGTGGACCATAGCGAATTAAGTGAGGTCGTTGGTTCTAGAGTATTGACGTAGTTTCGCCAGTAGCTCCTCTTTTTAGCTTTTAAAAGGTTTTTGCACTTTTTCTCCAAACACCTATAATTGTCAAATAGGACCATGGAACCTGTGCTTCTGAACCGAATGTATGCATCCCTCTTCGCATAGAATGCAACCTGACAATCTTTGTCCCACCAAGGAGCTGGCTGCTTCATTTTGTTTCTCCTCCCGATGGGATTCCTTACTTGAAAGGCAAGTGCACATTCGATCATGTTCGTAACCAAGTTATTGTATTCCTCTAAAGGAGTACAATTAACCTCAATAAGAGGCAACGCACTCAACATTAATTCGCTGTACCTCCCCCAGTCGATGCCCTTCGTCAAGTCACTATTGACTGGAGGGCGATCGACTGTGGGATTCCCCCTAGGGATAGAGATCTCAATTGGCAAGTGGTCGCTGCCATTGGGATCCTGGATGACCTTCCACTTGATATCCAATGCAAGCGACCTAGTACAAAGAGAGAGGTCTATTGCGCTCGGCCTTGCTGGAGGTTTTGGTATCCTCGTTGCCTCACCAGAGTTTAGAATTGCCATACTGTTGTTGTCGCAAAAGTCTCTAATAATAGGCGCCCGATTATCGTCTCTATTGCAGCCCCAATCGTAACCGTGTGCGTTAAAATCGCCCAAGATGAAACTTGGCGCGATCAACGCCGTAGCTATTGCTTCGAGGTCATTTTGTATTAGATTGGGGTCCATGTTTGAATCCGGCGGGATATATAGGCAGGCAACAGAAATAACAAGACCACCTATCTTTGCCTGGGTTGCGACTGCTTCGATGGTCTGTAGAGGAGGGAGTGCTATCCGCTGGAAGCTGTGACTGCTTCTGATCCCGATTAGCACTCCACCTCCCCGCCTATCACTGCCTAATTCGTTTCGGTCTTGTCGGATCATGTTATATCCTTGGAGAGTTAGAACGATATCGGGGACTAGCCAAGTTTCGGACAGTGCAAATATGTCGCAATCATGGTTGCTGGTAAGACTTTTAAAAAAATCGAGTTTTCCTATAAGGCTCCTACAATTCCACTGTATGATGTTGGGCATTTTGGGGAATTAGTTGTCCAAACGGACCAACATCTGCAAAGCTGGCCATTGCCCCAGCCATTGTTTCACGGCACATTTGAGCAAGGGCAGCCCGAAGGTCAACATTGTCTTCAGCGGTTCTGGAATCCTCAAGGCACTCATCAGTGAAGCGATCAACTCGTCCAGCGAGGGGATGGTCTCCTGGGCGAGCTCACGCTCCGACAACCGCTCACTCGTCGCTATGACGGGTTCTGTAGTTTGGGAACGAGAGGAGGCAGCTTTTGCAGCAACCTCGCCATTCGGTGGGGAGCTGCGTTTGCCGCGTGGCTCCTTTGGCGAGAGCTGTGGGCTTTTGGGTTTTTTCGCTTTTTTGTTTTTCCTTCTTTTGGGAGGCTTCATCCTGGCCTGCTTCGATCTCACCTCCAACCGCCCAGGGGCCGGAGGAACCAACACTTCCTGCCCAGGGGCCGGAGGAACCAACACCGCCTGCCCAGGGGCCGGAGGACCCGATACTTCCTGCTGGGGAGGGGCATGTTGCTCCTCATCCAGGAGGCCGAACCGGTTACCATTCGGGCTGGCACCCAAAAAGGCCCCAGAGTACGATCCGGTTGCCCGCTGGAACTGAACTTTCTTCAGCTCAGCGCGCACCCGCGTGTACACCGGACATGACTCCTGCTCATGCCACTGTTTTTTACAGTGCACACACTTGTACCCGGGGGTCGTGCAGCCCGCGGTCACATGCTCTCCACGACATCTTGAGCATCGTGGTTTGTTGCTGCAAAAATCGGTTGGGTGCCCGACCCTACAGCACCTGTCACAGGTGGGCACTCTCGACACGAAGGCTCTGGCGATCGGAATGCGCAAGTTCTCAACGACCAGGTAGTTCGGCAGGCGATCCCCCTCGAAGGTGACCCGAATGGAGCGAGACTCCCTGTACAGCTTCTCACCGTTCTCCGTAACGGCGGTGTACATGGGCCGCACCGCCAGGACCCTCACCTTGGGGTCCGCCGTGGAACGGAACTCTCCCAGACCGGACCTTTGAATAACATCCATAGGATAATCCAGGTCGTTGATCACGCCGTCGCACTCGACCACACAGCTAGGGATGTACACTCGGTAGTTCATCGTGTAAGCCACGTCAGCCGCAATGGCGTTGGCCTGCGCCCTGTCCAGCACCGTCACGCGAATACGATTAGGGCGTACTCGTAACACGTCGGTAACCGCCGGGTATTTGGTTTGCAGAGAGCCCGCTATGCCACGAAGGTCAAGTGCCTTGGTTCCGGGCATGAAAAAAACGCAGTACTCGCCCCGCCATGAGCTTGGGTACGCACGGGGACGTAACGGGGCCTGGCTCGCTGGCCTCTTTACTGCTGTATCAGGCGGGCCTTCAGAAGCCTTGCGCTTCCCCCCATCCCCTCTACCTTTTACAACCGAGAACCCCTTAAAACCAGGGGGATCTTCGTCCATTTCGCCTTCATCACTCATTGCCACTGCCTTGACCGCCAAGGGCCTACGGCCTCGCACTGCAGGATTATCTTTATTTTACTTATTTATTAGGGAAGGAAAGGGAACTTTTATACTCACCCAAAGATCACTCGGGGAAACAAAAGGACAGGACAGACGAACCAACGAATGTCCGCACAAAACAGACAGGACAAACGCTGAAGTAACACAACACGACAGTACCGGCATTCGCTTCGACCGAACCAACACTACATCAACGTACACTGTACGGGACACTGCAAGCTGGGACACTGACCCTTCTCTTATCGCCGAGACAAATTGTCGGCGGAGCGATCTGCTGATGCGACTGTTCCGTTCGGATGTTGGAGGCAGAGTGAGCATGTATATGATGAAGTAGTTAAATTTGGACCGCTAGAGACTATATCTTCCTATCCATTCGAAAATGCCCTGCAGCAGGTGAAAAATATGCTTCGAAATGGATCGAAGACCTTAGCGCAGGTAGCAAACAGATCGTCTGAATTGGACAAGTTGGACGTTGTACCTGGAACATCTTTTTTCTCTGGTCCATATTTAACTAAGATAGGTGATGAAATTGTTTTACATGTTACACCCACTTTCATACTAAGACAAAGTCGTGGGAACCAATGGTTCATGACTAAAAATATAGATGTCGTGCAATACGAAACCGCGGACGAGTATGGTTCCTCAATCGCAATATCAGGTCGAATATTTACAAGTAAAAAGGAAAACTTTCTGGAACCAATTCCCTCGAGCAATTTACATATTTTCAAATGCAATCTGGAACATTTGTCTCCAATAATATCTAAATTTAGTATAACAGATATAAAATGTAAATTAGTTGCAGTTCAGGCTGACCCACAATCAGATTATTCGTTTGTTCCTTTATTACACACGTTAATAAACTAATAACTTGACCATTTATTAATTTCACATTATGCTTTATTTCAAATAGTGAGTTCATACCATCTTTTTTCTAGCAATCGTCTTCGATATTTCAGTCCGGTTTAGGATGCACCGTGGAACCAAGAGGATGCACTGAGCAGTTTTTGTATTGGCTATTGGTTGGAGGTTTGATTTGTTATGAATGATTATGTGTTGGTTTATGATGTGATGGTTTATGGTTTTGATGGTTATTGTGTTCTTTTGGGTACTGAATGGCTAGCTGTGGCTATGATGCCCTGATTATTAAATCGTTGCCTAGCCTGTTTAATTTTTTGTTGAAAAAAATCGGCAATGTCGTGATCGGATAATATTTTTGTGGTGTTGCTGCCCAGAAATTTAAAAAGTTTACAAATATTTTTGAGTTCCATAATGCTTATGTTTTCTCCTAAGCGGGATTTTCCTGTCAATGTACATTGTGGTAACAAATGTTTGCTGAAGATAAGGTCTAACCCACGGTGCATCCTGTTGGCCGAGTCGATACATCCTACTTCATCAACAAACAAACAGTTGCTCTTGAAACTGTGCCAGCCATATTGGTTCACTATTGGATGGTTGGCTAAACGAAAGAGGACCCATTGTCTTTTTAATGTATGGGGGCGGGGTTGTGGGTGTAGCACGTGGTCCTGGAGTGGTTGGAACTCGGCACGGAAGCCTCGGCGTTAATGGGGGCACTGGTTGGCTGGATGACGGAGTACGCGGACTGTTGCCAGCGACGGACACGGTTGGCAATCGTGGGCTAGTGGGTGTAGCACGTGGTCCTGGAGCGGTTGGAACTCGGCACGGAAGCCTCGGCGTTAGTGGGGGCACTGGTTGGCTGGATGACGGAGTACGCGGACTGTTGCCAGCGACGTACACGGTTGGCAATCGTGGGCTAGTGGGTAAAGCACGTGGTCCTGGAGCGGTTGGAACACGGCACGGAAGTCTCGGCGTTACTGGGGGCACTGGTTGGCTGGATGACGGAGGAATTGATGGACCAGGAGTGAATGGTTTTTGTTTGTACATGCTGGCTGAAAACAGTTTACAAATATTCAACTATTTTCAAAAATAAAACAAAACCAGCACACTGTTTACTCACCGTTTTACGGACTGATCTCTTCGATGATTTAAGCACGACTGAAATTCTGCCTGTTTTCAACACGTACACTTCTGTTGGGTTTTCAAATTTCCACGAAATCCAAGCTGAACCATGCATCAATTGTGCGCAGGAGTTTACAACGCAGTTATTTTGTCGGGCGTAAATGTGCTTGGTATTGAACTGTTCCGCGAAAATTGAACTTTCGTGTTCATGTGGAAATCATTCAATTCGTGAGAAGTCGTTCATTTTTTTCCGGCTTACTCTGTTGGCCAGAATTTTATTTCATGGCCTACCACATTGAACGAAACGTGAAAAATATCTCATCACCCAAGGGGTTTCGTTTATGAGCGTTTTTCATCGCAGAAAATCGCCCAGTTTTTTTAAAACATTGAAAAACGGAAATGAATGCCATTTGATGAAAAAATATAGCATCGCAACGTTGCGTTGTGTGTAAAACATAGTAATCGCAGACGTGTGCGTAAAAGCACACTCAGATTTTGTTAAACACCACAAATGTTGCACCATGCTTTCGGTGTCCAACAAAATTGCAAAATTTGTGTTCCATGAAACGCATGTGTCAATGGATCGACGAATAAAGCGGCGACAGCAGGTAAGTACAAAGAATGAGTAAAATCTTAACCAATCCCCTTGTTAAAATAATTTCAGCGCATTCTCTTCCCCGTTCAGGTCAGGAACCGTGAGAACAGATCAACAAAACATCCAAGCATATCAACCCGCGCTCAAATCAGCAACCCGGAGAATTACTGAGCAAAAAAGGGCTGTTTCATACGGAAGGGTAGAGAGAGGTTCTCTCGCTATATTTTTTTGCGATCCCAAGCGGCAGAAATAAGCGTATTGAGAGCATTTCGAACCTCTTTCAAGAAATTCTCAAACTTGAAGATGCCTCGATACTCATTCGAAAGTAAGCATACCTCGCGTTTGCCGGAGAGTAAACCGGCGGGTTCTCCCTCTCCTATATGTATCTATACAGGAGAGGGAGAACCCTCATGCGAGAACGACGTGAAAGCGGTACGCGAAATCGAAAAACACACTTTGCTCCCGTTCGTTCGACTCGGGTTGGGACGAACGATCGGGTGACGGTTTTTTCCATTTCTACTGACCGGCTTCCTCGAGGAGTACATGTTCTTGCGCCGGTTTACTCTCCGGCAAACGCGAGGTATGCTTACTTTCGAATGAGTATCGAGGCATCTTCAAGTTTGAGAATTTCTTGAAAGAGGTTCGAAATGCTCTCAATACGCTTATTTCTGCCGTTTGGGTAGCTACAAACTGAGCGAATGCCGCTCCAGAGAATAAAATCACGTGAGATCATTTTTTCCGTTTCTCTCTTGCTCCCGTTCCCGCTGAACCACCATGTGGTGAAAATCCGGTCAAGTCTTTATAAACTTGCAAACAATCATCCTGTCAAGACTTGTTGGAGCATTCTGTCCAGAATAATGTCAGCATTCTGTTAGGATGATTGTTACCTGCTCGAATGCTAGTTGGGTAGGTGCGTTGGCGTGGGTGTCCTGTCCGACTTGTTCTCTCGTGGGAGCGAGAAACGGACTATTTTTTTTGTGAGGCTACCGGTAAGCGCTCTTCGAAAAAAATACAAGTGCCATTGCCCTTCGGGTTATCTTTCTCGCATTTCTCCGCCTTGTTACCGTGCCGGTAGTGATACCAGCATATCCATCGGTGAGGATTTGATGACTCATGCTGATAACGGGAAGTGCTCTTCGATCGTTGATCACATGAAGGTCGTGACCTCGATCGAGGACGGAATCTTGGTGAGTGAGAATAATGTTGTGTGATTCGATGCGATCGCCTAAGGACACGCCTGATAGGAGGCTGGTCAACCGCTGGTTCTCCGAGGGCCGGAAATAATCTATTACGGCGTTTTTCATAGTTTGATACCGATCGTTTGCTTCTGTTCTGCTGCATTTCGCAATGGCTGCACTCACGAACTTCGCCTTACTCCCCAATGCAACGATGACCGTGTTGAATCGCTGACGATCCGATTTCACGTCGTTGACGCAAAAAGCTGCTTCTAGGCAGATAAACCACCTTTCCAAATCTTCCAAGTCGAATTCCGGGATGTGGATTTTTGCGATCTCTTGGTTTTGTTCTTCGGCTGGTGCCACGGTCTTTTCTTCTTCCGACAGGCTCATTTTCTATACGATTTCCTAGCGAGTGTACCGAATCTCCGAGGTGTTTTCCGAGGACGTAGCGCGGGTCGAACTCAACCCAGGGAGAAACTCTCGAGCGTTTCATACTTGCCTCTCGCTCTGTTCCGTATGCCGTCTCGCTTACAATCGTTATAACCCCCTGGGAGTTGTTTTTGGTTTTGCTGCAGTTCCAACCCACAATCGCTGTTGCTCGCTCGCACATGTATATCGCTTCGCTCACACACCCGCAAGGTATTGATGGTCGAAAAGTGAGCCGCGCTTCGAACGCACGCCCCGGCTCGTTGTTGCTCGCTCGCACATGTATATCGCTTCGCTCACACACCCGCAAGGTATTGATGGTCGAAAAGTGTGCCGCGCTTCGACCCAACGGGGGAATTTCGGACGTTTCATACTTGCCTCTCGCTTTGTTCCGTATGCCGTCTCGCTTACGACCGTTATAACCCCCTGTGAGTTGTTTTTGCTTTCGCAGCAGTTCCAACCCACAATCGCTGTTGCTCGCTCGCACATGTATATCGCTTCGCTCCCATACCCGCAAGGTATTGATGGTCGAAAAGTGTGCCGCGCTTCGAACGCACGCCCCGGCTCGTTGTTGCTCGCTCGCACATGTATATCGCTTCGCTCACACACCCGCAAGGTATTGATGGTCGAAAAGTGTGCCGCGCTTCGACCCAACGGGGGAATTTCGGACGTTTCATACTTGCCTCTCGCTTTGTTCCGTATGCCGTCTCGCTTACGACCGTTATAACCCCCTGTGAGTTGTTTTTGCTTTCGCAGCAGTTCCAACCCACAATCGCTGTTGCTCGCTCGCACATGTATATCGCTTCGCTCCCATACCCGCAAGGTATTGATGGTCGAAAAGTGTGCCGCGCTTCGAACGCACGCCCCGGCTCGTTGTTGCTCGCTCGCACATGTATATCGCTTCGCTCACACACCCGCAAGGTATTGATGGTCGAAAAGTGTGCCGCGCTTCGAACGCACGCCCCGGCTCGTTGTTGCTCGCTCGCACATGTATATCGCTTCGCTCACACACCCGCAAGTGATTGATGGTCGAAAAGTGTGCCGCGCTACGAACGCACGCCCCGGCTCAGGCACGGTCTTTCTTTTGTATCGTCGTCCGTGCTGCTTCGAGGGGTTCTATGCATGGTACTGGGTCTTGGTGCCCGGCCGGGCATTTGAATGCGTTATCGTTTCTTAAGAACCATTAAATTTTATTTTTGCGTGCCGTGCTATACTCCACGGTCCGGGCTGTCTTTCGTTTTTTCTGCATGCATGTTCTTGGTGTCCGATATCGTCGAACACTAGCAGCGGGTATTTAAATGCTTTATTCTTTCTACTGGCGTGCCGTGCTGTGGAGTGCCGTACAACTTGGTTTTAATTGCTTTTCATAGATTTTGACCCACTCATCCCCTCGATCGTATGGAGTTTTTTTCCTACTGCCCGCGACCTTCTTCCGTATGTTCAACATGTGTTTTGTTCACGCGCTGATTTATCGAGTGATCGATCAACGCAAACCGTTGCTAGCAATACAAAAATATTGCATTATGACGGCGCTTTAAATATCATGTTTTCCAGCCTCGGTTGCCCTTGAAACAAAATGAGGTAATAGTAGCAAGCCAAATTTCAAGCATGTAGGAAAAACCATGGCAGTCAATGTTTTAATCTGCTTGTGCAGATTTATGGTACCGTAAAGGTCCCATCGTATAGCTACGGTCAAAAATTCGATCACGCATGCGTAGCTTCAACCAAGAGCCACGAGCGATACTCTGCTATTCCCATCGGATTCGTACCCCGTTTTTGACTCCACGCGGAGACAGGCCTCCTATGGCCTCGCGTGTAAAGCGACAGGGCAATTTCAAAAACTTTTCACGGCTAAAGAGCCAGCAGCTTAGCAAGCGCTAAAACTTCAATCCGATAATTTACTAGAGTCTAAACGGCGGGTAGAACGAGGGAACAGAGAACGAGAAACAGACCAGACACCACCGGCAGGCCCAGACTACGAGGGGGAACCAAGCAAACATGTAGAAAAAACGATACACGGAAAACAAAAGCAAAGGCCATAAATCATACCAAGTACCCCCTCCCCTACCCCCCTGATCATTTTTTTGAACGGGTGGGCGGTGACTTTTTTATGGGCGGGGATAGCGCGCATGTCGAAACGCATGAATTTCGACAGACATTGCGGCTCACTTCTCGGAAACGGATAGTGCTTGAAAAGCAAACCGAAAGACCACGTGCTCGGGAAGTTGGGAATGCGATCACGATTTCTTTCCGTTGTCCGGGGGCGTTGCGCGGGTCGATTTCGTTCGTCGGGGTCACCAGTGTGGAACCTCGGTTCGGGCACGTTTCGGATGAGTTTCGGAATTTGTTAACGGAAGGTCTTACTCGCTTGGTGGTTCGTGGTAAAAGAGAATGATTTTATTAAATCTAATTTACAAGTTAGTTCGCATGAACGCAAGATGAATTTGCATTCACCGAATGAATCCAGTTCATGTGTCAGTCCTTTGTTTATGCAGTCAGCTCCAAGTGCCGGATGCATCCGTGGGCATGCGTCCGCCACAGGTATAAATAGAGCGAGATAGGGCAAAACAGCTCTCTTTTTGATACAAGATAAACACGAATAAAGATTAAAAGTTTTTGGTCAGCCGCAAGGGCTTTCCTAAATTCACAAATTTAAAATCGTGTTTTGTATCAATCTCCCTTCAGGAGCCAGAACAAGCAGCAATATGTTCCTTTCTTTTGCATTCCCCTTTCTACCATAGCAAAGCACGATCTAACTTTCGGGGCTTTGGACTTTGACGCACACTACTTTACAAATGCCGTATCTTCCCAGAGGCGCTCTATTTGCTTTGCTTCAATATTCCGGAGCCTGATAGAAAATTTTCGTTTTGCATTCGAGTTCGCTCCATACTTCTCTGGTGTCAAAGTGAACGTTGCCTCGAGTCTTTTTCCAGAAAGCATTGTATGTCAATTGTCCGAAAACTGATAAAAAATCATCACTTTGCTTTAGGCTTCCTACCGTGTGACTCTGATTTCAAAGTTAACGTTGCCTGAATTCTTTTTCCAGAAAGTATTGAATGTAAGTTGTCCGAAAACTGATAAAAACATGTTCGGCGAGCCGTGTACGTACACAAGGCAAAGAAGTGGTAGTAAAAATCGTCCCTCGGATCCTTTCGAAATGTTATGTTCATGTGTTGCCTTTATTACACATGAGACTAAGTGATCTTGTACGCTCAGAGATTGCTGCTTTTATACCTTTCTATCACCTGAGCCTCCTTAGATAACCCAGCTTACTATAATTATCTACCTCATGGTAGCACGAAACAACTCGGATGTCGTCGGAATTCCCATTACCTTGCTGCAGGGTGCAAGAGAAAGAATCTCGTCGGTTTTTCTATTCTCTCGCTTTGCCTGCAGAGTTATTTTTGCGTTACTTTAGTTATAACCGGCGTTGAAAAGTAATGAGAATGATGCACACGATTTCGCAGCGTGGCTTTCCTGGAGCACCTGTGTAGCTGAAATATCTTCTGGAAAACTTTGAAATCAGAAATCAAAGATGTTTTTGTGTGCGCTGGCCTATAGACTTCTACCTGTCTCAGATACTGACAGCGCACTGCTTCTTCAGAGAGTACCTGTACGTGAAGACACACCGACCACACGACAAGTGCAACTACTGCCCTCGACGCGTGGGATCAGCGAGACACGCACTGTACGAGTTGCTGAAATTAGTTTCTTGGTATCTGTGGAGATACTCCACCTTCGGATAACAATCCGAAACACCAGGGTATAGAAGCAAGAAAAACACGTGTTTCTCGTTTGGTAGCTGTCGTTTTTGACAGCTAAAGAGACAGTACAGCCAAGCTCGAACAATTCTAATTCAAAGTAACAATATTAATGAGGCTCACCCATTTCCAACACTCCTCCTGGGTGAGCATCAACCCTACTACTCCTAAAAGTTTCCATTCTGTTTGCGATTTATAACTTAGCCTTAAGTTCTGAGTCCCTTTCAGGTATTGTAACACGCGTTTGGCCGCATTCCAGTCACTGTTGTTGTGACTGGCTTTTCGTACCAACAAACCTACACTAAGCGACAAATCGGGCCTCGCATTGATGGCTATGTATAAAAACGCACCTATCAAACTTCTGTACAGTGTTATGTCCTCGAACGGTTTGCTTTCTTCATTTTCCGCTGTGTACCCTGTATCCATTGGGGTTTTTACCGTATGACAATTCTCCATGTTGAACTTTCGAAGTATGAACTCTATATAAGATGACAAACGCAAGGAAAAACAACCGTCTTTCTTTTCAATCTCATACCCAAGGAATTGACGTATTTGGCCTAGGGAGATCACCTCAAACCTAGCTTGAAGATTTTTGAAAATTTCATCGATCGCTTCCTCGTTGAGACTGCCTATAATTAAATCGTCAACATAAACTAATAGGTATACAATGTTCTTTCCACGACGTAAGTAGAGACACGGTTCCGATTCACAAGCCTTGAAGCCTAGATCCAGCAGCACTGCGTGTAACGCCTTATTCCAGCATCTGGCCGACTGGCGCAGGCCATAGATGCTCTTTCGCAGAGTGCAGACCAAGTCATTTTTCCCCTTTTTGGAATATCCGGGAGGTTGAGGCATGTATAGCTCCTCGTCAACTGTTCCATTGAGATACGCCGTCTTAAAATCATACTGCTTCAACAGCAAGCCCTCCTTGCTTGCCACTGCCAGCAGTACACGCAGCGTCGCCTGTCGGGTAACCGGCGCGTAGACCTCACTGAAGTCGATTCCAAGCGACTGTGTGTACCCTTTTGCAACGATACGAGCCTTGTGCTTCACTATCTCCGCAGCTTCGTTCCGCTTTAGTTTGAAGACCCACTTCGCTCCGATTACTTTCTTTCCAGGAGGTAATGGCACTAACTCCCACGTTTTGTTGACCTCGTGGGCCGCCATCTCCTCATCCATTGCGTTTCTCCAAGCAGGTACATGGATTGCCTCTCTATAATCGTCGGGCGCTTCGTCTATAGTGGCTTGTCCCACCACATAATCTCCAAAGCGTTCAGGTAAAAAGCCTCTGGTGCGCCTGTTCGCTCTGTTCAACACTGGTTGTTCGTCTGGTTCACTCAGTTTGTTGTCTTCGAACGATTCCTCTGCATCATCTTGCTCTGATATTTGCTGTTGTAACTGGATCCCTTCTTTCTTGCTGTCATACTCAAACACAAGATTTTTGTCACCCTCCAATACAGGATCATTTGAAATATGTCGCTCCTCCTGCTTCATAAGCTCCTTTGCTGCTTTCTGTTCCTCGCAACGGTCTCCGTGTTCTAGGAATTCTGCGTCACGACTGATCATGATGCGGTTGGTTTGTACATCTAGGAAACGGTAGCCTTTGTGACATCCAGAATAGCCTACAAACACAAGCTTCTTCGATCGGGGATCAAGTTTCTTGCATTTAGTATCTGGAATTCGAACATATGCGAAGGTTGACAAGGTTGGGTTTGTTGCCAGTCCACAATTCGTATGGCGTTTTATCAATTGCCCTGGATGGTAGTCGATTCTGTACATACGTGGTCGTGAGAATTGCTTCACCCCAGTAGATTTTAGGAAGACCTGCATCCAGCAGCATGCACCTGGCCATCTCTTGTAGCGACCGGTTCTTTCTCTCTGCAACCCCGTTGGACTGCGGTGAGTACGGAGTAGAAAACTGCTGCTGAATACCCTCCGCTTTGCAGAACCGCTTTAGCTTTTCTCCCACGTATTCTCCTCCTCCATCCGACCGCAGTACACAGGATTTCCTGCCGAAAATTATGTCAACCCAACGAACATGCTCTACGATTTTGCCGTGTGCTTCGTCCATACTTTTTAAAAGAAACAACACGCAAAAACGCGAAAAAACATCAATGAACGTGATGAAATATCTATTTCCGCCTGGTGTCGGACGCTCCATGGAGCCACAGAGATCCGCGTGTATGATGTCCATTGGTCGCTTGGATTTCCGCTCTAGAACCTGTGGAAAGGGCTTCCGCACCAGCTTTCCCAGCATACAACACTCACACACCATCCGCTCTCGGCAGTCTGTCACTTTTACTCCAGCGACTAGTCCTTCATCCACCTTCTTGTTCACTACATGCATGTCACGGTGTCCCATTCGCCGGTGCCTCGTGTGTTGGCAGTCCACACCATGACAACTCATCGCTGACATACACGTTTCCATTACCTTTAGCTTGTATTGGTCGCCTTCCAATATGCCAACAGCTACGGTAGTATTTTCTGCTTTTATTTCGCACCCTGTTCTTCCGGACACTACCGAGAAACCTTTTGCTGCGAGCTTCCTTACGGATATCAGCCCACCTTCTAGCGCTGGAATTAGCAAAACGTTTTCCAGTGTGATGGCCACAGTTGACCCTTCCCTGGAAACGGAATTGAGTTACTTTTCATGCAGTTTTTCGTGCTGCTTGATTCTTCTCCACGGTCTTTTCTTCTTCCGACAGGCTCATTTTCTATACGATTTCCTAGCGAGTGTACCGAATCTCCGAGGTGTTTTCCGAGGACGTAGCGCGGGTCGAACTCAACCCAGGGAGAAACTCTCGAGCGTTTCATACTTGCCTCTCGCTCTGTTCCGTATGCCGTCTCGCTTACAATCGTTATAACCCCCTGGGAGTTGTTTTTGGTTTTGCTGCAGTTCCAACCCACAATCGCTGTTGCTCGCTCGCACATGTATATCGCTTCGCTCACACACCCGCAAGGTATTGATGGTCGAAAAGTGAGCCGCGCTTCGAACGCACGCCCCGGCTCGTTGTTGCTCGCTCGCACATGTATATCGCTTCGCTCACACACCCGCAAGGTATTGATGGTCGAAAAGTGTGCCGCGCTTCGACCCAACGGGGGAATTTCGGACGTTTCATACTTGCCTCTCGCTTTGTTCCGTATGCCGTCTCGCTTACGACCGTTATAACCCCCTGTGAGTTGTTTTTGCTTTCGCAGCAGTTCCAACCCACAATCGCTGTTGCTCGCTCGCACATGTATATCGCTTCGCTCCCACACCCGCAAGGTATTGATGGTCGAAAAGTGTGCCGCGCTTCGAACGCACGCCCCGGCTCGTTGTTGCTCGCTCGCACATGTATATCGCTTCGCTCACACACCCGCAAGGTATTGATGGTCGAAAAGTGTGCCGCGCTTCGAACGCACGCCCCGGCTCGTTGTTGCTCGCTCGCACATGTATATCGCTTCGCTCACACACCCGCAAGGTATTGATGGTCGAAAAGTGTGCCGCGCTTCGACCCAACGGGGAAATTTCGGACGTTTCATACTTGCCTCTCGCTTTGTTCCGTATGCCGTCTCGCTTACGACCGTTATAACCCCCTGTGAGTTGTTTTTGCTTTCGCAGCAGTTCCAACCCACAATCGCTGTTGCTCGCTCGCACATGTATATCGCTTCGCTCCCACACCCGCAAGGTATTGATGGTCGAAAAGTGTGCCGCGCTTCGAACGCACGCCCCGGCTCGTTGTTGCTCGCTCGCACATGTATATCGCTTCGCTCACACACCCGCAAGGTATTGATGGTCGAAAAGTGTGCCGCGCTTCGAACGCACGCCCCGGCTCGTTGTTGCTCGCTCGCACATGTATATCGCTTCGCTCACACACCCGCAAGTGATTGATGGTCGAAAAGTGTGCCGCGCTACGAACGCACGCCCCGGCTCAGGCACGGTCTTTCTTTTGTATCGTCGTCCGTGCTGCTTCGAGGGGTTCTATGCATGGTACTGGGTCTTGGTGCCCGGCCGGGCATTTGAATGCGTTATCGTTTCTTAAGAACCATTAAATTTTATTTTTGCGTGCCGTGCTATACTCCACGGTCCGGGCTGTCTTTCGTTTTTTCTGCATGCATGTTCTTGGTGTCCGATATCGTCGAACACTAGCAGCGGGTATTTAAATGCTTTATTCTTTCTACTGGCGTGCCGTGCTGTGGAGTGCCGTACAACTTGGTTTTAATTGCTTTTCATAGATTTTGACCCACTCATCCCCTCGATCGTATGGAGTTTTTTTCCTACTGCCCGCGACCTTCTTCCGTATGTTCAACATGTGTTTTGTTCACGCGCTGATTTATCGAGTGATCGATCAACGCAAACCGTTGCTAGCAATACAAAAATATTGCATTATGACGGCGCTTTAAATATCATGTTTTCCAGCCTCGGTTGCCCTTGAAACAAAATGAGGTAATAGTAGCAAGCCAAATTTCAAGCATGTAGGAAAAACCATGGCAGTCAATGTTTTAATCTGCTTGTGCAGATTTATGGTACCGTAAAGGTCCCATCGTATAGCTACGGTCAAAAATTCGATCACGCATGCGTAGCTTCAACCAAGAGCCACGAGCGATACTCTGCTATTCCCATCGGATTCGTACCCCGTTTTTGACTCCACGCGGAGACAGGCCTCCTATGGCCTCGCGTGTAAAGCGACAGGGCAATTTCAAAAACTTTTCACGGCTAAAGAGCCAGCAGCTTAGCAAGCGCTAAAACTTCAATCCGATAATTTACTAGAGTCTAAACGGCGGGTAGAACGAGGGAACAGAGAACGAGAAACAGACCAGACACCACCGGCAGGCCCAGACTACGAGGGGGAACCAAGCAAACATGTAGAAAAAACGATACACGGAAAACAAAAGCAAAGGCCATAAATCATACCAAGTACCCCCTCCCCTACCCCCCTGATCATTTTTTTGAACGGGTGGGCGGTGACTTTTTTATGGGCGGGGATAGCGCGCATGTCGAAACGCATGAATTTCGACAGACATTGCGGCTCACTTCTCGGAAACGGATAGTGCTTGAAAAGCAAACCGAAAGACCACGTGCTCGGGAAGTTGGGAATGCGATCACGATTTCTTTCCGTTGTCCGGGGGCGTTGCGCGGGTCGATTTCGTTCGTCGGGGTCACCAGTGTGGAACCTCGGTTCGGGCACGTTTCGGATGAGTTTCGGAATTTGTTAACGGAAGGTCTTACTCGCTTGGTGGTTCGTGGTAAAAGAGAATGATTTTATTAAATCTAATTTACAAGTTAGTTCGCATGAACGCAAGATGAATTTGCATTCACCGAATGAATCCAGTTCATGTGTCAGTCCTTTGTTTATGCAGTCAGCTCCAAGTGCCGGATGCATCCGTGGGCATGCGTCCGCCACAGGTATAAATAGAGCGAGATAGGGCAAAACAGCTCTCTTTTTGATACAAGATAAACACGAATAAAGATTAAAAGTTTTTGGTCAGCCGCAAGGGCTTTTCTAAATTCACAAATTTAAAATCGTGTTTTGTATCAATCTCCCTTCAGGAGCCAGAACAAGCAGCAATATGTTCCTTTCTTTTGCATTCCCCTTTCTACCATAGCAAAGCACGATCTAACTTTCGGGGCTTTGGACTTTGACGCACACTACTTTACAAATGCCGTATCTTCCCAGAGGCGCTCTATTTACTTTGCTTCAATATTCCGGAGCCTGATAGAAAATTTTCGTTTTGCATTCGAGTTCGCTCCATACTTCTCTGGTGTCAAAGTGAACGTTGCCTCGAGTCTTTTTCCAGAAAGCATTGTATGTCAATTGTCCGAAAACTGATAAAAAATCATCACTTTGCTTTAGGCTTCCTACCGTGTGACTCTGATTTCAAAGTTAACGTTGCCTGAATTCTTTTTCCAGAAAGTATTGAATGTAAGTTGTCCGAAAACTGATAAAAACATGTTCGGCGAGCCGTGTACGTACACAAGGCAAAGAAGTGGTAGTAAAAATCGTCCCTCGGATCCTTTCGAAATGTTATGTTCATGTGTTGCCTTTATTACACATGAGACTAAGTGATCTTGTACGCTCAGAGATTGCTGCTTTTATACCTTTCTATCACCTGAGCCTCCTTAGATAACCCAGCTTACTATAATTATCTACCTCATGGTAGCACGAAACAACTCGGATGTCGTCGGAATTCCCATTACCTTGCTGCAGGGTGCAAGAGAAAGAATCTCGTCGGTTTTTCTATTCTCTCGCTTTGCCTGCAGAGTTATTTTTGCGTTACTTTAGTTATAACCGGCGTTGAAAAGTAATGAGAATGATGCACACGATTTCGCAGCGTGGCTTTCCTGGAGCACCTGTGTAGCTGAAATATCTTCTGGAAAACTTTGAAATCAGAAATCAAAGATGTTTTTGTGTGCGCTGGCCTATAGACTTCTACCTGTCTCAGATACTGACAGCGCACTGCTTCTTCAGAGAGTACCTGTACGTGAAGACACACCGACCACACGACAAGTGCAACTACTGCCCTCGACGCGTGGGATCAGCGAGACACGCACTGTACGAGTTGCTGAAATTAGTTTCTTGGTATCTGTGGAGATACTCCACCTTCGGATAACAATCCGAAACACCAGGGTATAGAAGCAAGAAAAACACGTGTTTCTCGTTTGGTAGCTGTCGTTTTTGACAGCTAAAGAGACAGTACAGCCAAGCTCGAACAATTCTAATTCAAAGTAACAATATTAATGAGGCTCACCCATTTCCAACACTCCTCCTGGGTGAGCATCAACCCTACTACTCCTAAAAGTTTCCATTCTGTTTGCGATTTATAACTTAGCCTTAAGTTCTGAGTCCCTTTCAGGTATTGTAACACGCGTTTGGCCGCATTCCAGTCACTGTTGTTGTGACTGGCTTTTCGTACCAACAAACCTACACTAAGCGACAAATCGGGCCTCGCATTGATGGCTATGTATAAAAACGCACCTATCAAACTTCTGTACAGTGTTATGTCCTCGAACGGTTTGCTTTCTTCATTTTCCGCTGTGTACCCTGTATCCATTGGGGTTTTTACCGTATGACAATTCTCCATGTTGAACTTTCGAAGTATGAACTCTATATAAGATGACAAACGCAAGGAAAAACAACCGTCTTTCTTTTCAATCTCATACCCAAGGAATTGACGTATTTGGCCTAGGGAGATCACCTCAAACCTAGCTTGAAGATTTTTGAAAATTTCATCGATCGCTTCCTCGTTGAGACTGCCTATAATTAAATCGTCAACATAAACTAATAGGTATACAATGTTCTTTCCACGACGTAAGTAGAGACACGGTTCCGATTCACAAGCCTTGAAGCCTAGATCCAGCAGCACTGCGTGTAACGCCTTATTCCAGCATCTGGCCGACTGGCGCAGGCCATAGATGCTCTTTCGCAGAGTGCAGACCAAGTCATTTTTCCCCTTTTTGGAATATCCGGGAGGTTGAGGCATGTATAGCTCCTCGTCAACTGTTCCATTGAGATACGCCGTCTTAAAATCATACTGCTTCAACAGCAAGCCCTCCTTGCTTGCCACTGCCAGCAGTACACGCAGCGTCGCCTGTCGGGTAACCGGCGCGTAGACCTCACTGAAGTCGATTCCGAGCGACTGTGTGTACCCTTTTGCAACGATACGAGCCTTGTGCTTCACTATCTCCGCAGCTTCGTTCCGCTTTAGTTTGAAGACCCACTTCGCTCCGATTACTTTCTTTCCAGGAGGTAATGGCACTAACTCCCACGTTTTGTTGACCTCGTGGGCCGTTGCCTCTCTATAATCGTCGGGCTCTTCGTCTATAGTGGCTTGTCCCACCACATAATCTCCAAAGCGTTCAGGTAAAAAGCCTCTGGTGCGCCTGTTCGCTCTGTTCAACACTGGTTGTTCGTCTGGTTCACTCAGTTTGTTGTCTTCGAACGATTCCTCTGCATCATCTTGCTCTGATATTTGCTGTTGTAACTGGATCCCTTCTTTCTTGCTGTCATACTCAAACACAAGATTTTTGTCACCCTCCAATACAGGATCATTTGAAATATGTCGCTCCTCCTGCTTCATAAGCTCCTTTGCTGCTTTCTGTTCCTCGCAACGGTCTCCGTGTTCTAGGAATTCTGCGTCACGACTGATCATGATGCGGTTGGTTTGTACATCTAGGAAACGGTAGCCTTTGTGACATCCAGAATAGCCTACAAACACAAGCTTCTTCGATCGGGGATCAAGTTTCTTGCATTTAGTATCTGGAATTCGAACATATGCGAAGGTTGACAAGGTTGGGTTTGTTGCCAGTCCACAATTCGTATGGCGTTTTATCAATTGCCCTGGATGGTAGTCGATTCTGTACATACGTGGTCGTGAGAATTGCTTCACCCCAGTAGATTTTAGGAAGACCTGCATCCAGCAGCATGCACCTGGCCATCTCTTGTAGCGACCGGTTCTTTCTCTCTGCAACCCCGTTGGACTGCGGTGAGTACGGAGTAGAAAACTGCTGCTGAATACCCTCCGCTTTGCAGAACCGCTTTAGCTTTTCTCCCACGTATTCTCCTCCTCCATCCGACCGCAGTACACAGGATTTCCTGCCGAAAATTATGTCAACCCAACGAACATGCTCTACGATTTTGCCGTGTGCTTCGTCCATACTTTTTAAAAGAAACAACACGCAAAAACGCGAAAAAACATCAATGAACGTGATGAAATATCTATTTCCGCCTGGTGTCGGACGCTCCATGGAGCCACAGAGATCCGCGTGTATGATGTCCATTGGTCGCTTGGATTTCCGCTCTAGAACCTGTGGAAAGGGCTTCCGCACCAGCTTTCCCAGCATACAACACTCACACACCATCCGCTCTCGGCAGTCTGTCACTTTTACTCCAGCGACTAGTCCTTCATCCACCTTCTTGTTCACTACATGCATGTCACGGTGTCCCATTCGCCGGTGCCTCGTGTGTTGGCAGTCCACACCATGACAACTCATCGCTGACATACACGTTTCCATTACCTTTAGCTTGTATTGGTCGCCTTCCAATATGCCAACAGCTACGGTAGTATTTTCTGCTTTTATTTCGCACCCTGTTCTTCCGGACACTACCGAGAAACCTTTTGCTGCGAGCTTCCTTACGGATATCAGCCCACCTTCTAGCGCTGGAATTAGCAAAACGTTTTCCAGTGTGATGGCCACAGTTGACCCTTCCCTGGAAACGGAATTGAGTTACTTTTCATGCAGTTTTTCGTGCTGCTTGATTCTTCTCCACGGTCTTTTCTTCTTCCGACAGGCTCATTTTCTATACGATTTCCTAGCGAGTGTACCGAATCTCCGAGGTGTTTTCCGAGGACGTAGCGCGGGTCGAACTCAACCCAGGGAGAAACTCTCGAGCGTTTCATACTTGCCTCTCGCTCTGTTCCGTATGCCGTCTCGCTTACAATCGTTATAACCCCCTGGGAGTTGTTTTTGGTTTTGCTGCAGTTCCAACCCACAATCGCTGTTGCTCGCTCGCACATGTATATCGCTTCGCTCACACACCCGCAAGGTATTGATGGTCGAAAAGTGAGCCGCGCTTCGAACGCACGCCCCGGCTCGTTGTTGCTCGCTCGCACATGTATATCGCTTCGCTCACACACCCGCAAGGTATTGATGGTCGAAAAGTGTGCCGCGCTTCGACCCAACGGGGGAATTTCGGACGTTTCATACTTGCCTCTCGCTTTGTTCCGTATGCCGTCTCGCTTACGACCGTTATAACCCCCTGTGAGTTGTTTTTGCTTTCGCAGCAGTTCCAACCCACAATCGCTGTTGCTCGCTCGCACATGTATATCGCTTCGCTCCCACACCCGCAAGGTATTGATGGTCGAAAAGTGTGCCGCGCTTCGAACGCACGCCCCGGCTCGTTGTTGCTCGCTCGCACATGTATATCGCTTCGCTCACACACCCGCAAGGTATTGATGGTCGAAAAGTGTGCCGCGCTTCGAACGCACGCCCCGGCTCGTTGTTGCTCGCTCGCACATGTATATCGCTTCGCTCACACACCCGCAAGGTATTGATGGTCGAAAAGTGTGCCGCGCTTCGACCCAACGGGGGAATTTCGGACGTTTCATACTTGCCTCTCGCTTTGTTCCGTATGCCGTCTCGCTTACGACCGTTATAACCCCCTGTGAGTTGTTTTTGCTTTCGCAGCAGTTCCAACCCACAATCGCTGTTGCTCGCTCGCACATGTATATCGCTTCGCTCCCACACCCGCAAGGTATTGATGGTCGAAAAGTGTGCCGCGCTTCGAACGCACGCCCCGGCTCGTTGTTGCTCGCTCGCACATGTATATCGCTTCGCTCACACACCCGCAAGGTATTGATGGTCGAAAAGTGTGCCGCGCTTCGAACGCACGCCCCGGCTCGTTGTTGCTCGCTCGCACATGTATATCGCTTCGCTCACACACCCGCAAGTGATTGATGGTCGAAAAGTGTGCCGCGCTACGAACGCACGCCCCGGCTCAGGCACGGTCTTTCTTTTGTATCGTCGTCCGTGCTGCTTCGAGGGGTTCTCTGCATGGTACTGGGTCTTGGTGCCCGGCCGGGCATTTGAATGCGTTATCGTTTCTTAAGAACCATTAAATTTTATTTTTGCGTGCCGTGCTATACTCCACGGTCCGGGCTGTCTTTCGTTTTTTCTGCATGCATGTTCTTGGTGTCCGATATCGTCGAACACTAGCAGCGGGTATTTAAATGCTTTATTCTTTCTACTGGCGTGCCGTGCTGTGGAGTGCCGTACAACTTGGTTTTAATTGCTTTTCATAGATTTTGACCCACTCATCCCCTCGATCGTATGGAGTTTTTTTCCTACTGCCCGCGACCTTCTTCCGTATGTTCAACATGTGTTTTGTTCACGCGCTGATTTATCGAGTGATCGATCAACGCAAACCGTTGCTAGCAATACAACAATATTGCATTATGACGGCGCTTTAAATATCATGTTTTCCAGCCTCGGTTGCCCTTGAAACAAAATGAGGTAATAGTAGCAAGCCAAATTTCAAGCATGTAGGAAAAACCATGGCAGTCAATGTTTTAATCTGCTTGTGCAGATTTATGGTACCGTAAAGGTCCCATCGTATAGCTACGGTCAAAAATTCGATCACGCATGCGTAGCTTCAACCAAGAGCCACGAGCGATACTCTGCTATTCCCATCGGATTCGTACCCCGTTTTTGACTCCACGCGGAGACAGGCCTCCTATGGCCTCGCGTGTAAAGCGACAGGGCAATTTCAAAAACTTTTCACGGCTAAAGAGCCAGCAGCTTAGCAAGCGCTAAAACTTCAATCAGATAATTTACTAGAGTCTAAACGGCGGGTAGAACGAGCGAACAGAGAACGAGAAACAGACCAGACACCACCGGCAGGCCCAGACTACGAGGGGGAACCAAGCAAACATGTAGAAAAAACGATACACGGAAAACAAAAGCAAAGGCCATAAATCATACCAAGTACCCCCTCCCCTACCTCCCTGATCATTTTTTTGAACGGGTGGGCGGTGACTTTTTTATGGGCGGGGATAGCGCGCATGTCGAAACGCATGAATTTCGACAGACATTGCGGCTCACTTCTCGGAAACGGATAGTGCTTGAAAAGCAAACCGAAAGACCACGTGCTCGGGAAGTTGGGAATGCGATCACGATTTCTTTCCGTTGTCCGGGGGCGTTGCGCGGGTCGATTTCGTTCGTCGGGGTCACCAGTGTGGAACCTCGGTTCGGGCACGTTTCGGATGAGTTTCGGAATTTGTTAACGGAAGGTCTTACTCGCTTGGTGGTTCGTGGTAAAAGAGAATGATTTTATTAAATCTAATTTACAAGTTAGTTCGCATGAACGCAAGATGAATTTGCATTCACCGAATGAATCCAGTTCATGTGTCAGTCCTTTGTTTATGCAGTCAGCTCCAAGTGCCGGATGCATCCGTGGGCATGCGTCCGCCACAGGTATAAATAGAGCGAGATAGGGCAAAACAGCTCTCTTTTTGATACAAGATAAACACGAATAAAGATTAAAAGTTTTTGGTCAGCCGCAAGGGCTTTCCTAAATTCACAAATTTAAAATCGTGTTTTGTATCAATCTCCCTTCAGGAGCCAGAACAAGCAGCAATATGTTCCTTTCTTTTGCATTCCCCTTTCTACCATAGCAAAGCACGATCTAACTTTCGGGGCTTTGGACTTTGACGCACACTACTTTACAAATGCCGTATCTTCCCAGAGGCGCTCTATTTGCTTTGCTTCAATATTCCGGAGCCTGATAGAAAATTTTCGTTTTGCATTCGAGTTCGCTCCATACTTCTCTGGTGTCAAAGTGAACGTTGCCTCGAGTCTTTTTCCAGAAAGCATTGTATGTCAATTGTCCGAAAACTGATAAAAAATCATCACTTTGCTTTAGGCTTCCTACCGTGTGACTCTGATTTCAAAGTTAACGTTGCCTGAATTCTTTTTCCAGAAAGTATTGAATGTAAGTTGTCCGAAAACTGATAAAAACATGTTCGGCGAGCCGTGTACGTACACAAGGCAAAGAAGTGGTAGTAAAAATCGTCCCTCGGATCCTTTCGAAATGTTATGTTCATGTGTTGCCTTTATTACACATGAGACTAAGTGATCTTGTACGCTCAGAGATTGCTGCTTTTATACCTTTCTATCACCTGAGCCTCCTTAGATAACCCAGCTTACTATAATTATCTACCTCATGGTAGCACGAAACAACTCGGATGTCGTCGGAATTCCCATTACCTTGCTGCAGGGTGCAAGAGAAAGAATCTCGTCGGTTTTTCTATTCTCTCGCTTTGCCTGCAGAGTTATTTTTGCGTTACTTTAGTTATAACCGGCGTTGAAAAGTAATGAGAATGATGCACACGATTTCGCAGCGTGGCTTTCCTGGAGCACCTGTGTAGCTGAAATATCTTCTGGAAAACTTTGAAATCAGAAATCAAAGATGTTTTTGTGTGCGCTGGCCTATAGACTTCTACCTGTCTCAGATACTGACAGCGCACTGCTTCTTCAGAGAGTACCTGTACGTGAAGACACACCGACCACACGACAAGTGCAACTACTGCCCTCGACGCGTGGGATCAGCGAGACACGCACTGTACGAGTTGCTGAAATTAGTTTCTTGGTATCTGTGGAGATACTCCACCTTCGGATAACAATCCGAAACACCAGGGTATAGAAGCAAGAAAAACACGTGTTTCTCGTTTGGTAGCTGTCGTTTTTGACAGCTAAAGAGACAGTACAGCCAAGCTCGAACAATTCTAATTCAAAGTAACAATATTAATGAGGCTCACCCATTTCCAACACTCCTCCTGGGTGAGCATCAACCCTACTACTCCTAAAAGTTTCCATTCTGTTTGCGATTTATAACTTAGCCTTAAGTTCTGAGTCCCTTTCAGGTATTGTAACACGCGTTTGGCCGCATTCCAGTCACTGTTGTTGTGACTGGCTTTTCGTACCAACAAACCTACACTAAGCGACAAATCGGGCCTCGCATTGATGGCTATGTATAAAAACGCACCTATCAAACTTCTGTACAGTGTTATGTCCTCGAACGGTTTGCTTTCTTCATTTTCCGCTGTGTACCCTGTATCCATTGGGGTTTTTACCGTATGACAATTCTCCATGTTGAACTTTCGAAGTATGAACTCTATATAAGATGACAAACGCAAGGAAAAACAACCGTCTTTCTTTTCAATCTCATACCCAAGGAATTGACGTATTTGGCCTAGGGAGATCACCTCAAACCTAGCTTGAAGATTTTTGAAAATTTCATCGATCGCTTCCTCGTTGAGACTGCCTATAATTAAATCGTCAACATAAACTAATAGGTATACAATGTTCTTTCCACGACGTAAGTAGAGACACGGTTCCGATTCACAAGCCTTGAAGCCTAGATCCAGCAGCACTGCGTGTAACGCCTTATTCCAGCATCTGGCCGACTGGCGCAGGCCATAGATGCTCTTTCGCAGAGTGCAGACCAAGTCATTTTTCCCCTTTTTGGAATATCCGGGAGGTTGAGGCATGTATAGCTCCTCGTCAACTGTTCCATTGAGATACGCCGTCTTAAAATCATACTGCTTCAACAGCAAGCCCTCCTTGCTTGCCACTGCCAGCAGTACACGCAGCGTCGCCTGTCGGGTAACCGGCGCGTAGACCTCACTGAAGTCGATTCCGAGCGACTGTGTGTACCCTTTTGCAACGATACGAGCCTTGTGCTTCACTATCTCCGCAGCTTCGTTCCGCTTTAGTTTGAAGACCCACTTCGCTCCGATTACTTTCTTTCCAGGAGGTAATGGCACTAACTCCCACGTTTTGTTGACCTCGTGGGCCGTTGCCTCTCTATAATCGTCGGGCTCTTCGTCTATAGTGGCTTGTCCCACCACATAATCTCCAAAGCGTTCAGGTAAAAAGCCTCTGGTGCGCCTGTTCGCTCTGTTCAACACTGGTTGTTCGTCTGGTTCACTCAGTTTGTTGTCTTCGAACGATTCCTCTGCATCATCTTGCTCTGATATTTGCTGTTGTAACTGGATCCCTTCTTTCTTGCTGTCATACTCAAACACAAGATTTTTGTCACCCTCCAATACAGGATCATTTGAAATATGTCGCTCCTCCTGCTTCATAAGCTCCTTTGCTGCTTTCTGTTCCTCGCAACGGTCTCCGTGTTCTAGGAATTCTTCGTCACGACTGATCATGATGCGGTTGGTTTGTACATCTAGGAAACGGTAGCCTTTGTGACATCCAGAATAGCCTACAAACACAAGCTTCTTCGATCGGGGATCAAGTTTCTTGCATTTAGTATCTGGAATTCGAACATATGCGAAGGTTGACAAGGTTGGGTTTGATGCCAGTCCACAATTCGTATGGCGTTTTATCAATTGCCCTGGATGGTAGTCGATTCTGTACATACGTGGTCGTGAGAATTGCTTCACCCCAGTAGATTTTAGGAAGACCTGCATCCAGCAGCATGCACCTGGCCATCTCTTGTAGCGACCGGTTCTTTCTCTCTGCAACCCCGTTGGACTGCGGTGAGTACGGAGTAGAAAACTGCTGCTGAATACCCTCCGCTTTGCAGAACCGCTTTAGCTTTTCTCCCACGTATTCTCCTCCTCCATCCGACCGCAGTACACAGGATTTCCTGCCGAAAATATTGTCAACCCAACGAACATGCTCTACGATTTTGCCGTGTGCTTCGTCCATACTTTTTAAAAGAAACAACACGCAAAAACGCGAAAAAACATCAATGAACGTGATGAAATATCTATTTCCGCCTGGTGTCGGACGCTCCATGGAGCCACAGAGATCCGCGTGTATGATGTCCATTGGTCGCTTGGATTTCCGCTCTAGAACCTGTGGAAAGGGCTTCCGCACCAGCTTTCCCAGCATACAACACTCACACACCATCCGCTCTCGGCAGTCTGTCACTTTTACTCCAGCGACTAGTCCTTCATCCACCTTCTTGTTCACTACATGCATGTCACGGTGTCCCATTCGCCGGTGCCTCGTGTGTTGGCAGTCCACACCATGACAACTCATCGCTGACATACACGTTTCCATTACCTTTAGCTTGTATTGGTCGCCTTCCAATATGCCAACAGCTACGGTAGTATTTTCTGCTTTTATTTCGCACCCTGTTCTTCCGGACACTACCGAGAAACCTTTTGCTGCGAGCTTCCTTACGGATATCAGCCCACCTTCTAGCGCTGGAATTAGCAAAACGTTTTCCAGTGTGATGGCCACAGTTGACCCTTCCCTGGAAACGGAATTGAGTTACTTTTCATGCAGTTTTTCGTGCTGCTTGATTCTTCTCCACGGTCTTTTCTTCTTCCGACAGGCTCATTTTCTATACGATTTCCTAGCGAGTGTACCGAATCTCCGAGGTGTTTTCCGAGGACGTAGCGCGGGTCGAACTCAACCCAGGGAGAAACTCTCGAGCGTTTCATACTTGCCTCTCGCTCTGTTCCGTATGCCGTCTCGCTTACAATCGTTATAACCCCCTGGGAGTTGTTTTTGGTTTTGCTGCAGTTCCAACCCACAATCGCTGTTGCTCGCTCGCACATGTATATCGCTTCGCTCACACACCCGCAAGGTATTGATGGTCGAAAAGTGAGCCGCGCTTCGAACGCACGCCCCGGCTCGTTGTTGCTCGCTCGCACATGTATATCGCTTCGCTCACACACCCGCAAGGTATTGATGGTCGAAAAGTGTGCCGCGCTTCGACCCAACGGGGGAATTTCGGACGTTTCATACTTGCCTCTCGCTTTGTTCCGTATGCCGTCTCGCTTACGACCGTTATAACCCCCTGTGAGTTGTTTTTGCTTTCGCAGCAGTTCCAACCCACAATCGCTGTTGCTCGCTCGCACATGTATATCGCTTCGCTCCCACACCCGCAAGGTATTGATGGTCGAAAAGTGTGCCGTGCTTCGAACGCACGCCCCGGCTCGTTGTTGCTCGCTCGCACATGTATATCGCTTCGCTCACACACCCGCAAGGTATTGATGGTCGAAAAGTGTGCCGCGCTTCGAACGCACGCCCCGGCTCGTTGTTGCTCGCTCGCACATGTATATCGCTTCGCTCACACACCCGCAAGTGATTGATGGTCGAAAAGTGTGCCGCGCTACGAACGCACGCCCCGGCTCAGGCACGGTCTTTCTTTTGTATCGTCGTCCGTGCTGCTTCGAGGGGTTCTCTGCATGTTACTGGGTCTTGGTGCCCGGCCGGGCATTTGAATGCGTTATCGTTTCTTAAGAACCATTAAATTTTATTTTTGCGTGCCGTGCTATACTCCACGGTCCGGGCTGTCTTTCGTTTTTTCTGCATGCATGTTCTTGGTGTCCGATATCGTCGAACACTAGCAGCGGGTATTTAAATGCTTTATTCTTTCTACTGGCGTGCCGTGCTGTGGAGTGCCGTACAACTTGGTTTTAATTGCTTTTCATAGATTTTGACCCACTCATCCCCTCGATCGTATGGAGTTTTTTTCCTACTGCCCGCGACCTTCTTCCGTATGTTCAACATGTGTTTTGTTCACGCGCTGATTTATCGAGTGATCGATCAACGCAAACCGTTGCTAGCAATACAAAAATATTGCATTATGACGGCGCTTTAAATATCATGTTTTCCAGCCTCGGTTGCCCTTGAAACAAAATGAGGTAATAGTAGCAAGCCAAATTTCAAGCATGTAGGAAAAACCATGGCAGTCAATGTTTTAATCTGCTTGTGCAGATTTATGGTACCGTAAAGGTCCCATCGTATAGCTACGGTCAAAAATTCGATCACGCATGCGTAGCTTCAACCAAGAGCCACGAGCGATACTCTGCTATTCCCATCGGATTCGTACCCCGTTTTTGACTCCACGCGGAGACAGGCCTCCTATGGCCTCGCGTGTAAAGCGACAGGGCAATTTCAAAAACTTTTCACGGCTAAAGAGCCAGCAGCTTAGCAAGCGCTAAAACTTCAATCAGATAATTTACTAGAGTCTAAACGGCGGGTAGAACGAGCGAACAGAGAACGAGAAACAGACCAGACACCACCGGCAGGCCCAGACTACGAGGGGGAACCAAGCAAACATGTAGAAAAAACGATACACGGAAAACAAAAGCAAAGGCCATAAATCATACCAAGTACCCCCTCCCCTACCTCCCTGATCATTTTTTTGAACGGGTGGGCGGTGACTTTTTTATGGGCGGGGATAGCGCGCATGTCGAAACGCATGAATTTCGACAGACATTGCGGCTCACTTCTCGGAAACGGATAGTGCTTGAAAAGCAAACCGAAAGACCACGTGCTCGGGAAGTTGGGAATGCGATCACGATTTCTTTCCGTTGTCCGGGGGCGTTGCGCGGGTCGATTTCGTTCGTCGGGGTCACCAGTGTGGAACCTCGGTTCGGGCACGTTTCGGATGAGTTTCGGAATTTGTTAACGGAAGGTCTTACTCGCTTGGTGGTTCGTGGTAAAAGAGAATGATTTTATTAAATCTAATTTACAAGTTAGTTCGCATGAACGCAAGATGAATTTGCATTCACCGAATGAATCCAGTTCATGTGTCAGTCCTTTGTTTATGCAGTCAGCTCCAAGTGCCGGATGCATCCGTGGGCATGCGTCCGCCACAGGTATAAATAGAGCGAGATAGGGCAAAACAGCTCTCTTTTTGATACAAGATAAACACGAATAAAGATTAAAAGTTTTTGGTCAGCCGCAAGGGCTTTCCTAAATTCACAAATTTAAAATCGTGTTTTGTATCAATCTCCCTTCAGGAGCCAGAACAAGCAGCAATATGTTCCTTTCTTTTGCATTCCCCTTTCTACCATAGCAAAGCACGATCTAACTTTCGGGGCTTTGGACTTTGACGCACACTACTTTACAAATGCCGTATCTTCCCAGAGGCGCTCTATTTGCTTTGCTTCAATATTCCGGAGCCTGATAGAAAATTTTCGTTTTGCATTCGAGTTCGCTCCATACTTCTCTGGTGTCAAAGTGAACGTTGCCTCGAGTCTTTTTCCAGAAAGCATTGTATGTCAATTGTCCGAAAACTGATAAAAAATCATCACTTTGCTTTAGGCTTCCTACCGTGTGACTCTGATTTCAAAGTTAACGTTGCCTGAATTCTTTTTCCAGAAAGTATTGAATGTAAGTTGTCCGAAAACTGATAAAAACATGTTCGGCGAGCCGTGTACGTACACAAGGCAAAGAAGTGGTAGTAAAAATCGTCCCTCGGATCCTTTCGAAATGTTATGTTCATGTGTTGCCTTTATTACACATGAGACTAAGTGATCTTGTACGCTCAGAGATTGCTGCTTTTATACCTTTCTATCACCTGAGCCTCCTTAGATAACCCAGCTTACTATAATTATCTACCTCATGGTAGCACGAAACAACTCGGATGTCGTCGGAATTCCCATTACCTTGCTGCAGGGTGCAAGAGAAAGAATCTCGTCGGTTTTTCTATTCTCTCGCTTTGCCTGCAGAGTTATTTTTGCGTTACTTTAGTTATAACCGGCGTTGAAAAGTAATGAGAATGATGCACACGATTTCGCAGCGTGGCTTTCCTGGAGCACCTGTGTAGCTGAAATATCTTCTGGAAAACTTTGAAATCAGAAATCAAAGATGTTTTTGTGTGCGCTGGCCTATAGACTTCTACCTGTCTCAGATACTGACAGCGCACTGCTTCTTCAGAGAGTACCTGTACGTGAAGACACACCGACCACACGACAAGTGCAACTACTGCCCTCGACGCGTGGGATCAGCGAGACACGCACTGTACGAGTTGCTGAAATTAGTTTCTTGGTATCTGTGGAGATACTCCACCTTCGGATAACAATCCGAAACACCAGGGTATAGAAGCAAGAAAAACACGTGTTTCTCGTTTGGTAGCTGTCGTTTTTGACAGCTAAAGAGACAGTACAGCCAAGCTCGAACAATTCTAATTCAAAGTAACAATATTAATGAGGCTCACCCATTTCCAACACTCCTCCTGGGTGAGCATCAACCCTACTACTCCTAAAAGTTTCCATTCTGTTTGCGATTTATAACTTAGCCTTAAGTTCTGAGTCCCTTTCAGGTATTGTAACACGCGTTTGGCCGCATTCCAGTCACTGTTGTTGTGACTGGCTTTTCGTACCAACAAACCTACACTAAGCGACAAATCGGGCCTCGCATTGATGGCTATGTATAAAAACGCACCTATCAAACTTCTGTACAGTGTTATGTCCTCGAACGGTTTGCTTTCTTCATTTTCCGCTGTGTACCCTGTATCCATTGGGGTTTTTACCGTATGACAATTCTCCATGTTGAACTTTCGAAGTATGAACTCTATATAAGATGACAAACGCAAGGAAAAACAACCGTCTTTCTTTTCAATCTCATACCCAAGGAATTGACGTATTTGGCCTAGGGAGATCACCTCAAACCTAGCTTGAAGATTTTTGAAAATTTCATCGATCGCTTCCTCGTTGAGACTGCCTATAATTAAATCGTCAACATAAACTAATAGGTATACAATGTTCTTTCCACGACGTAAGTAGAGACACGGTTCCGATTCACAAGCCTTGAAGCCTAGATCCAGCAGCACTGCGTGTAACGCCTTATTCCAGCATCTGGCCGACTGGCGCAGGCCATAGATGCTCTTTCGCAGAGTGCAGACCAAGTCATTTTTCCCCTTTTTGGAATATCCGGGAGGTTGAGGCATGTATAGCTCCTCGTCAACTGTTCCATTGAGATACGCCGTCTTAAAATCATACTGCTTCAACAGCAAGCCCTCCTTGCTTGCCACTGCCAGCAGTACACGCAGCGTCGCCTGTCGGGTAACCGGCGCGTAGACCTCACTGAAGTCGATTCCGAGCGACTGTGTGTACCCTTTTGCAACGATACGAGCCTTGTGCTTCACTATCTCCGCAGCTTCGTTCCGCTTTAGTTTGAAGACCCACTTCGCTCCGATTACTTTCTTTCCAGGAGGTAATGGCACTAACTCCCACGTTTTGTTGACCTCGTGGGCCGCCATCTCCTCATCCATTGCGTTTCTCCAAGCAGGTACATGGATTGCCTCTCTATAATCGTCGGGCTCTTCGTCTATAGTGGCTTGTCCCACCACATAATCTCCAAAGCGTTCAGGTAAAAAGCCTCTGGTGCGCCTGTTCGCTCTGTTCAACACTGGTTGTTCGTCTGGTTCACTCAGTTTGCTGTCTTCGAACGATTCCTCTGCATCATCTTGCTCTGATATTTGCTGTTGTAACTGGATCCCTTCTTTCTTGCTGTCATACTCAAACACAAGATTTTTGTCACCCTCCAATACAGGATCATTTGAAATATGTCGCTCCTCCTGCTTCATAAGCTCCTTTGCTGCTTTCTGTTCCTCGCAACGGTCTCCGTGTTCTAGGAATTCTGCGTCACGACTGATCATGATGCGGTTGGTTTGTACATCTAGGAAACGGTAGCCTTTGTGACATCCAGAATAGCCTACAAACACAAGCTTCTTCGATCGGGGATCAAGTTTCTTGCATTTAGTATCTGGAATTCGAACATATGCGAAGGTTGACAAGGTTGGGTTTGTTGCCAGTCCACAATTCGTATGGCGTTTTATCAATTGCCCTGGATGGTAGTCGATTCTGTACATACGTGGTCGTGAGAATTGCTTCACCCCAGTAGATTTTAGGAAGACCTGCATCCAGCAGCATGCACCTGGCCATCTCTTGTAGCGACCGGTTCTTTCTCTCTGCAACCCCGTTGGACTGCGGTGAGTACGGAGTAGAAAACTGCTGCTGAATACCCTCCGCTTTGCAGAACCGCTTTAGCTTTTCTCCCACGTATTCTCCTCCTCCATCCGACCGCAGTACACAGGATTTCCTGCCGAAAATATTGTCAACCCAACGAACATGCTCTACGATTTTGCCGTGTGCTTCGTCCATACTTTTTAAAAGAAACAACACGCAAAAACGCGAAAAAACATCAATGAACGTGATGAAATATCTATTTCCGCCTGGTGTCGGACGCTCCATGGAGCCACAGAGATCCGCGTGTATGATGTCCATTGGTCGCTTGGATTTCCGCTCTAGAACCTGTGGAAAGGGCTTCCGCACCAGCTTTCCCAGCATACAACACTCACACACCATCCGCTCTCGGCAGTCTGTCACTTTTACTCCAGCGACTAGTCCTTCATCCACCTTCTTGTTCACTACATGCATGTCACGGTGTCCCATTCGCCGGTGCCTCGTGTGTTGGCAGTCCACACCATGACAACTCATCGCTGACATACACGTTTCCATTACCTTTAGCTTGTATTGGTCGCCTTCCAATATGCCAACAGCTACGGTAGTATTTTCTGCTTTTATTTCGCACCCTGTTCTTCCGGACACTACCGAGAAACCTTTTGCTGCGAGCTTCCTTACGGATATCAGCCCACCTTCTAGCGCTGGAATTAGCAAAACGTTTTCCAGTGTGATGGCCACAGTTGACCCTTCCCTGGAAACGGAATTGAGTTACTTTTCATGCAGTTTTTCGTGCTGCTTGATTCTTCACCGGTTAGCACAGCTTAATCGACGTAGGATCCGAAGGCAAGCCCCGAAGCGGCCTCGGCACAGTCCCGGCCCAGTTCGTTTCGAGCACGCTCGAGGCTGCTCGATGTCAGTCTGGCAAAAATAAAAAGCGGGTGATAATGAGAGCATTTCTCACACCCCGCGTTTCGCAGCCTACGCCGCCAACGCTCGCTCTGCTTTACACCACGGGCCTTTTCTCTTGTTCGTTCCTTCTCTGTCGTCTCTGCGCGGCGTTCTTTGCACGTTGCAGCCGTTCTCGCTGCTGTTCAAGTTTTGTTCAGTTATTGCCAGCCGGCCTTTACGTGCAGCGGATGTTTTGCATGTTCAGTAGTCCACGATGCGCGTTGTTCCTGCTCCATGTTCACATATGATATCTGATGGTAATGAGGGAGAAAGGGATATACATTTATATTTATTCTCAAAGTTTTACTTGTCATTCAAACCGCATCGATCCGAAATTTCAGCACAGCAGATCCTTCGCAATGCCAGGGCATACTATCGCGATATACATACATGCGTGGCATAAGTCTACTTTTGTGATTGCCGTACGGACAAGCATGAGATTTTTCTTTGCAGATTTTTTTTTTGCCGCTAGAGCGCAAGGCTAATAGAAAGCCAGGAGCCTGTAGACAATTACGGTTTTAATTTTTTCATGATAGAAGTGTGCCGTACGCAATTTTGGTAGTACGAATTTTCTTTTTTGATTTCCCAGTAATTGACGCATGCGCTCCGATGCACAGTTTTGCAAATATGATTGCTTTCAGAGGTTTAACATTCTGTAGACAAAGTTGGAACGTATCAGGATCTATCTTTTTGTAAAAAATAAATTGAAGCCGCTAGCGCTTACGTGGCAGATTCTAGTGAGGATTCTTTGGTACAAATCGTGAAAGTTTGTTTTGCGTCTCTGGTACGTTCTCGTTTGAACACCGTTAGACTTAGAGTCCTAATATGCTCTACATACAGTTCTGTCGCTGTAAAGTGTATATTTTGCAGCGCTTTTTGATTTGTTGGCGCTTTTGTGGCGGAAATTACTAGCACGTTTCGTATGCTACCGACTTGGATTCAGTTTTCAATCGTGCCCTTATATCTCCGGCTTGTCTACCTGACTACTTTATTAGTATTTTTCATTAGTATCGTTACGTTGAACCCGGCTTTGTGGTATCAATCGCTCGCCTCGCTCTATCCTCTTGTGTCATATTTTGCTTTGGTTTTGAATGGTCCAGCGATGGAAAAACGAGAGCCGTATTGAAAATTCATCAAGAACCGGTCGTCCAGCCGTCATGTTGAAAAGGCTGTGGCGCATGACTAAGATGATTGTGGATGCTGAGCCTAAAAGAAGCGCCCTTGCTGTGGCAACAATATTGTATACGACGCATGGCTTTTCAATTAATGGTAAAACTGTTAGGAAAATCATACACCAATTTGGCTACAAGGCGTGCAATCAACGCTAGAGGACATACAGTAACGCAGTTAATCGCCAGGAGCGATTAGAATTCGCAAAACAGTACATTAAACATCTCTCTTTTGTTGGAAAAAGGATTATTCACGGGCGAGAGTATATTTTATATCTTTGGATGGAATGGTGAATTAAAAATGTTGAGAAAAGCTGGGGGAAAATTGAATCCTAAGTACGCGGCCAAGACCGTTAAATACACAGTTGGCGACATTCTAGCACGGGGCTGTGTTGCAACAAATGGCGGAGGAAATATGCACATTATTATAGGCATATTGGATCAATAAGTCTACATAGACATATTAAAACAACATTTGGAACCCTGTGTTGAAAAACTCGGATCCACTCGGGATTTTGGTTTCAGCAAGAGAACCATCCCTAATACACGCTCATGAATTCACGGCTGTATTTGCTCTACAATGTTCCTCATATCCTTCGGTGTCCACCTCAGAGTGCTGACCTTAACCCTCTAGGGCACGCTGGAGATATGTTGGGGCAAAAATTTCACAAAAAGCGGGTGACAAGCCGGTATGATTTGAAACTGTTGTTATTTCTCGAATGGACTACAAAAAACCCAGAAAAACAATTAAAAAAACCTGTAAATGTTATGCCAAGATGATTGCTAGAAGTTACGATAGTAATCCCGATACTAATAAAATTATGGAGACAGAAATAAAAATCCAATACAGCACAAAACATAACGAAACATTGTGCTGTGTACTCACTTTTGTGGCGCGATTTTAGTGCGCGTCGACAGAATTCGGTGAATTTCTCGGGCAATTAAACTCGTGTTGTATCGAAACATGCATCAATGTGAAGAGAATAGAGTAAAGGACAAAACCTCATATTCACTTTTTTTAAATGTTTGTTCCTCAGAAAGCAATTGGCAATAGTTCCTGTTATGGCCTGCTGTGTACTCACTTTGTTGGTACAGTGTATATTCATAGATATGAATATTATCATTTGTGTGGGATATTTCGGTAAAAGATCCAATGTGAATACTTTGCAAACGTATCATTATTAGACGCGATGATGAGACGATCAATGAAACATTATTATTTACATAAAAAACAGTTGCTTCATTCAATTGTTCATTCTCATGCATGCCTACCCATTTATACGTTAATCATGCATTACACTTGAAGTTCTAACATGATTGACGAAGTGCTGTGTTTTTTTATTTTTTTTTTTTATTAAAAGATAGTGAACAGATTTCTACGTGCATTGATGATTAGAATTTCAGTAGAAAAGGAGGGGACGTAATTGCACAATGCTGGCATTTTTTGAGTATTAGTGGGCATTTAAAGTGCGAGGTGATTAAATATAGAAAAACCAGTAGCGCGACATATTTGCCGTCGGACATTCAAATCAGTTTTTGAACCGATGTTTGAACGACCCATATCGGGTAGTGATTCTGTCACCTTTTTTTATTATAACAGTAATTATCATAATCCATTTTGCTCAGCCTTAATGTACAAAAATGTTTACTTCAACGTAGGTTTGGGTTTTGGTGCAAATGTTTTGAAAACAGCTGATTGAGGATAACCCGAAAAAGAGAAAGAAATTCAAGACAGTACAGCGAAACGCCGCACAAGACAGAGAAAAGCAATTCACGCCTCTTCACGGCGTCAAAACTGCTAATGCACACACACATGCTCACACACGTACGCACGATTGAGCAAACTACGGCGAGAACGCCAGAGAAGAGAACAATTCGAGAACGGTTAGCGCGGGTAGGACATGGCAGGCAAGCGGGAGAGGAAGTATCGACGCGGGACGGTGCGCTGCATCGAACCCAGCAGTGGGAACAAAACGTGAGGAAAGGGTATGTGAGAAGAGCTGACAAAAATCGAACCGATCGGCTGTCGAATCGTTCGCGCGCAGCTTCTAGAGCGGGAAACAACGGGAGGTAGCATGCGGAGGCAGTGAATTCCCAATGAAGCGACCACGCCGGTTTTCGCTAGAATTGTTGCCGAGTGAATGTCGACATTCATTTCACAAAATTATTCCCGGTCCGCAAACCGAAGATTTTTGGCACTTTTCCGAAGTTTTTGTATGGGAGCCGCTTCGGCTCCGACCGAAACACACCAAATTTGCCTACATTTCAGGCGCAAGTGGTTGTCTCCCCGCTAGAGCTGGACCCGAACGGTCTAACTACTCACGAGAGCGATTTCTACCATACAGAGAACGAAAACTTTTCATGATTTCATTTTTTTTCAGTTGATTTGATCATGATTTATCTAACATTTAATTTAATCAACACTGAAAATAATGTCTAACAATCACAACGATGGTGATAATTAGTTAAAAATAAATTATTCCAGAAAAAATATTAGCATAATATAATATTAGCATAAAATTATTGCATTATTCATAATTTGATAAATTAAATTATTAATTAATTATAAAATATATTTTCGCACTCGCAAAAGTGGAAGCTTCAGCTAAAAAAATGCTCAGCCTGCATGAGGTACGAAATGTTAGATAAAACGACCTTCATTTTTAATGTGAGTTGTAAGATAAAAACAAACTTATAATAATATGGTTACATAAAAAAGGGCATTCTGAGGGTTCTGAGTTACTTTTAAAGTGAAGATAAGTAAAGGATCGTGGCTTAACTTATTTCCAATAATGTGTATCATTCAAGCACTGTAATTGTTGCAAAGCAACAGGGCCTCCGTGCCGGGTGTTTTCTTCAACAACAGTGTTTGCGAATCAAATTCATGATGAACTAAACGCTAATCATGCATAGTATTGCATTAATGACAAATGCAATCCAAAATAAATAAATCCCTTTATAAAGCACATCGACGAAAGACTTTATTAGTGCTCTTTATAGGTATGATGCCAAATGAAAATCGCCGCTTGTGTGACATTCGACGGGTTATCATCATTATGTTATTTAAATACCAAATAACAGTCCCCATCCAACAGTGTACAGGTCAAATTTCTGTAAAATATTTTGCTTCACCTTCTCTTTTTACATGGAAATACATGGAATACTATTCCACAATTTTTTTTTCCACAAAATTCAAAAATTTTCTTCTCAAAACAGTATCAGAAATAAGTTAATAATTTTTAAATGTGTAAATAAGTTAAGCGTCGTTCCTTATTTTGTTTAAGATGCTGAATGAATATCATTTCAAGCACATTCAAGAAAATTATGTTTATTTAATTCATGATTTTCAAAACACTTTCCATGTACCTGGAGTTTTCAAACTAAATTACACATAATACAAAATATTTTTGCCCAATATGTGTTGCACATTCAAACTATACACATTACAATAGATAACAATAAATATATATCCGGATGAAATTTTTTTTTTCTTGTTGAATCCGTATCTCTTGCTACTTGACATCAGCATCAACAAGACCATACATTTTACTGTTTATTAACTCTGTTATAGCATTAATTAATTATGTTAACTCAACATAATAGGAATCAAGTGTATTTATAGTATCATCCATCTGAATCCAGTATCAATATACGCATCCATGAAAAATATAGCTTCATGCAAACTCGTTCAAGGTGCATGCAAGGTTGAAAAAAGTTAAGTACGTAATTTTAACATTTTACAACGAATGCTATAAATTTTGTCATCTTTTTTTTTTCTGCATTTCAATAATCCAATTTTACTTGTTTTTGAATCATCGCAATAAAAAACTATCGATTTTTACTGCGCGCATAAAAATATAATCTGTTCGCGCACTTTCATGACACCGCGCGAAAAAGTTCCAATTCAATCAATGCGAATCACCTTTTTTGCATATGGCGGCTCATTGAAGAGTGAACTGAAAATCCACATGCGACACCGAACGTGAGAGAGAACGTATTGAGAGTGAGTTCAAAAACGCATTCAATCTCAGCCGGGTTCATAAACAGTTCTTGGATTCGAAAATCAACAACCTTAGAATAGCCCTCAGCTAAAGGCGGTTGCATTCACACACTTCACACAATTCAATCAGAAAAAAGTTTTCACGGCTTGTAGAGCCTGCACCTTAAAAATCACTAGATTAGAAATCCTCAATGATCAGCGGACAGCACCGCAAGCGTAAGCGTAAAGTCTAAAAATAGAATCAAGTGCGAATAGGAACAGAAACGGTGCGAAACGATATCGAGAGAGCGTGAGAAGAATCGGAGAGGGCTGCCGCGCGGAGAGCGACGGAACGAGTGGCCGCCGCAGAGCGGCCGCTTAATTTTTTCGTTTCTTTGCTCACGTGCGCCTAGAAGGTAGGCAAGCCACTGAGGGCCGCGCGATGGACTTTTTCCGAAGATTGCCGAACGCGGCCAAAAAAGCTGCAGGAGGCCGCTCATCTGGAAGCCGGCTGACCGGCCGATTTCACGATTAACGCTTCGGTTTTGTAGATCGGGTTCTTCCTTTTCAAACGAATAGGCCAGCGCACACTTAGTATGCCCATGACGAAAAACCGAAGTATGGGCACACTTGGTGTGCCCATGTCCTCGGCAAAAGTCGAAGATAGCCGAACACAAAGTGCTGCAGCCAGAACAAGCAGCAATATGTTTCTTTCTTTTGCATTCCCCTTTCTACCATAGCAAAGCACGATCTAACTTTCGGGTCTTTGGACTTTGACGCACACTACTTTACAAATGCCGTATCTTCCCAGAGGCGATCTATTTGCTTTGCTTCAATATTCCGGAGCCTGATAGAAAATTTTCGTTTCGCATTCGAGTTCGCTCCATATTTCTCTGATGTCAAAGTGAACGTTGCCTGAAGTCTTTTTCCAGAAAGCATTGTATGTTAATTGTCCGAAAACTGATAAAAAATCATCACTTTGCTTTAGGCTTCTAACCGTGTGACTCTGATTTCAAAGTTTACGTTGCCTGAATTATTTTTCCAGAAAGTATCGTATGTAAGTTGTCCGAAAACTGATACAAAAACATCTTTGATATCTGATTTCAAAGTTTGCCAGAAGATATTTCAGCTACACAGGTGCTCCAGGAAAGCCAAGCTGCGAAATCGTGTGCATCATTCACATTACTTTTCAACGATGGCTGTAACTAAAGTAACGCAAAAATAACTCTGCAGGCAAAGCGAGAGCAAAGAAAAACCGACGAGATTCTTTCTCTTGCACCCTACAGCCAAGTAATGGGAATTCCGACGACATCCGAGTTGATTCGGGAGGATCCGAAGGATTATTTTTACTACCACTTCTTTGCCTTGTGTACGTACACGGCTAGCCGAACATGTTGCGTCCTTTTTTTTTTCCCACGCATCTTTTTTCTTCCTATCTTCCTCAGAAGTGTGGCTGCCGCTGTTTTTCAGCCTCAAAAACGTGGTCCTACCCAACATCGGAGGAAGATAGGACGAAAAAAAATAAATGGGAGAAAAAAGGACGCAACATGTTCGGCGAGCCGTGTACGTACACAAGGCAAAGAAGTGGTAGTAAAAATCGTCCCTCGGATCCCTTCGAAACAACTCGGGTATCGTCGGAATTCCCATTACTTGGCTGTAGGGTGCAAGAGAAAGAATCTCGTCGGTTTTTCTTTGCTCTCGCTTTGCCTGCAGAGTTATTTTTGCGTTACTTTAGTTACAGCCATCGTTGAAAAGTAATGTGAATGATGCACACGATTTCGCAGCTTGGCTTTCCTGGAGCACCTGTGTAGCTGAAATATCTTCTGGCAAACTTTGAAATCAGATATCAAAGATGTTTTTGTATCAGTTTTCGGACAACTTACATACGATACTTTCTGGAAAAATAATTCAGGCAACGTAAACTTTGAAATCAGAGTCACACGGTTAGAAGCCTAAAGCAAAGTGATGATTTTTTATCAGTTTTCGGACAATTAACATACAATGCTTTCTGGAAAAAGACTTCAGGCAACGTTCACTTTGACATCAGAGAAATATGGAGCGAACTCGAATGCGAAACGAAAATTTTCTATCAGGCTCCGGAATATTGAAGCAAAGCAAATAGATCGCCTCTGGGAAGATACGGCATTTGTAAAGTAGTGTGCGTCAAAGTCCAAAGACCCGAAAGTTAGATCGTGCTTTGCTATGGTAGAAAGGGGAATGCAAAAGAAAGAAACATATTGCTGCTTGTTCCGGCTGCAGCACTTTGTGTTCGGCTATCTTCGACTTTTGCCGAGGACATGGGCACACCAAGTGTGCCCATACTTCGGTTTTTCGTCATGGGCACACTAAGTGTGCGCTGGCCTTAAGAGTCGGCCTGCCGGGCTGCATCGGTAGGCGCTGCGTGTTGAAGAAATCGTAAGTCCGCTGCACAGAGCGTGCTGCGTTCTCTCAGATGTCCAGTCGTGCGGGGATAGAAAAAAGATCCCCTACCCTAGCATGTCAGTTCTCGCCCGCACGCCGGCGGTGACGGTCGTGCATAGGCTGTTCAATGCATGGCATGCGTGTGAGAATTTGCGCACCGCTTGGTGAGTGTATGCGCGCGGGTATTGGGCGTAGCGAGGGTCGTGTCGGGGAAGCAAGCACGACACTCGCTACGCCCAATACCCGCGCGCATACACTCACCAAGCGGTGCGCAAATTCTCACACGCATGCCATGCATTGAACAGCCTATGCACGACCGTCACCGCCGGCGTGCGGGCGAGAACTGACATGCTAGCCCGATCTACAAAACCGAAGCGTTAATCGTGAAATCGGCCGGTCAGGCGGCTTCCAGATGAGCGGCCTCCTGCAGCTTTTTTGGCCCGCGTTCGGCAATCTTCGGAAAAAGTTTATCGCGCGGCCCTCAGTGGCTTGCCTACCTTAAAGGCGCACGCGAGCAAAGAAACAAAAAAATCAAGCGGCCGCGCCCTCGCTCTCCGCGTGGCAGCCCTCTCCGATTCTTCTCACGCTCTCTCGATTCTTCTCACGCTCTCTCGATATCATTCTCACCGTTCTCTGCTCTGTTCTGTTCCTACTCGCACTTGATTCTATTTTTAGACTTTTACGCTTGCGCTTGCGGTGCTGCCCGCTAATCATTGGGGATTTCTAATCTAGTGATTTTTAAGGTGCAGGCTCTACAAGCCGTGAAAACTTTTTCTGATTGAATTGTGTGAAGTGTGTGAATGCAACCGCCTTTAGCTGAGGGCTATTCTAAGGTTGTTGATTTTCGAATCCAAGAACTGTTTATGAACCCGGCTGAGATTGAACGCGTTTTTGAACTCACTCTCAACGTTCTCTCTCACACTCCGTGTCGCATTTTGATTTTCAGTTCACTCTTCAATGAGCCGCCATATGCAAAAAAGTGATTCGCATTGATTGAATTGGAACTTTTTCGCGCGGTGTTATGAAAGTGCGCGAACAGATTATATTTTTATGCGCGCAGTAAAAATCGATAGTTTTTTATTGCGATGATTAAAAAACAAGTAAAATTTGATTATTGAAATGCAGAAAAAAAAGATGACAAAATTTATAGCATTCGTTGTATAATGTTAGAATTACGAACTTAACTTTTTTCAACCTTGTTTGAACGAGTTTGCATGAAGCTATATTTTTCATGCATGCGTATATTAAAACTGGATTCAGATGGATGATACTATATTTACACTTGATTCATATTACTTTTAGTTGAATACGAAAATGAAAAATAAAAACATTATTAATCAGGAGCCATAACACAATTAATAAACAGCAAAATTAATGGTCTTGTTGATGCTGATGTCAAGTAGCAAGATATACGGATCCAACAAGAAAGAAAAAAACATTTTCATCCGGATATTTATTTATTGTTATCTATTGTAATGTGTATAGTTTGAATGTGCTACACATATTGAGACAGTTTTCGTAGCTTTGTGAAGCAGACACAACACATATTTTGTATCATGTTTATTTTATTTTGAAAAGTCCGGGTACATGGAAAGTGTTTTTAAGATCATGAATTAAATACACATAATTTTCTTGAATGTGCTTGAAATGATATTCATTCAGCATCTTAAACAAAATAAGGAACGACGCTTAACTTATTTACACATTTAAAAATTATTAACTTATTTCTGATACTGTTTTGAGAAGTTTTTTTTGGATTTTGTGGAAAAAAAAAATGTGGAATAGTATTCCATGTATTTCATGGCACGGAGGCCCTGTTGCTTTGCAACAATTACAGTGCTTGAATGATACACATTATTGAAAATAAGTTAAGCCACGATCCTTTACTTATCTTCACTTTAAAAGTAACTCAGAACCCTCAGAATGCCCTTTTTTATGTAACCATATTATTATAATTTTTTTTTTATCTTGCAACTCACATTAAAAACGAAGGTCGTTTTATCTAACATTTCGTACCTCATGCAGGCTGAGCATTTTTTTAGCTGAACCTTCCACTTTTGCAAGTGCGAAAATATATTTTATAATTAATTAATAATTTAATTTATCAAATTATTAATAATGCAATTATTTTATGCTAATATTATACAATGCTAATATTTTTTCTAGCATAATTAATTATTAACACATTATTTATCAGCATCGTTGTGAATGTTAGACATTATTTTCAGTGTTGAGTAAATTAAATGTTAGATAAATCATGATCAAATCAACTGAAAAAAAAATGAAATCATGAAAAGTTTTCGTTCTCTGTATGGTAGAAATCGCTCTCGTGAGTAGTTAGACCGTTCGGGTCCAGCTCTAGCGGGGAGACAACCACTTGCGCCTGAAATGTAGGCAAATTTGGTGTGTTTCGGTCGGAGCCGAAGCGGCTCTCATACAAAAACTTCGGAAAAGTGCCAAAAATCTTCGGTTTGCGGACCGGGAGGTTAGGGGATCTTTTTTCTATCCCCGCACGACTGGACATCTGAGAGAACGCAGCACGCTCTGTGCAGCGGACTTACGATTTCTTCAACACGCAGCGCCTACCGATGCAGCCCGGCAGGCCGACTCTTATACCGTTAAAGAACACACATATCTATAAGAGCTCTATGGCCGAGCGAGTTGACCGACACACTCATGACACAAAGAAACAGAGAGAGGGGAGAGGAAGGTGGGAGAGTAGTGAAGGAATGGAAGAGAAGAGCCAGACCCGAGCCGGGGTCGGCTCTCCCATTTTTTTCGGATCGGGTCGCGCGAGCCGAGCTCAATCCCCATTCGTTTGAAAAGGAAGAATAATTTTGTGAAATGAATGTCGACATTCACTCGGCAACAATTCTAGCGAAAACCGGCGTGGTCGCTTCATTGGGAACCTCAGCCGATCCGAAGCAAAACTGCTCGAGCTCGCTAAGCTTGTAGACTGGAGGGGAACACAGGGCGTTACACCGTTTTCGACGCCATCTAAACAGTTGGTTGTTGCTTTTAATCAACCACCAACTGTAATCACACATTCACCACGCAACTAAACTTCTGGTGCTCAACTGTACATTCCCGAACTGTATCTGGACTTTCACCAACTCCAACTAAACACGTTTACATGACGCTGGTTCGATTCTTCACCGCCGCACTTTTCAAATGACAACAAATTTTGTCCTTTCACTATTGAATCGTGAAAATTATGCAATTATGAGTAGGAATATGTTATACAACCGTAATACACAGAAAATCATGTTTACATATCGTATTTTTTCACCTGCGATATCCGATCCTATCCGATCTGAGCAACCAATCCGACATGATAAACACTATGTTTAGTTGGAGTTGGTGAAAGTCCAGATACAGTTCGGGAATGTACAGTTGAGCACCAGAAGTTTAGTTGCTTGGTGAATGTGTGATTACAGTTGGTGGTTGATTAAAAGCAACAACCAACTGTTTAGATGGCGTCGAGAACGGTGTAAAATAGAGACAGCATGAACATCGCGCAGGCTCGTGCCGTGAACAAGAGCGAGATGTCATCATCAATGGAACTCATTTTCGTTTGCAGGGTTGGCATTCATGCCTACAATCACACCTTTTCCAATTCCGGTCGATTTCGTTTTTGTTCCATCTGCTAGGGTCACATCACCTAAAGGTTCTCTTTTCGGCGAATTCGAATTCGGCGAATTCGGCGAAAAATTCGGTGTCGTTTGTCGTTTGGTGCAACCACTGCCAATTGTCCATGCACCCGGTATGACATCACCCGCTATGAAGCACACAGCACCAACCGACGCCTGCTTCTCCTCCGACGAACGTTCGCCTTCCACTTGAGCTTGTTTCACTTTCGGCTTGAAACACATTCCACTGCCGGATTGTGCCAGAAATTTACGGCAGTTTTTATTCAAATGTCCAGGTTTCTGGCATAAGAAACACTTCCTTTGTTCGCTCCGTTCCGTCACCTTCATCACCTCCGCGATGTCGTTAGAACCGGACCGTTTCTGGAATTCATCCCGCAATCGTGCAGTGACCAGATCTATGGTTAGATCCTCCTGCGGCCGATTTTCTAACGTCGTGACGAAACTGCTGTAAGACGGTGGGAGGCTGCGCAGCATCGAGGCGCTCAAACAAACTCTCAAATTCCTCGAGGTGCTTCTCCACATTACCTCCTTCACATAGGTTTTTCGAACACACCTGTTGTTGCAACATTACTTGATTACCAATGGTGGCTTTTTCGTGGTAAGCCTGTAGGTTGCACCACATATCACGAGCCGTTTCGCTTATCTTGATGAAGCGAAGTTGGCTGTCTTCAACAAGAAGGGAAATCGTCGATCGCGCTTTGACGTCTTTCTTTTTCCAATCTGCGTAACCTTCATCTGTTTCTTCCGGCTTCGGTTGCTCTTTTGTTTCCCACAATTCCTCGCGTTCCAGCAAGGACTGCATGCGGAACTTCCATGTAGGATAATTACCATTCCCGAGCCTTGCAAATGTTGCCTTCCAAACGTCAGCCATTTTTGTACTTTTCCTTCACCGCGTTTCTCTTCAAGAAGCCTATTGTTACACTTCCTGGGAAAACCTTCTCCTCGACTTAAAATACCAAAAAAAAACTTCAACGCACACTCCAAAGCACTTGGGCTGGGCCCATAACCTGTTGAAATTAGTTTCTTGGTATCTGTGGAGATACTCCACCTTCGGATAACAATCCGAAACACCGGGGGATAGAAGCAAGAAAAACACGTGTTTCTCGTTTGGTAGTTCAGCAACAAGCCCCGTAGTCATTTCGAGCACTTTCATACAGGATCCTCAAGCCCACGACCCCACCTCACCCACACCTTGAACTTGTAAACGAGATTTCATGCTTGCCATCTCTTTTTGACCCATGAGCTGGTGCAGTCTGTCTTGCTCTCCTGAGTTTCAACGGCCTACTCGATCAAACCCGGTAGCGATATAAACGTAGCTGGCCGTGTCTGTACAGAGCGGTCTACGCACAGCCGCGGTTTTGACAGCGCCAGTCTTAAGAAAAACATGGAGCATGTAGAACGCGTGTGTGCTTAGCATTCATCAAGTGTGACCCGGAAATTCTCATCGGAGCGGACGCCCTCGTCAGCAGAGTACTGTTTAATTGGGTGGTTCAAAGCCCACGGTTCCGGACAAGTACTTTCGGTGGACAAAGAAAACTTCAGATCACTGTAGTGATCAACAGTTCGACGTGAGGCAAGGCGTCGTGAAAAGTGCATGTTTCGTGGAAGCAGCGTCGGCGGTTACCAGCAACACCGTATCGGTGCAGTGAAAGGCAGTAAGCCTACAATCTCGTGTTGATATACATATAAATACATATAATATTGAAAAATAAACTTGGTTGAATTCTTCGGAATTGAAATGTAACAATTGGATTTTGCTTCGCTAGCGGAAAGAAACTGCATATATCACAACTACATATACAAGCCGTGGTATCTCACCAATACATGCATACGCCACTGCCTGTGTATTCTCACTCACACAACCTCACGGGCCTGTTTGGAAATCTCCTCAAATCTCCTCATCGCCATACAAAAATCTCCTCAATTTTGTATGGACCGAGGCCGGGTGACACAAAATTAGGGGATTCGCATGCAAGTTCGAGCACTTGTATGACTACGGGGTCTCACTCACACAACCTCACGGGCCTGTTTGGAAATCTCCTCAAATCTCCTCATCACCATACAAAAATCTCCTCAATTTTGTATGGACCGAGGCCGGGTGACACAAAATTAGGGGATTCGCATGCAAGTTCGAGCACTTGTATGACTACGGGGCCCTCAATCGTTTTTGACAGCGGCGCGAGTAAACAAAACACACAGCCAAGCGCACTGGCTCAATCGATCGTCGTCGGTTTTCGTCAGTTTTCAGGACTAAAAATATAGGAAAACACCTTAACAATAAAAAAGACGCACTTTTACCTCACTTACTAAAAGCATCTCTGCATGGAGATTACTGCCTTGCCGGCGAGAAAACAACATACCAACAACCGCGCTGGCTCACTTTACCGGCAGTTTTCGAATTTAGAACTTAAACAAAGGATAGCAAAACGAATCACGTGAAATGAAAGCAATTTCACGCACCCTTTACCCTATTTAACTGAAGATTAAACAAATGCGCGCTGGCTCAATCGATCGTTTTTATCGATCACTTTATACCAAGTTCACGTTATCACGTTAAACCATTTTAAAATAACTGTTACGGTTGACGTTGATACGTATTTGATGACCAAATCGTATGCTGCTTTCTCTCTACTCTTCTTTTCACTTCGCTTTAAAATGTATGCATGTAAAGCAGATTTGCGAACGATATTTGTTTGGGAAACAGATCTTACAGCACCGCCGTTGAAGGTTCGGCAATATTGAACTGTAGATGATATTCTTTATGCAGTGCGTATGGTTTGTATTCTGTGTGCTGCACATTGGTGTGGTCACGTTATATCTAAACAGGCTTTGGTTCACGTGCCTACCCAGAAACGAAAAGCGTATTGAATCGCTCTCTCATCGAGATTCAATCCAAAAATTATTATCAGTGAACCAGTGCTAATAGAAGTTATTTAAGGTAAGCGAAGCATGCCGTTTAAATAATTCTTTTCCTTTGTACTCATCGTCATCGCGATCAATAGTACAAATTGAGATCGACAGTGCAAGTTTTAGAAGTTCATTAAAGTAAGTTCGTTACTGTTAAGGTTAGCATTTTTGCTATTACTCTCTGCATCCGACCTTGGGCTATTGTGTTTTTTTTTAGTTAAAAAAAAGTGCCCACAATGTTCGACGACGAGCAAGTGGAACGGAAACGGCAACGCAACGCCAGTCCTACGCCGATCTCAGGGCAGCGGAGACAGTGGGCCAACGAGCGGTGCGCGTGGTGTGAGGCCGGACACGGCAAATTTGGCAACGCCATTACACGACCGAGTCCACAGGGCAGCCGGAGCCGGAGCAGGAGACCGAGCAAGGGCCAGCAGCAGAGCCGTCGATGGAGCGGGAACCTCCCGTACTGCCGCGCCCAGCATCAACATCCGTTGTAGCAAGGCTGCCAGTGTTGGTTGATAAGAAGGCAGGGTTAGGGGCCGATCGTTTGAATCTTCTGCGGCTAAGAGGGAGATTATGGGACGTCGTGTTTTAGTGGCGACTACACGGGCCAGAAGTCTGCGACGCTTGCGAATTGCTCTCAGTAACACGACGATTGTGGCCATCCAACGGAAGGGCGCCTTCTACTGCCGCCTGGCCGACCATGCGATTGACTTAGCTTTGGCCTACCGAAACTGGCATGATCTACTGCAAGTCGTGCTCCCCGCCTTCGAGGAACCGCCGCCCGAGTTGACCGCACTGTTCGATAAGCCCGCGTTTTATGGACAACATTCGGCGGTACAACAGTGCGTTTGCATTTACATCCAATTGGGCCTCGGTGAAAGCAGGTGATCGGGTACGGCAGGATGAAACCTTGCTGAAAGGAGATAGAGGGCCTCTTCTCTTCCGTATTCAGGGAGCTCTCTGCCACCGGATTGGTTCAATGGAGTGCCCACTCGATCGGACACCTGCTTACGCCCAGCTCTACTATTACGATGCGCAGGAAGAGCAGCAGGCCATCTTCGACGCCAGAGTAAATGCACGGACCAACATGTTCCCGCAAGTAGAGCTTGGCAGCGACATCGTTGCCAAAATCACACGCACCCTGGTCGAACACCATCCGTATGAGGGGTGTATAACCGTGGGCCGCCTGGAGGAGCCGAGGGAAATGAGCAGACGGCATCATGCCATTTCTTCATCCGAAGCCGCATACCCGCGCTCGACCGACGTCGCTACAATGGGCCAACAGCGGATGAAGTGGCGGGCACCCTAATCGATCCGCCAGGATAATGATAACGATACGTCCCGATCTGATGGTGCAAGAACCGTCCTCCTGAAACAGGCGGCCAAGTAGAACCATATGGTCGTCACGAGTGTCCGTTGTTGCACCCATACGGCGAGGTCGGTTGGACCAAAGGTATTGCCAAGCGACTTCGTGGGGCCAATCAGCGAATCATCACGATGAGTGATTAGGTCGCCACAGCCATGGTGGAGCCGAGGAAGGGAACGGACGCCACGTGACAGTGCGATAATACGCCACCTATCGGTTGGCACAGGGTCGATCGATGGTGCCTGCCGCCATTGATCGTCGGTAGCGACCAATACATACCCCATTACCAGGACCTGGAGGATGCAATCGTCGATGGCCCAAGATCACGCAACATCTGTTGGATGGGCAGGCCACCGACCAACCTGACCTAGCGGCGCGCATCTTTTGCCTGAGGCTGCAAGCCATCCTGCAGGATCTATCCTACGCATTAAAACTATGCTTCGTCTATGTTCTTTCAGATTCAGTCAAGCAACAAGTCAGGCTGCCATCGAACGCGCCCAGCATACGGCCACGGATTAGTTGTCACAGATTAGTTTTACTGACGACCATGCTTCAGATGGGCGATCATTTGAGTCAAATTATATTTCCTCATTTATGCTTGTATGAATTATATTATGCTTCCTATATCTTTTTTTAAGGTGGTAAAAAATGCTGCGTGATGACACGATGGTTGTAGCGAATCTCCACGAAGGGAAAACAAAAATCCCAAACTCAATCATCAGAACCCAAAAAAACTCAAACAAACGCCTGTATAAGTTGAAAAAACTAAGAATTTAATTCATTCGATGTATTTTTATTTATATTTCATAAAACTTAAACCTGTGAGACCAGGGGTATGGGAGCGCCAGGATACCTGGCTACAAAAAACTAGTGAGTCTTATTTATATCCTACATTCTATCGGGAATCGGGTACCGAGGGTAAAGGAATGATCGGGTACACGGTTGCCGTTTAATGGGTTTTAACGGTCATGCCCAACTACCACTGTCTCCTAGGTGCCGGGTGCATCCCAGGTAGTCCTGTAGACGGGATGCTGCCACATGGGTTTATACCATTGCTGCCTGATGCACGGTGCCGGTAGTCTAGTAGGCGGGATGGTTGTAGCATGGGTTTGTCCATTAATACCCGTGCTGGAATATCCCGGGCGTCTGGAGCCGTGTCGCGTAGTCGGTGAAGGGTGGGGGGGGGGGGGGGTAAATCTTCCATCCTATAGATCGTTTTTTCTAATGTTGAAACCGTGAATGCTTTGGTATCGGAGGATAGGTAAAGGGAGTGTGGAACATGTATTTTCTTATCTCTATTCATAACCGCATAGACTTGAATTTTTTTGTACGGTTCAATGCTTAGCTTCGGGCTGCTGATTATAAACAAAATTTCATAATTATCCGTGGCGATCTTCGTGTGTGTATATGAAAGCGCTTCAGTTGTAGTATGTATAGTTAGATTTTGTTTTCGCACGTCGCTTACAATCATATCCATTTCTTTTCTATTCAAGATACGCGGATTTGTAACTCCTAACTTCGCTAAAACAATGCTATCTGTAATAACACTTAATTTTTCCGATAGCATTTTTAAATTTAACAAAATATTTAGTGAAAAAAATTCGATTGAGGTATCTCTAGTAGTTCTCAACGTGACTCGAATACGATCTAAAGTATCTGTTAGCTGCTGCGGAAGATCGCTTTTGATTTTAACTTGTGCATTGTTATTTTCTATGAGTTCATTGATTGAAGAATTAATTAACCTTAAATCGTTCGCATCGGGTGTACCTGCTATAAACTTCCATACCGTGCCTAGTGTTTCCCATCTTTTAGTTCTTCGTATAGGGAACGTGTTTTTTAACATTCCGTAAGCGTTCGTAAATTCCTCTTCAATAACTGTTGTGAACTGTGTTTCAACGAGGGAACTAAATTCCATAGCCAATATCTTTATTTCACGTTGAATACCAGACACATTGAAGTGGTGAATATAATAATTGTTTCCTACTTCGATTCTTGCTTCACCTCTATCAAACGCTATCAACGGTACATTGTCTAAACTCGCTATACTTATATTCTGTCCGTTCCCACTAGGCAGGAACCTGCGAAGTAAAATTAAACATTTTTAATTTTATATCATTCTTATGTACTCTTCTTCCTTGCTTTGTTGTTACTGTGGCTCTATTTATTTTTTGAATATCTATTTTCTTATACGGTTTCGCATGTTTTAATCTCCTTTTCGTCTTTACGTAAGCCGCCGCTTGCTCTGGTATAATCAATTCTGTTTTGTCTCTATTATGATATTCCACATCTTGTTCTTGTTTCCTCTTGATATTCTCCAAAACTTTTTCTAATATTTTAATAATAATAATTATTGATGGTGTAATTACTTCAAATGGCGTAAATTTCGTGCAGGAATGAATTGAACCATTATATTTGAATAACGCTAGCTCCATGATTTCAATCGTAGTTATGCCTGGATTCTCGGATTTCGTGATTCGATAAATTTCAAAGAGGGTTGAATGGAATCTCTCAACTATACCATTCATTTCACTTCTGCCTGTTGCTGTTATGTAAGATTCTATGTTGTAAACGTTTAACAGGTTCGTCATTTTCCCTGAGCTAAATGATTTTTCTCCGTCCATTACCAACATCTTGGGTGGTTTTATCTTCAGTATCATGTCCTTCAAAGCGGGAATGATATCCACTGTGGCTCTGGACTCAATTTTCCTTGCCTGAGCATACATACTGAAAATTTATCAATGCATGTGAGGAAGTAGTGATTCTCTAAGAAAAGAATGTCTATGTGCATGATTTCTAAAGGTTCCTTGGGTAATGGGGTTTTCTGTATAGGTTGTTTTGAAGGATTTCTGTCGGGAAAATAAAATTTCCTCAAAATGTTTGCTTTATTTTCCTCCAATCCGCGATGAGCTTTATGTAGTACGCTCTGATACGCAGAGGAGAATAGACGTACTACATCCACGCGAGTGTGACGGAACGAAAAGTACGAGTACAAAGCAAATAAAAAGTGAAATGGAGGGTTCCTCCGGGACAAGAAGGTCCATACGGTCGAACACCTTCCGTATCGATTACGACGGGATCCCGAGACGCCCGTCGCGATCAGAGGTGATCGATTTCGTCGTCGACCACCTGCACCTTGGCGCTAACATTGCTGCTATACAGCATTGTAATTCGCTTGGACGCGTCTACATCGAGATGCAGACAGCAGAGCAAGCGAGAGAAGCCGTGTACCAAAACGGACAAAAGCATGCCATCACCGTTGATGGCAAAGCGTACGCAGTACCACTCTCCCTCGAAGACGGGACAACTGAGGTGAGGCTCCTCGAGCTTCCCTCGTACGTCACCGTTGCCGAAATAAAGGCCGAGATGGCATCCCTGGGGGAGATAATCTCGGTAGATGAAGAACTGTATGGAGAGGATACCAAGGTCCCGGGAGTCCGTACAGGCATCCGGGTGATTAAAGTCATCCCCAAAGACGGCAGTTTGCGGCTGGGGCCGACGCTTACGATTGGTGGCGAGCGCACGCCGATAATTTACGCTGGCCAAGAGGCTTACTGTAAGTATTGCCTTATGCCCGAGCACAAGGGAAAAACATGTGCGCAAACCAAGCGTGAATCCTACGCTGATATGGCCAAACGCACACCTGCACCTGTACCTACACCAGCACCAGCAACATCAACAGCACTAGCACAAAAACCCCCGCTAGGGCAGACCAAGGGTCAGACACAAAAAGCTAAAAAAACCAGTGTTCCTCGGCCGGTCCACACATCCTTGGCACAGGCACGGCTTGAAATGGCAAGACGGAACAACATGCCCCAGCCGAAGGATGCGCCGAATGCCATGACCACGCTCACAAGCGTAAAGGCGAGCGTCCTGACGACGCCCTTCCCGGCTTCGTCTTCTACGCGCTCACTGTCCACGAGCGTCCCAAAGCCGAGCACCGTTGCGCCAACCACAGCGTCTACGAGTGCACCGACACAGCGTGCTTTGACGAATCCCGAGCCAAACCCTAACGATCATCGCTACGCTAAACAGCCGGGCAAGAAATGCTCATGACCGTTACTTGGCACACCCAAACGAGATATCTAACATAAACAAAATTAAAGGGAAAATGTTAAGCCTACAGAAACAGTTTTCTGAAAACTTTTCCCGAATCAACGAAACACGTGTTGGTGGTGAGCCTGTCTCTACTTTTCAGTTAGGCGAGAGAAGAAAGAGGCGAACGATTATTGAGCGACTCATGACTGACGAAGGTAGAGCTATCGATGACAAAGACGAGATAGTTTCTACTTTTAGAACATTTTTCATGCGATTATACATGATGGACGAAACTGTCGGACATGAAATTCGTACGGGCCCATCCTTTACTTGTCCTCGTTCCATTCCAGAGGACTGTGAAGCCAACAACGACTGCATGGAGGAAATTTCCGTTGAGGAAATCCTCGATGCAGTCAAACGATCTGCTCCACGCAGATCACCCGGTTCGGATGGAATACCCAGTGAGTTCTATAAAAGGGCTTTCGATGTGATCCAGCGCGAGCTTGCACTTATCCTAAACGAAGCCCTGCGCGGAAACATACCTGAGAGCTTCGTCGACGGGATTATTGTGCCTGTGAGAAAGAGAGGAGGAGGGAGCACTTTTGATTCCTTTCGTCCAATATCCCTCCTGAACACGGACTGCAAGCTGATGTCGAGAATTCTAAAGCTACGGATCGAGAATATCCTCGATAAGTGGCCGACGATCTCGACATCACAAAAGTGTTGCAACAAACCTTGCAACATTTTTCAGGCTTTACTCTCTGTAAAGGAAACGGTGGTGGACCTGAAGAGGAAAAGAAAGTGCGGCAAACTTATCTCCTTTGATCTTTCTCATGCCTTCGATCGGGTCGATAGAGGTTTTTTGATGAACACAATGACCTCAATGGGGTTCAATCCGAGACTGGTGGGTCTGCTGGAGGCGATTGGCAAACAGTCCTCTTCCAAGATCCTCATCAATGGCACACTGTCCCCTTCCTTCCCCATCCAACGCTCTGTACGCCAGGGCGATCCTCTCTCCATGCACCTTTTCCTCCTCTACCTGCAACCACTGATCGCGAGATTGGAAGATGTGTGCTGTGATCAGGATGACCTGGTTGTAGCATACGCTGACGATATATCAGTGGTGGCAACATCCTCCCAAAAAGTCGACATCGTCCGAGGGATATTTGATGCTTTCGGTGCTGTGTCCGGAGCTCGGCTAAATGTCGCAAAGTGCAGCGCACTGGATATTGGGTGCACAACCAATACAATCACTGTCCCGTGGCTTCGAACCGAGGAGAGGCTCCGACTCCTCGGTATTCTGTTTTCCAACAACATCCGCGAAGCAATGACACACAACTGGGACACAGTGATCCAGCGCTTCCGTCACCTGATCTGGCTTCATCGGGTGAGACACCTTAATTTGGTACAAAGGGTTGTTCTTCTGAACACCTTCTTGTTGCCGAAACTATGGTACGTTGCTTCGGTATGTGGCGCCCGAGCAAAGGACATACAAAAGGTGTCTAATCTGGTTGGTTCCCTGCTCTGGAGCGGCGCTGGGGGATTGCGCGTTCCGCTAACACAAATGGCCTTATCTCCGCTGCGTGGAGGATTGGGACTTCAGATACCAGCAGTAACGGCGCAAGCGTTGCTGACAAATAGGTATGTCACTGACATATGCTGCCTGAAGATGGGGGCGCAATTCGTCCTGTGCGCTGGAAATCCGCCGGACCTGGCAACTGTACCTACCACCTACCCCTGCCTGAGGATTGTACTACAGCAGCTAGCGTATGCCCCAGGTTTCAAAGACGCTCCATCATCCCGGTCCCTAAAGCGGCTGCTCGTTAACCGCCTTCCAGATGCCAAAGTGTCCCGAGAATCTCCAGGAGTTAACTGCAAGAAAGTATGGCAAAACATACTTACCAGTAGACTCCCATCAGAACAGCGTTCGATGCTCTATTTATTAGCAAATGCAAAAATTGCGCATGGAGAGCTGCTGCACAGAATGGGGCGAGTACCCAACCCTGCGTGTTCGTCATGTCCTGCAGAAGACACCCTGGAGCATAAGTTTACACTTTGCCCGAGAGTAACCGCGGCCTGGGACCTGCTGCTGCGTTACCTACGGAATGAAGCTCCAGGGTGCCCTTGTACGTTTCCATGTCTACGTTTTCCTGTCCTAAATGGAGTTAGTGCTGGAAAGCGATCTGTTGTACTTCGTATTTTTGCCAATTACATCATCCACATCGTTGGCAACAACGATAGTGCGATTGATCTGAATGTCCTCGCGTGTGCCTTAGTGCTATAATATAAGTCAATTCAAATTTACAAAAAACTAGTTTAAAAACCCGCACAAGACCACAATTACATGTACAAATAAACGATTTTTATAAAAAAAAATTATGTTCATCGTTTATAATATCCATCTGTCTTGTACTAGATTCAACATCCTCTAATATTCTTTGGGTAAATCGTATCTTCAAAATATTTTGTTGGCTGAAGTTTTTCTTGTATACTTCTTGTATCTTACCCATTAAAGATTCTGAAGTGAACAATCCATTCAATTTTGTTGGATCAAAATGTTCTTTTAACATGCTAAGGATATTTTGTTCATCTGTGTTTTCAATTTTAACTGATATTCTTTTAAAATTTGGGAATGGGTGCGATATTTCCACATTATTTTTTTTTTCTTTTAAGATAATTTGGTGTCTAAAGGCATTCAAAGGTGCCTCTGTTGAAGGAATAAAAAAAGTGTCGCTCTCTTCTGCAGAATGTTGTGTAGCAGTCATTGAATATACTACTCGACTTAAGGCGTCCGCTACAACATTTGTCTTTCCTGGCTTGTATATTATTTCATAATCAATTTCTTCCAAGAAAGCTTTCCATCTTTTTAACTTTGAATTACAATGTGTGATGATACACAGGTACATTATCATATGTGTTGATAGAACATTCAATATTCGTGGCACACGTTAATTTTTCATTTTTTCATGTTTTTCATAAAAAAACATTTTTATTTTTTTGCAGTACCTCATTCAGTACCTGCTTTGCCTTGATGTTCAAATGATCTAAACGGAACTCTACCGGATTGCTATCTTCTTGGGCAGCATATGATTTGAAGGGTATTGAAAAAGGTTTACCCTGGTCGGTTATAATCGTTAGTGTATTAGCTGAAAAGCAGATGGTAGCGTTCAGCGTTTTTAAAATATTTGTTCCAATGATGCCGCAGAAAAATGGGTGAAAATCCTTCACCAAAAACTGAAATTTCGTCCTTGATTTTGGCTCAAAAAATGCATAATCAATGGCTGCTGTTACATTAAATTTACCATTGGCACTTTTAATACTATCCATAACAATTTCGTATGGTTTTATATTTCTAGCTCGAAATGCAAATTCTGAAGATATCAAATTTATATTTGATCCACTGTCTATCAAAAAAGGAAATTCTCCCGACGCTGTCCGCAAAATGATATATGGGAGGAATGGTTTTACCACTTTGCGGATCAGTCTAAAAAATTTGTTTCACTATATCCCTGGTTATAAGTTTCAGGCTTTGTTGGTTCCATATTTGACCGTTGTGGCTGATATTACCAATCATTGCCAGCCTCCGGCCTTGTTGCTGGGCCGGAATTAGATCCTAAATCTATCGGATACGCCAATCTTTGCTGAGAGGAAGGAGGCCTGGCTCTTTTCTGATCCGGTTGGTTTGTAAAATTTGTTCTTAAGGACGGATCCAATTCCATTGGCTCCGGGTAATGCAAATTTCGAGAGGGTTGGTAATTTCCATGGCCTGTGTTACTGTTAGGCATCAGATTATTGTTTCTATTCTGTGCCAGATTATTATGAGGAAATTCGTATCCTTGATTCGAAAAATTTCCAAGATGTGCATGAGTATTATTTCCATTATTCCTTATATATCATTATTCATTATATATTTTGAGGAAACCGACCTTGCCTTGATTCTCCTCTTCGAAAATTATTTTGAGGGTAATGCTGAGGTGGTGCCACATTGTTTTGGTAACTGTGGCTGTGTGCTACCTGGTTAGGTTTAACGCAGTGAGCTTCATAAACACAGCACCTTTGGAATGCATCAGCCAAGCTCTTTGGTTTATCATTATTTAAAAGAAAATTATTAAAAAATGTTGCATCAAGACCCTTACACAATGCCATTATTGCTTGATCCTCGTAAAGTGGTAGTAAATGTGCTCCAGAAACGGCATATGCTGTATCTGTTTGCAATAGAATCCGGATCGCTTCGTAAACTTCGTGAATCCTTACGAAGAAGCCATGCATGGATTCATTCTTAAAACGATTTATTATGTGTAGATCCCGGCATAAAATTTCCAAACTTCTCCTATCCTTACAGTGGAGAAGCAAATTTGTTTTGATTGTTTCCCAGTCGCTCAGAACGGCGCTGGTGCCCAAAAGCCTTGCCGCCTCTCCAACAATTTTCCTAGCAATTGATCTAGTTAAAACATTATATTCGATTGAACTCTTTTCCAATCGCAAAAAAATTTTCATCACTTCTTCAACCTGACATACCCAAATAATTACGTTACCAGTTCTATCAAATGATGGGATGCTCTGAACGAATTCAGGCACTCTTCCGGTTTCCAGAAACTCGCTTCTCGTCATGGGCGTGTTGCTATTCATTCTACGTGAATTAAAAATTTCGTGCCTTAAATAGCGGCTTGTTTTCATCCAAATGTGAGCTTAAAATTTGTTGCGTTTTTAGCGTTGCGTTTGGCCTAAACTATTTCGGATTATCCTATCTTAAGTGACTCACAGCATCCAGATGATGATCAGCATGAGCCAGCTGACCTCGTAGACTTGGTGCGAAGCTGCCGACACGTTGGAGTAGTCCCGTTTGTTGCTGCTACTAGGGGTCCTCGGAGTCCTTCTCGACGTAGCCGTTGAAGTGCAGGAAGCGGTGACGAAGAACAGTATAGCTTAAAGTTTTACTTTCACTGTTCACTGCTTCTTTTTCACAAACCGAAAGTCTGACCTATTCGGGCGCCAGTTAACGATCCTCGAATTCGGGGGAGAGAAGTATCACGACCAGTAGTTCGGGTTCAGTGTCTTACGACGTATATTCTTGACTGGTGTGCTGAGAGTGATGGTTGTTACATTATGAGTCTTATTTATATCCTACATTCTATCGGGAATCGGGTACCGAGGGTAAAGGAATGATCGGGTACACGTTTGCCGTTTAATGGGTTTTAACGGTCATGCCCAACTACCACTGTCTCCTAGGTGCCGGGTGCATCCCAGGTAGTCCTGTAGACGGGATGCTGCCACATGGGTTTATACCATTGCTGCCTGATGCATGGTGCCGGTAGTCTAGTAGGCGGGATGGTTGTAGCATGGGTTTGTCCATTAATACCCGTGCTGGAATATCCCGGGCGTCTGGAGCCGTGTCGCGTAGTCGGTGAAGGGTGGCGGCGGTGGCAGGTAGCCATCCTATCACTCGCGCCGCCACAGTTACCCTGGTCGAGTTTGGCGAATGGTTGGGTGAGTTAGCTGACGCCGCGAGTTGCGAGATATCGCTTTTCACTAGGACACAGCACACGGACAGGGGAGACGGGCCGCGCCAACCTCAAAGACGGACCACTTGGAACAACACACATACGGCATGACGCGAGGCTAGCGACTGTGTAGCGTGCGGTGGCTAAGCTACCAGCTTGCCGACACTTTCATGGTTTGAGTGTTGCGAACAAATACTCGATTGTGAAGGACGGCAAGCTGTGCCGCATCTGTCTCCGGCCGCATAACGGATCATGCCGCGGATCGGGCTGCGGTGTGCCAGGGTGTACGAGAAAGCACCACCGATTACTCCACGAGGGAGAGCAGAAGGACGAACGCCCTTTTTCGAACACGTCACGGAGGAGGCCCGACCATCCCGAACGACACCTTGCACAACACGAATACACGGCTACGAACACTACACGCACGCGCACACGGAAACGGAATTGTAACACTACGGACTTGAGCGCAGTAACGGGACAACAATCTAATTACATCAAGCTCAAGGACGGCCACGACGTCGAGCCGGACGTTCATAACGACAACGGAAGCGACAATACGGACAACGGAGTACTTTTGAGGTATGTACCAGTTGTACTGTACGGGAGAGGAAACAGCATCCGAACCTTCGCGCTTTTTGACGACGGTTCGGCAACCACTTTCATCGAGCACACATTGAGTATGGAACTGGGACTGGGGGGGAAGCATCGCCCACTGTGTTTGAGCTGGACCGGCGACATGACGAGGAAGGAGGCTGACTCGTTGGAGGTTGATTTGCAGATTTCTGGAGCCTACGAAGGAGCCACGGTGTACCATCTCCCGAAAGTACACACGATGCGATCATTATCATTACCTGCGCAGTCAATATCCGTCGACGATCTGGCCCGTAGATACGACCATTTGGGGAAAATTCCTGCCATCTCGTATGACAACGCCAGGCCTCGAATATTGATTGGGTTGGATCACTGCCGCCTTTTCAAGGCGTTCAGGTACAGAGAGGGAAGATGGGGCGAACCGATTGCCGCGAAAACCAGACTAGGATGGACCGTGTTTGGGCCGGTCCCCGGATTAACTGCAGCGCAGGTGGATAGCCATGTGTGTTACTTAAGCAGTCGAACGTCGGGTGACGAAAATCTCGACACCGCCCTAAGGGAACACTTCTCTCTAGAATCGTTGGGTATCGCAAGCCCGAACCAGCCGCTATGCTCGAAGGAAGAGACACGAGCGCTTCATTTACTCGTCAACCGAACGCGGCTATTGGAACAGCGTTATGAGACGGGGCTCATATGGAAGTATGATAACGTGCGACTGCCTGTCAGCATGGATATGGCGCTGAAACGGCATGCGTGCCTAAAACGGAAAATGGACAGAAATCCGGAGATAGCTGAAGCGATAAAAAGGAAAATGTGTGAATACGAATCGAAAGGATATATTCGGCGCCTTACGCGGGACGAGCGCCAGATTAAAACGCAAAGGGACTGGTATTTGCCCATCTTCCCGGTGAGCAATCCAAACAAACCAGGAAAGATAAGGATTGTGTTCGACGCGGCCGCGAAATCGCACGGAGTCAGCCTCAACGATTTCCTGTTACCCGGACCGGATCAAGTTGCTTACCCTCGTTGGGGTGTTGCACAAATTCCGCGAAAATCGCGTAGCAATAGTTGGAGACATACGCGAGATGTTTTTTCAAGTGCGAATGAGGAAAGAGGACCAACGAAGCCAAATGTTTTTCTGGCTTGGAGAACAAGAGGCTGATGAGCCCTGCACGTTCATCGTCGCCGTAATGACGTATGGAGCAACTTGTTCACCCGGTAGCGCACACTTTGTAAAGAACACCAATGCAGATCGATTCGCAGACCGATTTCCTCGTGCGGCGCAATCCATTAAGCACGAACACTACGTGGATGACCTGCTAGCTAGCGTAGAAACTGAAGAGGAGGCGGTTGCGTTGGCTCAGGACGTAAAATATATACACGCGCAAGCGGGATTCGAAATCCGTAATTGGCTGTCCAGTTCAGGCCGAGTCACGAGAAAACTACGCCGAGGAACAGAAGGCGAAGATGCATTCAATTTATGTGACAACCCTGCCACAGAGAAGGTTCTGGGTTTGTGGTGGGACACGCGAACCGACGCATTCATTTTTCGGCTAAGCCCACACCACGATGATAGCCTCCTGAGCGGTACAAACATCCCAACAAAGCGCGAAGTACTACGCACCTTGATGAAGGTGTACGACCCATTAGGGTTAATTGGACACTTCCTCATGTCCTTGAAAATTATTTTGCAGGATGCATGGAGATTCGGACGCCAATGGGACGACGAGCTACCTGAAGAACTTGCCAAAAGGTGGTTGGCATGGATTTCCGGTCTACCGACATTGAGGGAGGTTTACGTTCCTAGGTGCTACCGCGATATAACGCCTCTTAATACCGACGTTGAACTACACACATTCTGCGACGCAGGGGAAGGTGGAATGGCCGCGGTGGCGTACTTCAGATTTGGCATTGGACAAGATGTGGAGTTTGCTCTCATCGGATCCAAGACCAGAGTCGCTCCTGTAAAGCCCACATCAGTGCCGCGCCTCGAGCTGCAGGCAGCTGTGATTGGCTCACGATTTGCGCGGCACATTCTGGAAACACACCGCATCAACATACGCCGAAGAATATTCTGGACGGACTCCCGGAATGTGATATGCTGGCTGAAGTCGGACCATCGCCGGTACACACCGTTTGTAGCATTCAGAATCGGCGAATTGTTGGAAGCGACGAACATGAGCGAGTGGCGCTGGGTTCCAACCAACGAAAACGTAGCCGACGAAGGGACGAAATGGCGCAAGGTCCCTGAGCTTAAACCAACCAGCAGATGGTTCAGAGGGCCGAGCTTCTTACGGGAAGCCGAGGATAAGTGGCCAGGACAACTCACCGACTTAGGAGCGACGACCGAGGAGCTTCGCCGAAACATGCTTTCCCATACAGTAGCGAAGGCCGAGTCGCCAATAACGTTCTCCCGATTTTCCAGCTGGAGAATGCTCCTCCGGACGGTCGGATTTGTCATACGGTTCATGAACAACACGCGAGGGCGGTTGCAGAAGAGGTCAGTGGAACGGGGCCCACTCACACATGAATGATATGGGCTCAGATCCAGTTGGAGGCGTTTCCTGCAGACATCAAGCTGTTACGGCGCAGCGCTCCCACGCTGCATTCCTGGAAAAAACCGTGAGTAAAACAAGTTCGCTATACAAACTCACCCCACAGATCGACGAATGCGGCGTGCTACGAATACGTGGACGACTGGAAAATTGCCCTCTAGTCCAGCCGGCATTGAAGAAACCGGTAATCTTGCCAAGGCAGCATCACGCGACGGACCTATTGATTAGAGATTTTCATGAGCGATATTGTCACATCAGTCAGAGAACAGTAATGAACGAGATACGCGCTAAATTTTACATACCGAGGCTGCGAGTAGAACTCAACCTAGTTCGTCGAACGTGCCAATTGTGAAGGATTTGGAACGCCGAACCAGATTCCCCCCTGATGGGAAACATTCCCCTAGAACGGGTGGCCATATCGCAGCGCCCATTTACATATTGCGGTGTGGATTACTTCGGGCCCATGAGCGTAGCGGTGGGGCGACGCGTGGAGAAGCGGTGGGGTGTAATCTTCACATGTCTCTCTGTAAGAGCAATCCACCTAGAGATCGCGAGTTCGCTCACCACCGCATCATGCATCATGGCAGTGCGGCGATTCATCGCCAGTAGAGGACGGCCAACCAAATTCATCAGCGACCGCGGAACCAACTTCATCGGCGCGGCGCGAGAGCTAAGCGCGGAATTTAATAGCCCGGATCTGAAGTGGGCATTTAATCCGCCGAGAGCGCCGCATTTTGGTGGCTGTTGGGAGCGCTTGGTACAGTCAGTAAAACGGTCATTGGAAAGGATGCAGCTTCCACGAGTTCCAACGGACGAGAAGCTCCTTACAACGCTAAAAGAGATCGAACTCATTATTAATTCCAGGCCCCTTACGTACATACCGCTGGACGACGAAGATGCCTTTCCGATCACGCCGAACCACCTTCTACTGGGCAGCTCCAACGGCGACAAACCACCTACAAGCCCCGATGACTCACCGGCAGCTATACGGTCATCCTGGCGATCTACACAGCAAGGTGCTGACCAATTTTGGACGCTGTGGGTGAAGGAATACCTACCAACGCTAACACGACGAACAAAATGGTTCCAGCCAGCCCGACCAATAAGGGTCGGAGATGTCATCATCGTGGTCGATAACAATGCACCTCGCAACTGCTGGCCGAAGGGACGCGTGGTGAAAGTTACACGAGCGAGTGATGGGCAGGTGCGAAGAGCGACCGTCAAGACTGTAACCGGCGTTTACGAAAGACCGGCGACCAAAATCGCGGTGATCGATGTTAGCCACGCGGAATCGCAAGAAAATTGACACCGATAGAAACACCACGAGGCAGGTACAGCGATCGAGCAGGGACAACAGTACAACAACAAGACACTAGCCGTAGGGCACGGGGGGAAGCAAACAGTAATCAATACGAAAACACAGTGAGACCAAGCGATATGCGCACACAGAAAGATCGGGTACGGCGCGTTTACGAAAGTGACTCCGTCACTTGGGGGAAAGAAATGTGAAAAAATCAAATGCGCGCCGCCACAGTTAAGTCAACAGCGAGAAGGCGGCCAACTGTAGTTAACGGGCGGCTGAACGAACCCGGCCGATCGTTGCACGAACCCGGCCGGTAACGGCTATAAAACGGCAAGGCGAGCCATGGTAGGGCCTCTTTTGTACTACGACAGCCGTTTGAGAATTAGCGAATAAACTAATTTGTGGTCATCGTTAGACCGACCGACAAATTCTTGCATCTTTAATTTCCGGCTGATTTTGTATTGCAACAAGGAGCAACAGACAGCTAAAGAGACAGTGCAGCCAAGCTCGAACAATTCTAATTCAAAGTAACAATATTAATGAGGCTCACCCATTTCCAACACGAGTGCCCTCAGTTTGCAGCACCCCGGGCCCTGTACCTCAAAAACGTCCAGGGGCACGAGCTTACTACGATGACCCTCGTTCCGACTATGCTGGCGAGCAAGGAAGCATGGGATGGAGTAAGACTCGCAGCTGTGCAGATCGTGCAGGAGCTGCAGCGTTCATGGACACATGAACAAAAGATCCTGGCACGTCAGCGGGATGCAGCAGCAGCAGGGACGACAACATCGGGGTCATCGTCTGCAGCAGCACCGAGCGTCATAGTATGATGCCATTCCCGGGATGGGGTTAACCCGCCAACGCGAGGAGCTAGAGACGAACAAGCTCAAACGAGGCTGGGGGGTAATACCCAGTTGCCTAATACCATGAGCACATCTTTTGAGCTTGCAAGGCGTTCTGCGCCAGCACGCAAAGGCTTGCAAAAGCCTAGGCACTAACCTACCCTATTCGTAGTAATTTTAATGAACAGATCCCAATAGGGCTAGGGCCTCATTTGAAAGAAGAGGTTTTAGCTGATGAGGCTTTTAGCTGAGGTCAGCACTGCAAGGGACCCATCATGGGGGGACCTTGTTGTCTGCAAGATTTCCCTTCTATAGAAAAAAAAATGCTTAAGGTTTAATATAGTGCTTTCCTGCTCAAGCATGAGCATGAGAAAGGAACAAACGTAACTAGCACAGCCGCACGGTGGCGGCCGATCGATTTTTGTTTATTTTCGCTGGCGGCTTAAATGCACAGACCCCAAGGGACACCTATCGAGGACGGCAAAATCTTCGATAGCACATCGAAACACTCATCGTAATGCCACTTTTATCGAGGATTTTTTGTTTGACAAAACGTTTGACAGCAAAGAAAGCTGGGTGCCGGTGCAAGGCATATATGTGTTGGTGAGCCATATTCTTCCGCACACCACCACCATCAAACATTATATCTCGATCAATAAATTGAATCAATAATTTGATGCTTGCTAATATGGATCATGTGAAACGTTTGAGAAAAACTGGTAGTTTTTATAAACGTATTAGTCGATGGGGAAGAGGCAAGATCAAGCAGAGTAGGTAAGTGATCGATCCTTTTAAAGTGTGTTTTCAGTGAATCAAAACGGTGCAAACAATGAATGAAGTTTATTTTCCAATGTTTAAGTTTTTCCGGAGGCACAGTACGAAATGGTATCTGCGGTGCAGCGGGGAAATGCGAAACAAAGATTGGAAATTTGCTGGATCTTGGTGAGCACTTTGGTATTGTCGCTGGTCGGGGTACGTAAACATGAAATACAGGTTTTTTCAATGGATAGGATAAGCGTAAGCGCGTTTAGCCGATGTGCAAAAATGGGCTATCAAAGTTGAAACCTGAACAAGCCATGTGTGAACCCATCAAGCCAAATGTTGTATTCATCAGCATAAACACACAATCGAACACCAGATATTTAAACCTCATTAACATAAAAGTCAGATTCGAGGCCGGTTTGTTTTGGTTTTCATAGATGCAAATTGTGTACACATACATATATATTCAACCATTTGAGCTTCAGTAGTAATCAAACATTATTCAATTTCCATAACAGTTATTAAATAATAATTGATTAATCTATTGATGCAAAGCGTGGACGTAACATATGTGTAAACAGTAACTTTTTTTTCAAATGGTTGATAGGCCATTTTTGCACATTGGCTAAACGCGTTTACGTTTATCCTATCCATTGAAAAAACCTGTAAATGCTTTGAATTACAAAAGAACCAATCCTTAGCAGAGTTTTTTTCAACTTACGATGAGAAATATCATGGACTGTCTAGAACCTGGTCAAGTCATTCCATGCATTTTAACAAATCGAGAAAAGAAAAATACATGAAAATTTTGACGGCTATGTATTCTCTGTTAACTTTTGGATCGACGATGTGGATTGTCTGTTCGTAGCGATTGTGCATTTTTTGCAAGAAGCAAATTGGTAAATTTTAGAGTACTTTTACACTCAAAAACGTTTTTAAAAGCATACACACCTCAAGTACCAGCGTTGAATCATAATTTTACGATGTGATATTAGCCGAGATAAGAGATGAGTCCACAACGTAAATTATACTACATTACACTATTTTATTTCTATGCGTGTGCGCGTGCCACCACCATGGTTCTTCCCTGTTCGGCTGCTGGATCATTACTCCTCGAGATAACGATCTCGTACCGCTCGCAAAGGACCCTCGTGTCCGTCTACTCGCGAGAGTCTTCTCACGGAGAGGGCGAGTGAGTGCCCACCTACGTACGCATCCTACATCTCCCCATTTTTAAAATCGCCTGTACTGGTCGAACCTACTGGGCGGTCTTCTAAGCCTAGAAGAGCGACGTGGTTCCCGGCTTGTACGATTTACCGGAATCGGGGCTTTCGTCGGATGCAGCGAGGCCGCGTTTGAAACCGTGTGCGGATCGCTGACTGATGCTAATGATTGTGCGTTTGTGGGAGGATTAGTCGATACGCCTGTGCATGTAGGTGTAGTATGCTGGAGCGGTGTATGTTGCCAGGAATCCAGAAGAATATCAAGGGGTAAACCGACGGATTCTGCAGATTCCCGATGATGATGATGATGTTGATGATGATGACGTACCCGACGCTCGCGCAGCTGGTTCACGTGACTTTTTATGATTTTGTTAAAAACTGTTCTGACGGTGTACATCACGTTTCCAATCCGATTAACAATGGTCCCAGCTATCCAGCTCCAACCGTTACGGGAGTAACACTTAGCGTAAATCAGGTCAGACGGATAAAATTCCCTTCGTTTCTTGGCTACTGGGCTATCTGTAGATCTTTCGGCGGGCGTCGGACGTAATAGATCAAGTGTTGTGCGCATTTTTCTACCCAACATTATCTCTGCAGGTGATTTGAACCCTTCCAACGCGGAGCATGGAGTACTTCTGTAGGCCAATAAGAATGCGTCCAGTGCTTCTTGCATTGTTCTGCCATCTGCCGATATCTTCTTAACAGTCCGCTTAAAGGTGTCAACGAACCTCTCTGCCTGTCCGTTGGATTGCGGATGATACGGAGCCGTTGTTAAATGGTCGATGCCGTTCAGAAAGCAAAAGGACTTAAAATCTTCGCTTGTAAACTGTGTACCATTATCAGATACGAGAGTGGTAGGTACTCCAAAACGGGCGAATATTCCGCGCAAGATGCAAATAGTTGCTGCAGACGTAGTGCTATTCGTTCGGAACACCTCTGGCCATTTCGAAAATGAATCAACCACGATGAGATAGAAGTCTCCGTCGAGGGGACCGGCATAGTCCACATGAACGCGCTGCCATGGACCAGCAGCTTCCGGCCAAGGTACGGGGCTTGAATGAGAGGGTGATTTTGCAACTGCTTGGCATGGCTGACATGTTTTTATCCATTCCGTAATGTCAGCGTCCAACGACGGCCAATAGATGTAGCTCCTGGCCAATGCCTTCATACGTTGTATCCCTGGATGTCCTTGATGTATTTGTTGTAGACATTGGCGTTGCAGAACTTGAGGAATCACCACTCTCTCCCCGAACAAGATGCATCCTTCGACGATTGACAAAGCATCTTTGCGGGCGAAGAAACGTGAAAGATCCCCTGTGTACGTTGTATTGTTGGGCCATCCTTCACGTATGTAACGAATCAGCTTTTGCAGCAATGGGTCTTTCTGTGTCTCTCTGATGAGGTCTGCAAAATGAAGTGGAGTTGCATGAAGCGCACTTATCACCATTGCTTTGATGTCTGTTTCGATTCTTGCGAACACGGTGTCTTCTTCAGGTTTGGCTTGCGTGTTGATAAGGCGCGAAAGCAAATCAGCGTTTCCGAAATCGTCTGTGCGCACGTACTCAATGTCGAAGTCGTACGCTAAAAGAGTGAGTGCGAAACGCTGCAAACGGTTGGCTGTGACGGTCGGGATACCCTTCTTTGAGCCAAAAATATGAAGAAGAGGTCGATGGTCCGTTTGAAGAGTGAAACGCCTTCCGAAGATCATCTTATGGAATTTTTTTACAGCAAAGATAATGGCCAAACCCTCGCGATCAATTTGGCTGTAGTGACGCTCTGCTTCTGTGAGGGCGCGGGAAGCGTGTTGGATTACGCGCATTGAACCTCCAGGATACATGTGATTTATCGTAGCGCCGAGACCGATGGATGAGGCGTCTGCTCAAACAGCTATTTTCTGCCTCGGATCGTAATGCGTTAAAAGCAAGTCGGACGATAAGATGGATTTGAAGGTTGCGAACGACTGCTTGCATTCGGGCGTCCAGCAGAATGAATTATTCGCCTTGAGCAAATTATCCAAGGGGTACCGCAGCTTCCGCATATTCGGGATGAACTTTCCGTAGTAGTTAATTGCTCCCAAGAACGACCGCACCCCGGCTATGTCCTTGGGTTCAGGAAGCGCCTTGATAACCTCGATCTTTGATGGATCTGGTCGTAGCCCTTGGCTATCGATCACGTGTCCAAGGTACGTGATCTGTTTCTGCTTGAATGCACATTTGTCGGCTCGTATAGTGAATCCATACTCTTCCAGCTTCCTCAATACTTCAGCCAAATTAGCATCATGCTCGCGCTCGCTACTTCCTCCTACGATGATATCATCAAGATATCCTGATACGCCCTTAAGCCCTACAAGCATTGTATCCATAAGTTGCTGGAAGGCAGCTGGAGCAACCTTAATGCCGGGCGGTAGACGGTTATAGTGGTACAACCCTCTATGCGTATTTATGGTTAGTAGCGGTCTGTATTGTGGCTCGATTTCGACTTGGAGGAAAGCATCTGTTAAGTCGATTTTGCTGAACATCTTGCAGTTGGATAATCTTGAGAAAATGTCCTCTGGGACTGGTAGTGGATAGTCATGTGGTCTTAGTACTTCATTTAAACCAGTGGAATAATCGCCACATAACCGGATTTTCCCATTTGCCTTCTTTACCACAACTATCGGTGCTGCCCATTCCGAAAATTTTACAGGTGTTATTATTCCCAACTTTTCTAGTCTATCAAGCTCTTGATTCATAGGCTCCTGCATCGCGTATGCGACAGGTCTTTTTGGACGAAAGACTGGACGGCAGTTGTCTTTCAGTGTCAGAGTAACACCGGCCTTCTTACATAGGCCTATTCCTTGAAAGACCTTTGGGAATTGTTCTTGCCATTGCTTCGGCGTGGTGGGCGTGCATGTAACATGAGAGCAGAAACTATCCATCGGAACCGACCAAAGTGCAAACGCGTCGATTAGATCAGCACCAAGCAGAAGTAAATTCGATTTGGAGACGCGTACTACGGCTTGCTTCGTCTGTCCGTTCACTCCGACGGTACATGAGAACTCTCCTTCCAAGCCTAGGTTAGCACCTGATGCGGTTCTAGCGATTACAGAGGGTGCTGATAACTGAGGACTGCCGATGAGCTTCCACGTGTTGTGACTTATAACAGTGATGTCGGAAGCCGTGTCTAACTGCATGCGAACTGGTGTTCCATTCATCATTAGTGAAACAAATCTGCGCCGTTGCTGTACACTCTGGACGTTTACCGTCACCATCCTTAAATGAGTTCTACGCTGCTTCCAGAAGCGTTTGCTAGGCTTACGTGATTTCATGTTGTTGCAATAGCCGTCTTTATGGCCCGTTTTGGAACAAGTTGCGCATTGGTGCGATTTATACGGGCAATCACGGCTCCAATGATGACCTCCGCATAACCAGCATGGGGTTTTTGGGCTTTCGCGCTTGGGCAGGGACTGATGTTGTTCGCGATGCACCTTAGCATTTACTGTAAGCACACGCTCGGGTGCCGGTGCCTCTATCATTGCGCTATCCTTCTTCAAATTGATCAATCGATGGCATTCTGATGATAGCTGTTGTAAGGTCGTACAGGCCTTGTCCTCGATGCGGGCTAGCAACCGCGTCCTGATGTCTGCATCAATTTCATCCTTTAAGCCACATACGTACAACAAGCACTTGAACTCCTCCTCGTTGAGGTTGCTGAGCTCGAACTCGACGCACGCCTTGTTGATCCGACACGCATAGCTCAGGTGATCTTCTGTCCGCTTCTTCATGATTTGCAAGCATTTAAATCGCTTGCTGAGCAGGGACTCCTGGGTGTCGAACAAACATGTTAACTTTTCCACTGTCTGGTCCAGTGAAAAGTCTGGCGGGCGGCTCGGCATGATGAAACTCAAATAGCGATCGTGTTCGGATGGACCCAGCTTCCGAAGCAACAATCGCACCTTGGCGGCGTCATCAATCCGCGCAGCGTCCTTCTGGAACAGGTCAAGATAACGTGAGAACCAATTTTTGAAGGTAATTCCGGACTCCTTGTTGTATTGAAACTCTGAAATGTGATGAGACAGAGAATCAATAATTTGTTCAGGCTGGAAGGTGGGGAGTGTGACGCTTTGATTTTGCATGCGCGTGTGTAGAAACTCGTTGAGAAGCTGCTGCTGTTGCGCCATTTGCTGTTGAAGCAAATTCATCATTTGCAGCATCGTGGCACTGTCCGCGCTGCTAATCATGGCTGGTGACGCGTTAAGCAGCGATGGCGCCGGCGTGATCTGCGATGGCGGCTGGATGTGCGATGGCGGCTGGATGTGCGATGGCGGCTGGATGTGCGATGGCGGCTGGATGTGCGTCGGTGGTATGACCGACGCTCCTTCTCGATGCTCAAGATTCTGCACAGGCCCGCCCGGAACGTTGGCACGATTTTGTGATAATCGGCGCGGGTCGACGCTCCCGAAGAAGTCCACGTTATTAGCGTCGTTCTGCTCCATCCTACGACGCTTACGAGACGGTGGATTAATGTTTGCGACACTTGCACACATCTTGCACACATCTGCGACAAACGTGTCCCATACGTTAAAACTTTACACTCGTTAAAACTTGGTACGCGTTAATACGTTAAAACGGAGAAAACACATTAAAAGAACAATCCTCGTCGCCACTTTTACGATGTGATATTAGCCGAGATAAGAGATGAGTCCACAACGTAAATTATACTACATTACACTATTTTATTTCTATGCGTGTGCGCGTGCCACCACCATGGTTCTTCCCTGTTCGGCTGCTCGATGTTGTTGCGCAATGTTGCGCGAGCAACGAGTTAGAAATTAGTTATCTACGTACTGACGATGCGCTGCGCACGACTACTAACGATGCGACGCGCGCACGACTTCTAACGATGCGACGCACACAACTACTAACCACTCGCAGCGCGCACGACTACTAACGGTGCACCGCGCGTACGACTACTAACGGTGCGCTGTGCGCACACGAAGGATAACGGGACGCAAGTTGTTGTGCACACGAAGATTAACCTCGGAGCACTCCTCGAGACAGGCGTATTGAACACCGACTTGAGGGCAATGTTGGAGAATTCCAAGAGTAGTCAACTATTTGGGTTGTCATCAACTACTGATTTATTGGTTCAATTATCGATTCTTATATAGTAATTCTGATTGACAAATTTTCCTTAGTCGACATAATTGCTTACATGTATGTGGCCGTGTTGGTCACCGCTGTCGGCGACTTTTTACCAGCATGTGCATATTTCCTACATTTGTATGCGCCGTTGTCGGCGTGCCAAGCATTGCTTGGTTCTGCTGCGTACATGCATTTTGCTTACTAGCGCTTATTTTGGATAGATTTTTATTTGCCTACATTTCCGTCAGCGACATCCCCGCCCCCGTAATTCCTCGCAGAGGGGTTACAATTCGTGTTCTTCAGTGGGCCTAAAGGGTGGTGGGTCTAAAGTATGGCTCGCTCTTTCTTTCATCCTGATAGCTACATATGCCGCTATAATTGCGACACAAATTGTGCCAATAATGCATGTTATAATTATCTTAAGCGTTACATTTTCTCCTTTTTCCACTTCTTTTCTCTCTTCTTTTGCTTCACGATTTTGCATTTGCAGATCTTCACGTGACGGTTTAAAATACGTTCTGAACGTTTCAAACTTTCCCTTGAATGTTGGGAGTATTTCACGTGTTCTTGTTTGAATTTTGCAGTCCTGGGACAGATTTATCTCAACAACGAAATCTACTTTCTGCGCTTCCGTGACCGGGTCGAATTGATATTTTTTGTTTCTTGTTTTTACTGTTGGCTGTAAGATCAGCGGCTCTTTCTTTGATTGCCTTTATATCTAAGCTTCGCTTCTTCCCCCAACGCAGGTTGTGCAAGTTTTGGGTATTATGTTTCACTGCGTGATCGGCGGTTTTGGTATCGTTAGTTCCTTTGAAGCTAATATGTTTTTCTGCTGGCCGAAAGCTCTTATCGCCCCGAACCTCTAGTACCGCTAGTTTCACGGTGGGCTTGGTAATCTCACTCTTTCCTACTTTAATGCGCGCTGAGCGCGTTTGTCCATCTTTTCCCTTGAATACCTAGACATAATTTGTCTTTGATTCACCTTCCCTTTCGTTGCTCGTCTGGGAAGGTAACAACGTCACCTATGGCCAATGGCTTGGCGGGGTCTCTCCACTTTTCCCGTTTGGAGAGTTTCGGAAGATACTCTGTTATCCACCGTTTCCAATATTCCTGCACAATTGCTTGCGCCTTTTTCCAGTCAGATCTGGTTGCTTCAGCTTTCGTGATGTCTGAAATGTTTGGTTCAGCTTCCCCTGAACAGCCTAACAAGAAATGAGCAGGTGTTAAAGGCTCGTCATCTTCTCTATTCAATGGGATATGTGTTAGTGGCCTGTTATTAGTCAGAAATTCTATCTCTGTCAAGACGGCATCAAGCACGTCCTCCCTATAACTGTCGGCGATCGGAAGAAGACTTTTTATTTCGGCTACCATTCTTTCCCACGAGCCACCAAAGTGGGGTACGCCTGGAGGATTGAATATCCAATTGATGCTCTCGGAGGTGCATCTTCCTTGAAGTCGTCGAATTTCATTATCAGCACCTACGAAATTGGTGCCGTTATCGCTTTATAGCGAGGACACTTTTCCTCTTCTATGCTGCATATTTTTAAGGCAGCGTATGAATGCGTCGGAACTAAGATCAGACGCAATTTCGATGTGGATGGCTCTGGTCGTAAGACACGTAAATACCACGCCCCACCTTTTCTCTGATCGTCTTCCAATTGTCACTAATAAAGGACCAAAGTAATCAACTCCTGTATGAGTGAATGGTTTCTGATACACAGCGGTTCTACACTCTGGCAAGTCTGCCATCATTGGTGGTGTCGGTTTAGCTCTTTTTATTTTACAAAACTGGCATTTCATTACGACATGTTTCAAAGCTGCTCGTATATCGATTATCCAGTATTTTTGACGTAGAGCTGCTAATACAGATTCTGTCTTTTGATGGATATATCTTTGATGGTATCTGGCCAAAATTAAGTTAGTTACGTGGTGCCCTTTAGGGAGGATGATGGGATTTTTTGTATCGTACCTCAAGCAGGCTACGTTTTCTAATCTACCCTTTGATCTCATTATTCCTTCGTCTCCCAGTATTGGGCAAAGACCGCGAATCGAGCTATTGTTGCTAATCAGGGTTTGTAATGAAAGCTGTGTCATTTCCGTGGTATAATGTTCCCACTGGGTTTTCTTCAGAAGAAGAACTTCTGCATTGTTTAGGTCATCGGTAGTGATCGTTGCACTAAAGTTCGATCCTGTTGCTTTTGCTCTTAGCCATTCAATATATTTCATACCTATTGCTAATGCTCGTTTGAGCTTGTTCCAGTCGGAGCACCAGTCAACGTTAATGACGCTCCAGTCTTTTCTTTCTAGCGTCTTTACTGTGTGCACTGGTCTTATTTCCTCAAATTTTACTTCATTTTTTGCCATTCTTTGTGACGCTCTTTCGAGCTGTTTTGGCACTTTATTGGGAGCAGGTTTAACCTCAAACTCCTCGGTCGAAAAGTAACCGCACATAACTTGCTTCATGGCTTTTTCTTCTTCTTCCTTTTTTTCCATGATTGTAAATAAGTTACAGTTATCCCTTGTTGCGTCACTTCCTCCAAATATTACCCACCCAAGTCGGGTTTCTTGAGCCATCGGCTCATATTCTTCACCCTCGCGGAAGTCAAATCCATGCGCAAGGTAAGAATGCGGCAATCCAAGTAAAACTGTGGGGATTGCATTTTTATATCCCGCAAAGTTCAGCCCGCGTAAGTGCTTGTACTTCTTTGTAAGTTCCTTACTGTCAACTGTTTGCAGCGGAAGATCAAGTTCCTTCACGCTTCGTAGACCCTTTACATCGAAAACGCGTTTATTTGTGCCCTCAAGCTTCAGGTGAATCGTTTGGCTATTTGATTCTTCCTGAACGTTTCCGTTAGTCCACGACAAAGTTAATCAGACTGGTAGAAGAACCGGGATCAATGAAAGCGTATGTGTGCTCTGTTTTACCGTTGCCTCGTAGGCTTACAGGGATAATTTGATAGAACAGCTGATGCCTGCCGTGGTGGTGATTCACTCTGCGCGGAGCCTCTCGCGCTTGCCACTCGGCGGTTTCATTCCTGTGCAGGGCGGTGTTATGTTTTTTCCCACACCCGTATACCCTGCATTGTGGGGGTAGCCGACAATTTTGTGCGTTATGATTTTTAAGTGCACAGCAATTAATACAAATATTGTTTTGTGACAGTGTGCGCAATTTCTCACCGACTGTCTTGCCATTTAAATATTTGCAATGCAGCGTGTCATGGGGAAGACCGCATAGCATGCATTTTTTTCCTCGTTGGTTGATTCTGCCCTGTGCGTGAAGCGGATTCACGTGATGGGTACTTGTTACGAAACGTAACGTTCGTAACGCTGCCTCAAGCTGTCACGATACTGAGCAACTCGACGGGCTACGAACCGGTTATGCTCGGCAATATAAATAGAGCGAAGAAGGGCAAAACCGCTCTCTTTTATTTGGTACAGACGGAGAAATAAAGATTAAAAAGTTTTTGGTCAGCCGCAAGGGCTTTCCTAAAATCGCAAAATTATTATTCCTTTTGTACCAAACTCCCCTCTGGAGCCGTTTTTTAACATTTCCAAAAACTTTTTACCACTAATTTTGGAAAGGTCGCGGTCAACGATCTTGAGCAAAAGGTCAATCGCGGTCAGTGAAGTGAGTACGAGAAGTTTCGCGCGCGGCAAGAAAGTGTCGGAAAGGATGTCGCTCGATCGGAATAGTGCGGTGCAAGACGAACGAGGGGAGCAGCGGGAAGCGTTAAGCACTCCCGCAACGGGCTCAGCGGCGGGACGCAGCAGCGTCCGAGCAACCAACGCTACCGTGACGAGCCCAGATCCAGCGTTCGCAGCCGCGCAGCAGTCCGGCGAACGGACATCCAGCCAACGGGAGCAGGGAGATCGCCATTCGTCGGCAGACGCTTGGGCGGGAAATGAATCGCCGCCAGGGTCGATGCAAGATCCATCCGCGGGAGGCGCGAGACGTGCTACTCGGTCAGGTGAAGAGGAAGCGAGGGCTTTGCGCATGGAGCTCGAAGAGAGCAAACGCTCGATGAGGAGACTGGAGCAAAAGACGCTTGAGGCGGAGGAAAGGGTTCGCGCGGAGAAGGCTGTGGAGTGGCTAACCAGGACGGATCGCTGCGGCGCAACGCCGGGAGAATATTTCGCGAGCACTCGAAATCAACCGCCTGCGTACGGCCGGCACTGGGAAACGGTCAACGACTCCTATCGCGAGGAGTATGGCGCTTGGCAGCGCGGGTTCGACGCACCTGGGCCCCTTGGCAACATGGCGCCCCGCACTGGTCAACGCACGGACAACTTCGGCACCGCATCACAGTTCGACCCGCATCACTTTGCACATCACGCACCAGGACAATACACTTCACCGTATCACTCGACGCTAAACCAAAGCCAGATTTCGGCGCGACAGGCAACGAGCAGAGAGCTGCCGGAGTTTACGGGCTCCGTTGAGCAGTGGCCGATATTCATATCAAACTATGAACATTCGACGGCCATCTGCGGCTACACAGACGACGAAAATCTGCTCCGGCTGCAGAAAGCTTTGAAGGGCGCGGCGAGGGAGTCTGTTGGGCATCTCATCCTGTTGCCAACAGGATTGAAAGACGCGATGGCGACGTTGAAGGCGAGGTACGGGCGCCCGGAATTGATAGTGGAGGCGATGGTGGAAAAAGTGCGATCGATGCCCGCTCCGCGGCTGGACAGACTGGACACCCTGGTCGACTTTGGCTTCGCGGTACGGAACCTGTGTGCGACCGCCCGGGCAACCGGTATGCCGGATTACATGTGTAATGTTGCTCTTTTGAGGGAGCTTACCAGTAAGCTGCCCGCGGACAGATGCATCGAGTGGGCGCGGTATAAAAGGCGGTTGCCACACGTCACACTGTCCGATTTCGGCCATTGGATTGGAGAGCTTGCTGAAGATGTGAGTGCCGTGCTTCCGTCGCCGAATAACACCAAACGAGAACCGGAGCGACGGCATGTGAGCTTGCCGGACAGAGCACCGCGGTTCTATCCGCCCCGACCGGCAGAGCGACAACATTTCCAGCCACCACAGCAGGCGTTCCGCCCAACGAGTACGATGCGGCTAAACATGCACAACGCGTCGGGGTACCACGTTTCGACCCCGCCGCCAACATGTATCCTGTGTGATGGGTGGTGCCGTTCATTGGTGGATTGTGAGCGGTTCCTTGGAACAACTGTAGTGGCAAGGCGGGCATTCGTCAATGAACGCAGGCTGTGCAAAGTGTGTCTCGGCTATCACGGCGGAAAATGTCGCGTTCGCGCACTGTGCGGCGAAAACGGCTGCACCACAAAGCACCATAAACTGCTTCACCAGAATGCAGTTGCACCTGCCACAGAACGGAACACACTTACGCACGCACACTGTAACACACATTCCGGTATCGACGAAGCAGCGCTGCTAAAATACGTTCCGGTTACGCTACACGGCCCTAGCTGCAGCGTCGAAACGTTCGCGCTATTCGACGACGGATCCACGGCGACCTTCATGGATCACGCGTTGGTTGAGGAACTGGGATTACACGGTACCCCGCATCCCCTGTCTCTACAATGGACTGGAGACGTGAGACGTGAGGAGATCGATTCGGTTCGAGTAGCCGTAAAGATCTCGGGACGACACGACGCGGCGCGGGTGCACGAGATGGCTGACGTTCATACGGTCAGCAAGCTGGCTTTGCCGGCACAGTCGGTGTCGGTGGCGCAACTCGCGGCTCGATACGCCCACTTGAAAAATGTTCCGGTCGCGTCTTATACTGCAGTTGCTCCACGGGTGCTGATCGGCGTCGACAACTGCCGCCTGGGACAGGCGCTAAAAAGTGCGGAGGGAAGAATTGACGAGCCTATCGCGTCGAAAACACGGCTCGGGTGGATCGTTTACGGCCCGTGTGGTTTGGCCACCACCACACCAGGCTCCGCGCGCAAGAGCTTACACGTCCAGGCGACCGAAAGACAGGACGACCGTTTGACAGCAGCCGTGAAGGAGTTCTTCTCCCTCGACTCGGCGGGGGTTTTCGGACCGCTGCGTGAGCTCCGCTCTAAGGATGAAGAACGGGCGCTTATGTTGCTAGACCGGGAGACTACTTTGAAGGGCGATCGCTACGAGACCGGTCTTTTGTGGAGATATGAGGATGTCCAACTACCCTGCAATAAGAATGCTGCTTTGAAGCGGTACCACGGCCTGAAAACGAAGATGAAGAAAGATCCTGTGTTAGCCGAGGCGGTGTCCAGGAAGATGGCTGATTATGTGGCGAAGGGATACATCCGGCGTCTCACCGTGAGCGAGCAGAAAGAGAAGCATCGAAGGGATTGGTACCTTCCAATCTTTCCAGTCACCAACCCGAACAAGCCGGGAAAGATCCGCATGGTGTTCGATGCAGCAGCCGAGGTGAGTGGCACCAGCCTAAACTCTTTCCTTCTCGCAGGCCCGGATCTGGTCGCAGGGCTCCTCTCGGTTCTTCACAAGTTTAGAGAGTTCCGCGTAGCGATTGTTGGGGACATCCGTGAGATGTTCCATCAGGTCGGTATCAAATCTCGTGACCAGCGTAGCCAGATGATTTTCTGGGAAGGCGACGACCCTGATGGCGACCCGGATGTGTACGTGGTCACGGTTATGACGTTTGGTGCTGCGTGTTCACCCACCTGCGCGCAATATGTGAAGAATCGAAACGCGGAGCGATTTGAAGAGGACTATCCTCGCGCTGTCGAGTGCATCAAAAACGAGCACTACGTAGACGACATGCTCGCTAGTGTAGAAACGGACGAGGAAGCTTTGTCTCTGGCGAGGACGGTCCGGCACATTCACGCGCGGGGTGGATTTGAAATAAGAAACTGGATTTCTAACTCGCCGGGTGTGGTGAAGCAGCTGGAAACCAACCTGGAAAATGAGAAACAGGTTAATCTGGGCTCGACTCTGATAACGGAAAAGGTTCTCGGAATGTGGTGGGATACTTCCACCGACACTTTCACTTTCCGCCCGTCCTCGAAGCACGATGAGAAGCTGGCATCCGGAGAGCTGCCCGCCACGAAACGACGCATCCTTCGGACGTTGATGAGCGTCTACGACCCGATGGGCCTGATCGGGCATTTTCTAATCTTCCTTAAAGCTCTGCTACAGGAGATCTGGCGCACCGGATACGGCTGGGATGAAGAGATTGACGGCCGTCTCGCAGAAAAGTGGCTACTGTGGGTCCGCGCTTTGCCCGACGTCCAGAAGGTGAGGGTTGCAAGGTGCTACCGCCAGTTCACATCCACGCGCGCTAAAAATATACAGCTTCACATCTTTTGCGACGCGAGCGAGAGCGCCATGGCCGCGGTTGCGTATCTGCGTTTTGAAGAAGGAGGGTCGGCTGAATGCGCATTCGTCGGATCGAAGACGCGGGTGGCACCGTTGCGTTTCCTCTCGATTCCTCGGATGGAGCTACAAGCAGCTGTTATCGGCGCGCGCTTAGCTGACATCATCTCGCGCTCACATCGTATGCAGATTAGTCGGGTGAACTTTTGGACGGATTCCCGCAACGTTATGAGCTGGCTCAACTCCGACCACCGTCGATATAACCAGTTCGTTGCCTTTCGGGTAGGCGAACTGCTCGAAACGACGAACACCGAGCAATGGAGATGGATCGCGACGAAGCTGAACGTCGCCGACGACGGTACCAAATGGGCTGGAACACCGGACCTTGGGCCCACAAGCCGTTGGTTTCGCGGACCCAGTTTCCTCTGGGAACCGGAATCCGAGTGGCCCGCGTCGGAGACGCCTTTGAAGAATACAGCGGAGGAAATTCGTCCACATTTGCTGCTCCACACAGTAGCGGTCCCATTGTTCCAGTTCCAGCGCTATTCAGAATGGAAGATCCTCCTCAAAGTGGCAGCTTTCGTTGGGCGTTTCATATCGAACATCCGTCGGCGCTTGCGCAGGGATCCTCCTGTAACAGGACCGTTGACGTATGAGGAGTTTAGTGAGGCTGAGGCTATATTGATGATGCAAATACAAATAGAAGCTTACCCGAGAGAATTTCGCAGCCTGCGAAACAATGCGTCGAATAAACACCCGTGGAAGAAGAGCGTCGACAAGAGAAGCCCACTGTACAAGCTATCGCCGGCGATCGACGAACGCGGAATAATACGGATGCAGGGACGTTTAGCAGATTGCTCCGGTATCGACGAGATGACACGCCGACCCATTATCCTCCCAAGGAACCACGCCGGTACGGATCTGTTGATACGCAAGGAGCACGAGCGATGGAAACATTGCAATCATCAGACGGTAATCAACGAACTTCGCGCCAAGTTTTACATACCGCGGCTACTGGGTGAGTATAGCCGCATCCGTAGAACGTGTCAGCAGTGCCAGAACGATAGCGCAACGCCTTCGCCACCCTCGATGGGGAACATCCCGTCTCAACGGATTGCGGTGGGACAGCGTGCGTTTTCATTCACAGGGATCGACTACTTCGGACCCATCCTGGTGGCGGTTGGTCGACGAGTGGAAAAACGATGGGGAGTCATCTTCACCTGCCTTACTACGCGAGCGGTCCATCTCGAGGTGGCGCACTCGCTCAACACCGCGTCCTGTATTATGGCAATCCGGCGCTTCATCGCGAGACGCGGAACGCCCCTTGAGATGATCAGCGATCGGGGAACCAACTTCGTCGGCGCGGCACGAGAGTTGCAGGAAGCGTCCAACAACATTAACTACGACGCATTGATGATCGCATTCTGCGGACCAGCTATGAAGTGGAGTTTCAATCCGCCAGCAGCGCCTCATTTCGGTGGCTGCTGGGAACGCTTGGTGCGCTCCGTGAAGAAGGTGCTCGACCAATTCGATCTTCCCCGCCGACCGACGGACGAGGTGTTGCAGACGACGCTGGCCGAGATTGAGCTCATCATCAACTCGCGGCCCCTCACTTACGTGCCCCTGGATGACGAAATGGACCTCCCCATCACGCCGAACCACCTCCTCTTAGGCAGTTCGAATGGTTCCAAGCCGGCAACTGTGTATACCGACGAGCCGGCAGCCTTGAAATCGTCGTGGCGAGCCACCCAGCTAGCCGCGGATCGCTTTTGGAGAAAGTGGGTGGCGGAATACCTTCCGACGCTTACCAGACGCTCGAAATGGTTCGAGTCGGCGCGGCCCATCGAAGTTGGAGACATCGTGGTAATCGTGGACGGCAACCTCCCTAGGAACCACTGGCCGAAAGGGCGTGTGATCGACGTTGTGCGAGCGATGGACGGGCAGGTTAGGCGAGCAAGCGTCCAGACCGGGAGCGGCGTTTACGAGCGGCCAGCCACAAAGATTGCGGTGCTGGACGTGCGTGGTAGATTCGGTGAAAGCCACAATGATAGGGCGTAGGGATTTGTGCGGGAGCTTAAAAAAAAAAAGTAATTAGTAAAGGGAGATCGTAAACATACTTACCAGTTCGCGTAGGGAAAAATTGCAGAATTGACAGCTAGGCAGAGAAGTAGAGTGCGATACACCACACATTCTATAGTAGCAACAGTGTAGTGGTGATAGCACTGCGGGAGGGAATGTTACGAAACGTAACGTTCGTAACGCTGCCTCAAGCTGTCACGATACTGAGCAACTCGACGGGCTACGAACCGGTTATGCTCGGCAATATAAATAGAGCGAAGAAGGGCAAAACCGCTCTCTTTTATTTGGTACAGACGGAGAAATAAAGATTAAAAAGTTTTTGGTCAGCCGCAAGGGCTTTCCTAAAATCGCAAAATTATTATTCCTTTTGTACCAAACTCCCCTCTGGAGCCGTTTTTTAACAGTACTACTTTTGAACCCTCCTTCGTTCGCTACCAATAGCGTTGCTAAATCTTCTGTTGGTTTTAACCACTCCGCAAATTTTATAAGTGTCTTTGGTTTTGCCTCTTCCAGAAGGGAATCGGATAACCATTTGTTCCTCAAATCGACCGGCAGCCTAGCAACAATATCTTTCAAGAGTCTCTGATCGTTGAGATACTCTCCCTGATTGAGCATCGTCATGTTATCTATCAGATCGTGGAGGGCACTTGAAAATCTAATAAATGATGCCGGGTTTTCTAGGGACGGATTTTTCACGGCCAGTAGTTCGTTTAACAACGAAGTATAAATGTTGTCCGTGTTTCCGTATAATCTTTCAAGGCGTTCAATAATTTTCCCTACATTATCTGGGTTTAGCATCAGTCCGCTGACTGAGCGTAGCGCATCCCCCTTTAAGTATTTTTGCAGCCTGTTCAAGTTCTCCAAATCCGAAAAGTAACCTTCGCGTGTGGTTTTCTCGTAAATGCTTTTAAATCGAGGCCACATGTTGTAATTACCGTTAAACTCTGGAAGCTCGGAAAGGGTCGTTTTGTCGTTCTTTAGCGACCATGAATCTATCATTTGTTTAATACTCTCCGTTAAAAGCTTTACGTCCTCGGTTGCAGATGGCATTTGACAATATCTCTCCGATTCATTTAGAAGGCTCATATTGGCCTGTTCTTGTTGTCTCTTAATTTCGTCTTGGAGCTTCCCTAGCTCTTCTTCTATTTTAAGTTTCTGCTCCCTTTCTTTTTTCTCTTTTTCTGACCTATCTTGAAGCAACTTCTGCGTTTGCTGAAGCGCTTCCCTGCTTTCATTTTTCTCAGTTTCTATCAATTTACACTTAGGGCAAACATAGTTCTTAGGAATTACTCTCAAGCTTAGGCACGCTTGATGCAGAAATCTATCGCATTCTATGCAGTGAACCATTTTCCCTGTGCTATCAGCCTGCGTGCATATCTTACAATTCCCGTTGGGATTGTGCTTAAAAACGAACTCCATATTACTTACGATTCGTTACACTGCTAGAAATGGTGACCTTGCCTTGATGACGTCACTCGCTGCTCTTCGTTGACCACCGCCGGGAGCTGGCGTCTCGCGCCGGCCCTTGAGCTGATGAGTTTCGACCGTCCGTCGATTCCGATGCCGTCAGCTTGCGCGCTCTCTTCCTCGCTGCTGACGCTGCTACCTGCTTCCTCACTCGCTGTCCTGGAGTTGCTGGGCACGCACCTCGTCGCACACACTGCTGGTAAACTTGCTGATCTGGCACTGATTTCTGGCTACTCGTTGGCTTCACTGTTAATGTTTCGGCGGAATGTTTTTTACACGTTTTGCGTTATGTCGCCGTGTATTTTTGTCAGACGCCGTTTCTGACCACTGTTTTTTACCGTTCGCGCTCACTTTGTCGCACTAAAATTCCGTCTCTTATACGCACTTCTAACTGATGCACTTGTGGAGCGTTGCACTATATTTTGGCTGGTGCGCGGAGCTACCACCTACCACCTGCTTCGGCTGTCGCGATCGTCCGTCGATCCGAAATGTAGGTCAGGCTGGGGTGATCGTCCGCGGCTTCCAAACTTCCGTTCTGCTTGCCTTGCAGAGTTGATCAGGCCGAGCTTGCGCGCTCCGACCTTGCCTTCCTCGCCTTCCACCGCCAGGAGCTGGCGTCTTGCGCCGGCCCTTGAGCTGGTGTGCGTCTATCTCCAATATCACGCCGGGAGCTTGCGCGCTCCGGCTCTGCTTTCCTTGCTTCTCACCGCCGGGAGCTGACGTCTTGCGCCAACCCTTGAGCTGGTGTGCGTTGGGCGTTTCCGATATCGGCTGGGCAACCGTCCGTTACCTACGACCGTCCGTCGCTCCTCAACCGTTGTTCGATGGAACGCTGGGCTGGTGGTGCACACGAGGATTAACCTCGGAGCGGTTAGCCGTGTTGTGAACACACGAAGATTTACCTCGGAGTTCTTGCGTTCTTTCTCGATGCGGCTTGTGGTGCACACGAGGATTCACCTCGGAGCGGTACTTGCCGTGTTGCAAACACACGAGGATTCACCTCGGAGTTCTGGTGCGACGCACACGAAGATTAACCTCGGAGCGGGGCGCAATGTGTAGGAATTCTCCGTTGTGAGGGGTTAAGTCCTCTCTGGAGCCACCATTTGTTGTGCACACGAAGATTAACCTCGGAGCACTCCTCGAGACAGGCGTATTGAACACCGACTTGAGGGCAATGTTGGAGAATTCCAAGAGTAGTCAACTATTTGGGTTTTCATCAACTACTGATTTATTGGTTCAATTATCGATTCTTATATAGTAATTCTGATTGACAAATTTTCCTTAGTCGACATAATTGCTTACATGTATGTGGCCGTGTTGGTCACCGCTGTCGGCGACTTTTTACCAGCATGTGCATATTTCCTACATTTGTATGCGCCGTTGTCGGCGTGCCAAGCATTGCTTGGTTCTGCTGCGTACATGCATTTTGCTTACTAGCGCTTATTTTGGATAGATTTTTATTTGCCTACATTTCCGTCAGCGACACAAGTAAACTTACACTAACGCCGCTAAAGGACAATGGCATCAACAACTCCTCGAGATAACGATCTCGTACCGCTCGCAAAGGACCCTCGTGTCCGTCTACTCGCGAGAGTCTTCTCACGGAGAGGGCGAGTGAGTGCCCACCTACGTACGCATCCTACACATAACAAACTCCGAATTGATTTATCAAGGACTATGGAAAGTAATTAATGTGATGTTTTGGGGTACCGAATTTTGACGAAACGAAGAAATGGGCTTTTGGTTTGTAAACAGTATTTGACATTCAGGTACCGCAACGGCATAATTAACATAGCGGACAGCAAATCCCCTATAACACAACCAGATATAGGGGAAAGTGTGGCAATATGCACCGGTGGGGCAAAATGCACCGGCATGTTTTTGGCTGAATTATGCTATCTAAAAATAAATGAATCAATGAATTTTGTTCGTTAGCGTGTCCAATACATCCTATGTGAATTTCATGGCTCTGCATTAACACTAACCAGAGAAAACGAAATAAAACAAATTGTGTCTGAAATCATGTAAGATTTCGGTGTAGTGTCTTAAGATATTGTAAGTGTAGGAATGAAATATTTCAAAAAGCAGACATGCATAAGGTACCTGAATATGTAATTTAACGAATGCTGAAGAAATTTGAATATGTAATTTCACGAATGCTGAAGAAATTTTCGATACAAAATACTTAAATTTTTTATTTGAGACAATACTTGAACTTCTCTCAGTATGGGGTAATATGCCCCGGCCTGAGTGGGGCAAAATGCACTGACGTTCAAAATGTAAACAAAGGGGCAAAATGCACCGTCAAAACAAAGCTACTCACGGGTTTGCATTTGTCACCTTCATAAGCCACACGTTATTGATTTTCATACGTTTTATATTGAACACGTATTAAAAATTTTCAAACAAAATTGATATTTCCTTTGGTTTTGTTCTTCATTTTACTAAATTTCATATGATGATCAACTGTGTTTTCAAATCGTAGATCTACAGCAAGGTTGTTGTACTTGCAAGTATTATTGAAAAACGTCAAAGTTCTTTTTGTTTTGGATCGTATTGCCCCATGTTTACATCGGTGCATTTTGCCCCAGCGTTCGGGCCATTTTGCCCCACATTGTCAAAGGCGCATAAAAAAGAAGGGTCTTCAAAAACCTTATCGTACTAAAGATGGATAGTTTTGATATTACTTTTGGCATTTTTAGTTGATAGAAAAGATGTTAAGGAATCGAACTGTGCTAAATTTAGATTTTTTGCCTGAATGGATTGCGAGGAATAATTTGTTTTGCTTAAGGGGTGCGTATTGCCTCACCTTACCCTACTAGACCAACCATGCGCGATGGGATCAAAAAATTTTGATTCCATCGCGCGTCGCGTGTCAAATCCCATACAACTTTTTGGCAGCACGCGCGATGAAATCGCGAGCAACGGAGCAGGGACACCAGCCTAAAGGTCCCATTGTATAGCTACGGTCAAACATTCCATCACGCATGCGTAGCTTCAACCAAGAGTCAAGAGCGGTACTCTGTGATTCCCATCGGATTCATATACCGTTTTTGACACCGCGCAGAGACAGGCTTCGCATGGCCTCGCGTGTAAAGCGACAGGGCAATTTCAAAAACTTTTCACGGCTAAAGAGCCAGCCCCGCGGAAAAAATCACTCACGATAACCCAATTTCCCCAGGTTTCTCCCTACTTCCACTCCCCCGGGCCCATAAACACCTATACCTCATACCACTTCCCCAGACACTTCGTGCTGTTTGTCCTCCTCTTTGACTTAGCCGATTTCGCCGAGTGATCGAAACAGCCGCTCGAGCTGCGCTGTATGAAACCCACATACAGTGCGTCTCTTTCCAATAGCACTCGCTCTGAAAGCAACTCCAAAATATCAAGGTTTGAAACATGAAGGTGCACTAACGAATCTAGACGGAAGCCATGATGGATTATACTCAACAGGAAATTTTGCTTCATAGCGAAAAAAACCATGCATTCCAAGTGAACGTCGAACCAATAAGAATTATCAAATGTTTTTTTATTAAACTATTAGCATGAATACACTATCCAATGAAGAAATCAAATTAACCATTTAAATCGATGTGTCACGCGATGCCAAACATGCTGACTCCACATGGTTCTCATCAGCCTTGGTCCAAGCTGTCAATTGCCAGTCGCGATTGTTATGGTGTTCCAATGTGAAAAATGGGTTGTCGAAAAATGTGCTGAAAGTGTGTTTGTTGTGTTCTACTGGTAAGTAATGGCCCTTAAACTGACGATGGTAAGTGAAAATCCTCAATTAGGTAAGTAGTCTACGAAATTACTTCACTTTAGCAAGGAAATCTTGTAAGCAATGATCGGCATGTTCCAGCGTTCAGGGTAAGCCTAGTGAATGTATAAAACTTCCAGTCACAGCTACTAATGAAATTTTATCATCTTTCTTCTCCTTTCATTGCAGAATGTGTGTGTATAAGTGAAAATGAAACAAAATAAAGCTAAAGAAAATTTTCAAGCGATACTTTGCATCGGTTTTTGGATGATGAAGAAATGATGACATTTTAGATGTAGAGGGAAGGGCAGGGAAGCAAAACAGGGTGAGGAAACGAGGAAAGGGAGAGAAGAAATTAGCGGACTGAAAAGGGGAAGCACGCGATTGAGGGGAGGGTCGCTCAAAATCGCTCACGTTTTGACTGAATAAAGTGCTCTTGTTCAGTCAATGTTCAGTCATGTGGGAATTATTCCCACAATATATTTTATTTGTCACCTTCACTATCACAAAAGATAATTTCACAGTCGAGAATAGTCGCGTTACGTAAGATGTCAGAAACGAAAGATAAAAAAAGGGGGGGATCAAATGCCGCTCGTGCTTAAATAGTTTTTTCGTGAGACCCCGGCGTGGGCTCTCACAGAAACGCACGGAAATTACCGGTAGGGAAACGCAAGGATGTTACCGGTACGTACCGGTATGGTACCGTACAAACGCACGATAAGTTACTTGCGTACGCACGATGTACAAACGCACGATAAGTTACTTGCGTACGCACGATACAATTTAAATCCTTCGTTGGCGCAAGGATGCCGCTACAGTACCCCCTTGCTAGCCGAATCACCGGGGCTATCGAAAGCGTTGAGGGAACCGTACGTGTCGACCAGACCTGGTGATTTTCGGCGATACCGGATCTAGCGGCGGCCCGTTCGTTGTCGGCGTCGGCGATGAAGGCATCGTTGTGGTTGTTCGGGTCACCGATGGTTGCTCTTCGATGTCAGCACGGTAGCACGGCTTCAATCGATCGATTGAGACGTTGATCATTCTGCCGTTGATGTCGACCGTGTAGTACTTGGTGTTACGCTGGTGGACTTTAAACGGCCCGTCGTATGGGGTCGAGAGTGATGGTCGGACGGAGTCGTTTCTCACGAAAACGTGCGTAGCTTTAGTGAGGTCGTTGTGGACAAACACGTGTTGTTGACCGTGCCAAGCGGTTTTGTCACTTCGAATACGTTTCATGGCTTTTCGCAGGTTGGTCAAAAGCTCGGGGTCGGTGTCGGATGACGGCTTTGCTGGTTCGCAAACGAAGTCAGATGGTATGCGAAGAGTCGTTCCGTATACGAGCTCAGCAGGAGCAGCTTGCAAGTCATCCTTGTAAGATGTACGCATTCCCAGTAGAATCATCGGAAGATGTTGTGTCCAGTGGGTTGTGTTGTGGCATAGGATGGCAGCTTTGAGCGTACGGTGCCATCGCTCCATTAATCCATTGCTCTGCGGATGATACGACGTAGTCCGCAGGTGTTTGGTGCCCAAGATCTTGAGGAGTTCGGCGAAGAGGTTCGATTCGAACTGTCGACCTTGGTCAGTTGTGATGTAGTGGGGTATTCCAAAACGCGCAATCCAGTTAGCAACCAGCGCGTGGGCGACAACCGGTGCTGTCATGTCATCTGGTTCGACGATCGATAATCGTTAAGCAGTAACGCTGTCCGTTACTTGGAGGAAACGGTCCCACGATATCAATATTGATATGTGCGAACCGACCTGTCGTTGCCGGGTATCGTTCGAGGGGTGTCTTCGTGTGTCTCGTGACTTTCGCTCGCTGACATTCTATGCAGTTACGAGCATAGCGTATGCTGTCCTGGCGAATGTTGGGCCAAACGAATCGGGATGTCATCAGTTTAGCTGTCGTCCGGGTGCCAGGGTGGTGAAGTCCATGCGTAGCCTTGAGGAAGCGCTCTCGAAAGGCTCTCGTGATGAACGGTCGCAGGTTGTCAGTTGTGTCGTCACAGTAAAGCTGATGCTCTGTTCCTGGTATAGTTACGCGCTTGAGACGTAAACTGGTAGTTACGTCGTTTCGGAGGATTCGTTGGAGCTCGTCGTCTTTGGCCTGGTCGTCAGCCAATGCTCCGAAGTCGATCACCGAATTGTGCTCGATCGCGTCGATTCGAGAGAGAAGATCGGCAGTCACGTTATCCTTGCCTTGGACGTGTCGGATGTCCGTCGTGTGCTGGCCAATGTAGTCCAATTGGCGAGCTTGTCGTGGTGAAGCTTTGTCGGAGCTTTGTTTGAAGGCGAACGTGATCGGCTTGTGATCCGTATAGATGTGGCTGGTTCGTCCTTCTAGCCAGTGCCGAAAGTGTCGTACTGCCAGGTACATCGCTGTAAGCTCACGGTGGTACGTGCTGTATCGGCGCTGTGTCTTGTCAAATTTCTTGGAGAAGAATCCAAGTGGTTGAAGCTTCCCGTCCACTACTTGATGTAGCGCTGCACCAGCGGCGGTATCGGAGGCATCTACCCATAGGGATAGTTCCGCGTTGGCTATGGGGTGTGCAAGGAGCGTGGCGTTCGCAAGCTGTTCCTTACACTCGATGAAGGCAGCTGTTGTCTCTGGAGTCCATTCTAGAGGTGTCCTGTCGTTCTTGCGATTACCGGGAATCATTGTAAGCAGCGGTGCTTGAGCAATGATAGCGTTCGGAATGAACCGGCGGTAAAAGTTTATCGTTGCGATAAACCTTTTCAGCTCCTTAACGGTCGATGGAGTTTTGAAGTTACGGATAGCTTCTACACGTTCTGGAAGAGGCAGGATGCCGTTCTCGTCCACCAGATGGCCTAGAAATACTATTTCAGACTTTCCAAGCTCGGTCTTGGCGCAATTGATAAACAAGTGGTGCTCTTCCAGTCGTCGGAAGAGTTGCGCGAGATGTATTCGATGTTCGTCCATCGTGGCCGATGCAATAAAGATGTCGTCGATGTATACGAAAACGAAGTCCAATCCGCGCACGACTTCGTTAATCAACCGTTGAAAAGTCTGCGTTGCGTTGCGCAGGCCGAAGGTCATGTAGGAAAACTCGAAGAGGCCAAATGGTGTTATGATTGCCGTCTTCGGTATGTCGTCGGGATTTATTGGCACTTGGTGGAAGGCCTTTTTGAGGTCTATTTTGGAAAACACATGTTTTCCAGCCAGAGTGGAGGTGAAATCCTGCAAGTATGGTACAGGATATCGATCAGGGACTGTTTGAGCGTTCAGTGCCCTGTAATCGCCGCAAGGCCTCCATGTTCCGTCTGGTTTCTGTACCATGTGTAAAGGGCTCGCCCAGTTAGATCGCGAGGGGCGGCAAATTCCTAAACGGAGCAGGATTTCAAATTCAGCTCGTGCTGCAGCGAGTTTCTCCGGAGGCAGTCTACGTGGTCGCGCGCTCGTTGGTGGTCCAGTCGTGTCGATATAGTGTACGACGGAAGAACTGCATGTATGTCCGGGTGGCGATGTTGTTGTTAAGGCAGGAAACTCGTTCAGGATGTCAGCTAGCGGCGCCTCGCGTGAGAAAGCCCGGATGTCGCTAGCTGTGTTGTCGACTAGGATGCCGGCCATCTGGATGTGCGTGGTATTGTCGATAAGACGTCGTCGTTTCAGGTCGATTAGAAGGTCGTGATGTGCGAGGAAGTCCGCTCCAATGATGGCCATTGTAACGTCCGCGATGACGAAAGTCCACAAGAAGTCCCTGCGGAGGCCAAGGTTGATGTTCAGGGTCGCCTCTCCGTAGACGGGAATTTGACTTCCATTTGCTGCTACAAGCATGGCGCTTGTAGGTCGCACACCACTAACACGTCGATCGCGTGGAATTACAGAAATTTCGGCGCCGCTGTCGATCAAGAAGCGCGTTGCTGTTGTGTTGTCCGTGATGCAAAGTCGAGGCGCGGCGCTAGAGGTAGTGAGCGCGTGCACTAGACCTCCGGATCCCGACATGCTTACCTAAGGCTGGTTGGAAGTAGCCTTAAAGGTACACGGGGATCGACACTTCGTTGCACGTGCACCATGATGTTCGTGGTACCAACACAAGCCGGTGTTCGTAACTGTACGGTGGGTACTTTGTGTGCGTCGAGGAGAAGATTCCGCCGCTGATGAATTTCGTCGATTCCAATCACGTGAATTTCTTCCAGGAGTTGGCGATCGTTTTGTGTAGTGGCTACCTTCTGAGATCAAGGCCTTAATGCTGCTTAACTCGGCCTTAATCTCATTCCAAGCCTCCAGGCACGGCGTGTGCATGTTCCTTTCGTTCCGTTGATAATCTGGAGTAGCTGGTTGTACATGCTTGGGCGCAGTCTCGATAGCGTTTATCGGTCGCCAGCGTTGCGATTCCATGACTGCATCAGCGATGGCCACTTTTTCAGTCGCTGGGCCCTGGTTGGCTACCACCAGATGTTGGATATTGGTTGGCAACCGAGCAGCCCACAGGTCGAGCAGCAATTCGTCGGATATTGAACCATTTGCAACGCGCCGCATATCGTAGTACAGCTGCGATGGTTTAGCGTCACCAAGCACCATTTCGGACAGCACACGTTGCATTCGTCTCTGTTGCGATTCGCTAAAATGTTCGGTTAGCATTCGCTTAGCGTAATCGTATTTGTTCGCAGAAGGCAACATTTCAAATTTCGCCTTCAGTTCGACCAAGGTTTTTTGTGGGACTTGGGCCATCACGAAATTGAACCTTTTTGCGTCCTGGACGGCTGTAATACCGGCCGCGGCGAACCAGTACTCGACTGAAAGGAAAAAACCTTCCAGGTTGCTAGTGTCCATGAGTGGTGGTGGGATTTTTGGAACACTAGATATCGTTGTTATATTTGTACCACTGGACGTACTATCTCCGTTGCTCGCCGATGTACCCGCTGATTCCTCGTTGGCCACGCGGATGGCACGGTCGGGGCTGTGATGAATCATTCTCGGCGTGTAAGATGGCGGTGAGCGTGGTCGATATAAGATGGCGTGAAAAACGTGGTTCGGCGTGTCGATGTGTGTGCGTGCTCGATCTACACTTCGATATTTTCACGGCGCAGGCGATTTGCGATTAGTATTATTCGTGATAGCGCAGGCGATCACGTCAGGGTCACCAGTTTGTGGGAATTATTCCCACAATATATTTTATTTGTCACCTTCACTATCACAAAAGATATTTTCACAGTCGAGAATAGTCGCGTTACGTAAGATGTCAGAAACGAAAGATAAAAAAAGGGGGGGATCAAATGCCGCTCGTGCTTAAATAGTTTTTTCGTGAGACCCCGGCGTGGGCTCTCACAGAAACGCACGGAAATTACCGGTAGGGAAACGCAAGGATGTTACCGGTACGTACCGGTATGGTACCGTACAAACGCACGATAAGTTACTTGCGTACGCACGATGTACAAACACACGATAAGTTACTTGCGTACGCACGATACAATTTAAATCCTTCGTTGGCGCAAGGATGCCGCTACAGTCATTTTATTCAGTCATTTTTCGCCGCGGGGAGCACCTTTTAGTAACCGCTAAAACTTCAATTCGATAATTTACTATAGTCTAAAAATAAACTCAGAGCAACTGACCAAAAGTATAGGCATTCAAGGGGGTGCGGGTAGAACGAGGGCAAACCACAGGCAAAAGGCGATAATCACCAAACAGACCGCGCTACGCGTAGCCGGGCATCTTGCGTCCGTGCTTCCCTCATTTGGAGGGGTCTTGGTGCCCGGCCGGGCATTTGAATGCGTTATCGTTTCTTAAGAACCATAAAATTTTATTTTTGCGTGCCGTGCTGTTCTCCACTGTCTGGGCTATCTTTCGTTTTTTCTGCATGCTTGTTACATGCATGTACAGAATTCTTGGTGTCCGATATCGTCGAACACTAGCCGCGGATATTTAAATACTTTATTCTTTGTACTTGTACTTGCATCGTTTCTTTGTACGACGGACACCTGAACGGAGCGCAAGCAGGAGACCGGGGAGACGGTGTAGAGGACCACATCAGCAGAGTGGTGGGCGATGAGGTGCCCCCGCCATCGGTAGAAGAAGTCACCGGGGCCGTCAAACAGCTGAAACTCAACAAGTCAGCTGGCAGCGACGGCCTTGGCGCCGAGCTCTTCAAGATGGGCCAGGAGAGGCTTGCCATCTGCATGCACCAGCTGATTGTGAAGATCTGGGAACAGGAAGAACTACCAGACCAGTGGAAGATGGGAGTGATCCACCCCGTCTACAAAAAGGGCGACAGGTTGGACTGTGCGAACTTCCGGGCGATCACAGTTCTGAATGCCGTCTACAAGATCCTATCCCGAATACTCTACTGCCGGCTCTCCCCCTAGCCAGTGATTTCGTCGGAAGCTACCAAGCTGGTTTCGTTGGAGGGAAATCAACAACCGACCAAATCTTCACTCTCAGGCAGATCCTCCAGAAATGCCGAGAGCACCGAATCCCCACGCACCACCTATTCATCGACTTCAAAGCGGCCTACGATACCATACATCGGACCGAACTATGGAAAACCATGCAGCAGTACGGATTCCCCGGAAAACTGATCCGACTGTTAAGGGCCACAATGGATAGTGTGCAGTGCAGGGTGAGAATATCGAGCATGTTGTCGGATCCGTTCGTGTCTCATCGGGGGTTACGGCAAGGCGACGGGCTCTCCTGCCTGCTTTTCAACATCGCTCTGGAGGGTGTCATTCGGAGCGCAGGCTTCGACCATCGGGGTACGATTTTCACACGGTCAGTTCTGCGACGGTGTCCGATGCATATACCCGATTAAAACGCGCAGCTGCGGGATTTGGACTGGAGATCAATGCGTCAAAGACTAAGTACCTACTCGCCGGTGGCTCTGACCGTGACAGAGCAAGACTGGGAGCTAGCGTACGAATCAACAACGATGAGCTCGAGGTAGTTGAGGAGTTTGCCTACCTTGGGTCTCTTATAACATCGGACAACAACATCAGTTCGGAGATCCGAAGACGCATTGTTCAAGGAAGTCGTGCCTACCATGGGCTCCATAAGCTCCTAAGGTCCAGACGACTTCGCCAACGCACGAAGTGCACCATATACCGCACATTGATACGGCCGGTAGTCCTCTATGGGCATGAGTCCTGGACGCTGCTCACGGAGGATGCCAACGCACTCGGCATTTTCGAACGTCGTGTGCTCCGGACTATCTTTGGTGGCGTATACGTGCAGGACGGGTGGAGGAGAAGGAGGAGAACCACGAGCTGGCTGAGCTGTTTGGCGAGCCGGATATCCTAACGGTGGCGAAAGCCGAAAGGCTCCGCTGGTTGGAGCATGTCATGAGGATGCCGGACTCATGCCCCACCAAGAAGATACTCGTCAACGACCCGCTTGGCACGAGACGCAGAGAAGCTCAGCGAGCCCGTTGGCTGGACCAGGTGGAGCAGGACCTGCGGAACATCGGATGACACCGGGGATGGAGAGCGGCAACCAAGTACCGAGCGACCTGGAAAACGATTGGTGACCAGGCCATGTCAGCACGACGTGCTCAACTATGAGCGGGCCAGATAAGAAGAAGAAGATTCTTTGTACTGGCGTGCCGTGCTGTGGGGTGCCGTACAACTTGGTTTTCTTGGACTTGGAAAAGAAATTTTTCATAAATTTTGACCCACTCGTCCCCTCGATCGTATGGAGTTTTTTTTACTCGTACTTGATGCTGCCGCGATATCGAGCCACTCGGATTTATTGTTATCGATTCGTGCACATTTTGCTTGGCCCCTTCAGTTTCTCCAGTTTTTTTTTTCCTCATGCTCGTTACCGTTCTGCCGTATGTTCAACATGTGTTTTGTCCACTCGCTGATTTATCGGATGATCGATCAACGCAAACCGGCGCTAGCAATACAAAAATATTGCATTATGACGGCGCTTTAAATATCATGTTTTCCAACCACGGTTGTCCTTGAAACAATATGAGGACTTTCGCTCGTCTGCACCGCACCTGCACTTGCGCTCCCTTCGTCTGAACCGTTCCTATTGTATTGTCTTGTCGACTGCCTTGCCTGCGCTGTGGTGTCGTTCGAGGGGTCGGGAACTTTGTATGATTTATGGCCTTTACTTAATTTCTTCCGTGTATCGTTTTTTCTACATGTGTTCTTGGTGCCCCCTCGTAGTCTGTGCCTGCCGGTCGGTGGTGTCTTGTCTGTTTGGTGATTATTGCCTTTTGCCTGTGGTTTGCCCTCGTTCTACCCGTTCCCCCTTGAATGCCTATACTTTTGGGTCAGTTGCTCTGAGCTATTTTTAGACTATTGCGATTGCTAAGCCGCTGACTCTTGAGCCGTGAAAAGTTTTTGAAATTGCCCTGTCGCTTTACACGCGAGGCCATACGAGGCCTGTCTCCGCGCGGTGTCAAAAACGGTATATGAATCCGATGGGAATCGCAGAGTACCGCTGTTGACTCTTGGTTGAAGCTACGCATGCGTGATGGAATGTGTGATCGTAGCTATACGGTGGGACCTTTACGCTACCATAAATCTGCGCGGGCAGATTAAACCATGGGCTGCCATGACTTGTCTTGCATGCTGTAATTTTGGTTTGCTACTATTGTCTCATATTGTTTCAAGGGCATCCGTGGTTGGAAAATATGATATTTAAAGCGTCGTCATAATGCAATATTTTTGTATTGCCGATTTGCGTTGATCGATCTCGCGATAAATCAGCGCGTGGACAAAACACATGTTGAACATACGTAAGAACGGTAACGGGCATGAAGAAAACAAACACTGGACGCACTGAAGGGGCAAGCAAAATGTGCAAAAATCGATAACAATAAATCCGAGTGGCTCGATACCGCGGCAGCATCAAGTACGAGTAGAAAAAACTCTATACGATCGAGGGGACGCATGGGTCAGAATCTAAGAAAAGCAATAAAAACCAAATTGTGCGGTACCCCAGAGCACGGCACGCCAGTACAAAGAATAAAGCATTTAAATACCCGCCCGGTCCCTGACGATAGATCGGACACCAACAGCAGGCAGAAAAAACGCAAGCAGCCCGGACCGTGGAGTACAGCACGCAGGGCACGCAAAAATAAAATTTTATGGTTCTTAAGAAACGATCAAATGCCCGGCCGATCACCAAGCCCCCTCGTTTTGAGGTAAGCAGCACGGACGACAATACAAAAGAGTGACCGTCCCGGCTGTAGAACAGAAGGGGGCGGTATTCGTAAGACTCGTGGACTTTTCGAGGGTCAATCATTTGTGGGTGTGCGAGCAAAACGATATACGAGTGCGAGCGAGCAACAGCGATTGTGGGTTGGAACTGCAGCAAAAGCAAAAACAACTCACAGGGGGTTATAACGATCGTAAGCGAGACAGCATACGTAACAGAGCGAGAGGCAAGTATGAAACTCCCGAAATTACCCCGTTGGGATGAAGCTTGTCGAATTTTTGATGGTCTTTAGAGGGGAAATGTTTTGGACAAATTTAATGAAAACCCACGTGGTCGGGTTGTAACGATCATGAGCGAGACGGCATACGTCGTAGAGCGAGAGGTAAGTATGAACCACCCGAAATTTCCCTCTTGGGAGGAACGCTGTACAAAATACAATACAACTGTTTCACGCAATAGAGATGGAGTATATTTGATCAATATTACATGATGATGTTCTTACAGCAGAAGATGATAAAAATTGGACGGATAGGATTTTAAATGAAAGAGCTCATTGATTTCTTCCCGTAGAGACGCGGCTACGGCTAGGCACATCGGTTCACTCCACTAGTGCAGCTTAATGCGTTTCAGCTTTCATCTGCATAGAATGTTTCGCACAATCATACCAACCACTGCGACGACGGCGAGCACCCTTGATGATGATATTGATGGTGCAGCGCTCTTTAATGAAAGAAGATTAATGCAAAATTAGGCATTCTGATCTGAGAATGGACGACGGATGTGCCTTTACTCACAATCAAGTAGTAGTTGCATCGATCACCTAAACAGCAGGCAGAGCAGGTCCAATCTTCATACCAAATATGCGTACAGTAAGGCATGTGTTTGGTGCGAATTCGTTGACATATCTCTTTCTTGGCGCATCGTTTCGAAACGTAGAATTGCTTTTGTGCGCCAAGCGAGAAGTATGGGGTGCTGCCCCATCTGATTTCAGTTAGACAGGCGTCCTCTCCCTGCTCGCAGATTTTGACCGTATTCAAACATTTGTCTGTATTTCCGGTTTGATTCGAACAAACGTAGCATTCATGGGCGCTGCCTGATAGGACAATGAGCGTGAATATGCATGACCGCGAGTGACGCTCTACGAACAGGTGCTGTACTTACATTCGCTTAACAGCCCAATGAACAGCAAAAGAAAATAAAGCAACATGGAACAATCCATCTTCGGTCTTCGGTCTTCGGTAGTATGCACTATGCCAATGTGATGAAATATTTAATTTGGAAATGTAATAACACCTCGCAAAGAACACAGCAGTACCAGAAAGTAAATAGGCAGTCTTGCTTATAAACACAAAACGAACACTGACACTTGTCACCTAGGGCACACCCAAACGAATAATGTCAGACAGTTGTGCTCATGCAGCAAAACGTGTGTAGCACGATGCCTTTCAACAGATTTAAAGCCGCGTTCCCATTCAAGCAACCAAACCACCGCAACTCAGTTTGCCCGCTGGTTGCACGCGTGTGAACGAGGGTATCGATGTGCTTTCGAAGTTTTCTATTTGACAGGCCGTTTGACAATGCTGTATGTCAGAAGAGCAGCTAGACATATATGTGGTAGTGCGCCATATTCTTCCACACCCCACCGCTATCTTTGATTGATGCCATCAGTTGTTGACAAACATTTGTGGAAGATATTTCACGATCATATTCGATTCGATCATATTTCTCAGCGTAAGTTGAAAAAAAAAAAAACACTGCTAAGGATTGGTCCTTTTGTAATTCAAAGCATATATTTATTGTTTACGTTCCCCCTACCAGCGACAACACCTTAGTGCTCACCAAGATTCAGCAAACTTCCAATCTTTGTTTCGCGTTCCCCCGTAGCACCGCAGTTTCTATTTCGTTCTGTGCCTTTGGAAAAACTAAAACATTGGAAAATAAACTTCATGCATTGTTTGCACCGTTTTGATTGACTGAAAACACACTTTTAAAGGATCGATAACTTACCTACTCTGCATGATGCTGCCTCTTCCTCATCGACTGGATCCGAAACCATGTACTTTTCAGCACGTTTATAAAACTACCAGATTTTCTCAAATGTTTCAAATGATCCATATTATTGCCACCACCAAATTATGGTTTCAAATTATTGACCGAGAATTAATGTTTGTGTCTCCCACAAATGTTTGTCAACAAAAGAGAGGGGGGGGGGGGGGGGGGCACTAACACCTATATGCCTTGCACCGGCACCCAGCTTTCTGTGCTGTCAAACGTCCTGTCAATCAAAAAATCTTTGATAAAAGTCGAATTACTATGAGAGTATCGATGTGCTATCGAAGATTTTGACGTCCTTGATAGGTGTCCCTTGGGGTGGTACGGCTTTAGCTACGCAGGAACGAAAATAGGATCGATCCTAATTTCGTTTCTGCGCAGCTAAAGCTGTGCAACCCTCGTCAACACGCATGCAACCAACGCGCACCTTGAGCTGCGGAGGTTTGGTTTCTTGAATGGGAACGCGGTTTAAGGGTATTAAATGTGTTCCCATTTATGTGTGTAGACGCCCAGATTTGTTATCAAATCAGTTCACATTAGCTTTCAATTTTCGTACTCACACATCTGAACATATTCACTATTTGACAAACTGTATATGTCATTATGATTATCGTTGCCGTGGGCCATTTCAACGCAAAACTCTCTAAAATGCCGGGAGAAATGCAATCGTCTGTTTGGTAGACAAGCGTTCAATTTTTTAGTTTTGAATTCAACTCCTGCATGAATTTAAAAAAAAACTATGAGAAAAGAATTTTAAAAACAACGAACGAGTCTTGTTGACACAGATATTGTTGACAACAAACAACCCAACCTCCGCAAAAGTGGAAATACGACGAGAGTATCGATGAGCTATCGAAGTTTTCTATCTGACAGGTCGTTTGACAATGCTGTATGTCGGAAGAGCAGCTAGACATATATGTGGTAGTGCACCATATTCTTCCACACCCCACCGCTATCTTTGATTGATGCCATCAGTTGTTGACAAACATTTGTGGAAGATATTTCACGATCGTATCATTCGATCATATTTCTCAGTGTAAGTTGAAAAAAACTCTGCTAAGGATTGGTCCTTTTGTAATTCAAAGCATTTATTTCTTGTTTACGTTCCCCCTACCAGCGACAACACCTTAGTGCTCACCAAGATTCAGCAAACTTCCAATCTTTGTTTCGCGTTCCCCCGTAGCACCGCAGTTTCTATTTCGTTCTGTGCCTTTGGAAAAACTAAAACATTGGAAAATAAACTTCATGCATTGTTTGCACCGTTTTGATTCACTGAAAACACACTTTTAAAGGAGCGTTCACTTACCTACTCTGCTTGATCCTGCCTCTTCCTCATCGACTGGATCCGAAACCATGTACTTTTCAGCACGTTATAAAACTACCAGCTTTTCTCAAACGTTTCAAATGATCCATATTATTGCCACCACCAAATTATGGTTTCAATTTATTGACCGAGAAATAATGTTTGTGTCTTCCACAAATGTTGTTCAACAACTGGGGGGGCACTAACACATATATGCCTTGCACCGGCACCCAGCTTTCTGTGCTGTCAAACGTCCTGTCAATCAAAAAATCCTCGATAAAAGTCGAATTACGACGAGAGTATCGATGTGTTATCGAAGATTTTGCCGTCCTCGATAGGTGTCCCTTGGGTATTTTCGCTCCTGCGAAGCTAAAGCCGTGCAACTCAGTTTCACACGCGTGCAACCATCACGCAACTTGAGTTGCGGAGGTTTGGTTGCTTGAATGGGAACGCGGCTTAAGGACCGTTCTTCATGAATAAAAAAGGAAACGCTTCTTTATGTAATTTATATTTGATTCGTAAGCAATAAATTTTATTTCATATCCATTATTACATCATACTTAGAAAAAACAGGTTTTTCATTTGACCACAAATAGGTGCTTTAACCGCTTTCGGAACCAAGCAGACATCGCAATGTGAACATGAGATTATCGGCCATCTTAGTTTGGCGCAGAGCAACCGTCGCTAAGATAGAGGTGAGCGTTCCGCTGAAGCCTTGATTTCATCTAGCGTCGTGGCTTAGCAACGGAAAAACAGTATCATAGTGTTGGATATCACCAAGTGCCACATCGTTAAAAATAAATCTGCTTACCCACGCGACGGTCAGGAGCAAACACACAAACTAGCCAAAGTGAATATATATGACCCAGCCCATTCGGAAGGGAAATACCAATATAAACGCAGCCGAACCACAGTCTCACGTGTCTATTTCTATGTTTATATATTTCCCGTACCCTCATCTCTTTCTAGCAGACGCGAGGGTCTTGCAGTAGCGTTGGGTGTACCCTTTCTCGCATCAAGGCTCCCATTCGTTTCAGAGCACATACGGTAACAAATGGATGAGAGCAGGAATAGTACCAAGCTCGATATCGAGGGAGTTAGGCAGCAGTCAGCTACGAACGACGCACTTCACGTTGAGTGTGAGCGCAAGGAAAGCTATAAGAAAATCAGCGATCCAGACGTTAATAGGAACGGGTTTGACGGTTAGTATGCGATGCATGTGATGCAGATATCTTATTATTCTTTTACTGTCAGTTTTCACTCAAAATCACTAGATTTACTATTTTATGTCCCTTCTGCATGAATGGTTAAATATAAAATTCGATATATCCATGTGCGAAATACGTGACGTTTATGATAAACGCATTCATAGCCTTATCATATACCGTACATATTTGCCTTATGTCAAAAGTATTAGCGTCATCATGTGACCCTGCGTGCGTAATATGCGCTCGTTGGTGCGCTATATTTAACGCCTATCCATCTCATTGCCCTTCCAAGGTTCGAGCAAGAGTGACCACCAGCAGGCAATCAACGAGAGCCTCGGAATGCCACGCGAAAACGGAACCGGTGCGAAGGACGGCGAAGAGGAGCGGATGCTGAATGGGGGCGGTGTGGATGGTGCCATCGTACGAAGCGACACCGAACCGACGGAGAAGGACCGACTGGCCCAGAAGGCGGTAGAGGTGAAGTTTATTTCGCCGAAAAATGGGGACGCGCGTATTGACATGGAACTAGAGAAACAAGTACGTAGAGACGATATAGAAGTACATGACGCTGGTTAATTAGCACCTTCACTGTGAAGGCAAACATTCGTCAAAAAAGGGTGGTGGGAATTTGCCATAGGTTATAAGAAAAAGCGTTCGGAACACCCGGAAATCATTTTGCTTTGACCAACAACCACAGTTACGCGAGCCTACACTAAACGCACGCTTCTCTTTGCGACGTACCCGTCAGCAATCGTTCACCGGCATGACTAAGGAGGAGTTAATGAAGTACGCTAACGACCCGTTCTGGGTGCGCCTTCGCTGGTTGCTGTTCGTCCTGTTTTGGGGACTTTGGGTGGCGATGCTGCTCGGTTCGTTTTACATCATCTACGACGCGCCGAAGTGTGCTGCACCCGTGCCGTTGTCCTGGTGGCAGGAAGGTCCATTGATGGAAGTGACCTCCGAGCGCTACGGTGAGCAGCTCCTGAAAGCGGAACGTTATGGTGCCAAGGGAGTGATCTACCAGCTGCCAGCCGATCAAACGTATCTCGTGGGCACGCCGGCCATCCAGGAACAGTTGAAGAAGCTAGTAACCGATTTCGGGTAAGTCTCGGCTACTGGTTGATAAGCATAAACGAGTTAATTGCGCTAAGTAGACACTTCCGATCTTCCGAATCTGCCTCAATCAAGCAACCTTGGTGAAACGTTGTGTTGCGTAAGAACCCACTGGGATGAAAATTGTAATACATGTGCGTGTACGTGTGTTGCATAAACGCCATCCCTGGACTCATTTCATCAGTGAATGCCCTGCAGACGATACAAATATTTGGTGACGTGCCTCACACAACCATCACAGAAGGCTACCAAAAACATCACGAATTAAAAATCGATTCGAGTGCCAAAAGTAACAGACAGGCATTTTTGGCAGCCCTCTTTGATGCTCGAATCTGTGCGAGATTCGCCTCCGAAGCTTCGTATCGTCCGCAGGTATCATTTAATCTGGATATTTTCCGTGCCTCTATTATTTCAAATTTATAAAAAAACTAGCGTTTTACCCGGCTTTGCTCGGGAAATGAAGGATTTTACAATGAAAGTGAATTTTAACGAAGGGGTTTCTTCGATTAAATTTTAATCAATTTTTACCTATATCATTCGACGTAAGTTCTCAGCAATTAGGTTGACTGTTGAGTAGCAAAACCAAGTAAATTTCTTAATTCACGTGAGATTCTTTGAATTAGAGTTGGCTAGAATAATCACATGACATACGACAGCTGCCGGCTCGTGCACGTCTGTCATTCCCAACATTGACTTTCTGGGAGGTTGAGTTACCCTAAGCCCTTGCGTTAAAATTCCCTGTTTCTCTATAGCCCGGGGCACACGGAGCGCAAACTTCAAGCGCGAATTTGCGCTAAGTGTCAAAATGTACTGGATTTGTTTGCGATCCATGTAGTCATGATATATTTGCGGTAGGATTTGCGTTGGCGATGCATAATGGTTTTCCTGTGGTCATGGCTTCTTAACATAGCATGACCTAGTGGGTTAACACTGTCATTTTTTGTTAATTTTCAAGTGTCACTCGTATCATCACAATAAAATCATGTTTTGCGCTCAACGATTTGTTTACACATGTTATGCTCAAGTTTATGCCTACCAAACCCAAACATGAGTTTGACACTTAGGCTGGTGTCCCTGCTCCGTCGCTCGCGATTTCGACAGCGCGTGCTGTCAAAATTTTGTATGGGATTTGACACGCGACGCGCGATGGGATCAAAAAATTTTGATTAGGTGCCGCTACATGATGGCCTTCTTTCTCGGCAATGTTGACGTTTACCGTATTCGTACACGATTTTGTTGAATGTGTGAGTGCGTCAAAAAAGATTGCCAACGAAATTGACGATCTATCCGTGGGTCCGTGGATAGAATTGCTGGCAATGTTGACAGCCATCCGTTTGACATTAACAAGGTTACGAGAGGCTATGCTATATTCTACATGAACCTTACTTGAAATGTATATTTGAGAGAGATGATAACTCGGTGGATTTTAAAAGTGTGTGTCGATTAGCACGAACCAAATCGGACCACGAACGGAAGCCAGAAGAAAACGTTTTTGAAAATGGAGCCTCCACGAAAATCCAAGAAATATGAGCGAAATGTAAGTGCAAAGTGATGTTGAAATCACTTAAAAGTACGAGCAACTAGAGTGCAATCAAAATCGGCAACTTATGGTACCGTCGAGATTACTATAAACAAGTACAATTTTGAATATTGCTTCAAAAACAAGATGTGTATACACAACTCGACTATTTTGATTATGCTAATAATTATGAAAATCAATCAAAAATGCTGTTTTTTCTATTCTTATGTATTTTTCCCTGATATTTCGTGCACATTGTTGTGTGCACATGTATATTTAACAGATTAACTCGGGGATATAAACGTATTTTCTCAGCTATCAAACGACCTCCGTGCATTATTTTATAATAATATGAAAAGTGATTTTTATATCAATGCAAATCATGCTATTTATTTTGTATATTTATGAATGAGAGCATTCTTTTGAATAATACCTCTCGTAATGTTCCCTGATAACGTTATTTTTGTAATGATGTCAAGATAACAATATACAATGAACCTGTCAAGTAATCTTGAAAAAAGGCGTCCAAAATTGCCATCGTTGTTATAGCGTTTTCCATTTTTCTTTTGTTTGACAAGCACTTTTGGATGTGTGTGAAAGATTGCCGAAAAAGAAGGCCATCATGTAGCGGCACCTATTCCATCGCGCGTCGCGTGTCAAATCCCATACAAAATTTTGACAGCACGCGCGATGAAATCGCGAGCGACGGAGCAGGGACACCAGCCTTAGCGTTTGAAATTCGCGCTTGACGTTTGCGCTCCGTGTGTCCCGGGCATATGAGAAGAGATCTATGAACTCGGGAACTCCTGATTAGCACAGTGGGCACTTATAAGCCTCCCATGGCACACAATTTGTGGATTGGCTATCTACGTACGTTAAGACCCTTATTACACACGGATTTTTACCGTCATTCGATTTAGGGATTTTATGTCAAACTGGGCTATGGTAGTGACGTTTAACAAAAAATTACTGTTGACTCGTGTAATAACGCACGCCGTCAATGCATCGTCGAAATCTATATTGCAAACATTTAACAACACTCCCTGATGACAACAATAAATCGTTCGTCCGTAGTTTAAAAGACCATCACCTTGACAGAAAAATTCCAACCGAAAGCAAATCGATTTCCGGTTCCGATTTTCTGACCACAATATTTCTGTCAAATGCGATTTGATATTATTTTTCAAAATCCAGTAACAGTAAAATTTTGTTTGTAATAAAGCTTAAAAAGGGAAAAAGTCTCGTAAGCCCAAAAATTTTGTAGGCATGATCGAAAATTGGTCGCTACGACAGGAAAGAAGAAGAGAATTTCAAACAAAATAAATGTAACATTTTTTGGGCAACATATTCAGAATTTCCACTAAAAATTGATAACAGAGCGTTGGGCAGAAAGGCTTTGGTTTGTCTTCGTCTTTCCTGGCTTTGTTTTGTAGAGATTTGAAAACTTCATTCCCTTCAACCAAAGTAGGCGAGGCGAAGCGAAAAATTCAAGTCAAAAAGTTCTCGGGACCATAGTAGGCGCGATTTTTTTGCGAATATTTTGGAAACTATGAGACTTTTCCGACTTTTTCCAACACATACACCTGCCTTGGGTCAAGACGAACAGAATGAACCAAAAACGATACAAATCGGTCCAGCCGTTCTCCAGTGATGCGCGGTCGCACACATTTTGAACTTTGTTTTATATATATAGAAGTGTCTAAACGTAGTGGCTCGATAATGTGGAGACATGATGCAGCATCTGAGGCTATTACGAGAAAAAAGAACACGAGCATTTGCATCTTTCCTTTTGTTAATCGTGTCTCATCTTCTTTCTGTACTATTGCAGCTCCAAAAACATAAAGGTGATCGTCGACATTACGCCGAACTACGTGACCAAAAACGATTCACTTTTCCTCGATGCGCTAGACCAGCAGGACAGTCCGGCTTACCGTGCCTTCGTGTGGCGCAAGTCCGGCACAACCCCGCCAAACTGGTTATCCGTATTGGAGCCGGGCAAGAGTGCTTGGGAGACCGCAAGCAATAAGCAGTTCGTTCTATCACAGTTCGGCCCCGATCGGTATGATCTTCACTTCGGCGAGCAGGCTGCGCGCGACAAGCTCAAAGGAACGTTCCGACAGCTGCTGGACCTGGGCGTAAGGGGTTTCCGGTTGGCTAACGCGAAGCACCTACTCATCGATCGCGACGGCGTCGACGAGGAACCGTTGAACCAAGACGAAGCGAATAAGGCGCTGACACTGGAGCAGTATGGTTTCTGGACGCACCGGGAAACAACATACCGCGAAGGACTGGGTGATCTGTTCCACGAGCTGTCCACGTTTGTGCACGAGCAGCACGAAGGGGATGCTTTTCTCTCCGTCAACGAGTACATTCACCGGCCGGAGGTATTCACCGTCAACGGCACGCTGCCGATCGACGTCCCGCTTTACGGTAACATCGAGTTTGACCTCCGGGCTACCGCTGGCCCGAACGGCACCATGAAGTTGCGCCACGACATAGAAAGTGCTTACCGCACGATCAGCCTGTACCAGGAGGCAGGCGGCAAGGCTTGGCTCCAGCTGCACCACAACAACACTTCCTTGAATGCATCCGAGTGGAGCATTTTCCACTTCCTATTGCCGGGCGTGCCCGTCTTCCCGGTCGACGTTCTGAGCAATGTTTCGCTCGAGAGTGTCGAGTTGCTGGAAAAGTTCCGTACCACGGCATCCTTCCAGCACGGCCTGTTCAACGTGTACAATGACGCCAACGCCACCGCGATCGCCTACACTCGGTAAGCCCACTCAGCTCCCACCTTTAGGGCTTCGACACTAAATGCGGGCTTTTTTGCTCACTGTCAATTGAACAATACCTAAGTATGGTCTCTGTTTGTACATGCTAACCAATTCTGCCGGTAACGCCTAACATCCATCACATATCAGCTATATGTAAGTTTCAGTGTAACACTAACAACATGCGATCGTTAATGCAGGTCAAAGATCGTAAACTTATCCTTCTCTTGTATAAACCGTTACTTATTATCGCACTCCCACTAGCAATACCGTAGACCGAATCCTTGTGAATACATCGTGATGTATTGCACCATCACCGTGAGAAAACTTTAGTTTTTTACTGGTCACCTAACCGTTTCACTTTTCCTGTACCTAACGCAGGTTGAAGTCGGGCAATCCAGGATACTTTGTGGTACTGAACCTAGCCCAAGGCGACCATCAGACAATGGCAGACTTTAGTGGCATCGATGGCATTGGCAGCGAGTTAACCGTCGTTCTAACTAGCCAGAACTACGCCGTCCCGAACATTGGTGTCAAGTAAGTTTAATTAAAATAATAGAAACACTACTGCTTATTGGACAATGTATAACTCCACACATGTTTTTCACATCGTCTTGTTTTGTTTTTTCGTCTGCAGGAGTAAGGTATCCGTCGATGCTGTGCCATTGTCATCAATGTCCGGCATGATTGCCACCTACGTACCAACCAAGTGAGTTGGTACCCCGTGGGAATGTTAGAGGCAGGCCCATCCAGGGCGCCATGAAAATAACATTAATAATGAAATACGCAACAAATTTATTATGTGTACTATGCAAACCTTCGCTATGTAGATGATCTTACAGAGATTACTATTAATTCGCTTATTCTCATCACCCGCCCGCTGCGCTGCGTGTTTGCTCATCGCTAAGTTTCCACTGTGGTGGCTTCATTGGAAGGGCGACGGACGTGCAGTAAAAAATGTCTAAATAAAATATTTCAATGCATTACAACATTGTGTTCGCAATTATTTTTTTATCGTTTGTTAGCGTCGAAGGGGATGTTCGACTAAAAATGAATACCAACATAATTAAACAAAAATACATCGCCTTAATTGCTCTAATTCGCAACTAATTTGTGATCCGCGTTTACAAGGGCGGTTTTTTTATATTAATTTCAAAGACAAATGCCTCATATTTAACGATGTTGTCAAGAACTTAGGTAATAGAACGAAATAATAAAACCTGTTAGCAAAGGCGATGAAATCGCGAGCGACGGAGCAGTGACTCCAGCCGAACAATGCTATGTACTAAAGAATGAAAACAGCGACACAAGATAACCTGTAATCTACGAAGCATTCATGTTATACAATTTGTAAATCCTCATTAAATTAACCAGTAATGAGTTGGGTTAAGAGTATTCAGTTATTTACAATTTATTTATCTCAAAATTCAATTTTTAACCTTCCTCTGTTTTTTGTTACGGACCATGCAAGACGGTTCCTTGCGAATCTGCGAATCTAAACTATCGCGAATGAAAGAGATCGCTCACGGGTGGTTTTATTTTGATGTGGATATAAGGATAATCCCAGCAGAACGAAAGTTAGGAGTTGAATGGATTAAATCTTTACCACCTTTAAATATTTTTATAAAATATAAGTTAGTAAATGAAATGCAGCACCGCGTATATTTTGTATGTGTATGTGCAAAACAGGATATGTGCTGCCATGTGGGTATTCCGTTTCTTCTAGATAAATTATGTCTTGTATGCAGCCACAGAAGTAGGCAATTGATTGAAGAAACAGAGCCTTGATACACTGTAGTTTACTTGGTTAACGGAGCTTCTTTATGCAGTTCCAGTTGTTTTGGTCAAAAAAGCTATGCGAAAGTTGCAAGGAAGAGGGTACTTATATTAAAACCATTAATCGACCTCGCCATGTTCGCTATCGTCATCTAATATTGCGACTGGATCGTCGCCAAAGTCGCTGTCCAAATCCTGGAAGAATTGGTTTAACAAATCACCGAAAACGAAGCCACGCGATTGCTCCTGCTGCTTCGCGCCAAAGAACATTGCACCAATTCTGCGCAAGTACTTCTCATACGACGGGTCACGATCGAGTGAAGGTTTGTACAAGTCGCACAGCGTACGAAACATAATATATTTACGGTTTGTTTGTCCTATTGCTTGCAGCAAAAAGAAGAGAAAATTGAGAAGTGGCATCGAGAACGGCGGATCGATGGTCGCGATTTTCGGGTGAAACTTTATGTATGTAGCAAATGTTTCCGTCGCCGCAGTCGGATCTTTCAAGCACAGCATCTGCAGAACGATTTGCGCCACAAATAAATCGACCTCGCTGCTGAATCCTTTCGACTGGCTCAGCTTAATCAGCAAGAACGCACAGCTGAAACCATCCTTCGACAGCGCAAAGTGATACCTTGCCTGTATGAGGTTGTTTTCGTTATACATGATCTGAGCCATTAGCTTGTGCATCAACAAAAGTCCGGTTGATGATTTCGAAAACGTCCCGCTCCATTTAATTGCCTTTTCCTGCAAGAAGTAAGTTAAGTTTTACTGGGCGGTATGTTGACACACATGGGGAGAATAGGAACACAAGACTGACCATCACTGTTTCGCGTTCAATGATATTTGGCTTGATCTTCCCTATCAGTTTTACTAATCGTTTGATCCATTCCTCGTTGTCTTCGATAGCAGTGTTTGCGACTTCCAGAGTTTGAATGATTAGTAGGCCAAGATCGGCCCCACTGCTGAATTGCTCGTTGTCGAGCATTGTCAGGGCACCTTTGTACAGCAACTCTAATAGCTCCTCATATTTGCCTTGTGAAACGTAGCGGAAATATAGTGTCCGGTACATTTGGTGTGCCTCATAGAAGTTTTTTGATTCGATAGACGAGTTCAACTTTCCTAGCACTCGGGACACCCCGCGGGACGCTCCCTGCTTCACCGGAATGATACTCTCACCCGTCGACGTCATTATTTCTAATGGGAACGAGAAAAACGGCACAGTTTGCAAAATTCGTTAGGTACACACATTTACAGTTGCATTGATAGGACATCTCATTCGGCATCGGGCGGCCCGCAAATTGGCTTACCTGAATATATTTCTTCACGCCATACAACGAAAAATACTGAAATCGATCGAAGGTTCTAGGTGCTCTAGCATGACGAAGTTTTCTTAATGAATGTCAAACTCGTCAGCACATCCTCGCTCAAGGTTGTGCAAGGTTGGCACAGGTTGGCACAGGTGACACAAAACCAGTCGCAAAAATGTCATTTTTTCAGCTCGCTCGATTGTCGTACGAGTATCATTTTGGGGGCCAAAAATAATGTACAAGATGAACAAGATGTATAGATTGAGATTTACATTCAAATTTTGGAGGGTTCAGTGGATTTTCTCTTTGCTAATTTGTTGTATCCTGATTATTATGATAGTTTTTGCCAGTTTTCGCCAGTGACCGATTTCTTTCAGTCGGTTCCTCGAGAAACAATTCCACAGCAGGCAATTCCCAAGGAGAAATTTTGGTATTATGCAGGTGTATAAAGAATTCTCTTCAGAACTGTCCGCTCTTCTTTTCAGAATTCTGTTTACACCTTATTTTGCAGCAAATTTCCTTAGCAATCTAGGTGTAAAGAGAATTCTGAAAAGAATTGTATAAAGAATTCTGTTCACACTTGCAGAACACCTAAAAAAAGAACTCTTTTGACAGAGGGACTGTGCGTTTATAACACATAGTTTCTGACTATACGTGGCAAAAAACGTATATCTATTCGCAGTAGTTTTATATGAGCTTGTTTCAGGATACCTTTTCTTTCCAAAGTAATTATTTTGATGCAGGAAAATATTTTTGTTTGATTTATTATTTTAATTTATAGATAATCATAATACATATATACATCCAGTGATGTTTGCGTCCAATGAGATTTGCTTGCGCAGCAGGTACCTGCAGCAGGTACCTGCAGCAGGTAACATCCAGAAATCGTCCGGGAGCACCTCTGGTTCGTGCTGTCAAACAGGATAGATGTACTGAGGACATGGCTCGTGGCAGGCTCTTTCGATGTACGGGCAGCACCACTCCGTCTTGGCCGGCAAAAACAGCCAGAACTTTCTTTGTCGGGGCACTGAAATGTGTGAAAAGCGCGGATAAATCATCATCAGTAATAACTCTGTGCTGTGGGTTCTTACACACTTACTTACTGTCTGGCGCGCTGGCTGAATCCTTTTAATGTATCCGTGGTATTCTTTGGCGTCATGTTCGACAACTCGCTCTTGTTGCCGTCGTAGATGAGGAATATGAGTTGTGTGCGGGATTGCATGCAATTTTGCACTCGTCGGCTACCTCACCCGCGAAAAGACCTTCTATGGCGATTTGCCATCGAGTCGTTTCAGCATAGCGCATTTTCAGGTGGGTTTCTACAGACCCTTAGGTTAGAGCAACCCATTCGCGAAGTCCTCGGGCAGTGGCTCGGCCGATCAGGGTTTGTGATTCGTCGGTGAAGTTCTACCAACACTGCCTCGCTTTGCTGAAACATCGTCCAGGGTTTGATTGACTGGACTCTTGCTCAGGGGTTTCTCTGTTTTCCGCCTCATTAAGCCCCCGCAGCGCTACTTCAATCTTACAGGATGCCGGAGCCTCATCACCCGACTCATGCCGCTCGGTGGGAAGCGAGTAATTCGGGCTTCAGCATCAACGCACTGCTCGAGAGATCGACCAGAAGGAGCTGTTAAACTTCGGCTTCACCAGAGGTTGCACGGGGCGTGGGCAGCCGCTTCCTTCTCTACCTCCGCAGCCTTTGTATTTTCACATGGCGATTTCTCATCCTCTTCCGTCAGTGGTTTCTCGCTTGTCTGACTGTTGAACGTTGCCTCCCCTCACTGCCGTCGATTTTCCTGCAGGGCCACTGTAACGAACGCAACGGCTACGAATATAGGAAAAGAGCAGGAATGAAAACCATGAAAAAAGACAAAGAAATCAAAATGCGAGTATGACCAGGATCGCTCCGCATGTAAGTAGTGCAAGGAAAAATGAGGAAGCGTGTAATTAAATACCGTGTCAAGAAAGGCAAGCAATATAAACAAAAAAGGCAAGGGTCGCTCTGATAATAATAACCATCGCGATTTGAGCGTATGGTAATGTTGCAAATGTTGAGTTCCCAATTCAAGTAACTGAACTAATTTACTTCGAATCTATACGATTGTGTGGGGTCTGTATATATAAGAGTGTCGATACCGAAATAAAGTCAGTCGCACTGAAGTTCTTGTCGAGTACACATCAATTTCCATCATATCACAACAGGTTATGGGCCCAGCAAGCATGGACAAATTAATTCTCGGAGTTCCGCGCTACAGCGGTGAAGCAAACTTTGATAATTGGTGTTTCCGCGTAAAAATGGTGCTGGACGCAGAAAGCGTGTTGCATACGCTAACCGATAATGTGCCTGACGACACAAAGTTGGTGGGCAAGTTCAACCTGGCGGACAGAAAGGCAAAAATGCTTGTTGGTAGCCCAAGGAGAAATTTTGGTAGCATGCAGGTGTATAAAGAATTCTCTTCAGAACTGTCCGCTCTTCTTTTCAGAATTCTGTTTACACCTCATTTTGCAGCAAATTTCCTTAGCAATGTAGGTGTAAAGAGAATTCTGAAAAGAATTGTATAAAGAATTCTGTTCACACTTGCAGAACACCTCAAAAAAGAACTCTTTTGACAGAGTGACTGTGCGTTTATAACACATAGTTTCTGACTATACGTGGCAAAAAACGTATACCTATTCGCAGTAGTTTTATATGAGCTTGTTTCAGGATATCTTTTCTTTCCAAAGTAATTATTTTGATGCAGGAAAATATTTTTGTTTGATTTATTATTTTAATTTATAGATAATCATAATACATATATACATCCAGTGATGTTTGCGTCCAATGAGATTTGCTTGCGCAGCAGGTACCTGCAGCAGGTAACATCCAGAAATCGTCTGGGAGCACCTCTGGTTCGTGCTGTCAAACAGGATGGATGTACTGCGGACATGGCTCGTGGCAGGCTCTTTCGATGTACGGGCAGCACCGCCGGCGAAAACAGCCAGAACTTTCTTTGTCAGGGCACTGAAATGTGTGAAAAGCGCGGATAAATCATCATCAGTAATAACTCTGTGCTGTGGGTTCTTACACACTTACTTACTGTCTGGCGCGCTGGCTGAATCCTTTTAATGTATCCGTGGTATTCTTTGGCGTCATGTTCGACAACTCGCTCTTGTTGCCGTCGTAGATGAGGAATATGAGTTGTGTGCGGGATTGCATGCAATTTTGCACTCGTCGGCTACCTCACCCGCGAAAAGACCTTCTATGTCGATTTGCCATCGAATCGTTTCAGCATAGCGCATTTTCAGGTGGGTTTCTACAGACCCTTAAGCAAGGCGCAGACGTGACGAACTTGTTCGCGCGAACATTTGACAACCATGCAATTTCCTTTGTTCTTTCCTAAGTGACAGTCAGCTGGGCTCAGAAACAAGTTGCTATCGTTTTCGACCCCTGATTTACTTGTACGTTCAGTTGACGTATTGGAATTGTCATTGGTTAGTTCGTTGTGTTTAAAGTGTTCACAAAGAGTTTTCTATATTATTTTGTTTATCCACAATTTGTGCTAGAGAAATGGCTCGGAATCAACTTGTTCCAGCTATGGCGGCAGAAGTGGCTTCGTTGATGCTTCTCTTAATTCAAGAGGAGGAAGATGAAGCAAGGAGTCATCAAGAAAACGCTCGGCGCTGCTGGAGTACAGAATTGTACTTGGAACGAGAAAACGTTTGGCCAATGTTATTCGAGGCGATTGATGGTGAAGGCCCAAATGACCGCTTGACCGCTTTTTTAAGGTTAAATAAGAATGAATTTAACTACCTACTCGCGGCAATCGGACCACATATCTCTAAGATGGATACATCAATGAGAAAAGCAATTTCTGCAAAGCACAGACTTTGTATAGCCCTTCGTTTTTTAGCTTCAGGCGATTCGTACGAATCCCTCGCCTACCTGTTTCGAGTGAGTTTTCGTAAGCATGGCATATTGTTCATACTTTTTATAATGTTATGTTTTATTTTAGGTTTCTAGCAGATCGGTATCCTGCATAGTGCAAGAAGTTTGCAACCAAATTATTAACGAATTGAAGGAATACGTTAAGGTAGTAGTTCCTCTAGTTTGATACTTTTTTGTTTTTTTTTACTGTTTTTTTTAACCCGGTCACAGTTCACGTAGTTTGATTTTTATTACAACGAGCTAGTTCAATAGACGGCTAGGCCGTATGTATTTCTATAATCAAAATTAAAATTCATATTGTATTTATAAATCCATAATCTACGCACCCCTTATTTAACTAATATTTACATGTTGTCAAATAATTGCTGATGCATTTCATAGTTACAGCAGTTCGATTTGACTTAACCCTAGCGAACTAACTAAACTACATACTACGTATAGAACTAATATCTACACATATTTCATTACTAACTAACTAATTAATCAACTTAATTAACTAACTTAACTGAACTTAACCCAAAACCAAACTAAACTATAAACCTTTTATTGCTTATGAATAGCTATGGTCGTGCATTTGAGCCTCACGTTGCGACTCGTAGAATTGCGCGACTTCGTTGTTCATGGCCGTTGTTACGGCCTGAATAATTTTAGCACAGAGCTCTGGGTTACTGGTTTCGTAGGTGGCAACTTGTGCCTCAACAAAATCTCCCAGAGCTCTGGCTTTGGTGTTGGCTTGCGGATTGGTTGCAGCATAAGCGAAGCTTTTAAGTGTTCCCAAGCATTCCGCTATTTGCTGGGAACGATCCTCAGCCTTCCTTTTTCGGGGGTTACTGCCAATCCTCACCCTACCATCAAGCATTGGTGAGGCAGTGGTGGCGGAAGAAGTGGATGCCTCGGGAGCAATCGGATTGGTGTCGATATTTGCCTGAAATGAAAACAAATGCAATATATAAATTTAACGTTACACAACACGCTTTATGATGACTTTTATGTATTCATTTTTATTCCCTTTCTTTTCAGTTGCCCTCAAATGCTACGGAATGGCTTAAGATTTCAAAAGGATTCTCGAAACAATGGAATTTTCCCCATGTTATTGGTGCGATAGATGGAAAGCATGTAACCATAAAAGCACCAGCGAATTCTGGAAGCCAGTTTTTTAACTACAAAAAAACTTTTAGCATTGTGCTGCTGGGAATAGTGGACGCCAATTATAATTTTATTTTTGCTGACGTTGGATGCCAAGGGCGAATCTCAGATGGCGGGGTATTTGCAAATAGCGCTATCTACCCTAAACTAGAACGCCGGGAGCTAAATATACCAGCTTCAGAAATTTTAAGCGTTCCTTACGCGTTGGAGGTACCATATTACTTTTTGGGGGATCAAGCATTTGCAATGAAGGAATATTGCCTTCGGCCATATGGAGGGATGCACAGAATCAATCGAACGCAATTTCAACTATAGGCATTCGCGAGCGCGTCGTGTAGTCGAAAATGCATTTGGAATTGCCGTGAAGGTTTGGCGCATATTAGCGAAACCAATCGAACTGGAACCTCACGTAGCTGAAAAAGTGGTTCTTGCAGCTATTCATCTGCACAACTTTCGGCGACGGCATTTATTATACAATTACTCATCAACCTTTCCTCAACCGAATGGAAATGCGGGCTCTCCTTCTTATGCTGAAGAAGAAAGTAACAATGAAGCACTGCCAGCCTCGATGTTGCCTTTGTCGGCTATTCCGCTAAGACCGACAAGGGCATTACAAAATATGCGATCGCACCTAGCGCAACATTTAATGATTAATGATCCACTACCCTATGCCCTTCCGCATCCTCGTAGACAGTAAGGAATTCGTTTTAAACCATCAAAACTTATGCTACCAATGAAATATTTTGAAATATAAATCTATACCGTTTTGTTTTTTTTTACTTTAGTATAAATTATTAATTTTGAGAATTTAGATCAATCGAAACTTATCCTTGTGTTATGTCACAATAACATCGTTAGTAAAGTTACAACCACCGACGAATTATGAACCATGGACGAACATTTAATAAACTAAGCAATTTTAAGTACGCTCAGAGCAATTTTAAGTAAGCTTTATAACAAAGCAGCCTAACTCCAAGGAACGCGACAAACAGACAGGACGACGAGAAAGGAACGAATGAGAGGATAGAATGAATAGAATCAGTACGTTACGTACTTGAGAATCCGATACGCTCGTAAAAGTATGAACGGGGAAGATATCCTTCCACTATCCTAAGTAACATCATCCCCAAAAGCGGCTCATACGACCATAAAAAAAAGGGAATAGAAAAATACTTACTGTATTTATAGACCGACGCGGCTCAATTGTTTCTGCTAGAAACAACATATGGTTGTAACCATACCAATGGCCCTGACCATCATCGTTGACTCCTACGTACAAAATCGATATAGATTATTAGCACTTAAGCTTATGAATTAAAGTTAGTGGCATTTACTCACCAGAACCGGTTACCTGCTCCGCCGCGATAGCTTTCTTGGTCCTTCTGTACTGCCCCATAAGGCTTTTCCATTTCGCACAACAAGCATCTTTCTGCTCCCCTATTTTTTTGGCGATGTGTTCCCAAGCTTGGTGCCGCATTTCGGCGTTTTTATATTGCTTATCAGTATCTTTCCAGATACATGGAAAAGATTTGACAAGCTGGATTAGCTCCAGTACTTTTTCTACGTCTTGAATTGGCTGCAATAGTGAAATTGTAATAATTTCTTCTTAGCACTGACAGGTTTTTAACAATAATAACGGATTGAACTTACATTTTTTTTTATTGCCTGTGAGCTGCTTTGATCTTCCATGTTTAAACAACAAAATTAATCGGCAGGCAGGTGTTTATTTACACAAACAACAATTTTAATGAACATGCACCTTCGAAATCACTGAGCACAAATTGACTGGCACGGTTGTTCAAGCGATTCTAAGAAGCTGCTTATTGTTTAACCATAGCCTTACGAAATAGCATATATCCACTTGCCCACAAGGAGCTGAACAAAAAGTGGAAAAGTTCGATGGCGGTTAACATAACGGAAAAGTTATCGGAACATCGCCCAAAGGGGATGCATGCATTTTAAGATTAATATATTTATAATTTAATTAATATTTTACAATTTCGGTATTAAAAAACACAATCGTTACAGATTTAAATGTATGTTTATTACATGTCATGCTGGTGAACTCTGCAACCATATTGTATAAACTAGGTGATTCTCGATTTGACAGCGATGTTCGTGCTTGAATCCCGCATACATCGGGAAACACGGGAAACATGGATGACGCTGTTTTTTTGTCCAAAAAGTGACTTGTCAAAATGTTCGCGCGAACAAGTTCGTCACGTCTGCGCCTTGCTTTAGGTTAGAGCAACCCATTAGCGAAGTCCTCGGGCAGTGGCTCGCCCGATCAGGGTTTGTGATTCGTCGGTGAAGTTCTACCAACACTGCCTCGCTTTGCTGAAACATCGTCCGGGGTTTGATTGACTCTTGCTCAGGGGTTTCTCTGTTTCCCGCCTCATTGAGCCCCCGCAGCGCTACTTCAATCTTACAGGATGCCGGAGCCTCATCACCCGACTCATGCCACCCTGTGGAAAGCGAGTAGTTCGGGCTTCAGCATCAACGCACTGCTCGAGAGATCGACCAGAAGGAGCTGTTAAATTTCGGCTTCACCAGAGGTTGCACCGGGGCGTGGGCAGCCGCTTCCTTCTCTACCTCCGCAGCCTTTGTATTTTCACATGGCGATTTCTCATCCTCCTCCGTCAGTGGTTCCTCGCTTGTCTGACTGTTGAACGTTTCCTCCCCTCACTGCCGTCGATTTTCCTGCAGGGCCACTGTAACGAACGGGACGAGGCAACGGCTACGAATATAGGAAAAGAGCAGGAATGAAAATCATGAAAAAAGACAAAGAAAACAAAATGCGAGTATGACCAGGATCGATCCGCATGTAAGCAGTGCAAGGAAACGTTGAGAAAGAAAAATAAGGAAGCGTGTAATTAAATACCGTGTCAAGAAGGGCAAGCAATATAAACAAAATAGGCAAGGGTCGCTCTGATAATAATAACCATCGCGATTTGAGCGTATGGTAATGTCGCAAACACACGAAGCATATGTGGAGCGCAGAAAGTAATGTAAACGACGATCCGATCCCACAGGACCGGCAGGACGATCGGGCGGAACATATTGATATGGAAATTAGCGGGATAATGACGAACGCGTTAACATTGACCTGATCCCACGAAGAGACGATTGTAGAAAACGTGCTTGAACACGTGGTCCTAAACAAACGATCTTCTATGTCATTCGCTCTAGTTAGAAGATAGAAAAAATTTAACAAATTGACACTTATTAATTGAAGGTCATAAAGAACAGCACTCTGTTATCCATTAGATCGTACCATTACTATTCATCCGGAGATTTTTTTTGTGGAGAAACAAATCAGAAATCTTCGATACACGTTGGAATCCTGGTTATACAATTCACTTCGGGGATCGGTCAATGCACGCGGAGCAAACCCCGCTCCGAGCTCGAAGAATAATTAGCACGAGACTGAAAGTGTAACCGAGAAATAAAGGTATCCTCGTTATCGCGAGTAGCACCGCGTTCCGTGTACCCTCACACTCACGGGAACGCATCTGTAATTTACAACCGCAATGACCGGTGTGTTGGGGAGATCTCCTCACCGGAGATCGGTCCGTACTGTTGTGCCACTCGTACAGCAACGATCCTGCCAATAATGCCTGCTGATCGTTGATAACGTCTTGGTGTACTTTATCGCCGACGTCCTGGGGCGTGTGTTGGGCCTCATACAAAAAGGGAAAACCTCGGCGCGAGAATGGCGTGCGCCCTGCCGAAATTTGTGGAAGTCGCGTCGACCAGGAAAATTGAAATCACTGAAATCACCGCGGCCTCAACGTCTGCTGCACCATCGTCCGGGATTATTCTACGCGTCACGGCCGGCCGGGCTACTGCTTTGACTGCTCAACGTTGAAGGTCGGTTGCTTGCACTGAGCGGGATGATCGACGCCTACTTTTCGACTTTTCAGCTTTTCGACCAACGTTGTGTTGGTTTTTTTTTTTATTCCAAAGCTTGCTGTTCCACCGGCTTCCGAAGTATGCTTTGACCGATCGGGAGAATCTTTCCCCGTTCGAGTGTTCACTCTTGTATTTGCAACACCAAGGCCAGCGCAGAAAACCAAAACTGTGAAAAACGAGGATAATCATCATTTATAATATCGCCCTACACATTGCCGGGTTCTTACATGTAATGAACTGGGCGAGTATGTCCTGTAAAATTCAAATTTCAATTCAAGTTTGAATAACGAAGTTTATGAACGGCTATAAAGTGAGGAAAAGAGATGAAAAAGACGACAAAATAGTCTCATTCTATTGGAACAACGTGGGAACGATCAAGATCGTCCGCATGTAAGCAGCGCAGGGAAACGTTGGTAATTTAAACATCCCAATCCTATCTCCGTCCGTCGGTAATGACAATTAGAAGTTCGATACACATCGTATCTGCTTGTTACAAATCATTTTCCCTTTGGAGATCGGTCAATGCAAGCGTTGCAAGCTCCGCATCGCACTGGAAAAATTAGTAACACGAAATCGAGGGTGTTGCCGCTGTTAGGTTGTCCGCGTTAGCGCTAAAACGCCGTTCCCGTGTATCTCTGCACGCGGAAACGATTCTGTATTTTACATTACACAATCTCCTACTACCTCTCTCCCGTTGTAACACGTTTTGAAAATCCGAATCCACACCATAGATCAACATCCTTGAAAAATGTTGCACAAATCACCAATTTACCTCCTATTGAACTGGAGAAAGAACACGGGCGAATAGAGTTGCAGTACAACCCGGAACATTCTACAGGAAAAAAATCGTTGATATTAAAGTGACGTTGGAACCGCTTACCCAACCCCGTATCCATAAATAGTTTCCGAGCAGAAGTTGATGTAATATTTCAGCCACGCTTCCGGGCCAGCAGAGAGGTCATGTTCCCAGCCAGTACGTACAGGAAGTTATGAAATCCGGGAATGGATTCTCGGTCTGCTCCCAGTTGTACTGCTCCATCTGAGAATTCAGCAGTTTCCGGCGTGTCTTCACGAACAGCTTGTAGTTACTGTTGCAACTCTTGAGCCGCTTCTGATTTACGTTGAGGGTCCTGCAAGTGTAAAATGATCATCATAATTTGTTTGTAGGTATTCGGATTCTCCTCCAGTAACACGCACGCGTCCTGATCTTGATTGTTGGCCGGTTCGTCAGCAGCAGGACGGGCGGCATCACGAACAGCGCCCTGACGAGCGCAATGCACCAGCGCTGCCTTCTCCTACAAGCCCTTCGTAACACCGTTTGTGTCGTCCGCAACCGGAATGCTTTTGTGAACTACTTCGGTCGAAAATCAATGAAAAAGAAACGTTCCACCATGGGATCAATTCAATTCACTCTATTCCCTTTCAAGGGAACAGTTTGTAAACTAATAGTCAACTATTTGCGACTAAAAAAACCTGAACTGCACAACTGTCCCTCGGCCAGAAAAGAGTTCGACTGCAGCAAAAGCAAAATGGCGTATCTGTCTCGGCGAAAGACAATTCTCGCTGTAGTTCGGATAAAATGTGTTGTTATTCACAATTAACCCACCATGTATTGGCACTTTTCTTTCTATGCACTACGAACACTCTTTATTCAATGGTAATATAACGTGCCACTGCGTTTTATTCTAGTTATACGATTCTTTGTACTTTGCACGACTAGAACAAGAGCATACAAAACATGACTGCCTGCTAGATGGCCAGACGTGCACCTCCACAGTAAGCAAACAACAGGTTTGACAGCTAGTTCTTTTCAAAACACCAATGCCTACCAAAAATAAGAACTTTGGTAGGTTAGAAGGTGTACATGCCTACCAAAAAAACACCTTTGGTAGATTATAAGGTGTACATGCCTACCAAAAAAACACCTTTGGAAGGTTATGAGGTGTACATGCCTACCAAAAAAACACCTTTGGTAGATTATGAGGTGTACATGTCACCAAAGCCTACTAAAAATAGACCTTTGGTAGGTTAAGAGGTGTACATGCTTACCAAAAAAACACTTGGCAAGGTGTTTTTTTGGTAGACGTGTACACCTTTGGTAGGAAATGCAGCACGGGTTCTCCTTGGGAGGTTTCCTAGCAGATGAATGCTTGGAAACAGTGCGTGATGCCAAAACGGCAAAGGAAATGTGGACGTGTTTGAACAATGTGTATGCGAAAAAATCGGTAGTGAATAAAACGATTTTGCGAAAACAACTCGTGCGACTCAACATGCATGAAGCCACCTCCATGCGCGCGCATCTTCAACAGTTTGAAGATTTGGTACGGCAGCTACGGACGGCTGGTGCGAACTTGGTAGAGGCGGACATCGTTTCGCAATTGTTCTTAAGTCTACCAAATTCTTATGATCCGTTAATCACAGCCTTGGAAAATCTTCCCGAAGAAGATTTAACAATTGACTTTGTTAAACAACGCTTGTTAGCAGAAGAAAGTAAAAGGAGTGAACGACTTGTGGAAAGTGAAAGTGGTTCATCGGCAGCGTTCGTTGGACAAAAGGAACGGAAACGTTTTCCAGGAAAATGTCATAAGTGTGGAAAACTAGGTCATATGAAAAAGGACTGCCGAGTGTCAAATGTTAGAACAGAACGCAACAGTGAAAGAAAGGGCTATGTGAAGTTACCGCCCTTTGGCTGACGGCCTCAGTTCCTAGAATTAGAGTTAATACCTACTGTCACCTTGTCAGAAATGGCTTCCTTATCGTGGCCAAACACGATTCTATCCTGTCGATGGCGGATAATTGTCAGCGGACGGCTCTTCCCAGGACGGACGACTCGAAGAAAACACGGACACGATGTTGTTCCTTTGAGTGTAGCGAACAGATCACACTTGGTTTATTACAACCAAGTAATATTTATAACTAAATTAATCTAGGTTAGTTTGTGCCGCCCTCTCCCTACAGCCTGACCATTCCCTCGCCTCTGCTGTCGCTGTGCCGTTCTCGCATTGATCGCTGCTTCGTTGCCGGGCGCCTTTTCCCCGGGCCGATTCACGATCGATCTCGTTCACTCCTGTTGGTTTGCGACACTTGTTTTCGCAACTCGCTTTCGATCGTGATCGCTTTTCGGTCATTAGCTTTGTCGGGTGCGCGTTCGATTGTTTTTCATCCTGAGCGGATGTTTACGACTTAAGTCCAAATCGTCCTCATTTTCGGTCATTGCTGATATCGAACGATCGTCCGGTGTTTTCCATGCTGCGTTGTTTTTATTATCGATGTCGCCCCATCGGCAGTGAAGCAGGTCAGTTCTCGCGACGGCTGATTCCCCGGTCGCTAGTGAGGTGTCGTGTTGCACGTTGAGTTGGTCAGCTTGGCGTAGAAGTAGGTCAGTTTCGGTGGCTCATTCACGGGGTGGCACATTCTGCTGACAGTGTTCAAATACGTTGGTGTGCGCCCCAGTGGTCATAAGCGATCGTCGGATTGTGGCTGCAATCGTATCGGTGCTCGTCCGGTTGCCGCTATTTAGGGGTTGACGTTATGCGTTGGCGATTCGGTGAGTCGGCGGCGACTTAGGCGTTTCGGTTGGGTTTCGGTCAGCTGGTAGGAAGACTGGGAACGGCAGGTCACTGCATGCCCCCCCACTACTTGAGCTCTAGATCCGTCTTGAAGAGGCGAATCTGGAGCTGGTTAGTCTGCTGGTAATATTGGAGCGTATTACCGTTCTCGCGATGAACCTGGGGTACCTTTCTCTGCTTTGGTCGATGCTAGTTGTCATCTGCTGCATCGGGGTCATCCTTCAAGCTGCCTGTAGTTTGGTCTTCCTGTCTATCGTTGTTGCGGTCGACTTCATCATCGCACATCGTGTGTCGTCTCCGCACTCGTGTTTACCTCAGGCGTGGCCACACCTTAGGTTAACGTTAGCGTTGTCGTGTCGTCTCGTAGTATCCCTCATTGAAGCGTCATGGGATGGTCGTCGTCGGGCTTTCGGCTGATCCTGCCCTTGTGGTTGCTGCTGAAGATCGTCGGTGGATGCTGCGGCGTTGTCGCTGAGGTACCCCTGGCTCTGTTCGTCGCTGTTCTAATTCTAATGAGCATATTTGATAAGTGGAGCTTTCTCCGTTGGTTAGAGTCCCCATGGTTAGTATTATTTTCCCTAACGCAATTTTCTGACTGTAGGAGCAACCGTTGCTCTTTCGTTTCTTAGTTAGCAGTAACAACTTTCCTTCATAAAAGTGGGTGTCTATTGGTTTGCCCACACCATTAATACAATTCCTATGCCCGTCGGCATCTTCGCTTTCCTTTCAGCGGCAGTTTCTCATCTGAGGGTGTCTTCTGGTTTTCCCTATCAGTGTTCCTAATGATCTAAGCCCTGTGGCTCTTTGCTTCATGGTGTACTTCGTTAGAGCGGGGCTTGAACCCGGTTAGCTGGCTTGAGTTTCTCTTACTGCCGTATACCATGTCCCTAACCGTGCATACATATGCATTGAGCATCCTGGCTCCTTCGCTTTCTTTTGCGGAAATCTTCTATATGAGGGTGTCCTGGTTTTCCCTGTACGTGTTACAATATTCTGAGCATCTTTGGCTCCTTCGCTTTTCTTTAGCGGAATTTTCTATATAAGGGCTTTCCCTGTTGATATTTTGCGCTATATATCCTGAGCATCCTTGGCTCCTTCGTTCCATGACATATTTGGTTAGAGCGGGGCTTGAACCCGGATAGCTGGCTTGAGTTTCTCTTCTACCGTTTTCCATGTCCCTAACAATGCCTACATGCGCATTGAGCATATTTGCTCCTTCGCTATTCGTAGCGGAATTTTCCTATAGGTGGGTGTCTCGGTTTTCCCCCTAGTTTAATACCTTCTGATCACCTTTTCGATCCTATGGGGTACTTCCTATTGCACGAAATGGGACCGGTTATGACGCTGTCGCGTTCAAATTCTACATCCGACAAGACGTGTTTCTCAATACGACCATCTTCCCTAGTTCTACTAATGGCTTTGAAGAGTATTGGGTCCCTAACTGTGCAACGCGTTTGCATCCTATTTTGATTAATACATGTTTCCTTTCAATTTCATTTAATATATTTTTCTTTGCGGCATTTTTCCTCGCGGTATCCTATCTTTCATCATACCTTCTCTTTTGACCGTCATCGTTACGAACGGGCGAATGGCTACTGGGAATTGAACCCAACCCTAGGTCAATCTATGGTCCTAGGAATCCGAGGAATGCAAGTATTCACACGGCCACAACACATCCCTCGTCGTCTACTACGTAATCCGTGTTCTACGTTTTTTCGTGTTCTTTTCTTCAAATTTATTTTCATAATCTTGCCTTTTTGCTTAGCCTTGTTACATTCACAATATCTTTTCAAGGAATATTTGGATACATATTTTTAACCGCGGCGTACATTCATTTTAATTTGTTTCAGTATATTCATTTTTACGCTTGCGTACAGTTTCTTTTTTTCATTATTTCTTTATTACGTACATTTTTGTCATGGTAACGTTTCGTGGTAATTTATCTGACCTTTTTAAATCATTTGCATACTTTATCAACATCTCATTTTCCGTGATTCTCTATTCGTAGTACCTTTTCAATCGATTGTTGTGTATCCTTTCTAACCTGTTTCCGTTTTTGATAACCGACGTCTGATTGCTCGGCACATCTATCACTACGTACGGACCTCTCCATGTACTCTGCAATTTCTGTCCCACTCCCATAGGGTTTGCTTGGACAAGCACTTTATCTCCCCACATTGGCTGCCAAGGTGCCGTACCTTTATCGTATATCTCCTTACGTTTTTCCTTTGACATTACCAAATTTTCCCTTGCTACTTCATGTATGTGTTTGAGCAGTTTCCTCATTTCCAGTGCGTAATCGTGGTAATTTTCTTCGGCCAACGTAACTTTGTATATGGATGCCGGAATCCGTGGCTCTCTTCCATACATTAACTCGAACGGTGTGTATCCCGTTGACGAGTTTACTGTCGTATTGTATTCGAAACAGAAATACGGCAGATGCTGATCCCAAATTCGCGGATCTCCTCCCACAAATTGTCTCAGATAAATTTTCAATTCCCTGTTCGCTCTTTCCACCAGGTTTGCCTGTGGGTGGTACGCACTCGTGTTGATTTTTTTAATCTTTAAAATCTTGCACACGCTCTTCATTACCTGCCCCATAAAATTCGTGCCCTGATCCGTGACTAATTCTTCTGGCATTCCGAATTTACAAATAACATTTTCTACAAATGTTTTCGCTACCGTGACGGCTTCTTGATTCTCCATAGCGGCCACTATTAAATAGCGTGTCAAATCGTCTTGTATTACCAGCCCATATTTGTTTCCCTGGTTTGTTTCCGGCAAGACTACGATATCCATGAACAATTTTTCGAATGGTTCGGATGCGGTTGTTGTGAGCTTCATAGGGACCCGGTTGTACTTGCAGATTTTATTCTTCTGGCAAGAGTCGCAATTGCGCACATAATCCTCTATGTCTCGTCTCATGTTCTGCCAATGGTAAATTGCAGCGATCCTCTTCCGCATGCGCTTGGCTCCTACATGTCCCCCTAATGGTGCGTCATGGAATTCCCTCAATAATCCAGGCACCTCTTCTTTCGCGACCTCAATGCGCTCGGAGCTGGCATTGTACATGGTGATTTTTCTCCCATGTCGCTCCCCAAAAAACTGGATCATTTCCATTATCTCGAACTGTCTAATCTTGCGAAACGAGATTACTTGAACGTCCAGAATGGGCTCATTCTGTTCGAGTTTACTGCATTCCTTCATGCACTTGTACAATCTTGCGAAAAACATTCTTGCGTTTACCACTGAGTTGCTTTTTCCTTCCATTATTATTCCTACGATTTTCTCGCTAGGAAGGAATACCACATTGTCTTGGGTGTAATCTTTCAACCCGTGTGGTAGCTCACACAATTTGCTGAGATCGCTATACGCAGATCGACTATTTAAAATCGCGATCTTTACAGCCCCTGCTTTGACCTCTAACGTTTTCTGAAACGCGATACTTCGGACATCAATGCTCCGTTTTCCCTGATTCTGTTTGAATTCCTCGTATGTGTTCTGAATGTCATCGTTATCCTCTTCTTCATCCCTTAAACATGTAGGGTCCAGATTCATCAGATCTGAAACAAAATCTTCCGTCCCCGAATCGTTGTCTAACCGCCCCATTTTTTTCGGTCCATCCATTTTCTTTGGCGCATCGGCCTGACCCAGTTTGTCCGTGCCTCCTACGTCCGCATGTGTTGTTTTCATCGGCGCAACGCCAATGTTGTCCAGCAATTTTTGCTGACGCCGAGTTGTTACAGCGATACGCTGAGGGTGGTTAGTTGTCGGCTGCTCGGTGGCTTCCCGCTCTACGTGGTTGGAAGGTTCCAACCGAGACAAAAAATCTGCCACCACGTTCTCTTTCCCTGCTTTGTTAAGGTCTGTTGTGCATGACTACTGTCTGAAAATTCCACCCGTCCTCCCTTGAGGCTCAGTTCCGCAATATGTTCGCGGATAAAATTTACACCTAAAAGACCCGGAGGACCCGTTAACTCCGTGATCACGTAAAACCTCGTCGGGATTACTTTTCCTCCGACGATCAACTCGATCGTGCATTTGCCTACGACCGTTAATTTTGCCCCTGTTATTCCTACTAGGGCCGTTTGCTCGGAAATATCTAACTGTTTTATCCCTATTCTCTGGGCTTCTTTGTAATCGAGCAGATTCACTACTGCTCCTGTATCGAGTAAAAATTCGGTAGTGTTCGATGGACTACCTATCGTGGTCAGGGTAACATAAATGAGACCGTTCTCTAACGACCTTAGTGCGTGGGAAACCCGTGTTTCCTTTTTTTCCTGTTCCCTCATATTTTTATCCTCTGTTTTTGCGATAGCTATCTTTTTATGCTGCGTCAGTTCTGTGCTGTGGCGATTTTTCCGTACCTGGCCTAAATATTTTGATTTCCCTAAATTTTCCAAACTATCGCGCAGGTTGGGGAATCGGGGCGGGTCATTCGATCCCCCGGTTAATAGTTTTTTGAACCGAAACTGCGGTTCCCTTGATTTCCCTGGTTTCCTTGCCTTTTCGGCCAATTGTTCGACCCCTGATTTTGGGAGTGTCCGAACCCTGAATTTCCTCTCGGCTGGCTTTGCTGCGGTCGGTATCGGTTATCGGGTTGCGAGGGACTATTTCCCGGTCCTCTCTGCCCGTTCCAAGGCGCTCTTGAAAACTGCCTGGCACCTGACCCTTGGTTGCTTGAATAGTTCCGTTGATTCCCGTCGTCCCATCCGACGTTACGGTAATAATTCTGATTGTACTGCGGCCAATCGGTTCTGAAAGGCGGTGGCGGGTTTGGTCGACGATGATCCGGCCAGTATGGCAAAACCATGTCATCGTACGGCCCTTCTCCGTGCCAACCGTTGTTACCTCCGCCCCCTTGGCCGAACCAGTGTTCACCGTCATAGTTTCCGTAGCGTGGCGGCAGAGCTTGACCAGCGCGCAAGCGTCTTGTGGCCTCGGTTACCCGATCAGCGTTATCGTGCACCTGCTCCAGGTGCTCCAAGAGTGGCTCAAGTTCCATGGTGTTTTGCATTAGTGCTAACACCCTCAGGTTTGGATCATTCAATCCTGTTACAAAATGATGTTTGATATGCCTGCTGGCATAATCTATCAACCCCTCATTGTCGCTAGCGTGCGTTTTCACGAGCTCTACTATATGTCTTGCTCTATCCGCATATCTCCTAAACGTCTCATTCGGCCTTTGCCCCAGTGTTTCGGTTCGGTGGAAAATGCTTTCCACACTACAATTTTCCCCAAACTCCTTTCGCAACAGCTCTTTCATTTCCTCCCAGCTCTTTGCTCTAATGCGCTGGTAGTGGCTTACTGCATCACCTTTCAATTTAGCAAGAACTATGTCCAATAGTTCTTCTTCGTTTACCATTTCTCGCCTGGCAGGGCGATCGACCTGGCGTACAAACAATCCTAACTCCTCGACCCCTCCACGGTACTCGGGAATGAGAGCCATGGCATTCTCTATCGAATACTCCTTCGTTTCCGTCATTTTCTTTTCAACAAAGGTTTGGTCGAGCGAGCAGATGTCTCGGACAAAATCTTTCTTCACTCTTAGTAGATTTTTCGGGACAGTGCTACGACTAGGGGCCGCTGGGGTTTGTTCCAGGGGCGAGGCGTTGCTGTCAACACTAGCTGGGGTAAATCTAAGCTCGGGTGCAATAGTGCCGTCGGAAAGGCAAACCTCCCTAGAAATTGTCGGCCCTTCACTTCCGTTTTCTTGGCTCTTTCCGACGTTGCTGCGTAGTTGTCTATCCGTCATTTGAGTTTTCACTACGCTTTTGCACACGGCTTCTTTCTGAATTTCCGTGCACGATAAAAATGAAACTAAATTTCTCTCGTGCCTTCAAACAAAAACTTGAGGTCTCAAAAAAAAAATGTACCTGACGCACACAAAAATGTATTTAAAATGAAACTGTGCTCTTACCACAGGGTGAGTTCTGCCACTTTCATCTCGAAGGATTCCGTTTTCCCGCGTAACCGTCCTTCTCGTTCTCTTAAAGGGGTGCTCTGCTGGTCCACTGATGCTCCGCTGATGCTCCGCTGTTGTTCCGCTGCTACTCCGCTGATGTAACGATGAATGTCTCTTTGATGCACAATTCGCCACGCTTCACAACACTGCACTACTTTCACTATACTGCACTACTTCACTTCACTTATTGCACTGCTTCACAACCCACCGGGTTGCTATCGTTGTACAAGGGGATGTCTTATCCCACCGCTGTCACCAGATGAAGTTACCGCCCTTTGGCTGACGGCCTCAGTTCCTAGAATTAGAGTTAATACCTACTGTCACCTTGTCAGAAATGGCTTCCTTATCGTGGCCAAACACGATTCTATCCTGTCGATGGCGGATAATTGTCAGCGGACGGCTCTTCCCAGGACGGACGACTCGAAGAAAACACGGACACGATGTTGTTCCTTTGAGTGTAGCGAACAGATCACACTTGGTTTATTACAACCAAGTAATATTTATAACTAAATTAATCTAGGTTAGTTTGTGCCGCCCTCTCCCTACAGCCTGACCATTCCCTCGCCTCTGCTGTCGCTGTGCCGTTCTCGCATTGATCGCTGCTTCGTTGCCGGGCGCCTTTTCCCCGGGCCGATTCACGATCGATCTCGTTCACTCCTGTTGGTTTGCGACACTTGTTTTCGCAACTCGCTTTCGATCGTGATCGCTTTTCGGTCATTAGCTTTGTCGGGTGCGCGTTCGATTGTTTTTCATCCTGAGCGGATGTTTACGACTTAAGTCCAAATCGTCCTCATTTTCGGTCATTGCTGATATCGAACGATCGTCCGGTGTTTTCCATGCTGCGTTGTTTTTATTATCGATGTCGCCCCATCGGCAGTGAAGCAGGTCAGTTCTCGCGACGGCTGATTCCCCGGTCGCTAGTGAGGTGTCGTGTTGCACGTTGAGTTTGCAAACGCTCATGAAGAACAATATGGTGTTGGGGCTACCGATCAGTGCTGTTCCAGAAAAAATGGACAAAGTATGTGAAACATGTATTGCTGCCAAGCAAACAAGGGAATCGTTTTCGGTAAGAAGTGGAAAAACATCGTCAAGAATACTTGAACTCGTGCACTCGGACGTGTGTGGCCCAATGCAGACAAAAGGAGTGGACGGAGAAAGATATTTTATGTCTTTCATCGATGATTGGAGCAAATTCACAGTAATATTCCTATTAAAAACGAAGGCTGAGGCATATGATAAGTTCCGGGAATATGAAGCAACCGTCTGTGCAAAGTTTGGTAAACGTATCTCTAAGCTTCGCTGTGACAACGGTGGTGAGTACAAAAGCCGAGAGTTTCAAACTTATTGCAAAGAAAGAGGTATACAGATGGAATGGACAAACCCCTATACGCCTGAACAAAACGGTACTAGCGAGCGAATGAATAGGACCATCGTTGAAAAGGCACGGGCCATGTTGGAAGACAAAGGCGTCGATAAAAGATTGTGGGGTGCGGCAGTTCAAACCGCAGCTTACTTGGTGAACCGAAGTCCAAGTGCTTCTATCGAAAAGACTCCGTATGAGTTATGGAATAATCGGAAACCGACTGTGCGAAACTTGAGGGTTTTTGGAGCAGATGCTTTTGTTCACATCCCAAAACAGTTCCGTGGCAAGTTCGAAGCGAAATCGTGGAAAGGAGTATTTGTTGGATATTCTACAAACGGTTACCGGATATGGAATCCGAAGAAAAACTGCATCAGTCCATCACGTGATGTAATTTGTGTTGAGGAAACAAGTGTGATTTATCCAGAAAAGGTCGTTATACTTCCAAATGAACTTGAGGAAAATAATGTTGTTGTGCAAGAAAGTGAATCAGAAGAAGAACAACTAGAAAACGATTCTCCAGAAACCAGCTTCAACAGTGCTAATGAGACAATAGAGAACAACAGTAAGGAATCTCTTGTTGAAGAAAATGTTCCTCGACGAGCAACAAAAACACCGAAATGGCATGAAGATTACGACACGAGCTATGCTGGTTATGCATTTAATGCATTGGATTTCATCAGTGACATCCCAAGTTCAATCAGCGAGTTGCAGAAAAGAAATGATTGGAAACAATGGCAATCCGCCATGGACGCTGAGATGCTATCGATGCAGAAAAACAACAGCTGGACGTTGGTAAAAACTCCCGAAAGTAGTAAAACCATATCTTGCAAGTGGGTGTTTAAAATAAAGCGAGTGAATGATAAAAATATTTATAAAGCGAGATTGGTAGCAAGGGGTTTCTCTCAGAAACCAGGAATAGATTACACTGAAACGTATTCTCCTGTAGCAAAATTAGACACGTTACGTATGGTTCTCGCTTTAGCTAACGAGGAAAGATTGCATATCCATCAAATGGATGTCAAGACTGCTTTTTTAAATGGAGAATTGTCAGAAGAGATATATATGATGCAACCAGAAGGATACAGAAAAGGCGAAGGATTAGTTTGTCGATTGAATCGATCAATTTATGGTCTAAAACAAGCTTCACGTGCATGGAATGAAAAATTTCATAATTTCATCTCAAATATAGGGTTCATGCGTAGTGCTAATGACATGTGTCTCTATACGCAACAAAAAGGTACAGAAAAGATTATACTTGTTCTCTATGTTGACGATATTTTGCTTGTAAGTTCTTCATTGGAATTTCTAATGGATATCAAACGGAAATGTGCGGAGAATTTGAGATGACGGATGATGGAGAAGTTAGTATGTTTTTAGGCATGAAGATAGAAAGAGAAAAAGATGCGGGTATAATGACGATAAGTCAGAAAGAATATTTCGAAAAACTGTTAAAGCGATTCAATATGACTGAATGCAAACCGATTTCAACCCCCATGGAAAACCGATTGAAGTTAAGTAAAGGTAAAGAAACAGAGATAACATCCAAACCATATCGTGAGCTCATCGGATGTCTTACTTATGCGTCAGTAACGACTAGGCCAGATATCTCAGCAGCAGTAAATTTCTTTAGTCAGTTTCAATCATGTCCCAACGAAAAACATTGGATTCACTTAAAACGAATTTTAAGGTATATAAAGGGTAGTTTGAATGTTAGGATGGTATACAAAGCTGATAAGAAAGAGCCAATATTGCAAATGTATTGTGATGCAGACTGGGCAAACGATGTTTCCGATCGCCGTTCAATATCAGGATTTATCGTTAAGTTTTTCGGAAACACTGTTGGTTGGTCAACAAGAAAGCAGCAAAGTGTAGCATTGTCATCAACAGAAGCGGAATTGAATGCCTTATGCACAGCAGCATGTCACACTGTTTGGGTGTTACGTTTGTTGGAAGATCTGTGGTTACCCATAACTGAACCAATACCTATGTATGAGGATAACCAGTCAACTATTTGTGTAGCAGAGAATTCTAAAGATGTAAAGCGGCTTAAGCATGTTGACACGAAATATCATTTTGTTAGAGAGTTAGTACAACAAAAGCGAATAGAAATATTGTACAAGCCGTCGTTCATGCAACAAGCCGATATTATGACAAAGGGTTTAACGCCAAACCTCTTCAAAGGTTTCTGTAAAATGATAGGATTGGAGAGGGAACAAATTAGTTAGGATTCTCGAATTGTGCGGGGGTGTTGAGTTCCCAATTCAAGTAACTGAACTAATTTACTTCGAATCTATACGATTGTGTGGGGTCTGTATATATAAGAGTGTCGATACCGAAATAAAGTCAGTCGCACTGAAGTTCTTGTCGAGTACACATCAATTTCCATAATATCACAACAGCAAACACACGAAGCATATGTGGAGCGCAGAAAGTAATGTAAACGATTATCCGATCCCACAGGACCGGCAGGACGATCGGGCGAAACATATTGATACGGAAATAAGCGGGATAAGGACGAACGCGTTAACATTGACCTGATCCCACGAAGAGACGATTGTAGGAAACGTGCTTGAACACGTGGTCCTAAACAAACGATCTTCTATGTCATTCGCTCTAGTTAGAAGATAGAAAAACTTTAACAAATTGACACTTATTAATTGAAGGTCATAAAGAACAGCACTCTGTTATCCATTAGATCCATTGGAGAACGGTTATGATGCTCTGCTGATCCACTACGTCCGATCCGAAACATTTAAGGTTTCTCTTTCAGCTCTCTTTTTGGCGGAAACGAAGTTTGATCGTACCATTACTCTTCATCCGGAGATTTGTTTGTGGAGAAACAAATCAGAAATCTTCGATACACGTTGGAATCCTGGTTATACAGTTCACTTCGGGGATCGGTCAATGCACGCCGAGCAAACCCCGCTCCGAGCTCGAAGAATAATTAGCACGAGACTGAAAGTGTAACCGTGAAATAAAGGTATTCTCGTTATCGCGAGTAGCACCGCGTTCCGTGTACCCTCACACTCACGGGAACGCATCTGTAATTAACAACCGCAATGTCCGGTGTGTTGCGGCGTATTTTCCTCACCGGAGATCGGTCAGTACTGTTGTGCCACTCGTACAGCTCCTGCCAATAATGCCTGCTGATCGTTGATAACGTCTTGGTGTAGTTTATCGCCGACATCCTGGGGCGTGTGTTGGGCCTCATGTTCATGTCATGAAGTTGCGTCGACCAGGAAAATTGAAATCACTGAAATCACCGCGGCCTCAACGTCTGCTGCACCACCGTCCGGGATTATTCTACGCGTCACGGCCGGCCATGGGCGCGCCGGGCTACTGCTTTGACTGCTCAACGTTGAAGGCCGGTCGCTTGCACTGAGCGGGATGATCGACGCCTACTTTTCGACTTTTCAGCTTTTCGACCAACGTTGTGTTGACTTTTTTTTTTATTCCAAAGCTTGCTGTTCCACCGGCTTCCGAAGTATGCTTTGACCGATCGGGAGAATCTTTCCCCGTTCGAGTGTTCACTCTTGTATTTGCAACACCAAGGCCAGCGCAGAAAACCAAAACTGTGAAAAACGAGGATAATCATCATTTATAATATCGCTCTACACATTGCCGGGTTCTTACATGTAATGAACTGGGCGAGTATGTCCTGTAAAATTCAAATTTCAATTCAAGTTTGAATAACGCAGTTTATCAACGGCTATAAAGAGAGGAAAAGAGATGAAAAAGACGACAAAATAATCTCATTCTATTGGAACAAAGTGGGAACGATCAAGATCGTCCGCATGTACGCAGCGCAGGGAAACGTTGGTATTTTAAACATCCCAATCCTATCTCCGTCCGCCGGTAATGACAATTAGAAGTTCGATACACATCACTACTGCGTGTTACAAAACATTTTCCCTTTGGAGATCGGTCAATGCATGCGTTGCAAGCCCCGCACCACACTGGAAAAGTTAGTAACACGTAATCGAGGGTGTTGCCGCTGTTAGGTTGTCCGCGTTAGCGCTAAAACCCCGTTCCCGTGTATCTTCGCACGCGGAAACGATTCTGTATTTTACATTACACAATCTCCTACTACCTCTCTCCCGTTGTGGCACGTTTTGAAAATCCGAATACACACCATAGATCACCATCCTTGAAAAATGTTGCACAAATCACCAATTTACCTCCTACTGAACTGGAGAAAGAACACGGGCGTATAGAGTTGCAGTACAACCCGGAACATTCTAGAGGAAAAAAAAAATCGTTGATATTAAAGTGACGTTGGAACCGCTTACCCAACCCCTTACCCATGAATAGTTTCCGAGCAGAAGTTGATGTAATATTTCAGCCACGCTTCCGGGCCAGCAGAGAGGTCATGTTCCCAGCCAGTACGTACAGGAAGTTATGAAATCCGGGAATGGATTATCGGTCTGCTCCCAGTTGTACTGCTTCATCTGAGAATTCAGCAGTTTCCGGCGTGTCTTCACGAACAGCTTGTAGTTACTGTTGCAACTCTTGAGCCTCTTCTGCTTTACGTTGAGGGTCCTGCAAGTGTAAAATGATAATCATAATTTGTTTGTAGGTATTCGGATTCTCCTCCAGTAACACGCACGCGTCCTGATCTTGATTGTTGGCCGGTTCGTCAGCAGCAGGACGGGCGGCATCACGAACAGCGCCCTGACGAGCGCAATGCACCAGCGCTGCCTTCTTGTACAAGCCCTTAGTAACACCGTTTGTGTCGTCCGCAACCGGAATGCTTTTGTGAACTACTTAGGTCGAAAATCAATGAAAAAGAAACGTTCCACCATGGGATCAATTCAATTCACTCTATTCCCTTTCAAGGGAACAGTTTGTAAACTAATAGTCAACTATTTGCGACGAAAAAAACCTGAACTGCACAACTGTCCCTCGGCCAGAAAAGAGTTCGACTGCAGCAAAAGCAAAATGGCGTATCTGTCTCGGCGAAAGACAATTCTCGCTGTAGTTCGGATAAAATGTGTTTTTATTCACAATTAACCCACCTTGTATTGGCACTTTACTTTCTATGCACTACGAACACTCTTTATTCAATGGTAATATAACGTGCCACTGCGTTTTATTCTAGTTATACGATTCTTTGTACTTTACACGGCTAGAACAAGAGCAAACAAAACATGACTGCCTGCTAGATGGCCAGACGTGCACCTCCACAGAAAGCAAACAACAGGTTTGACAGCTAGTTCTTTTCAAAACACCAATGCTTACCAAAAATAAGAACTTTGGTAGGTTAGAAGGTATACATGCCTACCAAAAAAACACCTTTGGTAGATTATAAGGTGTACATGCCTACCAAAAAAACACCTTTGGTTGGTTATGAGGTGTACATGACTACCAAAAAAAACACCTTTGGTAGGTTAACAGGTGTACTTGTCACCAAAGCCTACCAAAAATACACCTTTGGTAGGTTAAGAGGTGTACATGCCTACCAAAAAAACACTTGGCAAGGTGTTTTTTTGGTAGACGTGTACACCTTTGGTAGGAAATGCAGCACGAGTTCTCCTTGGGTTGTTATCTGTCTTTTTCCAGGCTACTTTTTCCATTTCTGCTACGGATGGCAATTCATTGGAAACCACTTCCCATAAATCGTCGCGAATGAGAAGCATTTCTACTCGAACTTTCCATTGCGCCCAATTGGCGTGATTGAGTTTCGGAATGGCGAATCGGTCGGTCGCCATTTTGTTTTCGTACCCACGCTCTGCGGATTACTGTATTGTCCTACACACGCTTCGCGCACTTTTTATCGCTTGACACACGCACGGCGAATTATTGTCTCTAGCGATTAATACACGCATGTACACTTCACACATGAATTCGTTCGCGAATTATTATTCGTTCTGCGTTGGCAGGCCCAGTTTCGGTCCCATAACCTGTTAGAGGTGATATCTCTTGGATACGCAGAGTTATAACCAAGGATACTTGAAATAACCAGGTTGCCGCAAAGGTGGTTTTTGTTGGTTTTGTAATTTTGACAGGTTGGTCCAAAGGTGTTTACAAAAAAAGTATGGCTGGTATGTTTTTACCATCTGAGTAGCTGTGCGTTATTTCTAATTTATAAAAATAATAAGTTTAGGACAGTCAAATAGCATTTCGATGTTGTTTGGTGAGTTGTTCCGCTTTTTTATAGCTCGTTAAGAAATCAACGCGACGTTAACAACAACATTTGACAGGTTGGTCCAAAAGAATTTTTCCCACGGCGATTTGTCAAAATACACTGCATGCACCGACCTCCTCTTAATTGGACCTTGGTTATAACGAACACACGCGGTTTTGTTGAAGGCTGAATTCACTCTGTCTTTATTCCTCTCTATCTCTTCAAAATGTCAAACTGACTATGAACGGCAGTGCTGCCAGAAATACATAATGTGAAATGTATTGCAATTTCAACAGGTAGTACCACTATATGATGGCGACGAGCAGAAGCTCGACGGAGTTATAAGTTCTATCAAGGCGTTAGAACCAATTGTTGATGAAACCAACAAGCAAGCTATCATTAACATCGTACTTTCAAAACTAGATGGTCTAGCAAGGAATGCGGTTGGAAACGCACCAAGAAATTTGCAAGAAATAGTTATCAAGCTAACAGAGAAATGTCGAAAGAAAAGGACACCAGAAATGGTGTTAGCAATGCTTTTTGCAGTAAAACAAAAAGGATCTGTTGAAGATCTCGGAAACGAAATCGAAAAGCTAACTAGAATGCTGGAAGCAGCATACATCGCTGAAGAAACATCATTAGAAATGGCGCACAAGAAAGCTACAAAGGCAGGAATTAAAGCTTTAGCATATGGAATCATCGACAGCGAAGCACGTATTATCATTCTTGCAAGACGTTTCGAAACACTCCCTGATGCAATCGAAATGGCAATTGATCTTGAATTAGATACACATTTAGAGAGAAGAGTTGATTTCAATGATAATCAATACAACCCAAATAATTACCAATATAATTGTATCGCACCCAGGAGATGCATTAGGCAAAAATATAATAGATACCCAACTATCGAATGTACCCAAAACAGTTATCAACAGTCAAGAAACCATTTTATCAGGAACTCTGATAGGCACCAACCAAATCATGGTTACCAATATGATCAACGTTTATCGGAAGATGCGAATTTTTATGAACAAAATATTGAAGAAAAGAGACACAAGTGTGGTAGAACTCAACAAAAGTATTATAATGGACACTCATCTACAAGAGACCAATCTGAAGAATATCATTACTTCAATAATAGCGTTGAGGCAATGCCTCTTAGGAAGCATTTTGAGCCAGAAAGTAATAGAAGAAACTATAATAATAACAATCAAGCTTATTTATCTCATAAACGCATACTTCATTGCGTATCCAAGCCGATTGAAACGAATAACGTAGATATGAAACTTAGTATGGATCAAGAATTAAGAAATAAGAATTTAGAAGAAGAGGAGAGAATACACAGATGTTATCCTAGAACACGACTTGTTGGACGTCGTAATGAGAAAAGATACGAAGATGAACAAGAAGAACACTACTGGAACAAGTGCTTCAAGATTAACGAATATGAAAATGAATATGATGAACCAATGAACGATGTGAAAGAAAATAAGACATTAGGCGAAATAATGAGCCATAATGAAACAATGAAAGAATATGAATATGAACTTGAAGATATACCATACGAAGATGATGATAAGAAAGAAATAATAACAGCAAGCTCTATTAAAAGCTTTGTTCAAAATCAAAGAGGTGAAATGAAACTTTTACAAGTCAAGATTGACGATGACAATGATTTGCGCAAGAATAAGAATATAAATGAATCTGATGAAAACCAGCAGGAAATAATGCAGGAAACGAAGAATTTACTATTGAACAAGATGTTCTGAAAGAAAGAAATGATAATGAAGAAATGAATCAAAATATGAAGATTAAAGAAGCGCACGTAATCAAAACGAATTCGAATATTGACATAGCAAAAGCTAAACATCTCAAGATTTTGAGAGAGAAATTTTATAACTTCATTGAAACATTGAAAAGAGAAAAAGGAGTTGATAGTACAATTTCACCCAACACTGAAATTGATTGTCCTAATAGGTTTTCAAACAATCATATAGTAAATATACTTAAGGCATATTCAAAACCAGTACAACCAATTCCGAGATCGGAATACATAAAATATTATCCCCCAAGCTAAGCATACAAAATAGATTATTTTTAAAATTCATTATCAAATGAATCAATAATTCAATCAATAACAAGCACAGATTGATAAGGTGCTGTTAAGAGTATTGAGTGTGATATGTATTAGTAGCACAGCTTACGTCCGTTCGGTTTGCTGGTTGATACGGAAGAGACCGAGCGTTTATTTTAGGTTCATGTCCCAACTGGCAAAATCTATTGACAGTTAGCATGCTGCTTATTTATACCGTTGAATTCACTTCTAGCGTTGCCTATATTTAACAGGTGCACAGTAGAATAATGTAACTCATTCACTCATAATTACAATATTCATTCATTCCTAACATTATTCTCATTAGGAGGGGAGGTGTAGCATATCTGCTATACAGCTATTCTAAAACTATACAGATAGGGAAAACCCTTCGAAACATACAAAGCATACGCTACGCATCCATACGTTTTTAACAAAACATACATTGTATGAATATGCAATGTTGCAACCGACAGGAAAAGAACCAGACAGAATCGACCGGAAGGTAATCAAATACGAATTTACCAATACCCGATTATCATGACAAATCAGAATTAAAGAACAAAGACAGAACCAAGGCGCATTCGAAAGTAGGTCAGAAAAACATACCCGCCAACGACGCGACACCGGAAATGCAAGTAGGGCATAATCAGAAGCCGCGACGGCCAGCCGAAAAGGGCCAATGCACGAAACCAGCGGATGACGAAACGCACCGTAACAAATGCGTTTCGATAAGCAAATGTAATTTTTACGATACTGCAAAAAATTGTAAATCTGTAACCGACAAATCGAAGTGGACAAAATAAAGTGAACGGGAAGCAATCGACAGTCTTGACCTAACAGTGAGCCTGATCGGACGTTTTCGATCGTGCCCCCTCCAGAGTAATAAGTGTTTCCATAAGTGTTCTCTAAAAATAACTCTTACCCTATTATATATGCAGTGATAAAATTTCACAAATATGTTTTCGGGCGCCATTTTCTGCTGCAAACGGATCATAAACCACTTTTGAGAATTTTTGGAAGTAAAAAAGGGATCCCGGTATACACAGCAAATCGTCCGCAGAGGTTTGTACTTACCCTCCAGTTGTACGATTTTGAAATTGAATATGTATCAACCGCCAACCGTCGGGCATCCTGGGATTCAACGAACGAAGTCGTTAGCGAGAAGCTATGTCTACTGGCCAGGCTTGGATCGAGAAATCACCGACCTTGTTCAAACCTGCTACGCATGTGCATCTGCAGCAAAATCAGCACCACATGCCAAACCATCACCGTGGCCTGGAGTAAGCTCACCGTGGCAGCGGGTGCATATAGCTTTTGCAGGTCCAATCGACGGTTATTGGTTCCTGATTGCCGTCGACGCATTTTCAAAGTGGCCTGAAATTGTAAAGACGACTAGTACAACATCTGCAGCAACAATACGCATCCTGAGAAGTCTTTTTGCTCGTTACGGTGTGCCGGTTACTTTGGTCAGTGATAACGGTCGTCAGTTTGTAAGTGCCGAGTTCGAGGATTTTTGCATCTGCAATGGAATCATGCATCTTACTTCCGCTCCGTTCCACCCGCAGTCTAATGGGCAAGCGGAACGTTTTGTAGACACGTTCAAACGAGCGATTAAGAAAATTTCTAATGACGAGAGAGATATTGAAGACGCGCTGCAAACATTTCTACAAACTTATCGCTCAACGCCAAATCCACAAGTTGCCAACAACGCTGCACCTGCGACAGTAATGTTTGGCAGGCCCATACGTACTTGTTTGGAGATGATACGACCAACATTGGATCGAGAAACGACAGTCAACAGCGAGCAACGTGGCTTCACTGACAACGATCTTTTCTTCGTAAAGATATATTCTCGCAATGGTTGGAAGTGGGTTCCAGGAGTAGTGCTAAACAAATGTGGTAATGTGATGTATCGTATAAAGACCCATGACCGAGTCATTCGAAGCCACATCAACCAGCCTCATCGTCATTGACGCAGACTACAACATCATCTTCATCCTCACATGTGCCGTCGACTGCATCTTTGTCTGTATCACCGTCTCCAGTATTGTTCGTGCCACCGTCTGCATCACCAATTGTGTCGGTGCCTACATCATCTTCTGAGCCAGGAATATGGCAAATGCCATCGTCATCCCAACCGTCTACGTTGAAGTCGCTGGATGATCCTTTAACCCATCAGCAGCCGCGAGTGCAACAAGATCTGATACCGCCTCGCCGCTCTTATAGACATATAAGAGTTCCGCGAAGGTTTGATGACTATCAGTTATCTTAAAAGAGGGAGATGTTGCGGTGATATGTTGGTAAATGATGAGCCGTCAACGAAGAGCCGTAAACCCGGGCTCTCCGACAATGAGTGCCATCGTCGGATGATGCCGTGATCGGGTTGAGAAGGAGCACGGGGACGAACGGGGACCGAAACGTTGGCCCGGTGCTCTGGCTCTCCAACCACCGGTGCGAGCGGGCGTCTGAACAACGAGCACAGTCTATTTAAAGTTATTGTCTAAACGTCCTTGAAATAAAGAATAAGTTTTAAAGTGTAAACGACATAACAATTGGAAAATAAACTTCATTCATTATTTACACCGTTTTGATTCACTAAAAACACACTTTTAAAGGATCGATCACTTACCTACTCTGCTTGATCCTGCCTCTTTCTCATCGACTGGATCCGAAACCATGTACTTTTCAGCACGTTTATAAAACTACCAGCTTTTCTCAAACGTTTCAAATGATCCATATTATTGCAAGCACCAAATTATTGTTTCAAATTATTGACCGAGAAATAATGTTTCCCAAGGGACACCTATCGAGGACGGCAAAATCTTCGAATCTTCCCAGCACAGAAAGCTGGGTGCCGGTGCAAGGCATATATGTGTTAGTGCCCCCCCCCCCCCCCCCCCCCCTCCTTTTGTTGACAAACATTTGTGGGAGACACAACCATTATTCCTCGGTCAATAAATTGAAATAATAATTTGGTGCTGTTTGTGTTGTTTGACAAATGTTTGTCAACGACTGGGGAGGCACTAACACATATATGCCTTGCACCGGCACCCAGCTTTCTGTGCTGTCAAACGTCCTGTCAATCAAAAAATCCTCGATAAATGTGGAATTACGACGAGAGTATCGATGTGCTATCCAAGATTTTGCCGTCCTCGATAGGTGTCCCTTGGGTAAGTGGCCAAAACCCAAACCTAAGGAAATGTACACGAAAAAATTGCTTAAGCAGTTTTTTGTTCCAGTAACCAAGGATACTTGAAATTACAGGTTGCCGCAAAGGTGGTTTTTGTTGGTTTTGTAATTTTGATAGGTTGGTCCAAAGGTGTTTACAAACAAAGTATGGCTGGTTTGTTTTTACCATCTGATTAGCTGTGCATTCGACAAGCGACCTTCATCGTGTGCAGTTGAATTTTGAAGTGACAGTTTTGTGGTTCTAAGTGCGTTATCCATATACCGAAAGTTCTGGTGGATAGGAGGGTTGAGACAAAAGAGTTTAGAAAAAAAAGGAGAAACAAAGGTCATAGGCCATAAAGAGTTGGTGTTGTGAAGGGGATGGGGGTCGAAGACCCAGGAGGGGGTATCCTCCTAAAAAATAGATATGACATTCTAGCCGATCCTGTTAAGGAAAAAAGAAGAAAAAAGGCAGGTGTGCCGCTCATCGCCAGAGAGGATGACTCTGTATACGAAAACGAGCAAATAATGCTCATGGAGTCGTTGACTCCAGACAAGGACTTGACCAATGTGAATCCGTTTGTATTGGGCAAAATCATCGAGAATGTAATGGAGGCCAAACCATTAGAAGCTCGACGTATTCGAGACGGTAAAATGCTGCTAAAAGTTAAAACAAAGAGACAGGCCAACAAGCTCATGAAGATAGTCAACGTCCCATGCGGTAAGGATTCGATTAGTGTGCGAGTAATTGAACATCCCACACTAAATGTAGTAAAGGGGGTCATCAGATGTGACGACATCGCCTTCCTCCAAGAAGATGAAATTCTAGAAGGACTAAAAAATCAAAATGTATCGTAGGTGACGATTATCAAACTTAAAAATAGAGAAGGGGAAATAGTGAACACCAAGATGGCAATCGTAACATTCAAATTAGCACGCATACCGAGAAAGGTAGACTTCGGATTATACCCGGTGAGAGTGGAACTCTACGTACCAAGACCCATGCGCTGTACAACGTGCATGCGGCTTGGACACACAAAGAAATGGTGTAGAGGCGAAAAAACGTGTGCCAGATGCAGCATGTCAGCGCATAATGACGTATGCACGGACATGAAATGCGTGTCATGCGGAGAAAAACACCACACACTAGACAGGGAATGCCCGGTTTACATAGATGAATGTGAGATACAAAAAATAAAAGCAGAAAAAAGATTAACCTACGCCGCCGCAAAGAAAATCAGGAGGGAAACATGCCCTACCATTCCAAAAAATCATACTAAAGCTAACACATTCGCAAACACACTAAAAGGAACAGAAAAACAGAAAGACACAATACAGGATACAGAAAAACCATACCTAAACAACAAAAAACTACAAACAGAAAACACACAACAACAGACACAGACAACAGAAAAAACAAACAAAACCACAGAAATTATTAAAAAAATAAAACAGAACAAAAATGAAACAGAAAAGAAAGAAGAAACGACACAACACACCAACACAAGTACATACAAAGTAGACTTAACATCTTCCCCCGGTAGGGATAGCGTAATCGAAGAGATGGCGCTAACGGATGTGGAGGACATGATTTTCCACACCGCAGAAGAGGAAGTAAGTCTCGAGATATGCTAATAAATAACGAAAAACTGAAAGAACAAAATTCAAAAGGAAACAAAATAGACCAATACATTAAATTAACAATGAGCACACACTCTGGTCATTTGGGTAATGCCAAAAAACTTACCACTTTCTCCTTGTGCTTCCTATTTCAAAAACGCTGAACATACTACAAGCCAACGTGCAAGGAATAAAACATAATGTGGATGAACTTGAAAAAATGGCTACCCTGTACCAAGTTGACATCCATGCCTCCAGGAAACATGAATGGCGAAGGACAAACCGGTAAAGATAAATGGCTTTAATTTATACAGTAACTGCAGAGACGATGGATACGGGGGAAGCGCAATTGCAGTTAAAAAAAATCATAGAGTAGAAATACTGGATACAGAAACGGGAAATAATGAATCCGTGCAGACAACTACTCTACACGTAAAATATACAAACACTTTGATAATGTCAACATACATGAGTCCATCCACCACCATAGGGGTCTTCCGGGAGCAAACCGAAAAGCTGGTTAGGTTCGCGAAAAAGCGTAAGAGTCACAACATTATAATCACTGGTGATTTTAACGCACATCATAAGTTTTGGGGCAACCCATACTCAGATAAAAAAGGAGAAATATTACTAGATAATATTAATGAAATAGACTGGACTCTTCTGCACGACAAAGAACCGACGTATATCAGCAGCGACAGTACAAAAAGAGACACGGCGATAGACTTGACGATAGTACAGACAAGAGCCAGCAGAGAAATTAAAAGAAAAATAATAGATCAACATATTGGTGGAAGCAGTCACCGAATCATAATTATCTCCACGAACCAACCAACCAGCCCCAAAATGATAAAAAAAATTCAATAAGTCACGCTTTGAAGCACAGTTAGGTGCAGTAACCCCCACCGAGCAAAACAGCATCCAGGCGGTCACTAGCACTATACATAAACTTATGAAACGAAACACACAAAAATTTCCCCATGTACCGAAAAGCTGGTGGACCACAGAGCTGAAGACAGCCTGGAACAACAAAAACCAGTCCAGAACGGAATACAACAAGAACAAAACACTTGAAAACCATATAACGTTCAAGAAGGACCTGGCCAAGTTCAAGTTCTTAAAAAAACAGGAAAAAAGGAAAAAAATTGAGCAGCTCCTGGAAAAAATTAACACACAAACGTCCACCAGTGAGCTATGGAGAATGGTGAGCAGGTACAAGGAAAATAAACGACCAAACTCAGAAGAAAACCTAGTCACAAACACCGCAGGAAAGGCGGATGAATTTCTTAGACATAATTTCGGAACGCCGAACAACTATAAAATACCAAAGAACCCCTATTTTATATCAGAAAAAACCATTATAGACATAGAAAAGTGGGAGAAAATTTTAACGTCAAAGAAAAACACGGCACCAGGAGTCGACAAGATCACGTATGGGATGCTCAAACTCCTAAACAAGGAAACGACACAGACGATACTGGATGAAATCAATGGGATGTACCAAAGAGGCAAGATAGATGGCAAACTTAAAAAGATTAAAGTGATAGCTATAAAAAAAACCGGGAAAGAATGCCGCGCTCGTGAAATCCTACAGACCAATATCTCTGCTCCCAACTTTAACCAAAGTAACAAACATGGCCATACTAGAGAACATAACCAACCATGTGGAAAAATACCGTATTATTCCGGACACATCATTTGGTTTTAGGAAAACAGAGCTACGACAACAGCGGTAAACCTTCTAGTCAACATGATCCAAGGATGCAATAGGAAAAGAATTTACACTGGTACCATTTTTATCGACCTAAAAAATGCATACAATAGTGTAGACACAGCAGAACTAGTAAAAATGCTACATAGCTACATGGTATCGCCAGAAGATATCAGATGGATTGGGGAGTTTTTAAAAAATAGACATCTTGAGATCATCTCAGCAAGATGCCACAGCATCAATGGAAATATAACTAAAGTTATCCAATACGCGGATGACTTCGCAATCGTGGAGTCGGCCACAAGCAAGATGGAAATGAGAAACAAACTACAGGCAACTTTGAACTGGCTTGCAGGGATACTAGAAACCCTGAAACTACAAATAAACTCAGAAAAAACCAAAGTAATGACGTTTCCATGTGATAACATCTGTGATAATAGGATAAGTGCAAAAATCGGAGAGACAACAATCAGCCATACCAAAGAACACAAATTCCTGGGGGTTACTCTAGACAATAGACTCAATTTTAACGTGCATGCTGAGAAGCAAAGGCAAAAAGCCATGGAGAGATTGAACATTATAAATTTTTTTTGCAGCTCAACCAATAATATTAGCCCCAAAAAAGCGCTTTAAGTACACAGGGCTATTATAAGGGGCTCCATGGAGTACGGAACAGCTCTTAGCCGCAATGCAAACAAAAAGACACTAAATAGGTTTAATACCCTAACCAACCAAGCACTACGGAAAGTAACAGGATGCACTAAAACAACACCAATAAATACCTTGATGGTACTAGCAACAGAAATCCCATGGGAAATAAGAAGTGAATGCCTCATAGCTAAAGAGATCACCAAAACATTGGCACACTCGACTCCAAACGAGGTGCAGATGAAGAAAAATACCTGCGAAAGAAGGAAAGGACGCCTACTGGCTCAGGAAAAAATGTACCAGAATAACAAGGACCTCTTCGATAACCTTACCAAGGTAAGGATAAATGACAACAAAGACTGTGATATTGAAATCCATAAAAAAGTACCTGGTTTGGAGACAAACAAAGCAGAAGGTAACGCATTAGCAAGAACGCCAACAGACCCGCTATCTATACAGATGGTAGTAAATCAACAGAAGGCTGTGGCATCGGAATTTTCACAACAAATATAACAAACCAGGAAGACGAGATGCACAGCTTCCAACTGAGCAGTGTAACACCAATAAGTACAATAGAATTAATAGCATTAAGCAAAGCACTGGAAATAGCCATCGTAAAAAGACTGCATCGCCCTGTGATATATACGGATAGCCTAGTAGCCTGCTATACAATTGAGAACGCCATAAGAGACTGCCGAATAGATGAAATTATGAGTGATATCTTAGATAATGCTGTCTTTTTAGATGCCAAGATCCAATGGATCCCTAGTCATGTAGGAATACCGGGAAATGAAAAGGCAGACATGCTGGCAAAAAAAGGAACAACCAGTGATCAAAGAATTCATAACAAATTTAGGGTTAAGGACCTGACCGGATTATTCCAGAAAAAAATGATGGAGAAGGCAGACAACTAGTACAAAGAGACAGCACAGCAAAAAGGGAAAAAACTATTTGCATTACAACAAAGATTTGAGCGAAATATGTGGCATCATAAATTGGATATCCCTGCTCACGCAGTAAAACTCTTCAATAGGCTAATTTCTGGTCACGACTACAGTAATTTTTGGCTCAACAAGATGAAACTGGTAGACCGAGGCACATGCGAAATTTGTAACGTTCCAGAAACTGCCAGACACCTTGTGTTTGAATGCGACAAACACAAACAAAACAAAGAGAAGGATCCAGACGTGAAATGGGAAAAATTTGAACAACACTGGAAAAACAAAAATAGATCCAAACTACTAAAAGTTTACAATTTCATAAGGGAAAATAATATTAGGTTCTAACAAGTGAACGCTAACAATTAGCAAGACATAGGCTATAAGACTTCACCCAGCACTCAACAATCAACGAACCGAGATAACCCCACTAGTGGCACCGCAACTGGGTTCTGCGACTCTGGCAGTGGAACTCCAGGCCAGGGCTATGTCAAAATGAAAATCGACTGATGAATGGCCGTGGTTACCCTTGCATGCCGCTAGGGGACGCTACTGAATGGTTATGCTTTGCAATACTGTCCTTTTCCCACCGGCGCAGTCTAGTCGAAGCAAGTGCTTTCTCTTTCTTTCTCACTACATAGGAGTGCGGGGACAGTTGTCAAAACAGAACACCGAAGTGATTTGTGTATGTTTTGGTTCAGTATGGTAACAAATTTAAAACGGGTTAAAAGTTATTCCGATACAGATTCTAGATAATTATTCGGTCAAAAAAATCGTTGTCACCCCAAAGTTGCAAAACCGCTATTTGCAAGTCTGGAATTCTATACCGGCGAGCTGCGCGATTGATGACGGTAGATGAACAGCCGTAGAGCGTAGTGGATGAGCTACCAGCATTTGAGCTGCAAAGTATGTATTTTATAATAATCATTATGTATTCTGGCATGAATAATCATGGTCTGGTATGAGCGTGAAGTAAATTAAGTATGAATTTCATTTCAGCTCCACGTACACAATACAATAGAGCAAAAAAAAAAAGTCAAGTGAGCAAAATGCGCAGAAATGGCTTCTGTAATTCGCTTGCCACGAAATCTCCTCCCGGATAGCGCAGCGTGTTCCTCTTCTCTTGCTTCTGCAGAAGCATGCATACAGAAAAAAACGAAACTCTTTTGCCGGTCGTTTGATGGAACTACGCCCTGCGATATATGCAATAAATAAATGTATAAATTGAAAAAAAAACCTGATTTCTAACTGTTGAAAAGAACCAACGCAAGTGAAGAAATGAACATAGGATTAAATACTTAGATTTATAGCAAAGCACGAAGCAACCAAAAATTGTACGATAGGACACGAACTATAATCCGTCAATATAGAAAAACTCTCTCTTCTATCACTGCACTTCAAAGCGACTGGACGTGTTTCATTATAAGCTCCGTATACGAATAACAATAGGTTATGGGCCCAGACCCAGTCACACCCAAGATCAAGTGCCACATCTAACACCTGCAGCCTAAAGTCGAAATACAGTAAAATCGAAAAATACAAAATTGTACGCGAAGTACAATTGAACGTGTATTAGTGTTTCGAACGAGCAATCGAGAGAGATGAGCACAGAGGAAGCGAATTCCGGACGATCAAGCGGAGAGAGAAGTGCAGGAGCAACGGCATCAAGCAGCCACGCGGTCGGGAGCAACAACATCGCTACAATGAACGTAGGTATTGAAAAGCTAAAGGGACGAGAGAACTACGTTTCATGGGCCTTCGCGATGAAGATGATGTTGTGTAGAGATCGGTGTTGGGAAGCTGTGACGGCTACAACCGATAAACCGGCAGAAAAAGATATGGACATGCGGGCATTGTCCACCATCGCGCTTAGCTTAGAAAAGCACAATTACAGCCTTGTTATGGATGCCAATACAGCGAAGGAAGCTTGGGAAAAGCTTAAAGCTGCGTTTACCGATGATGGAGTGTTTAGACGTATCGCGTTATTGCAAGAGCTTGTTTCGTTCAGATTAAATAATTTTTCTTCGATCGAAGCATATGTTGATGCAATTATGTCCACGTGTCATAAGCTTAAGGAAATCAGCTTTGAAGTGAGCGATATTTGGGTTTCGTCAATCCTGCTGATGGGATTACCTAAATATTATGCACCTATGGTAATGGGTTTGGAAGCATCCGGTATGGCCATGAAGGCAGATGCAATAAAAATGAAAATTTTGCAAAAGGGAAAACCACGTGTAAAACCGATGAAGAAGCTTTCTTTAGTAGAGGTAACCCTAACCTGCGTAAAAAAGGAACTGCATCAAAGAAAAGCGCAAAAGAGATCACATGTTACAATTGCCAAAAGCTAGGTCATTTTGCGATTAATTGTCCTGAAAAACAGAAGCACAGTAAAAACCGTAAAGGACGTGCGATGAGTTCTGTGTTGGCAATTGGTGATGTACATGAAAATGAATGGTACTTCGACTCAGGTGCAAGTTCGCACATGGCAAAATCGGGTGTTGAATTATTGGAGAGGCAAGTTATAAACCATGAAGTTAGCACGGCAAACAATTCGTGTATGAAAGCTATTGCAAAAGGCACAGTTAATGTAAATTGCCAAGAAGGAGCAATTGACCTACTGAACGTTTTAGAAGTGCCAGACATAGCGACAAATTTACTCTCTATAAGCAAGATTTGTGAAAATGGCTTTAAGGTTATATTTACAGAACGTAAATGCGAGGTGCTAGATGAAAAAGGAGAAGTCTTTGCATCAGGTGTTGCTGAGAATGGATTATATCGTTTGAATGATAAAAAATCGAGGACATTTCTAAGCAATGAAATATGGCACAGACGATTGGGACATTTGAATTTTCAAAGCATTAAGAGATTGAAAGGCATGGCCGATGGAATTCAAATTAAACCTAGTGATATGTATACTTGTGTAGCGTGCATTGAAGGCAAACATGCACGAGATTCGTTTCCTACAAGCAAGGAAAGAGCCAAAACGAGATTAGAGTTGATTCACTCAGATCTATGCGGACCATTTGAAGTTGAGTCAATTGGTGGTTCAAAATACTTCATGACTTTTATAGACGATGCAACACGTAAAGTATTTGTGTATATGCTCAAGTCTAAAGATGAAGCGAAGGAAATTTATGAAAGGTTTAAAGCGATGGTACAGCGCCAGACTGGTATGAAGATAAAAATACTCAGAAGTGACAACGGCCGTGAATATGTTAACGCTGATATGAAATCGAGTATGGAGCGTGATGGAATATTTCATCAAACAACATGCACATATACTCCAGAACAAAACGGAGTAGCAGAGCGGATGAACCGCACTATTGTTGAGAAAGTAAGAAGCATGCTAAATGATGCAAAGCTACCAAAGAGATTTTGGGCGGAAGCAGTCAACACTGCTGTTTATTTGATTAATCGGAGTCCTACAAGATCACTAGAAAATATTACTCCAGAAGAAGCATGGTCAGGTAAAAGACCATATTTGGGACATCTTAAGATATTTGGCTCTACAGTGATGGTTCATGATCTGTAACGGGTTGGATCCGACGCCTCTTGAAGGCTACTATAGGCTCTCCTCCCCAACTCCTACTCAATACGTCCGCGACGTACAGAACGGTAACTTGTCGCCTAGATATCCAAGCTTGGGTACACGGGGAAACCCACCCCCTTGGGCGGATGGGCAGCAAGGCTGAATTGAGAGGGGGAATGGGCTGCTACATGCTAGCAGTTCATCCTCGAGCGTCGGTTCTCCATGTTAGGAGCGGCTCGAACCAGCGTCTGTTCCCCATGTTAGGGGCGGCTGTTTTTCCTGTCCTGGCATCCTACGGGACGTAAAACAACTAGGATGCGTTGATCCACCGACGAGATAGGAGGCGGGGGGAGAGGCCTTGCAAGCCACCCCCTGTAATATTGCAACGAATAGTCACCATGAAAAATTACCGATTTGGACCAATCATGCCCGACCCACGCAACGGAAAAAGGACTACGATTGGAAACTCGGTACATGGAACTGCAGGTCTCTGACATCACCCGGGAGTACCAGAATACTCACAGACGAAGTGAGAGCCCGCGGCTTCGGACTAGTAGCACTTCAAGAGGTTCGCTGGAAGGGAGTCACGGAGCGTCGCTACCGCAGCGATTGCATGATCTACCAGAGCGGTGGAGATAAGCACGAGCTCGGTACGGCGTTCCTTGTTATGGGTGCTATGAGGAAGCGTGTGATCGGATGGTGGCCGATCAACGACAGGATGTGCAGGTTGAGGATACGTGGCCGTTTCTTCAACCTGAGCATTATAAATGTGCACAGCCCGCACCTTGGGAGCAGCGATGACGATAAGGATGCCTTCTATACGCAGCTGGAGAGGGAGTACGACCGCTGCCCACAACACGATGTGAAGATCGTCATCGGGGACTTTAATGCTCAGGTCGGGCGGGAGGAGGCCTATAAACCAACGATTGGAAGCTTTAGTGTCCACCAGCTAACCAACGACAACGGCCTCCGGCTCATAAACTTCGCATCCTCGAGGCACATGAACATCCGTAGCACCTGCTTCCAGCACAAACCTCGTTTCAGCTACACCTGGAAATCACCCCAACAGACCTACTCCCAAATAGACCACGTTCTAATAGACGGAAGGCACTTCTCGGACATCATCGACGTACGGACGTACAGGGGCGCAAACGTCGACTCGGACCACTTCCTGGTTATGGTGAAGCTACGGCAGAAGCTCTGCGCTGTAAACACTCTGCGTCACCGGCCTACCCCACGCCTAAACACGGATCGGCTGCGGACACCTGCTGTTGCCGAGGGATACGCGTCAGCGCTTGGGGAAGCGCTACCGGACAACTACGCGACCGCCACAATGTCCCTCGATGACCACTGGCGTATGGTGGAGCAAGTCATCAGCAGCACAGCCGAGCAGACACTAGGCCACAAGCCACGCAACCAGAACAAGGAGTGGTTCGATGACGAGTGCAGGCGGGCACTATCCGAGAAGAACGCAGCGCGCGCCCGAATGCATCAGCGCGAAACCCGTCAGAACGTGGAACACTACAAACGACTGAGGACCCAGCAAAACCGGCTCTTCGAGAGCAAGAAGCGTCGCTTCGAGGAGTCGGATGAGCAACTGATGCAGCAGCTTTCTCAGTCGGGAGATTCTCGCCTGTTCTACAGGATGTTGAAGAAGACACGAGGCGGCTACACGCCTAACGTCGCTATGTGTCGAGACGAGGAGGGCAACATTCTGACGGACGAGCGAGAGGTGATCACAAGGTGGAAGTGCTACTTCGACGGGCACCTGAACGGAGCGGAATCAGGGGAGTCCAGCGACGGCGCAGGCAGAATAGAGCAGCACATTAGCCTGGAGGAAGATGACGATGTGCTCCCACCATCCTTGGACGAAGTCACTAGTTCCATCAAGCAGCTGAAGCAGAACAAAGCAGCTGGTAGCGATGGGCTGGTGGCAGAACTGTTTAAGATGGGTTCGGCAGAGCTTGCTGTCAGTATGCACCAGCTAATTGTGAAAATTTGGGACCAGGAAAGGATACCGGAGGACTGGAAGTTGGGTGTCATCCACCCAGTGTACAAAAAGGGTGACAGGATGGACTGTGCCAACTTTCGAGCCATCACAGTCCTCAATGCTGCCTACAAAATCCTTTCCCAAATTCTCTTCTGCAGACTCGCGCCCCTTGCTACAGATTTCGTCGGAAGCTACCAAGCTGGATTTGTTGGAGGCAAATCCACCACCGACCAGATCTTCACTCTACGGCAGATCCTCCAGAAGTGCCGAGAGCACCAGATCCCGACGCACCACCTCTTCATCGACTTCAAGGCAGCCTACGACACCATAGACAGGAAGGAGCTATGGAGGACCATGCGGCAGTACGGCTTTCCTGAGAAGCTGGTACGGCTGTTAGAGGCTACAATGGAGGGGGTGCTGTGTAAGGTGAGGATTTCGAGCTTGCTGTCGGATCCGTTCGAATCTCACCGGGGTCTGAGGCAAGGTGATGGACTTTCCTGCCTTCTATTCAACATCGCTCTGGAAGGTGTCATGAGAAGCGCGGGGTTCGACATCCGTGGCACGATTTTCACCCGTTCACTCCAATTCCTCGGCTTTGCGGACGACATCGACATCATCGGGCGGAACACCAGGACAGTGTGCGAGGCGTACACCCGACTGAAACGCGAGGCCGCAAGGATTGGACTAATGATCAATGCGACGAAAACGAAGTACCTGCTCATCGGTGGCTCTGACAGTGACAGAGTCAGGTTGGGGTGCAGTGTATCAGTGGACGGCGACGAACTCGAGGTTGTGGAGGAGTTTTGCTACCTCGGAACTGTCGTAACTTCGGACAACAACGTGAGCTGCGAAATCCGGAGGCGCATTGTTCAGGGGAATCGTGCCTACTATGGGCTTCACAAACTCCTTAGGTCCAGAAGGCTGCTCCCCCACACGAAGTGTGCAATATACCGCTCGCTGATAAGACCGGTCGTTCTCTATGGGCATGAATCTTGGACTCTGCTCACGGAGGACGCCAACGCGCTCGCAGTCTTCGAGCGGCGCGTATGCCGGTCTATTTTTGGCGGCGTGTGCGAGCAAGGCGTGTGGCGGAGAAGGATGAACAACGAGCTGGCTGAGCTATACGGTGAGCCGGACATCCTGACGGTGGCGAAGGCCGGCAGGATTCGTTGGTTGGGGCATGTCATGAGGATGCCGGACTCATGCCCCACCAAGAAGGTGCTCACCAGCGACCCGCCCGGCACGAGACGACGAGGAGCTCAGCGAGTTCGGTGGATGGACCAAGTGGAGCAGAACCTGCGAGATATCGGATGCGACCGGGGATGGAGAGTTGCAGCCATGGACCGAGTATCCTGGAAAGCGATTGGTGACCAGGCCATGTCAGCAAGACGTGCTCAACCGTGAGCGGGCCAGTTAAGAAGAAGAAGAGTGATGGTTCATAAGCCAAAGCAAAAACGAACAAAACTCGATCCGAAATCTCATCGATGCATTTTTCTTGGATATGCACAGAATACAAAAGGATTTAGAGTATTTAACACTTATACCAACGAAGTAATAATTAGTCGTGATGTTATTATCGTTGACGAAGGCCAATGTGAAGGGTTTGGCAAGAAGGAAACAACACCTGTTGAGTTTCTTGAAATAGTCTTTGCTGAAGTACAGGAGGAGTCAAATAACACATGTAATAATCTGATTGATCTTTCACCACCAGAAGATGCAACACATAGTTCAGCGGAAGGTATCTCGAGTAGGTGTGATCAGAGCAATAATACACCAAGGCGCAGCGGAAGAAGGCATAAGCTTCCAAGCAAGTACAACGATTATGTAATTAACCGCAAGTTTGTTCCATCATCCAGATTACCAAATGAAGCAGAGAATGTTTCCAGTGATTCGGAGTATACGACGCCAGAAATCGAATCTGATGAGGCTTTGGCAGTTTTCTCTCAACAAGCTTCGGGGGACGATCCGAAGAACTTCGCCGAAGCAATGTCGTCAGAAGATGCAGAGGAGTGGAAGCATGCGATGCAAGAGGAGTTGTAGTCGATCGAAGCAAACGAGACATGGTCGTTGGTAGACCTACCTCACGGGCGGAAGGCGATAGGCAGCAAATGGATTTTCAAGACGAAGAAAGATGCGGACGGTAATTTGTTGCGATACAAAGCTCGTGTTGTCGCACAAGGTTAAAGTCAGCAGTTTGGTACTGACTACGATGAGGTGTTCGCTCCAGTAGTTAAGCAGACGACTTTTCGTGTTCTAATGGGGATTGCAGCAAAGAGGGGAATGATGGTTAAGCAGTACGATATAAAAAACCGCATTTCTTTACGGCAATCTAGATGAGGAAATCTATATGAAAGTCCCACATGGTGTGAAAGTAGAAGTAAACAAAGTCTGTAGATTGAAAAGGGGATTGTACGGATTAAAGCAAGCAGCAAGATCGTGGAACCATAAACTTGATGAGGAATTAAAGCGGCAGGGGTACACAAGCTGTTTAGCAGATGCTTGTTTGTATAAAAAACGGTGTTCAAAAGAATGGTGCTATGTATTAGTATACGTAGACGATCTGATAGTTGCAGGAGAGAATATTGAAATGATCGAATCATTACTTGCTGGATTACAGAAATCATTTGAAGTGAATGTTTTAGGAGATATTAAATTCTTCCTTGGAATTGAAGTTGAAAAGGACAAACAAGGAAATTATTTCATTAATCAACGCAATTATGTTAAAGAAGTAATTACGTCAAGTGGCTTATCCAATGCAAAATGCTCTAGCATTCCGATCGATCCAGGCTACATTAAGAATGAAGAAAAAACGGAGGAACTTAAGGATAATAAGGAATATCAGAAGTTGATAGGCAAATTGTTATATATTGCGATAAATACAAGACCTGATATATCAGCAGCAGTATCAATACTGAGTCAAAAGATAAGTAGACCCACACAGAGTGATTTGTGTGAACTAAAGCGAGTAGTCAGATATTTAAAGGGAACTTTGGATTATCGTTTGCGATTGAGTGAAAAAGGATGCAAGAATGGAATAATTGGCTACTGTGACTCAGATTGGGCCGAAAACAGAATCGATAGAAAATCCAACAGTGGATATATCTTCAAAGTTAATGGAGGGACGGTCAGTTGGGCTTGTCGAAAACAATCATGTGTAACACTATCAACAGCTGAGGCAGAATTTGTAGCATTATCAGAGGGAATACAAGAAGCAATATGGTTGAAGCTACTTCTGAAAGAGTTTAGTGATGAACAGTTAGTAACAATTAACGAAGATAACCAGAGCTGTTTGAAAATGTTTGCAGGTGAAAGGTTGAGTAATAGAACTAAGCACATTTCTACGCGCTATCATTTCAAGAAAGACCAAGTTAAGAAAGGAGAAATTAGCTGCGTGTATTGCTCATCAGAAGAAATGATTGCAGATCTATTAACTAAACCATTGGCTAGGGTCAGAATGCAAAGGCTTACAAGCATGATAGGATTATCTACTACAGAATCAAAATAAGGATATGCTAAGTAAGAAACTTGCGTTGAGGAGGAGTGTTGAAAAGAACCAACGCAAGTGAAGAAATGAACATAGGATTAAATACTTACCCAAGGAGAACCCGTGCTGCATTTCCTACCAAAGGTGTACACGTCTACCAAAAAAACACCTTGCCAAGTGTTTTTTTGGTAGGCATGTACACCTCTTAACCTACCAAAGGTGTATTTTTGGTAGGCTTTGGTGACATGTACACCTGTTAACCTACCAAAGGTGTTTTTTTGGTAGTCATGTACACCTCATAACCAACCAAAGGTGTTTTTTTGGTAGGCATGTACACCTTATAATCTACCAAAGGTGTTTTTTTGGTAGGCATGTATACCTTCTAACCTACCAAAGTTCTTATTTTTGGTAAGCATTGGTGTTTTGAAAAGAACTAGCTGTCAAACCTGTTGTTTGCTTTCTGTGGAGGTGCACGTCTGGCCATCTAGCAGGCAGTCATGTTTTGTTTGCTCTTGTTCTAGCCGTGTAAAGTACAAAGAATCGTATAACTAGAATAAAACGCAGTGGCACGTTATATTACCATTGAATAAAGAGTGTTCGTAGTGCATAGAAAGTAAAGTGCCAATACAAGGTGGGTTAATTGTGAATAAAAACACATTTTATCCGAACTACAGCGAGAATTGTCTTTCGCCGAGACAGATACGCCATTTTGCTTTTGCTGCAGTCGAACTCTTTTCTGGCCGAGGGACAGTTGTGCAGTTCAGGTTTTTTTCGTCGCAAATAGTTGACTATTAGTTTACAAACTGTTCCCTTGAAAGGGAATAGAGTGAATTGAATTGATCCCATGGTGGAACGTTTCTTTTTCCTTGATTTTCGACCTAAGTAGTTCACAAAAGCATCCCGTTTGCGGACGACACAAACGGTGTTACGAAGGGCTTGTACGAGAAGGCAGCGCTGGTGCATTGCGCTCGTCAGGGCGCTGTTCGTGATGCCGCCCGTCCTGCTGCTGACGAACCGGCCAACAATCAAGATCAGGACGCGTGCGTGTTACTGGAGGAGAATCCGAATACCTACAAACAAATTATGATTATCATTATACACTTGCAGGACCCTCAACGTAAAGCAGAAGAGGCTCAAGAGTTGCAACAGTAACTACAAGCTGTTCGTGAAGACACGCCGGAAACTGCTGAATTCTCAGATGAAGCAGTACAACTGGGAGCAGACCGAGAATACATTCCCAGATTTCATAATTTCCTGTACGCACTGGCTGGGAACATGACCTCTCTGCTGGCCCGGAAACGCGGCTGAAATATTACATCAACTTCTGCTCGGAAACTATTCATGGGTAAGGGGTTGGGTAAGCGGTTCCAACGTCACTTTAATATCAACGATTTTTTTCCTCTAGAATGTTCCGGGTTGTACTGCAACTCTATTCGCCCGTGTTCTTTCTCCAGTTCAGTAGGAGGTAAATTGGTGATTTGTGCAACATTTTTCAAGGATGGTGATCTATGGTGTGTATTCGGATTTTCAAAACGTGCCACAACGGGAGAGAGGTAGTAGGAGATTGTGTAATGTAAAATACAGAATCGTTTCCGCGTGCGAAGATACACGGGAACGGCGTTTTAGCGCTAACGCAGACAACCTAACAGCGGTAACACCCTCGATTCCGTGTTACTAACTTTTCCAGTGCGGTGCGGGGCTTGCAACGCATGCATTGATCGATCTCCAAAGGGAAAATGTTTTGTAACACGCAGTAGTGATGTGTATCGAACTTCTAATTGTCATTACCGGCGGACGGAGATAGGATTGGGATGTTTAAAATACCAACGTTTCCCTGCGCTGCGTAAATGCGGACGATCTTGATCGTTCCCACGTTGTTCCAATATAATAAGATTATTTTGTCGTCTTTTTCATCTCTTTTCCTCTCTTTATAGCCGTTGATAAACTGCGTTATTCAAACTTGAATTGAAATTTGAATTTTACAGGACATACTCGTCCAGTTCATTACATGTAAGAACCCGGCAATGTGTAGAGCGATATTATAAATGATGATTATCCTCGTTTTTCACAGTTTTGGTTTTCTGCGCTGGCCTTGGTGTTGCAAATACAAGAGTGAACACTCGAACGGGGAAAGATTCTCCCGATCGGTCAAAGCATACTTCGGAAGCCGGTGGAACAGCAAGCTTTGGAATAAAAAAAAAAAATCAACACAACGTTGGTCGAAAAGCTGAAAAGTCGAAAAGTAGGCGTCGATCATCCCGCTCAGTGCAAGCAACCGGCCTTCAACGTTGAGCAGTCAAAGCAGTAGCCCGGCGCGCCCATGGCCGGCCGTGACGCGTAGAATAATCCCGGACGGTGGTGCAGCAGACGTTGAGGCCGCGGTGATTTCAGTGATTTCAATCTTCCTGGTCGACGCGACTTCCACAAATTTCGGCAGGACGCACGCCATTCCCGCGCCGAGGTTTTCCCTTTTTGTATGAGGCCCAGCACACGCCCCAGGATGTCGGCGATAAACTACACCAAGACGTTATCAACGATCAGCAGGCATTATTGGCAGGAGCTGTACGAGTGGCACAACAGTACGGACCGATCTCCGGTGAGGAAAATACGCCGCAACACACCGGTCATTGCGGTTGTTAATTACAGATGCGTTCCCGTGAGTGTGAGGGTACACGGAACGCGGTGCTACTCGCGATAACGAGGATACCTTTATTTCACGGTTATACTTTCAGTCTCGTGCTAATTATTCTTCGAGCTCGGAGCGGGGTTTGCTCCGCGTGCATTGACCAATCCCCGAAGTGAATTGTATAACCAGGATTCCAACGTGTATCGAAGATTTCTGATTTGTTTCTCCACAAACAAATCTCCGGATGAATAGTAATGGTACGATCAAACTTCGTTTCCGCCGAAAAGAGAGCTGAAAGAGAAACCTTAAATGTTTCGGATCGGACGTAGTGGATCAGCAGAGCATCATAACCGTTCTCCGATGGATCTAATGGATTACAGAGTGCTGTTCTTTATGACCTTCAATTAATAAGTGTCAATTTGTAAAAGTTTTTCTATCTTCTAACTAGAGCGAATGACATAGAAGATCGTTTGTTTAGGACCACGTGTTCAAGCACGTTTCCTACAATCGTCTCTTCGTGGGATCAGGTCAATGTTAACGCGTTCGTCCTTATCCCGCTTATTTCCATATCAATATGTTTCGCCCGATCGTCCTGCCGGTCCTGTGGGATCGGATAATCGTTTACATTACTTTCTGCGCTCCACATATGCTTCGTGTGTTTGCAACATTACCATACGCTCAAATCGCGATGGTTATTATTATCAGAGCGACCCTTGCCTTTTTTGTTTATATTGCTTGCCCTTCTTGACACGGTATTTAATTACACGCTTCCTTATTTTTCTTTCTCAACGTTTCCTTGCACTACTTACATGCGGAGCGATCCTGGTCATACTCGCATTTTGATTTCTTTGTCTTTTTCATGATTTTCATTCCTGCTCTTTTCCTATATTCGTAGCCGTTGCGTTCGTTACAGTGGCCGTGCAGGAAAATCGACGGCAGTGAGGGGAGGCAACGTTCAACAGTCAGACAAGCGAGAAACCACTGACGGAGGAGGATGAGAAATCGCCATGTGAAAATACAAAGGCTGCGGAGGTAGAGAAGGAAGCGGCTGCCCACGCCCCGTGCAACCTCTGGTGAAGCCGAAATTTAACAGCTCCTTCTGGTCGATCTCTCGAGCAGTGCGTTGATGCTGAAGCCCGAACTACTCGCTTCCCACCGAGCGGCATGAGTCGGGTGATGAGGCTCCGGAATCCTGTAAGATTGAAGTAGCGCTGCGGGGGCTCAATGAGGCTGGAAACAGAGAAACCCCTGAGCAAGAGTCCAGTCAATCAAACCCTGGACGATGTTTCAGCAAAGCGAGGCAGTGTTGGTAGAACTTCACCGACGAATCACAAACCCTGATCGGCCGAGCCACTGCCCGAGGACTTCGCGAATGGGTTGCTCTAACCTAAGGGTCTGTAGAAACCCACATGAAAATGCGCTATGCTGAAACGATTCGATGGCAAATCGCCATAGAAGGTCTTTTCGCCGGTGAGGTAGCCGACGAGTGCAAAATTGCATGCAATCCCGCACACAACTCATATTCCTCATCTACGACGGCAACATGAGCGAGTTGTCGAACATGACGCCAAAGAATACCACGGATACATTAAAAGGATTCAGCCAGCGCGCCAGACAGTAAGTAAGTGTGTAAGAACCCACAGCACAGAGTTATTACTGATGATGATTTTTCCGCGCTTTTCACACATTTCAGTGCCCCGACAAAGAAAGTTCTGGCTGTTTTTGCCGGCCAAGACGGAGTGGTGCTGCCCGTACATCGAAAGAGCCTGCCACGAGCCATGTCCTCAGTACATCTATCCTGTTTGACAGCACGAACCAGAGGTGCTCCCGGACGATTTCTGGATGTTACCTGCTGCAGGTACCTGCTGCGCAAGCAAATCTCATTGGACGCAAACATCACTGGATGTATATATGTATTATGATTATCTATAAATTAAAATAATAAATCAAACAAAACTATTTTCCTGCATCAAAATAATTACTTTGGAAAGAAAAGATATCCTGAAACAGGCTCATATAACACTACTGCGAATAGATATACGTTTTTTGCCACGTATAGTCAGAAACTATGTGTTATAAACGCACAGTCACGCTGTCAAAAGAGTTCTTTTTTGAGGTGTTCTGCAAGTGTGAACAGAATTCTTTATACAATTCTTTTCAGAATTCTCTTTACACCTAGATTGCTAAGGAAATTTGCTGCAAAATAAGGTGTAAACAGAATTCTGAAAAGAAGAGCGGACAGTTCTGAAGAGAATTCTTTATACACCTGCATACTACCAAAATTTCTCCTTGGGTAGATTTATAGCAAAGCACGAAGCAACCAAAAATTGTACGATAGGACACGAACTATAATCCGTCAATATAGAAAAACTCTCTCTTCTATCACTGCACATCAAAGCGACTGGACGTGTTTCATTATAAGCTCCGTATACGAATAACAATACTAACGAATTAAAGTTAATCCTCTCTTGAACTGGTTAACTTATTACAGGTTAACCCTAAAAAATAAAACAAAGAAAAGCTGGTACAATAGAAAATAGCAAAAAGATAACTACCGTTATTGACACCGTCACCCCACAAAATTAAAAGTAAAGGAAGATTAAGGTTATTTTAATCCATAACAACCTTTTGCATTTCGCCATGTTCGGTTGATGATTGGTTTTCCTGCCCAGGAAGATTCATGACTATAAATGGAAGCAAAATATTATCATTAAAACCCATTTCCTATCACCATCTACACGAGAACGCTTATGGCTTAGCGCGTTCGTCGATGGAGTGCCGGTTCAGAAGTTCCCAATTCAAAAGGTAAGACACTTTCTATTTAAAAATATACTAACATATACGTACAGTTCCCCACAGCGCGCAGCTACAGCGAAGCGAACCGGAATAAAAGAGCACCAACACAAACACAAAGCAAAGCGAATAGGGTGTAATATCTACTTTTTCGAATCCAGTTTCGAAACTCCGCCATTTTTTATTTTTCAGTTCGAACTTGAGTGCGATCGCAAATGACTGCTCTGTCACGTATAAATGCACCAGCGCATGCAAATCGCAGGCGAAGCGCAAGCGATTACAATGCGACATCGCTCGCGACTCGCGGTGCTACTGGTGCCGGTATAAGGTTGGAAGCGTAAGTTTCAGCAGCCTGAATTAAAACGCAGGCTGCCCGACCATCAACCGCTGAGTGAAGGAATACACACAGCCATGAACCAGACAACATAAACAAAAATGACATACAGGAAGGTCACAAAACAAAAGAATAAGAAGAAGTTAGCGTCATAACAACGTAACAATTAATTGTTAATAAGAACGTTCACAAAAGAAAAATTTGTACTGAACTAAACAGCAGAAAACTATGATAACCATCCGTACTGTAAGGACATATGGCCATTAGCAACCGGTCTCAACGCAATAGAGGTCTATATCATCGGGGTAACTTTTGAAGGCCCAGGAAGCTGGATTCAAGAGTCGGACCGAAGTAAATCCTCGCCAAAGAAGAAGAAGAAGAAGATTAGCTGTGCGTTATTTCTAATTCATTAAAAATAATAAGTTTAGGACAGTCAAATAGATAAGGGATCGTTTACCAAGCGCGGAATCTTACCTGAAAAAAATCGAAAAGAAATCAACACGACGTTAACATCAACATTTGACAGATTGGTCCAAAAGAATTTTTCCCACGGCAATTTATCAAAATACACTGTATGCACCGACCTCCTCTTAATTGGACCTTGCCAGTAACCTTGAATCGCTCGCTAAAAAATCCCAATTTGACAGGTTCGTGCTATTGCAGGACCATGGTGTCAAGGAATCGAACCTTCGAATCTGCCGAATCCCGATTTTGCCAACACTAGTCAAGAAAAGTCGTGAGTATTTCATTGTCGCGTAAGCTAGCTGTATCGCTGCTACAAAGAAACAAGTTAAAAAAGCAGCAACGATATCAGATAACGCATCTTTGAAGATGCTTTCTGACGAACAAGAAGCCAGTACTATCAACGAGCAGCAGAGCGTAGATGCAGGACACCCAACTCATCATCAGCCGAACAATAGCGCTAGTGTTTCGAAAGAACAAGTACCCTCGTCTGCAACGGATGAAAAAGAGGAGCGATATTGTTGGGTCTGCTTTGCAACTGAGGAGGATGACAAATTTGCACCCTGGGTGCAGCCGTGCAATTGCCGTGGCGCAACTAAATGGGTCCACCAATCGTGCTTAAAGCGCTGGATCGACGAAAAGCAAAAGGGCAACCCCTATAAGAGCATCAGCTGCCCGCAGTGCCAGACCGAGTACATCATTATCCTGCCGACGATGGGAAGCTTCGCATTCATGTTGGAGCGGCTGGATATCATTGCCAAGCAGCTTAGTCCATGCGTGGCGGCCGGTGCAATTGTCTGCTCCGTTTACTGGTCAGCGATAACTTTCGGTGCGGTGACAGTATTGCAAACTACTGGATTCGAGCGAGGTCTTATGATTTTAGAGCGGGCTGAGCCACTCGCTCTGCTGGTATGCCTACCGGCCATCCCAGCTATTTTGGTGCTTGGCAGAATGATCCGCTGGGAAGACATCGTACTTCGCTTCCTCCAGAACACACAGTACAACATACGCAAATATCCCGTTATTTCGTTCATGCTGCCATTAACGTAAGGAATAAGAAGCTCCATATTCGATCGAGTCAGTTGCAGGATTTATTGTTTGCTTACATAATGTTTAAATTTTAGAAACGAGCCTTCTCCGAGCTATCCTGAGCCCTTCCCGAACAATTCCATCAATGCGTCGGAACCGCTTTCCGTGACACGAATTTTCTGCGGAGCACTTATTCTTCCAACGGTATCAACAATTGTTGGCAAAATGTTTTTCAAATCGATGAAGAACGACCTGCATCGCACGCTACTGGGGGGTTTTGCGTTTGTCGCGATCAAAGGAGTATTTAAAATATATTTCAATCAGAAAAAGCACAACCGCGCTAAGCAACGACACATTCTGGACTACACACAGGAGAACATAAGGAAATATGCGTACAGAAGCCAACAGCTGCAGCAGTTGCAGCAAACCCACCAGCTTCAGCATCACCAGCCGCAGCTCAATCAGATAGTGCAGCAACAGTAGGTTATTGTAGGAATAGATAATGTAATGAGCAACGCAGACGATCGGCGAACTAGACCTTAACGCAGAGTGATCTGAAGCTGACAGTTAATTTTTTTACACGATCGTGAGTTATTAAGACTCAATTTATTAATAATTGCAACGGTTTTAAAATGTTTCATTTTCTTTTTCGTTTATTCAAACGAAATGTACGGCACATCCCATGGTTGAAAGGTTTGAAGTTACCTTTCAGTACGAAGGAGGAGTACGAAATTAATTCAGAACAAGAAATATATTCTGCTATTAGAATAAAAATAATTTTGGATAGTGATTAGTATAAAATACTGCGTCGTCTTATGCATATTATTCACTATATTTTATTTAACTTCAACAGCGCGGAATACTAAATTATATGGTATGATATGATCGATAAGTCCAACTTCATTGTTTGTTATCAATATAAAGATATAGCGATAGTTCTGTACTGTGAGCATGTTGATCACTCTCCTTGGGGCCCGTCGATCTTGAAAAACGAGTCCGTCGCACGCTGCATCCTCCGCGTGGTGCTCCATGAGAACTCCTGTAGGAAATCCAGGGAAACCAACAACAACAGAGGGCCGAAATGGCCTGAAAGGTCGAATGCGAAGGTTTAAGAGTTGGTGTGCTTCTGAATGCGAGTCAGAGCACTACAGTCAAGCCTTTAGTTAAGAAGATCTTAACTAAGAAAATAACCTAAATCGCATATTAGAAGAAGGTCCTCACTCTGAACGGAGTTGATAGAACTATTCAGGTAAAAATATCAGATTTCATGCGGTATAACGCAAGAAATTGCACTTTCTTCGCATCCCGGAAAGCGAACATACTGTTTATCGAATACATTCTCCGGAACACATGCACAGAATTGAATGTTGCGTGGCTCATCGCCGTCTGCCTCAGTCCAACCTGTAATAACTTTCCTCGGTAATCCAATCCACTGGCGTTCCTGGCCGTCTCCACTGCGATTGGTGCACCAGACACGAGTTCCTGTCTCCTTTTTCCATTCTACGTTACAGGATGGATATTGAGGATTATCTTTTTTAAACTCTTTACCTTTGGCTGCCCGAGCTAGTATGTGTTGGTAATACGCTGTTTCTTGCCCGTGTTGATCGAAGTATCGTCCGACAACTTTACCGCGGTACGGGTAAGTTTTATCATAGAATTGTTTCCACGTCAGCAGCTGCTGCAAGTCCGCTTCAGTTAAAGACGAAACGTCGCTCAGTTCCTCACTAAAATGATCAAACTCTCCGGTAACAAACGACCGAGTTGCGTCATGCCCTACAGGAATCAACATGGCGGAAATAGAAAAATGCTATGTGACGAGCCATTAATATGTTTTTATTACCAATGAACATATGATACGTTTGTCCTTCGCCATAATGTTTGACTCCCTTCGTTACATCGAAGACGTTGCCTAAAATAACTAGGTATAAACTTTCACTGTCCCTACCGTTGAACTTCAACAGCTGGGATTCGGAAAATATTTGCTCTTCGGACGATAAAAAAGGCTCATTGGCATTTTGGAAATACTGAACTAGCTGTTTTTGCCTGGATGCTACGAGGTAGAACAAGACAATTCCTAATGTTACCACCAGTAAATGGCGCAAATAAATAAACGAAGAGCTTGAATTCATTAATATTATTTCGGTTCTGGGAGGCATTACTCAAACTATGAACTGCTTGTACTGTTTCGGATAGACAAAGAAAATTTTACGAGTGTTAAGCCGCGTTCCCATTCACGCAACCAAACCTCCGCAACACAATTTGCTCGTTGGTTGCGAGCGTGTGAACGAGGGTTGCACGGCTTTAGCTGCACAGGAACGAAAATACCCAACCTCCGCAAAAGTGGAAATACGACGAGAGTATCGATGTGCTATCGAAGTTTTCTATTTGACAGACCGTTTGACAATGCTGTATGTCAGAAGAGCAGCTAGACATATATGTGGTAGTGTGCCATATTCTTCCACACTCCACCGCCATCTTTGATTGATGCCATCAGTTGTTGACAAACATTTGTGGAAGATATTTCACGATCGTATCATTCGATCATATTTCTCAGTGTAAGTTGAAAAAAACTCTGCTAAGGATTGGTCCTTTTGTAAATCAAAGCATTTATTCTTTGTCTACGTTCCCCCGACCAGCGACAACACCAAAAAGCTCACCAAGATCAAGCAATCTTCAAATCTTTGTTTCGCGTTCCCCCGTAGCACCGCAGATTCTATTTCGTTCTGAGCCTCTAGAAAAACTAAAACATTGGAAAATAAACTTCATTGTTTGCACCGTTTTGATTCACTGAAAACACACTTTTAAAGGATCGATCACTTACCTACTCTGCTTGATCCTGCCTCTTCCCCATCGACTAGCACGTTTGTAAAAACTACCAGTTTTTCTCAAACGTTTCATATGATCCATATTAGCAAGCACCAATTGGTGCTATACAAATATTGGTGCATATGAAACGTTTGAGAAAAACTGGTAGTTTTTACAAACGTGCTAGTCGATGGGGAAGAGGTGCTTGATTGATTGATTGATTGATTGATTGATTCAATTTATTGATAGAGATAAAATGTTTGATGGTGGTGGTGTGCGGAAGAATATGGCACACCAACACATATACCCAATTTCCTCAAACGTGGAATTACGACGAGAGTATCGATGAGCTATCGAAGTTTTCTGTTTGACAGGCCATTTGAAAACGCTGTAACTGTCGGTGTACACGATGCGAACTCGCTGCGAACTCGCTGCGAACTCTTCGTGCGAACTCTTCGTGCGAACTATATGGAGATGACAAGTTCACTAGTTCGATGCGTGTAAATGAGTTCGCTTGTTCCCTGCTTCTTATTCTTTCTAACTTTATCTGTCATATCATGTCAAATGCGCGCCAAAAACCGTTAACTGTACGGTAAAAATTATTGTTTGTACTTACATTTTAACAAATATTATGATAACTTTACTTTTTATACACCAAACAACACCATACAATCAAAACAATTGATGTTTGTTTATAAAATGTGGTTCAAAATGAGCTGTCAAAAGTTCGAAGCGAGTTTGCAGCTCAAGTTCCATCGCTTGCGGGAATGGAGTTCGCACGGAGAGTTCGCAGCGAGTTTGCAACGTGTACACCGACAGTAAGCTAGAAGAGCAGCCAGACATGCATGTGTTAGTGCGCCATAGTCGTCTGCACCCCTCCGGCATCTTGATTGATGCCATCAGTTGCCGACAAACATTTCACCAGTAGCACCGCGAGTCGCGAGCGATGTCGCAGTGTAATCGCTTGCGACTCGCTTGCGATTTGCATGCGCTGGTGGATTATACGTGACAGAGCAGTCATTGGCGATCGCGCTCATGTTCGAACTGAAAAATAAAAAATAGCGGAGTTTCGAATCCAGATTCGAAAAAGAAGATATTCCACCCTATGGCCGCTTTGCTCTGCAGTTGTGTTGTTGCTCTTTTACTCCGGTTCGCTGCGCTGTAGCTGCGCGCTGTTGGGGAATTGTACGTATATGTTAGTGTATTCACCAGTAGCACCGCGAGTCGCGAGCGATGTCGCATTGTAATCGCTTAAAGCGCGTATACACATTGAAACATTCTGTGAAACATTCGGCTGAAACGTTTTTTTGACATTCGACTTGAGGGGAAAGTATAACAGTAGAACAGTTTCGAGCCCGGTTTGACATGTTTTGGAACAGGATTATGTTTAACGAATTTCCACAAAACAAAATCTTAATTCGAAACATTTACATTTTTTTGTTTATTTCATACGAAATTATACTTGATTTCGATGTCAATAATAATGAGTGCAATTAAAACAATTTTTTCTTAACAGAAACACAACTGATTCGGCTAAAATAATATATTTTGGGCCAAATAGTTTTTGGGTTTTGTTTTCCGGCTCTCCACATTGAAACAAAAATGAGGGGAAAAATTGATAAACCAGGTGTCAAATTAGATGTCAAAATTATGTTTCAGCCGAATGTTTCACAGAATGTTTCAATGTGTATACGCGCTTTTATGCTTCGCCTGCGATTTGCATGCGCTGGTGCTTTTATACGTGACAGGCCGCTGCCACACTGACCGCGGTGGCCGCGCTAGCTCAAGCTCTACTGCTCCAGAGCTTTCTGTAGCGTCCCAAGAAGTCAACCCAGTAATTGTGGGTTTTTCGTTTTGTATGGGATGACAGTCGCGGCGCTATTGTCAAAAAATTGGGTTCGAGCACTTTTTCAAGCACCAGATTTGTTTATTTTTCAAAAAAATGAACGTTGTAATCATTTTTGTGGAAGTGTTTTTTTCTTAATAAACGATGGAATTTGCTTATTTGTGATTTTATTATCTAAGTAATGTTTTATTGAAATATGTAATGTGTATATAACTTATAATTCGACCAATTTTGATTCTATATTCTTGTGATGACAATGGTGAAAGGAAGGAAGAAGCACATATTGGTAGAAACAATTTGAAACAGTTCTTTCTGCACTGTCTGTCTTCCCCTATTGAAAGCATTTGTTTAAACGCGTCTGGAAACGAACAAAATGTTAACATTAGGCTTTGTTTCGTTTCTTATTTCTGCCTTGTTCTGTACCGCCAAGACATGTTTGAACGTGCACGCACTGCTCGCTCGCCGTCCATGGTTCAACGTTAACGCTTAACGTTTTAAGAGGACGCTGTAGAATGTTTTCCTGGAATGGAAAATATAACGATGCGAAAGAAGAGCCAATTTGTCGTGACATGCATGTGCCACACCTTTCAAGGGTGATTTAGGCGACGATCACATCAGAGGCGGAGTTGTGACTCAGTGGGTCAAACGACGGTAGACAGTGGTAGAAGCTGTAACTGAACGTGGTTCACTTTGGAAGCACAGCGGCATCATGGCAAGAGCTAAGAAAAAGAATGTAAGCAATGATGTCAACTGATTGGAAATGGAAACGTCTAATAATGAATCCATTTTAGTTTGATATCCGTTCTTTTCAACACGATGACTTGTTTTGAAAATTCAAGTGGAGCTTTCGATAGAACGAGACATCGCCGATTAGAGCGAGAGCTACGACCGCCACGGAAAACGCGGTCATATCGAGTACTTCGGGCAGTTTTTGCGTTGTCAAATTTGACACCGCGGTGCGCATCGCGGTCAGTGTGGCAGCGGCCACAGAGCAGTCATTTGCGATCGCACTCAAGTTCGAACTGAAAAATAAAAAATGGCGGAGTTTCGAAACTGGATTCGAAAGAGTAGATATTACACCCTATTCGCTTTGCTTTGTGTTTGTGTTGGTGCACTTTTATTCCGGTTCGCTGTAGCTGCGCTCTGTTAGGGAACTGTACGTATATGTTAGTGCATTTTTATATAGAGTGTTTCTTACCTTTGGAATTGGGGACTTCTGAACCGGCACGTTATCGACGTACGCGCTAAACCATATGCGTTCTCGTGTGGATGGTGATAGGAAATGGGTTTTAATGATAATATTTTGCTTCCATTTACTGTCATGAATCGTACTGGGCAGGAATGCAAAAAGTAGTTATGCTGTGGCTCCTGTTATACGCGAACGCATGCGCATGCGGTTTTTTACGTTTTTTACACACGCTTTAAGATAGGAGCTGTCATGCAATGCAAAACGCACAAAACCGCATTAGCTAAGGCGATGAAAAGTCAAAGTTTTATATTTTTCGTAGACGTCTGCGTTTTACATCACGTGTGTGATGTTTTTATGTCCAGTGTATAATTTCAAAGATATATAAAAGCATCCAGGGATAAAAGTCGATTGACTGCCAGCACAGTCTGATTCGATTGAAGAGATTTGTGGAACAACCAAATGGACGAAGATAAATTAATATTATTAGTTGAAGAATACATGTGTTTGTGGTGAGATAGCGACCCATTGCATAAAATATAATTTGACTTTGGCGAACTTGGACAGACTGCCTTTGGCGTTCTGCCTTAAACTTGTATTCACGAAACGTAGCCTTTGCATTAAAACGCATACGCATGCGTTTACTTGAAACTGTAGCTTCAGCCATACGAGTGAAAGTGCACATAATTTTTTCTTTAAATTTCCTTGGGCGACGGTGTCGGCAGTTATTCTTTGTTTCAACACATACATATTTTATTTGTTTTATTTTTATTTCACAAGGCCTAGTACAACCAAACAATCGGCAAATGGATATCGGCTTTTGCTTACATGATTTTCTTTATTGTAGTAGTATATGAAGAGAATATTATAATAAAGAAATGTTCGTCGTTGTTTTGTTGTTACTCTCATATTTCTTTACATACAGCGTACATGATCATCATTATTCATAAATCATAAATAAAGCCGTACTTCAATGCGACTACGGATACGCGTTTTCACTGTTCGTGACCGAAATCAACGAAGTTGTGTGATCTAAGCACGCCAAGTCGGATGTCGATCAGTTTTAAATGTGCTGCCAGTAACGGGAGCTGAGAAACATACTCATACTGCGCCAGCCGGGAGAAAATTACGTGGTAAACGCATTGCAGAAGTTATTTTTTCTCACTTGTGTTTTTCTTTTTTGCTTTGTTGTACTGTGCACGCAGAGCTTTAATCAAATTCTATTAAGATAATTATTGAAAACACACCTTGCAGCTCAAATGCCGGTACCACATTAACAACGCTCTCCGGTTCGTCCAAACTGTGCGGGTGGAAAAAGGACAGTATTACAAAACACAACTATTCAGTAGCGTCCTCTAGCGGCATGCATGGGTAACCATGGCCATTCGTCTGTCGATTTGCATTTTGACATAGCCCTGGCCTGTAGTTCCACTGCCAGAGTCGCAGAACCCAGTTGCGGTGCTACTGCAGTAGCAGTGTTGTGGAAGAGGCTAAAACCCAATATGATGTCCCCCCCCCATCGCACGGGAATCGAGTACTGCTCAATTCTGCTCGATTGTGCTCGAATGTTAACGCTGTGACACGCCTGATTTTTTGACTGCTCGAACGCCCTAAAAATGCCCTACTCCCATACAAAAACGCCCTACTTTTACCCAGGCCCGAGGCCCGGGTGAAACAAATGCAGGCCGTTTTGCATGCAATTCCGCCTAGCGGGCCCCGAGGCCTGGGTGACACAAAATGAGGACGTTTTGCATGCAACTTCGCCTAGCGGGTGCTATACGATAAGCGTCAGATGACCATTGCTATCACGAGTGCTCAAGAGCAACTTATACCCCCGTAGACATACAAGTGCTCGAACTTGCATGCGAATCCCCTAATTTGGTGTCACCCGGCCTCGGTCCATACAAAATTGAGGAGATTTTTGTATGGCGCTGAGGAGATTTGAGGAGATTTCCAAACAGGCCCGTGAGGTTGTGTGAGTGAGAATACACAGGCAGTGGCGTATGCATGTATTGGTGAGATACAACGGCTTGTATATGTAGTTGTGATATATGCAGTTTCTTTCTGCTAGCGAAGCAAAATCCAATTGTTACATTTCAATTCCGAAGAATTCAACCAAGTTTATTTTTCAATATTATATGTATTTATATGTATATCAACACGAGATTGTAGGCTTACTGCCTTTCACTGCACCGATACGGTGTTGCTGGTAACCGCCGACGCTGCTTCCACGAAACATGTACTTTTCACGACGCCTTGCCTCACGTCGAACTGTTGATCACTACAGTGATCTGAAGTTTTCTTTGTCCACCGAAAGTACTTGTCCGGAACCGTGGGTTTTGAACCACCCAATTAAACAGTACTCTGCTGACGAGGGCGTCCGCCCCGATGAGAATTTCCGGGTCACACTTGATGAATGCTAAGCACACACGCGTTCTACATGCTCCATGTTTTTCTTAAGACTGGCGCTGTCAAAAACACGGCTGTGCGTAGACCGCTCTGTACAGACACGGCCAGCTACGTTTATATCGCTACCCGGGTTGGATCGAGTAGGCCGTTGAAACTCAGGAGAGCAAGACAGACTGCACCAGCTCATGGGTCAAAAAGAGAGTGCAAGCATGAAATCTCGTTTACAAGTTCAAAGTTATTGGCAGTGTTATTATTATTCACCAACTACTCGGTATAACATTTAACTTCTGACTAACTCGTACCTCGCTCCGCAGACTATTATATCTATATTATTATCATAGTCTGCTGCGATCTATCTATGTCGCTTCTCTCCAACACTCCTCCTCGACTATGATAGCCCTAACAATCCTATCTTATCACACAACATCTTCAATCTTTGATGCTGTAAAGGCTTTGTCAGTACATCTGCTAACATGAATTCCGTCGGACAGTATTTCAACTGAATTTGGTTCTGCTGTTGAAGATCTCTCACATAAAAATATTTTGTTTCGATGTGTTTAGACCGTTTTTCCATTTTTCCATTTTCCACTATTTGTATGCAGCTTTGGTTATCTTCATATACAGAAACTGGATCAGCGTCTACATTCACTTCATCGAAATCTTCCATTAATTTCATCACCCAGCGTAGTTCCTGACACGCCTCACTTAAGGCAACTAGCTCCGCTTCTGTTGAAGAAAGTGCTACACACGTTTGTTTCCGTGATGTCTAACTAATTGTTCCACCTCCGAATCGAATCAGAAATCCGGAATTTGACTTCCTATCCCGATGATTTCCTGCCCAATCTGCATCAACATATAGCTCCAATCCTGAATTATTTCTTCCTAATGCCAACTTGTTGTCTTTGGTTGTAATCAAATACCTCAGAACTCGCTTTGCTTCATGCCAATCCAACTGCGATGGGTTACTTGATTTTTGAGCTAGGATGGATACACTTGCAGCTATGTCTGGTCGCGTGTGAACCGCTACATACAGCAGACCACAAATAAGACTTAAGTATTGAGTATTATTAAACAGCTTCTGTTCTATTTTCTCCTCCTTCTGCTGGAGGTAGCCAGGATCTAAAGGTATTTTTGACGGCGTAGAATCTTCAAGACCAAATCGTTCAGCAAGTTTCAGGATGTATTGTCTTTGATTCAAATAAAAACCACTAGCATTCTTTGCAATTTCTATTCCTAAGAAATGCTGCGCGTCGCCTAATGCTGTTACGTTGAAAAATTGCTGCAGTCCTTTGTGAATTTCGTTGAACTCCTCCTCAGAGTTACAAGCTATTATCATGTCGTCGACATATATTAGGATGTACATTGCAACGTTATTCATTTTACGTACATAGAGGCATGGATCTGCAAATGATGGCTTGAATCCCAGTTTTTGAAATACTGTGTCCACATTCTGGTTCCATACTCTTGCGGATTGCTTCAGTCCATAAAGACTTTTCTTCAACAAACACACTTTTTCACTATTTCCCATGGAGTATCCATCAGGTTGCCGCATGTAGATTGTTTCGTCCAATTTCCCATGCAAATATGCAGTCTTGACGTCCATGTGCTTCACGATCATGTGTCTTTGACTTGCTACGGTCAATAATATTCGTAGAGTTACTTGCTTGGCCACAGGAGCAAAAACTTCATCATAGTCTATGCCAAATTTTTGCGTGAATCCTTGTGCCACGAGACGAGCCTTGTAACGCACGATATTTCCTTTTTGATCTTTTTTCGTTTTGTACAACCACTTGCAACCGATGGCTTTCCGGTCTGATGGCAGGTTAACTAATTCCCAAGTGTTGTTTTCCATTAAAGATCTGTATTCTTCATCCATGGCTTGCTTCCACTCCTTTGCTTTAGGTCCCTTCAATGCCTCCGATAGAGTGCGTGGATCCTTAATTGATGAAGATTTGAATTTAGCGGCTGTATACGTCACATGTGTTTCATTTACGCGTGAACGAGGTCTTCCGAGATGATGAACCGCCGATACAGATTTCCAATAATCCTGCGGCATGAATTGATTCCCTGGTTCAGGAAACTGATTTCTATGATATTCTGTTTCATTTCTGTTGTTTGATCCTGTTTCGCTAATGAATGTGACATCACGACTTTTGATTATCTTTTTCGATTGCGTGTTCCATAAACGATATGCCTTAGTGTTTTCGTCAAAGCCAGTTAATATGCATGCAATTGCTTTTGGATCCCACTTTTTGCGTTTCACCTTCGGAATATGTGCCATCACCTTTGATCCAAACACACGAACATGCCCCAGGTAAGGCTTCTTTCCGCTCCACACTTCCTCTGGTGTTTTGCTGTGTCCTTTGGTTGGAGAACGATTGATCAAGTATACTGCTGTTGCAGTTGCTTCTGCCCAAAACTCCTTTGGTAGACAAGCTTCGAAAATCATACAGCGTGCTTTTTCAACTATTGTTCGATTAACGCGTTCCGCCAAACCATTTTGCTCCGGTGTGTAGTCCGCCGTAGTTTGATGACGTATTCCCAAACGTTGCAAATGTCTTTCGAATTTTCCATTTGTAAATTCTGTGCTATTATCCGTTCGAATAGTCTTTATCCTTTTTCCAGTAAATCGCTCAGCCATGCACCGAAAATTTTCGAAAGCATCATAAACGCTGTCCGCGGATTTTTCTTTAAGGAAATATACACAGATATATCGTGACTTATCATCCGTGAATGTTACACAGTAACGGCTACCACCCAATGATTTCGCTTCCATTGGACCACAAAGATCAGAATGAACTACCTCGAGAATTTCGTTAGCTCGTGAACCGGACTTGCTGAATGGCAAACGTATCTGCTTTCCCATAGAACATATTCTGCACTTGACGTTGGTATTTGGTGCCTCCGAATAATCGATGCCAGAAACTAAACCACGTTTCATCTTCTGCAAACTGTCGTAGTTGATATGTCCCATTCTTCTGTGCCACAATTCCTCACTCGTTTTTGACGTGCATACCAGAGCATTTGATGATGGCAACAGGTCCAGTTTGAACATATCACGTTTCCTACTTCCAGTAGCGGTGAGTTTCCCATCCATATTGAAAACTTTTACTCCTTCCTTCGTAAACGTAACAGTATGGCCGCGTTGAACGATTTGATTCACCGACAGTAAATTCATCGCTAATTCCGGCACTACCTGCACTTCGTTTACTGGAATAGCTGGTTCATTAGGGCAACACGCAGGCTTCAGATTTATTCTACCCTTGGCGATGATCTTCATTTCTCCACGGTTGGCAGCCATAACGACACCTTCACACTTCTGAGGATTTTCTAAAAGATGTGCCGATTTCGTAAAATGATTTGATGCTCCTGAGTCAAAAAACCAATCATCATTGTGTCCTTTGATCGATGATATCACAGTACACCAACTATTTTTTGCTTCAGATTGCTTTGTTTCATTCACCGAACATTCTCTAGCAATATGCCCAAATTTTCGACAACGTCTGCATTTTGGACCCTTTAGTTTAAAATGATTTTGTTCCACTGCACCGCTTTGCTTAGCAAATCTATTGTATTTTCGATTGCTTACGTAGGCAGCCCCGGGCGATGGTGTTCTATTTTCTTGCTGCGGCTTGTTCCCGTTAAACTGTCGTTTCATGACTTCACTGAGTAGTCTTGCCTTTACGAATTCCATCGTGCATTGTTCCACCGGCAAAGTTTCAAGAACCGTGATCAACTGCTCAAATGATTTTGGCATTGATTGTAGTAAAAAGAATATCACTACTGGTTTGTCCAACTTTACATCCGCCGATTCCAATTCCCGAACGATTTTTTCGAATCCCAAAATGTGTTCCTCTATTGTATCCTTTTCATGGTATTTTAGTGTTGCAAGTTGTTTCAAGAGATACAACACTCCAGATACACCTCTTTTCTCAAAAGTTTGTTTCAACGTATTCCATATTGCTCGTGGAGTCGTTTTTCCGCGTACATATTCCAACTGTGAATCCGCTATCTTCTGGATTAAAATCGACTTACATTTTGCATCTTGTTGCTTGCGTTTTCCCCGTTTTTCTTCTTTTTGGCGTTTAACAGCTGCAGTATCTTCATCATTGATCGGATAAAAATCTTCTTCTTCAAGAGTTTTTTCTATGCAGTGCAGTAGCCCCAACTCTTCTAGGTACGCTTCCATACGGAAACTCCAGTTCGAAAAATTGGTCCCATCGAAAAGGTACACGCGTTGAGTTCGATCTTCTTCCATTTTTTTTTAAATTTACACCAATTGCACACAATAATTACCGGAACAATTTTTTTTTTAACTCGATTTTATCTTCAATCGTATTCGTCTGGGCCCATAACCTATTGGCAGTGTTTTTATTATTCACCAACTACTCGGTATAACATTTAACTTCTGACTAACTCGTACCTCGCTCCGCAGACTATTATATCTATATTATTATCATAGTCTGCTGCGATCTATCTATGTCGCTTCTCTCCAACAAAAGTGTAGGCGAGGTGGGGTCGTGGGCTTGAGGATCCTGTATGAAAGTGCTCGAAATGACTACGGGGACTGGTGTGTGACTGGAATAGTCCGGACTTGTAACCACCGTTCCGTGAATTTTGGAAATCGCAAGGGATGGCGCTCGAATTAAACTCGCCGGCAGCAATGCTTCAATGGAAAACCATGATCGATGCATTGCTCCTATTCAAGATTAATACGCTGTTTATGTTTATGTTTATCCTTTGTTTATTATGCGTTAATATTTTCTATCATCGATTGAATACACCGGAAAGGTTCCTCCGTGCTGCCAGGTGAAACATCTTGTTTTACACCACCTTCAATTGAGATAAATCACGCTTTTCAATCATACGCAGTTGCTTCTTCCGCATTCGCTTTAGCTTTGCTGGGTTGTTGATAATCTGAACAATTTCTGACTTTCGCTCGTTCTCCAACCTCCTCTGCTTGTTCTCCTCGCGCCGTAGTCGCTTTTCCTCATTCTCTCGCCTCTTTTCCACCTTGATCGACTGCGATAACTCTTTGATCTGCTGGATTTCGTCACGGTAGGCTAGCCGGTGTTTCGTTTTCTTACCACGGATGGTTTTCTTCACTGTCGCAAATCTGAAGAACAGTTCAAAAGGGTATATTATTCAGTATTGTTCGACCCAGAAAAAAGATATCCACGATTGTCGAGTTGTCCATACATACACACCTCTGTTTGGAAGTTTTCCATATTCTGCCCGATTTTGGTCTTCCTCTGATGGAAGAAAGCATTTCTGCCATGGTTAAATCGTTCGACGTTGCTTTTGTTTGCTTTTTCTTAACACTCTGCTTATTCATACTTTCCGCGTTCACAGTACTTCGAAGTGGCATATTTTGTGACGCAGCGAATACACTTGAACTTGTACCGTTTTTAATCTCCATTATTGCCGCAAGCTGTAGGTTTCTCAATAAACAATAACGTGAACGCCGCTCGTACTGTTTTCGTTGAAAACCCACATGGGGCAATGTGGCGCTGACAGTTCTGCCCGCTGAAAAAAACTAGCTTGCTATAAGTACCTATACCCAAAGTGCTTAAATTTAAATGCGAGTGCTGTGAACTTATTTCAGAGGCTCTTTTAAAGCCGCGTTCCCATTCACGCAACCAAACCTCCGCAACTCAGGTTGCACGCTAGTTGCAAGCGTGTGAACGCGGGTTGCACGGCTTTAGCTGCGCAGGAACGAAAATAGGATCGATACTCCCACGGGACACCTATCGAGGACGGCAAAATCTTCGATAGTACATCGATACTCTCATCGTAATTCCACTTTTATCGCGGATTTTTTGATTGACAAGACGTTTGACAGAACAGAAAGCTGGGTGCCGGTGCAAGGAATATATGTGTTAGTGCCTCCCCAGTTGTTGACAAACATTTGTGGAAGACACAAACATTATTTCTCGGTCAATAAATTGAAACCATAATTTGGTGGTGGCAATAATATGGATCATTTGAAACGTTTGAGAAAAGCTGGTAGTTTTATAAACGTGCTGAAAAGTACATGGTTTCGGATCCAGTCGATGAGAAAGAGGCAGGATCAAGCAGAGTAGGTAAGTGAACGCTCCTGTAAAAGTGTGTTTTCAGTGAATCAAAACGGTGCAAACAATGCATGAAGGTTATTTTCCAATGTTTTAGTTTTTCTAAAGGCAGAGAACGAAATAGAAACTGCGGTGCTACGGGGGAACGCGAAACAAAGATTGGAAGTTTGCTGGATCTTGGTGAGCACTAAGGTGTTGTCGCTGGTCGGGGGAACGTAAACAAGAAATAAATGCTTATTGAAGAGATAGAATAGAATTCAATAGAATTACAAAAGGACCAATCCTTAGCAGAGTTTTTTCAACTTACACTGAGAAATATGATCGAATGATATGATCGTGAAATATCTTCCACAAATGTTTGTCAACATCTGATGGCATCAATCAAAGATGGCGGTGGAGTGTGGAAGAATATGGCACACTACCACATATATGTCTAGCTGCTCTTCTGACATACAGCATTGTCAAACGACCTGTCAAATAGAAAACTTCGATAGCACATCGATACTCTCGTCGTATTTCCACTTTTGCGGAGGTTGGGCTATTTTGCTTGTAACCAACATGGCCGCCGCTGTCAAACCTGGATGTGTGAGTCAATCGCAATGAAGGAAGTTGTTTGTTGTCAACAAGATTTTTGTCAACAAGACTTGTTTGAACACGTATTTTGGTAATACCGGTTAGATGTTTTTAAAATTCTTTTGTCACAGCCTTTTTATTCAACGCAGGAATTGAATTTAATACTGAGAAATGGAACGCTGGTCTACAAATCAGACGATTACATTTCTCCCGGCATTTTAGAGAGTTTTGCGTTGAAATGGCCCAAGGCAACGGTCATCATAAAGACATAAACCGTTTGTCAAATAGTGAATGTGTAGATGTGTGAGTACGAAAATTGAGCAACTAATGTGAACGGGTACCATCGCGGGTTGCGGGATTTTTTAACAAACCTGGGCGTCTACACGCGTCAATGGGAACACACCTTAAGGCTAGTGTCACTGCTCCGTGTACACATACATATATATTAAACCATTTAAAAAAAAAGTAACTGTTTACACATATTTAACGTCCACGCTGTGCATCAATAGATTACAGGTTTTTTCAATGGATAGGATAATCGTAAACGCGTTTAGCCAATGTGCAAAAATGGGCTATCAAAGTTGAAACCTGAACAAGCCATGTGTGAACCCATCAAGCCAAATGTCGTATTCATCAGCATAAACACACAATCGAACACCAGATATTTAAACCTCATTAACATAAAAGTCAGATTCGAGGCCGGTTTGTTTTGGTTTTCATAGATGCAAATTGTGTACACATACATATATATATTCAACCATTTGAAAAAAAATTACTGTTTACACATATTTAACGTCCACGTTGTGCATCAATAGATTAATCAATTATTATTTAATACCTGTTATGGAAATTGAATAATGTTTGATTACTACTGAAGCTCAAATGGTTGAATATATATGTAAGTGTACACAATTTGCATCTATGAAAACCAAAACAAACCGGCCTCGAATCTGACTTTTATGTTAATGAGGTTTAAATATCTGGTGTTCGATTGTGTGTTTATGCTGATGAATACGACATTTGGCTTGATGGGTTCACACATGGCTTGTTCAGGTTTCAACTTTGATAGCCCATTTTTGCACATCGGCTAAACGCGTTTACGCTTATCCTATCCATTGAAAAAACCTGTAATCAATTATTATTTATTAACTGTTGTGGAAAATGGATAATGTTGGATTACTACTGAAGCTCAAATGGTTGAATATATACATGTATGTATGTGTACACAATTTGCATCTATGAAAACCAAAACAGACCGGCCTCGAATCTGACTTTTATGTTAATGAGGTTTAAATATCTGGTGTTCGATTGTGTGCTTATGCTGATGAATACGACATTTGGCTTGATGGGCTCACACATGGCTCGTTCAGGTTTCAACTTTGATAGGCCATTTTTGCACATTGGCTAAACGCGTTTACGCTTATCCTATCCATTGAAAAAACCTGTATTACACGAGGATTTTATCTGTCATTGTTCCTTTCCGGGTCGTCGATCGGGGCGAAATAACTACAAGTTCTGGGGGTACTGTACTACGTTGTGTATTTTGAAAAAAGTACAAGCTTAAACTCTAATTCGTGCCTTATTTATGATACTCGCTGGGCTCGTGAGCTCGTGAGCTCGTGAGTGCCACCGCCCGAGTGGCTCCAGCCCATCGCCGCTTCGGGTTTCGATATCGAACATGCCGGCCACCTTGAAAGAATCTTTCAATCTACATTGGGTACGGGGCAGACTTTGGAGATGGACCGTTTAAATAGCCCTTCAGCGGTTTTTAATGTAACGACCCGAATGATACCATCCGGGCCTGGGTGTACCTCTGCTATGCGCGCTATTATTGCAATATTTCCTACATCTAAATTGTGCCTCTTGTGGCTCGTTACATGCTGGGTCTGAAGTTCCTTGAGATACTCCGATCTCCATCTTCTCCAAAATTGCTGACTGTGGGATTGGATGCGTTTGTATGAATCTAATCGGTTCATTGGAATATGTTGAAGATCTTATTCAGGGTAAGGTTGATTTCTGTTCATAGTTAGGAAATGCGCAGCTTCTAGATCATTAGGATCATTTGACAACGGAGTTAACGGACATGAATTCATGCATCCTTCGATGCGGATTAAAATGGTAAGAAGTTCCTCGTAGGAGAGTTACAATTTGCCGTTTCGCTACTTTAACTGCGGCTTCCCATAAGCCACCAAAGTTGGGTGATCGCGGGGGAATCAGATGCCATTGTATTCCGTCTGGAGCCAGGTGTTTGATGATCTTGTTGTTCTCAGAGCCCGCTTGAAGTCTGCAATAAATTTCATGCAACGCATTCTTTGCACCGATGAAGTTTTTTCCATTGTCGGAGTATACGTGGGCTGGTTTGTTTCTGCGGTACATGAATCTATCCAGCGCCATCAAAAACGTGTTGGTGGATAAGTCGCCTGCCAGCTCAAGATGAACGGCCTTCGTGCTAAAACAAACAAAAACACAGATATAAATTTTGGTGGGTGCTGCTCTTCTATGGAGCGGCTTCAGGTACAGTGGTCCACAGTAATCAACTCCAGTACAGGCAAATGCTTCGCTTGCAGTAATGCGGCTGATGGGTAACTGTCCGACGGGTTGCTCTATGGGTTGTGGGTTGGAACGATAACAGTCAAAACAACGGCGCAGGACGCTTCGCACAGCTCTCCGACCTTGCAACGGCCAAAATTCATCCCTCAGAACGGCGAGAGTTACTGAACAGCCACCATGAATCAACCTCATATGCTGATGCATGATCAGCAGCTTGGTGAACGGGTGAAATCCAGGGATAATTATGGGGTGACGGACGTTGTACGTCTCCGTAGAAAGCTGCAACCGGCCACCGACGCGTATCAATCCTTCCGAGTCCATGAACTGGCTGAGCAGTCGAAGCTTTGATTTGTTCATCGGCGATCCTTTCCGTAGGGCTTTAACTTCTTCGGGAAAGGATTTTAATTGCACTAATTTTGCCAGAAACAGCTTAGCTCTCTTCCATTCATTTATTCGAAGTGTTTGTCCGGAGATGCGATCTTCTCTCACCGACTGGGCATTATTGGAAAATCTCAAAATAAATCCTACTTCTGCGATCATTGTGTTGTACGATGAAAATTTCCGGAAGAGCTCGTGTGGTTCTACAGTTAAAGCTGGGGTAACAAGAATTGCTGCAGCTGATTCCACTTCTGCGCTAGAAGGTATATCCAGGGGTATCCTTTGCACGGGCTAATGCGCCTTTGGTTTACAGAGCCAACTTGGGCCGCAGTACCACTTGTAACTAGAAACATGCTCACTCGCAGCGCATCCGCGGGATAGTAGGTCGGCTGGATTTTCACTTCCACTGACATGCATCAAAGGGCAACCACTACTACTGCGATCATTGTGTTGTACGATGAAAATTTCCGGAAGAGCTCGTGTGGTTCTACAGTTAAAGCTGGGGTAACAAGAATTGCTGCAGCTGATTCCACTTCTGCGCTAGAAGGTATATCCAGGGGTATCCTTTGCACGGGCTAATGCGCCTTTGGTTTACAGAGCTAACTTGGGCCGCAGTACCACTTGTAACTAGAAACAAGCTCACTCGCAGCGCATCCGCGGGATAGTAGGTCGGCTGGATTTTCACTTCCACTGACATGCATCAAAGGGCAACCACTACTACTGCGATCATTGTGTTGTACGATGAAAATTTCCGGAAGAGCTCGTGTGGTTCTACAGTTAAAGCTGGGGTAACAAGAATTGCTGCAGCTGATTCCACTTCTGCGCTAGAAGGTATATCCAGGGGTATCCTTTGCACGGGCTAATGCGCCTTTGGTTTACAGAGCCAACTTGGGCCGCAGTACCACTTGTAACTAGAAACAAGCTCACTCGCAGCGCATCCGCGGGATAGTAGGTCGGCTGGATTTTCACTTCCACTGACATGCATCAAAGGGCAACCATGCGTGGTGGATTGTATCTCGGAAATGCGATTGGATATGAATGTTTTCCACGTACGAGGAGGAGATCTTAGCCAATGTAGAACTACAGTAGAATCCGACCAAAAGTATTTTTGAATGAAAGTTGTGTCTAGGGAATCAATCACCCTTTTGTACAAGCGGGAGGCTATTAGAGCTGCACAAAGTTCAAGCCGCGGGATGCTTATCTGTTTTAGTGGGGCTACCTTTGTCTTGGATGCCAATAAACGAACTTTTACTTCACCATTTCTGTTCTCGGAACGAATATATATGCAAGCTCCGGATGCATCCTTGGAGGCATCTGCAAACGTGTGAAGCTCGGCGCTATGGCAATGTAGAATGAGGGCATGTCGATCGATACGAAAGTTAGACAGGGCAGGGAGTTCATCTAGAAATGTCCTCCACTTCCGGTGAATATCAGGGGTCAACTCATTGTCCCAGTCTAAGGACAACAGCCAAAGATGTTGCATCAAGATCTTCGCTTGCACCACTACGGGGGATACTAGTCCAAGCGGGTCGTACAGTTGGGCAATAGTAGACAACATTTCTCTTTTCGTGGGGACGGAATCCGTTACCTTCACCGATATGTTAAATCTGAGAGTATCCGTTTCAGGTTCCCACAGTATACCAAGGGCCTTTATAGTTTCGTCGGGATCAAACTACAATGGCGTTTTTGTACCATGCAGGTGTTCGGGGATTGCTGCTAGTACAGGAAGCGAGTTACTGACCCATTTGCGAAGATGAAATCCACCACGTTGCAATAACTCCCTCAAATCCCTTTGCAATGAAATGGCCCTCTCGACTGTCCATTCACCAGTAATGACATCGTCCACATACATGTCTCGCTTCAAAACACCGCTGGCCGAGGGAAATGGGGCACCTTCGTCATCTGCAAGTTGCTGTAGAGTTCGCGTGGCCAGAAAGGAAGAGGGGTACAGGTCATACGTAACCGTGGCAAGCTCGAATATCTTGATGGGTTCAGTGGGGGCAGTTCGCCAAAGAATCCGTTGCAATGGGCGATCATCGATGTGAATTAGCACTTGGCGATACATTTTTTCTATGTCCGCTACAAGGACAATCGGGAACTGACGAAATCGCAACACAGTCGTCAACAGCTGCTCTTGAATTACTGGGCCGACAAGGAGGGCATCGTTCAGTGAATGTCCTGAACTCGTTTTGACAGAACCATCAAAAACGACTCGGACTTTAGTGGTTGAGCTGTTCGTTTTAAATACGGGATGATGAGGGAGGTAGTGTGCATCCTTGTTATCTTCCTTCTGGTTACTAACCTCACATATATGCCCCAGTATTTCGTATTCTTTCATAAATGTCTGGTGTAGCGAACGGACGATAAGTCTCGTTCAGACCAACGCGGAAATTTTGATCACAAAGTAAATGTAACATTTGACGCAACTAGGAGGTAGGGTATCAAAATAGAAACAGTGTATTAGGCACTTGAGAATCCAGTACGCTCTAGAAAACCAAACGACAGAGAACGGATCGCGCACGTGCAGCGATCACGCTCGATTCGGGAGTATGGTTAACAATGCGTAATAAACCGATAGCGAAGAAGCGTAGATGCAAGAAAGTACTTGAAAAATCACGCCACGATCGCTAGCTAGCGAGTTATCATTAGATCGGGGCGATCGTAAATTTGACGATAACCAGACGTACGGCTAGATGAGGACTCCCGCGTGGGAGTAGGAAAACTCGCGTCATCACAATAACGCGATTGTGGGGTCGATTCTTGAGCGACATTGTTACGATTTGGGCGTAAGTAACTTACGAGTTATTTTTGGAAGTATGGATCCCCCGCTGGAACCCAAATTGTAAATTACGAGTTTGGAACATGGCCTTTCCATTTCGCCTCGTAATAATTTACGATGTTAGAGCGAGATCTTCTATCTCGCTTGCGTGCATCGATTACATGTAACGGATTTAGTTTATAAGATCGAAACAAGCTAGAATAAACGTCACTCATTATTTCCAAATCAACGAGTACGGAGTTACGTTACTTCCAGACCATCCGAAAGAAATTTTCAGCTTCGTTCTCAACTTGTAATTCTTGTTGTTTCCTTCGACGCTACGGAGAACTGTAATTACGCTTATGCGTAAGGCCTGCTCCGTCCGTTCAACGGAACAACTAAGTTTTTCAAGCTTGTCGGTAACGGAGATTCCTGTCCGTTCGCCTTACGATCCACCGGAGAATTGTAATTGCGCTCAGCGCATGACCTGCTCCGTCCGATTGTCAGGAGTTCATCAGGAATATCCGCCACACGACGATATCTAGCTTATTAGCAATTCCCTTTGGATGTCGATTAATGCACAAGTGCACGACCCGCTCCGAACTGGAAACGCTGGTAGCGAGAAATCGTAAGTGGTACCGAATTGGAATTGTGGTGTCCGCGTTAGCGCGATAACGCCTCCTTTTCCGTGTACCTTCGCACGCGGAAAAGATCAAAAATTTACATGGTGGCTCCAGAGAGGAGATTACAAAATTCGCGCGCGCTGTAATCTCTCCGATCGTACTTACGAAGGTGTGCTGTCGCCTAAAGAACAGCTGTCTTAAATTCAGTGAATTAACGCCAACTTAACTAAACCCGGGTGAAACGTGATAAAAGTGGACATTACAGTGCCGTGTCAGTTAAAGTGCCCGGAGAACAATTAGCCGCTGCCGGAGTAAAAATTCACCAGTGTCGGAATTACGAGTGTGAATCCGGACCGCACAACAATTCGTCGCAACAGCGTCGACAAAGGACACGGTAAGCAAGTTCAAGTAAATCGCGTCCAGGCAGTGCGCTGTGTGTTTGAAACAATTAGTGTGAAAGATCACCAGCCTCGAAACCAAGTGAATTCGGGCTGCACATCAAATCATCGCAACAGGCGTTGATTTTGAACCTGGTGTAATTGTGAGTCAGTGCCGGATATTCGACGAACGAAACCGGGCCGCACAGCGAATTGTCGTTAACGACGATAGACAGTGGGAAAGACCACAGGACAAAGTAAAACTTTCACAAAATATAAGCGGCTGAGGAACCTAGGAACTGGTCGAAGTGTTCATTTTAAGTTTTTAACAATTTAAAAAGTGAACACCTTCAGCGTGAAAATTAAATTTCACCGAAGACGGATTAAAACTCCGAATCGCGCAAGTTGCTGCATTAATAGCAACGGCCGCAATCACTAGGGCATTGCGGTATCCGCCACCAACCAAGAGTTGTAAAGGCGAAGGGAGTGATTGGTATATTAGTTTGCAACAGGGCAAACTAAATCACGCTCCAACGTGCAAGGAAGGAAGATTCCAAACACGTAAGTCCGCGTCCGTGCAAACGGCAACGGTATTCCGGACAACCGGTCTGCTAGGCGGATAGAGCAGAAGAATTCTGCGGACAATCGGTATCAAACAGATTGTATTCGCAACATAAGGCTTGCGAATAAGCGCGTGGTGCAAATAAGGAAACCAACCGCCAGGTTGTGGTTTCGAACGGTTGAGATCGACCAGTGCCAGCGCTTAAACAAACTGCAAAGGGCGCAAGTGAAAAACGTTGAACATTTACACGTTAAAAACACGCAGTGCAGTTTGAGGAAAAACAACTCCAGTCGTCGACCGACATCAACAGGCCAGCCAGGACAACCAGGTGTATGGTGATTGGGTAAGGAGTTATTTCAAATTCAACGGAATTTGAGTGGCAGGTAAGTGCCTTCAGAAATTTGATTAATCAAATCTGCGATTGAGATTGGATAGCGCAAGGACGCACACCGACTCGTAATATCGCATTAACACCAGTAAAGGGTTTGTGAAGGTTAGATCTTTCCGATCTTTACGGAAGAAACCAAGGGCGTAATGACGCGCCACGTTTTTAAGAAAAATGCCAACGGCAAATGTCCTATGTGTCAAGGCCCGGACTTGAATGATGACATGATGTTATCATGTTCGGAATGTGACCGCTATTTTCATTTGGGCTGCGTTAAATTAACACGTAAACCAGAACCGGCTGAAAAATGGTTCTGCCCAAGGTGTAAGGAAATTGAGTATGAGCTCAATAGAAAAAACACATTGATAGCGGATTTAACCAAAAAAATCCAAACCCATGACGCCTCGATGGATGAAGAGGCTGGAACATCTAAGACAGGGGCACTAGAAGAATCGGAATTTAAGGCAATTCTAGGGCAACTAACTGCCTGCACTGTTGGACAATCCAAGCAACAAGAAGAAACAAACAGGATCGTTCGACAATTGGTAGAAAGGCCGGAACAACCAGAGCAGAATTGGACAATCTATTTGAAAAGGCAAGCATTAATGAGCTTGCCGAAATTTGGGGGGAACCCCAGAGATTGGCCAAAATTCAAGAGGGCTTTTATCGACACAACGTCGCAGGGCGCGTTCAATAACTTGGAAAATTTGAACCGCCTGGAACAAGTGCTGCACGGACAGGCATTGAAAAATGTCCAACAATTAATGTTGGACGCGGAGAACGTGCCGAGAATAATCGAAAGATTGGAGGCACTTTTTGGAAGCCCTGATTTGGTTTATAAGGAGCTCCTTCAAGATCTCCAAAAATTGCGAAAGGAATCAAAAAACATAATAATCGAAATGTCACAAGGCCTGGATAATCTAATCAGCAATGTTATGGTAATGGGAAAACCAAATTACCTGCGGGATCACAGGCTTGTTGAAGAATTGGAAGGAAAATTACCTTATAATTTACGGGTACAACGAGCTAATTACGTTTTAGAAGCAGAAGATCCACTGGAACTCCGAACCTTGGATAATTTATCCGAATGGCTGAAACCTTTCGCGAGGACAACTCAATACCTGTCCGGAGTTGACCAAGGGCAACGGGGAAACGTAAACATACACGAGCGCATGGCAAAAAACGTGCATGTGAACACCTTTAACACTCCTCCTACCCAGAAGGGATATATCAATCTGCATGAGCAGAAATCGGGACAGCCCAAGAAGGAACGAACCGCTGGTAATAGAAAAGAAGAAATAAAATTCAAACCTCGGTTATGTTTGGTTTGTAACAAACAGCATGACACAGAGAGATGCCATGAATTTGCAAGAAAGGGTCCCGACGAAAGAAGAACTTTCGCGCTAAAGAATAGATTGTGTTTGGTTGTCTAGCTTCCAAAGAACACATCATTTATGATTGCAAAGGGGCTAAACGGTGTGGCATAGATGGATGTAAGGGTAGGCATCATAAATTGCTGCATATACCTCCCATATTAAAAAACCAGCATGATAAAAATGGCAAAGGTAATAATCAGAACAAGGTAAGCCAACAGAATGAAACTGGGAAGGTTAATGCTCATCACGAAAAGGTAATGACGTCGTCGACGCATTATCAAATATTACCGGTGAGGCTTATTAACGGCAGTAATTCAATCAAAACTTACGCATTTTTGGACTCAGGGTCATCTTTGACGCTTTTAGAAGCCAGTATCGCCCATAAACTGAACTTGAAGGGTAAGCAGAAGCCGCTTCAGTTAAACTGGACTCAAGGTACGAAGTCCATTCAGGAAAAAAGCCAGCAAGTGCAGCTGAGCATTAAAGGAACAGATAAGACGGGGTATCAATTGAAGAATGTTAGGACAGTTAGGAATTTGAAACTGCCAATGCAGTCATTAAACTATGACAAATTGTGTAAAAGATACCACCATCTTAAAGATTTACCAGTGCGTAATTTCGAGAAGATTCGACCCACGATTATGATTGGGCTAAATCACAATCACTTGTTGATGGGACTTGATCATAAATATGGAAAACCTGGGGAACCTATAGGTATGAAAACCAGATTAGGTTGGTTAATTTATGGCAAGGCGAACAATGGCTTAGAATTAAATTATTCTATGTTGGTCCAAGAAAACATTCTACGGGACAAGAACAAATGTTCATTGACGAAACATTTCGAGACTAAATCGGTCATGAATCCGCCGCAATCCGGAGATGAAAAACAGGCACAGGCCATTATAAAGGAAACTTTACAACATGAAAAGACCGAAGTAAAGGGATGTTTTCATCAAATCAGGTCCGCTAAGGTTGAACCCTCACGGGAAAGATATCACCGTCCAGTGACCAATTTAGCGGTACTGTACAAACAAGAGCCTCAAGGAACAATAATGGAGGCAGGTGAAATGCAAGTGCAATCCGCAGAGCACACTGAACAGACAATGAAGAACAGGGAATTGATAGGTTATCACAAAGAAGGTTTTGGGAAAACATTAGCTTATACCAATGCGGTAGCACCTAAATCCCTTAAGGTTGCATCAAGAAAAAAGAGAAAGGTACAACTTCATTGTACTCGGGCAAATGATATTTTGAAGGCCCGCATGAAAAACGTCATTGTGACGAAACAAGGGGCGGAATCCCTAACGCTCAAACTTCGCGACCATAACGCGAATAAACGAGCTTCGAAGGTAATGCGATTGGATTCATGTGCATTTGTGCACATGACGTTGTTGTATTCACAAAACCCGGTATTCGTAAATACCATGAAAGGGTCAACTGCCTATGATTGGGCCAACGACGAAACAAACATTACCAGCTACTCCTTGATGAGTGTAGCATCCAGCGTACCGTCGATTAAAATCAATTCGGAAATTCAAGAATTGCAGGGTAGCTCGAAAACATACGGTCAAGTTCACGAACGTCAGGTAGAAATCAGGCGTTCAATAAGACATTGTGGATCGTTTTCCAACACATTAGATTGCGAGAACGGATATGCCTACATAGTTAAGAAATTTACTCCAGACATAAGTAAATTTGCTCGCGCATTAGGCAAGGTATCACCTTTCGTAGATCAAAGGATTAGGGAACTGCGACGCAATCACACAGCCAGAGTTCAGACATTCGTCGTCGAAAGCAGCAGGGGATCATCGTGCAACGGCGGAGTCTACACATCGTCGACCTACTCATGGAAGGACGTGCTGATGAAGGAAGTGCTGATGACCTACGAGTTCAGGATCAACAAGTGCGATTACTCGGCGACTACGGACATCGAGATCGTTCAGATGGCGATTTGGGACGTCATCGTATGCGATCACGCAATCAACTTGCATTTGAATGCAGAGATCGACTACATCATTTGGAAGGTGGATTCAAGGCGCCAGGTTATCAACGAAGGGAAGAAACATAAGACGTTCGACGACGACGATACGAGAGGACGTTTAAACGCAGTCTTCATCTTACTGGCGGAAAATCATATGTTCTCGATCAGGTCACAAGATACGCTACGCAGATGCTCAACTTCTCCAACTTCACAACTTCAACGGTTACACAACGGATCACCTCATAATCCTCATTATGAAATTCGATGGCTATCGATCCAACTTGAACCGACATTACGGAAAATATCTCGATATCAATTCGAAGATAGGGCTCGTTAGGAGCTATATTGGACAAAAACTGAACGACGTCCATACAACGGTAATGAAAGAAATTATGTGCAACGGTCGATAAAGCACTTAAAGACCCCAAAACAGCACTCGCTAACGCCAACACAAGCGAGTTTGTTTCTGATTGGGTAAAGGCGTGGTAAATACGCAGCAGTAAGCATCGCAGAATGAATCATAGACGTGAAGGAATCCAAGCAGTACGATACAATCATTTTAATGCGATTGACAACGTACGGGCGTGAACCACCGCAGGTCGATATCAACGTGGGTAACGAGAAGCAACGTTTCGACAACGTAAATCATCAATCATCAAGCATCAGTGAATCATCATCAACGGATTGCGTGCGAACTGGTTCATATTATCTAACACATTAGCGAGGTTAACTAACAATATGTTAAGGAAAGGCATATCCTCTAAATGATTAATGAACATTACAATCAATTTTTTCACGAGACATCGCCCAGATTTAGCGTAAAACTAGTGTTTTACGAGGGGCGGTGTAGCGAACGGACGATAAGTCTCGTTCAGACCAACGCGGAAATTTTGATCACAAAGTAAATGTAACATTTGACGCAACTAGGAGGTAGGGTATCAAAATAGAAACAGTGTATTAGGCACTTGAGAATCCAGTACGCTCTAGAAAACCAAACGACAGAGAACGGATCGCGCACGTGCAGCGATCACGCTCGATTCGGGAGTATGGTTAACAATGCGTAATAAACCGATAGCGAAGAAGCGTAGATGCAAGAAAGTACTTGAAAAATCACGCCACGATCGCTAGCTAGCGAGTTATCATTAGATCGGGGCGATCGTAAATTTGACGATAACCAGACGTACGGCTAGATGAGGACTCCCGCGTGGGAGTAGGAAAACTCGCGTCATCACAATAACGCGATTGTGGGGTCGATTCTTGAGCGACATTGTTACGATTTGGGCGTAAGTAACTTACGAGTTATTTTTGGAAGTATGGATCCCCCGCTGGAACCCAAATTGTAAATTACGAGTTTGGAACATGGCCTTTCCATTTCGCCTCGTAATAATTTACGATGTTAGAGCGAGATCTTCTATCTCGCTTGCGTGCATCGATTACATGTAACGGATTTAGTTTATAAGATCGAAACAAGCTAGAATAAACGTCACTCATTATTTCCAAATCAACGAGTACGGAGTTACGTTACTTCCAGACCATCCGAAAGAAATTTTCAGCTTCGTTCTCAACTTGTAATTCTTGTTGTTTCCTTCGACGCTACGGAGAACTGTAATTACGCTTATGCGTAAGGCCTGCTCCGTCCGTTCAACGGAACAACTAAGTTTTTCAAGCTTGTCGGTAACGGAGATTCCTGTCCGTTCGCCTTACGATCCACCGGAGAATTGTAATTGCGCTCAGCGCATGACCTGCTCCGTCCGATTGTCAGGAGTTCATCAGGAATATCCGCCACACGACGATATCTAGCTTATTAGCAATTCCCTTTGGATGTCGATTAATGCACAAGTGCACGACCCGCTCCGAACTGGAAACGCTGGTAGCGAGAAATCGTAAGTGGTACCGAATTGGAATTGTGGTGTCCGCGTTAGCGCGATAACGCCTCCTTTTCCGTGTACCTTCGCACGCGGAAAAGATCAAAAATTTACATCTGGTACTCGAGCTTGACTTCGGGTTTTCTTTCCCACATGCGCTCCAAACTGCGAAAACGCTTCATGGCCACTTCTTTTGAATCTCCAAGCATTTGGTGCCGGGACCAGGATTCTAAACGTTGTAAAGAGTTGTTTAGAAAAGGTGAAGTGCAATGCCCCCGAAAGTAAAACCCCAAAAGGAGTCAGTGGCAAGCCCCGTGGATGATCTGCCATGCGCGGACATCATGGAGGAAATGAAGAAGTTAGAGGCTGCAAACGCCGAATTTCGCATGCAGTTAGCTGAAGCTACAACATCTAATCCCACAGTGCAATCCCCCGTTACGGAAGATATCGACCGAATGCGACGAATGTTGAGGCACGATGTATGGAACGAGCAGACAGACCATCAAAAGCCCAATCTTAAAGCCATCTTTGGGAGCGTTCCAGTGCCCGAGCATGTGCTTTCCGTAAGCGAGCGAATGCCGACCGTAGCTGAGCGAGAGTCAAGAAAAGTGATGAATGGCCTGTCCCCCTCTTCCTTTCTGGCCACGCGAACTCTACAGCAACTTGCATTTGCACAAACACGTGGCAACTCGTCATCGCATGCCGTTCTTTCACACACGCAGGGCATATGGGAAAGATTTTTGTTCTACTCACGGGTTGGTTTTGACAAACCTTCGCCTGGGAATAATGACCTCGGGTTGCGTTATTCTCGTCTCGTCCTTCAGCAGCATCCTGGTCACGGCACCAAATGTTCCTTTCCGGGTCGTCGATCGGGGCGAAATAACTAAAAGTTCTGGAGGTACTGTACTAGGTTGTGTATTTTGAAAAAAGGACAAGCTTAAATTCTAATTCGCGCCTTATATATGATACTCGCTGGGCTCGTGAGTGCCACCGCCCGAGTGGCTCCAGCCCATCGCCGCTTCGGGTTTCGATATCGAACAGTCATCTTTGCTCAGAATTTTTCTGCCAAACGCGTTTGACAGATACATTCCTTCCTCAAAATCGGAACCATGGCTTGCAAGCACGACCGATTCCGATTTGCTTTCGACTGGAAGTTTTGTGTCAAAATATTTGTTTACTATTCGATTTGGTATTTGAAACGCGTTTTTGGTCTATTTTTGAATATGGATATCGATGATGATGTGCTCATGGCTGTCTCAATATTATTTGTGACCATACCGGAAAGAAAACGAAGGTCAAAGTGGAGTAAAACTATGTTTCTCAAGCGTAGCAAGCATTCACATACAAATATAACGGAAGAGCTAAGGTTGGAGCCTACTCCCAACCTCCGCAAAAGTGGAAATACGACGAGAGTATCGATGAGCTATCGAAGTTTTCTTTTTGACAGGCCGTTTGACAATGCTGTATGTCAGAAGAGCAGCTAGACACATATGTGTTAGTGCGCCATATTCTTCCACACCCCACCGCTATCATTGATTGATGCCATCAGTTGTTGACAAACATATGTGGAAGATATTTCACGATCATATCATTCGATCATATTTCTCAGCGTAAGTTGAAAAAATCTCTGCTAAGGATTGGTCCTTTTGTAATTCAAAGCATTCTTCTTCTTCTTCTTCTTCCTTTACGAGGATTTACTTCGGTCCAACTAACGAATCCAGCTTCCTGGGCCTTCGCTAGCTAACCCGATGATATAGCCCTCTTTAATAATAGGACCGGCTGCTATAGGCCATATGTCCATACGCTTCTGTGTTCTTTTTGCTGGTATTGGATCTGCTGTCATATTTGACTAGCTTTCGATTCTGTTTATGTTTCCTAGTTGGGGGTGTTCCCACTGTTTGACGTTTAATTGTTCGTGCAAGCTGCTTTTTCTTTCAGCTTGCTCGGGTTAGGCCCGGCCTTATACCGCGCTTGCTCGGTGGTTGATTGATGTCCTGTCTCACAGAGGGAACACCCTCTACCAGCTTCTCTTGCTCAGAATTCGATTTTGTTTTCTGTAATGAACTTGCACAGACTTTTTAATTTGGCCGTGTTTCTCTCCTTCCAATGCTTTTCAAATTTTTCCCTTGTTATGTCGGGGACTTTGTCTCTTTTTGCTACATATCTTTTGCAGTTAAATACTAAATGGTTGGCTGTTTCGGGGACGTTGCATACACTGCAGAGGTCGCTATTTGCCAGCTTCATGACATTCAACCAATATTTACTAAGATCATGTCCTGTGATGAGCCTGTTGATGATTTTTATGTCCTTTGCCGGTAGACCCATCTTGTGGTGCCACATTTTACATTTAAATTCATTTTGTAGTGCGAAGAATTTCTTCCCCTTCGTTTGGCAGCTGTTAATATACCATGTGTTGGTCTCATCGCACATTCTCAATTTTAGTAATGATATCACATCTTGTAGTCTGTATTGATTATCGACAATATCACAGCTTGTTGTACCCAAACGCGCTAGTGCGTCGGCTTTCTCATTACCCGGGATTCCTACGTGGCTGGGTATCCATTGGAACGTAGCCTCCAGGTATATGCTATTATCTATGATGTTATACAGCATTTCGTCGATGTGGTTGTCTTTTATGGCGTTCTGGATTGCCCAGCATGCTACTTTGCTGTCCGTGTAGATCACTGGTTTTTTTATTTGATTCCTGACTGCTATTTCCAGCGCTTTTCCTATCGCAGTTAACTCAACTGAGGCAATGGGGGTCTCGTTTCTTAGTTTAAAGGCAAATTCCTTGCTTTGCCCCTGTTCTGTTTGGTTGATCCATATGCCAATGCCGCATCCTTCTTTGGTGATGCTACCATCTGTATAGATGGCCGGTCTATTTGTGTTTTTTATGTATCAGTTCCAGGCATGGTTGTCTCATACTTTGTTGGTTTAGATCACTTTTGCTGCCTATCACAGATGGAATTAGTTTGCTTATTCTAATATCACAGTTTTTGTTATCATTGTAGTAGCACTTTCCTAGGTTATTGAATATGGACATGTTATCACAGTATATCTCTTCTTGAACCAGCATTCGTTTATTTCTCCTCCCCGTTATGGTCTTCCTTAACGCCCTTTCGTTGGGTGGGGAATAGAATATTGACTTTGCCACCTCCTTTGCGGCTAGATAGTTATTTCTGATGTGCGGAGGGGTTTCTGCCGCTATCGCCATGAGGGTGTTGATCGGGGTAGTTTTTGTGCATCCAGTTACCCTGCGGATTCCTTGATTGGTTAACGTATTAGTCGATTTCAGGATTGCTTTATTGCCGTTTAGGGTTAAGGCTATCCCGTACTCCAGACTTCCTCTAACTAACGCCCTGTGAGCCTGCATGGCCTTCTCCGGGTTTATATTGTTTCTACGGCTGCAGATTACTTTAAGTAAGTTTATCCTATCCAGGGCTTTCCGCTTTTGTCCTTCTATATGTTGATGAAATTTTAGTCTATTATCAATGACTACCCCTAAAAATCGGTGTTCTTTGGTATTTACTATCACAGTTCCATTGTTAACGATTCTTATCCTAGTTTCCCTAGGTGGGAAAGTCAATATTTTTGTTTTGTCTAGGTTAATCTTTAATTTCAGTCTTTCTAAGCTCTCGGATAACCATGTGAATGACTCCTGCAGCTTCTTCTGTAGTCCACTGGGGCTTGAGGCTGATTCAATAATGGCGAAGTCGTCAGCGTATTGAATCACCTTTACCTTTTCTCCGTTGATCGCGTGGCATCCGGCTGTGTACAAGTTAAATAACGTAGGGGACAATACATCTCCTTGTGGTAGGCCATTTGATGTTCTCCTAGATACCACTCCACCGTCCGTGCTAAACTCAATCCTGCGGTTTCTCAGAAATCCTTCTATCCATTTGGTATCTTCTGGAGGTACCATATAGGACTGGAGGATTCTTATTAGTTCCTTAGAGTCCACACTGTTATAAGCGCTTTTTACGTCGATAAAAATTACGCCCGTGTTTTTACCCTTTCTATTGTTTGCTTGTATTGTATTGCACAACAGGTTAACCGCAGTGACGGTGGATCGCTTCCTTCGGAACACAAAAGAGGTGTCCGGCAGCAAATGCATCCTGTCCATGTGATCCGTTAGTTTTTCTAGGATCGCAGAATTCACCACTTTGGTTAATGTGGGCAAGAGTGATATAGGCCTATACGAAGTTATGTCGTTACTATTCTTCCCAGGTTTCCTAATGGCAATTACCTTAATTCTTTTTAATTTTGTTTTCACTATGCCACTCTGGTACATTTCATTGACTTCTTGTATTATGGCTTGTGCGCTGTTGTCGTTTAATAATCTTAGCATCCTGTATGATATACCGTCCACTCCTGGTGCCGTATTTTTTTTTCTCTCCAGAATCTCGGCCCATTTCTCCAAGTTCAGGATGGTGTTTTCAGAAGTTGAACTCGGTTCCGTTTTGTTTGGCAGGTCTTTGGCAGTATTGAAGTTTGCTTTTAAAAATTCTTTGGCTTTATTAATATCACTTTGGATTATATTATCCTGGGATCCATTCGCTCTGTCCATTCCCCGGCATCCACTTAGCAATCTCCACAAACTTGCAGTGGACGTTTGGCTGTCGATCGACTCAAGGAGGGCCTCAAAATTCTTCCTCTTTTCAATTTTTTTTTTGTATCTGAAGTTTGCCAGAGCTCTTTTAAAATTTATCCACTTTTCCAGGGTTCTATCTCTGTTAAAATCGGCTCTGGTCTGGTTTTTCTTTGTCCAAGCTTTTTCAATCTCCTCGCTCCACCAGCATTTGGGAACGTGTTTGCTAACCTTTGTGTTTCTGTTCTTCAGAATTTTTATAGTTTTGGTTAGGTCTCTTATTGTATCACCTCCTGTCAGATTTAGCTCTTGGATTTGTTTCTCCAGGTTGGCACGGTCAACAAATGTTCTCTTCTGCGGTCTTGCCAGCTCTTTTATCTGGATTAGGAGGACTTTGTGGTTGCTGCCTCCAATATGTTTGTCTAGGCATACCCTGCCAATCTTATCCACTGACCTGCACGGAATTATCGTAAGGTCAATGGCCGTGCTCCGTTTTGGGGGTCGTGGTTTACAAAAGTAATCTCCTTCTTGTGCAAAAGCATCAGTTCCGTCTCATTGATTTCCTCAATCAGGGCTTTACCTTTGCCGTCCGTATATGGGTTCCCCCATACGACGTGATGCGCGTTAAAATCTCCTGTCAGTATTTTTGTTTTGCTTCTATAACGGCACATCAATCCGAGTATTTGGTTGATATGCCTTCGGAATACTGCTATCGGGGTTGTGGGACTGAGGTAGGTGGAGATGATTAAGAGGTCTGCAATCCTAATGTGCACTGCCGTCGTTTGCACATAATTATTGCAGTATGCCTTGGTGTCTACTACTGTCACCTTGTTGCCAGCTTTAACGGCTATCGCCGTTCCCCCGTATCCGTCCTCTCGGCTATTGGTAAAAACTTTGAAATTTTTTATTTTTGCGATTTTATCGGCCGTCGTCCACGTTTCTTGTAGGCTTATGATGTCAGCATTCTGACTTGTCGCAACTTTCAAGATCTCCTCGACATTGCAGTTCATTCCTTGCACGTTTGCTTGTATTACATTCATTATTTTGTTACTACCCAACGAACCAAGAAGTGCGGAAATATGTGATGAAGGACGTGCCTTCGACTAGAAAAACGGACGTCCGTTCGGACGTCCTGCCTCAGCAAAGTTCCATACATTGAAGGGCCGAATTATATGCCGTTACCGCGGTAACGGACTGCCTCAATCGGACGCCCTCCATTTTGTGGCTCGCTATAAGTTGCTATAATGGTTTCAAAATTTCCGTTATTATAGCAAAACATTTATTTAAATTATCCGTTATTATAGCAAAATACAAGTTATTTTATTAAAATTAAATTTTCAATTTTTATTGCTTTTAATTTACATGAAATACATACTTAAATAAATTATAAATAAAAGCACATGCAATGTTTGTATGCCTAAGCGTCCGTTGACGGTGCGCGTGATTATACTGGTCTGGTCGCTGACGCTGGTCGCGGTCGAGTCGGTGCGCTCGTCGTACCTCGTTCAACGGTACCAGGAACTCGACGTTTCCGACTTATTGCGGCTTGTAGTTCTCGAGTGCCAGAATACGAAGCGAAACTAGCGAGTGTAAAAGAGAGTTAATGAGCCATTTGTAGAGTAGGGGAAAGCTAGATTGCCTTAGTCTTACCCTGGTCAGCGACGTTGATCACGCCGTCCTGTGCAACCGCTATCTCGGCAATCGGCTGGAAGCGGATGCTGGACAACTGGATGGTCTCCTTGTTAGCACCATTGCCGGCACCGAGCACGTACGCGGTACCGCCCGGAACTGTCCGGAACCGCGCCTGATCCACCAGATGTACCCTGACCCGAGCCACCGGTCGTACCGTTGTCCGGCTTACGTCGCGAGTGATTCACCGTCTTACCACTCTGTCAGTCGCACTCTTGACTGTGAATGAAAGAAGAGATTCGTTAAGAAGGTTTAAAAGATCCAGCATCCACGTGGTGCTACAACCGGCATACTTCACTTTGTCGGCATAATTCGTCATTTAGAATGTATGTAGAGGTTTTCTTCGTTGCGTACCATTTGCCAACCAGCTCAACGTAGAAATCCACGTAGGTCCACGTCGGCGCGATCAGCGATCGCTCCATCATTGCCGTTGGTGCTCCTTTGGTCTCCGAATCCGTCGCAAGCGCATACATTGGCAATAACTTACGCATCGTGGTCGGGCGATCGAACAATTCGGCCGAGTTGTGGCTGGCCGCAGGGGCTTTGGACACATTGAGTGGATGCTGCCCGACCGGAAGATGGTGCTGCGATTGGTTCGACTGCACGTTCGGCATGCTGAGACTCTTGCGCACGAAGCGGGACCGGGCGTGGCGCGAGATGTGACTTATCAGCCGGTTTCCTACGTTCGGTAACCTGCAAGAAGTTGGGGGAAGAATAGCTTAGCGCTGTGCCGGGCCGTTACTCTCCGGTCGGGACAAGGAATCCCGTTGTTTGAGGCATGGGGTGCAATTTTGCAAATTGTTTAGCAAATGCATGCGCTTGTACTTTCCGTAGCTCTCCGGTCCATCTGTGAAACAACATATGTATCTATCAAGTCATATCGCGCATCTACTGAGTGCGCCTTGTCAGTTAATCACCGTAATAGCTTCCATCTGAGTACAACATACTTTGCTCGAACGCGATCGTGTAGTTGTCCTTGTTCGCCTGATGTGCGACTTCTCATCAACGAAAGTAGGGGCTCCGATTTGCAGATGGAACTGTCCATCACGTCGGCCAATATCAGCCCGGCTGCCGTAGCCCCGGTGACACGTTGCAAATGCCGGGCGAGAATATGATTAGCAAGCCGGACTGGTCGTACGACACCATCAGGATCATCTCGTTTTCGAGGTCGCGCAAAATCTTGCACTGGGTGAATGGATCGTACATGGCACGCAACTTCTTACCGTCGTTCACGAACAGCCTCTTCTCGCTGTTGGCGCCACACAACGCCTACGACGGGCAGCGGCCAGAGTAAAGGTCAACCGCGGTGACCGCCGCCGCCGAAGAGAGCGCGCAGTTTGAGGAAGCGATTGTTTGCAGCATTGCTAGAGCGCCAGCTCGCCTTCTAACGGACGCAAATTGTCCCGAGCCGTCCGGTGCCGCGCCTGATCCACCGGATGCAACCTGGTCTGAGCCACTGCACCCCATGCCGTTTTGCGTCCCGATTTACCATTCTACTTATCACTCTCACAGTCGCTCGCTTGCCTGTGAACAGATTCGTTAAAAAAGGTGGTATTTGTGACGGTACAAAAGTGAGGTTAATCTTTCCTGCCTTGATCCACATTACTTACATTCTGTTTCATGTATCTGGTCACCTTGATCGTGTTGATTTGCTTCGGGTTGAAGCCCGCTACGTACAGCCTCCAATTCGGCCTGAACGTCATCGCCAGCATTGTTCCGAGCGGCCGCTCGACCGGTTGACGTTGGGGCTATGGTCCTCGTTTCACCGGAATACTCTCGATCCATTTCACCTCAATGGCATAGGTCGGCTTAAGCACAAACCGGTCGTAGACGAAGTACAACGAGCTGTCGAGCGGGTTTAGCGCCAGCGCCGCTGACCACAAGAGCTGCGCACCGCACTTCGTCACCACACCGGAAACAAGCGGTTCTTGTTCCCGTGTTGCCCGATCAGCGTGTGGATCGTGCCCTTCGGGTCGACCGGACAGATGTTGGTGCCGTCGGCGATGAACAATGTCCTATCGGCGGATTGCGAGAGTCATTGGGTGCGAGAAACGCGCATCGATAGCTGGACCGCAGTCGACGTCGTTCTGCTCCCGTGCAGTTCCTTTCAGCATCCGGCTGATGTTAGTTATCAAACGTTCGTGTATTTGATATAAATTATTGATCATACTTACATTTTGTTTAGACTTTGCTGGATAAAACGCAATTTACATGCAGCTCGAGCCAGAACACGATGCGTAGTTGCTAAGATTAGTTATTGTTGTGAATGTAAACATTGATCGATCTGACAGCTATTGATTGCCATAAAAATTTCGCAGTCTCGCCCAAGGATACTTGAAATAACCAGGTTGCCGCAAAGGTGGTTTTTGTTGGTTTTGTAATTTTGACAGGTTGGTCCAAAGGTGTTTACAAAAAAAGTATGGCTGGTATGTTTTTACCATCTGAGTAGCTGTGCGTTATTTCTAATTTATAAAAATAATAAGTTTAGGACAGTCAAATAGCATTTCGATTTTGTTTGGTGAGTTGTTCCGCTTTTTTATAGCTCGTTAAGAAATCAACGCGACGTTAACAACAACATTTGACAGGTTGGTCCAAAAGAATTTTTCCCACGGCGATTTGTCAAAATACACTGCATGCACCGACCTCCTCTTAATTGGACCTTGGTCTCGCCGTTCGGACGGGCACTGGAGATTCACAGCCCCAGTGGATATTGAATCGGACGGGCACTGGAGATTCCATGCACCAGTGGATATTGAATCGGACGGGCACTGGAGATTCTCTGTCCAGTCGACAGTAAATGGCCGGGACGTAGTCCGATCTGTCAAATCTTGCCCGTTGGGTAGTGTCGAATGGATAAGTACTGGGTTTTTTTTTTAGGTCTTATTCATCTCTTCAAAGTCGCTGATTACTATTTCCTCGATGGTTTCTTCCATTGCTTCATCCACTAATTCTTCGTTGTTCGTCAGTACAACTTGAGATGTTATTGTTTCTTGGTTTGTTTTTGGTTCGTTTTCTGTTGGTGTATTAATGGTGGTTTCTTTGTTTTGTTGGTCCTGTGTCTGGTCATTATTTGGTTTATATTGTGTGGCTTTTTGTTCATTTTGTTTTTCTTTATTGTTGTCATTTGTATATGTTCCTACTGTTGGTGTGGGTGTTTTTTTTGTTGTTATTTGTTTTTCCTGGTGTGTCGGAGTTGTATCTTTGTTTTGCAAACGCTGGGCGTAGCTTTTGTTTTCAATAGTGTATGTCCTTGGTATCATTGGGCATGTCTCCCTTCGTATTCTTCTCGCTACCGAGTACGGTACCTTTTGTTCGGTCTTAATTCTCTGTATTTCGCATTCGTCTTTGTATACCGGGCAGTCCTTGTCACGCGTATTATGGTCCTCGCTACATGTAGCGCATTTGGTGGTGTTACAAATGTCCGTGTGCTCCGGCTCGCTGCATTGCGCGCACGTTTTTCTGCCCCTGCACCATTTTTTTGTGTGGCCCAGTTTCAGGCATGTCATGCATCGCATGGGCCTCGGAACGTAAAGTTCGACTTTGACCGGGTACCAGCCAAAATCCACGGATTTCGGAAGTCTGGCCGCCTTAAATGTAACAATAGCCATCCTTGTATTCTTTAGAGAACCATCCTCCCCTTTTCTTTTGATGATTTGTACATTCACGGCTCTTTGACCTTTCAGTCCTTCCAAAATCTCATCTTCGGACAGATGCTGGATATCGTAGCTTTTTATGATACCCTTCACAAGGTTCAGGGTAGGGTGCTCCGTCACCTTCACTCCCATACCCCCTTTGCCTTGAGGGATTACGGTGATATTCTTTAATTTCATCGCTTGTTTCTGTGACTTTAGTTTCACAATCATCTTGCCATCCCGGAGTCGCCGTGCTTCCAATGGTTTCTCCCCCAGCACGTTTTCAAGGATCTTTTGAAGCAGGAATGGGTTGCAGTTGTGGAAATCTTTCCCCTCCGATATGGATTCCAGCAGCATGTAGTATTCATCTTCGCGGTTTGTTACGAATGTCGTTATTTCCACAATTTTTTTTGTTGTTTTTTTCCTCTTAGAAGTCGGTTCCAGTGCCAATATGTCGTATATGTTGTTCGCTATGAACCCTCCTCCGGGGTCGTCGTACCCCATCTTCTCTCTCTCTCTCCCCCCTTCTTCTACCGGTAAGCTTCTCCCAGTTCACTACTGTATTAGTTTTCTTTGTTCTTCTGCCCTCTCTACTCTCCTCTTTCACTCTCGCACGTTTTTAACTTGTATGATTGCCTGTTTACGCTCGCTGTTAGTAACCACACTCGTCAAAGTTCTCCTTGCTACTGAATTCAAAGCATTTATTTCTTGTTTACGTTCCCCCGACCAGCGACAACACCAAAGTGCTCATCAAGATCAATCAATCTTCCAATCTTTGGTTCGCTTTCCTCCGTAGCACCGCAGTTTCTATTTCGTTCTCTCCCAACGAACCAAGAAGTGCGGAAATATGTGATGAAGGACGTGCCTTCGACTAGAAAAACGAACGTCCGTTCGGACGTCCTGCCTCAGCAAAGTTCCATACATTGAAGGGCCGAATTATATGCCGTTACCGCGGTAACGGACTGCCTCAATCGGACGCCCTCCATTTTGTGGCTCGCTATAAGTTGCTATAATGGTTTCAAAATTTCCATTATTATAGCAAAACATTTATTTAAATTATCCGTTATTATAGCAAAATACCAGTTATTTGATTAAAATTAAATTTTCAATTTTTATTGCTTTTAATTTACATGAAATACATACTTAAATAAATTATAAATAAAAGCACATGCAATTTTTGTATGCCTAAGCGTCCGTTGACGGTGCGCGTGATTATACTGGTCTGGTCGCTGACGCTGGTCGCGGTCGAGTCGGTGCGCTCGTCGTACCTCGTTCAACGGTACCAGGAACTCGACGTTTCCGACTTATTGCGGCTTGTAGTTCTCGAGTGCCAGAATACGAAGCGAAACTAGCGAGTGTAAAAGAGAGTTAATGAGCCATTTGTAGAGTAGGGGAAAGCTAGATTGCCTTAGTCTTACCCTGGTCAGCGACGTTGATCACGCCGTCCTGTGCAACCGCTATCTCGGCAATCGGCTGGAAGCGGATGCTGGACAACTGGATGGTCTCCTTGTTAGCACCATTGCTGGCACCGAGCACGTACGCGGTACCGTCCGGAACTGTCCGGAACCGCGCCTGATCCACCAGATGTACCCTGGCCCGAGCCACCGGTCGTACCGTTGTCCGGCTTACGTCGCGAGTGTTTCACCGTTTTACCACTCTGTCAGTCGCACTCTTGACTGTGAATGAAAGAAGAGATTCGTTAAGAAGGTTTAAAAGATCCAGCATCCACGTGGTGCTACAACCGGCATACTTCACTTTGTCGGCATAATTCGTCATTTAGAATGTATGTATAGGTTTTGTTCGTTGCGTACCATTTGCCAACCAGCTCAACGTAGAAATCCACGTAGGTCCACGTCGGCGCGATCAGCGATCGCTCCATCATTGCCGTTGGTGCTCCTTTGGTCTCCGAATCCGTCGCAAGCGCATACATTGGCAATAACTTACGCATCGTGGTCGGGCGATCGAACAATTCGGCCGAGTTGTGGCTGGCCGCAGGGGCTTTGGACACATTGAGTGGATGCTGCCCGACCGGAAGATGGTGCTGCGATTGGTTCGACTGCACGTTCGGCATGCTGAGACTCTTGCGCACGAAGCGGGACCGGGCGTGGCGCGAGATGTGACTTATCAGCCGGTTTCCTACGTTCGGTAACCTGCAAGAAGTTGGGGGAAGAATAGCTTAGCGCTGTGCCGGGCCGTTACTCTCCGGTCGGGACAAGGAATCCTGTTGTTTGAGGCATGGGGTGCAATTTTGCAAATTGTTTAGCAAATGCATGCGCTTGTACTTTCCGTAGCTCTCCGGTCCATCTGTGAAACAACATATGTATCTATCAAGTCATATCGCGCATCTACTGAGTGCGCCTTGTCAGTTAATCACCGTAATAGCTTCCATCTGAGTACAACATACTTTGCTCGAACGCGATCGTGTAGTTGTCCTTGTTCGCCTGATGTGCGACTTCTCATCAACGAAAGTAGGGGCTCCGATTTGCAGATGGAACTGTCCATCACGTCGGCCAATATCAGCCCGGCTGCCGTAGCCCCGGTGACACGTTGCAAATGCCGGGCGAGAATATGATTAGCAAGCCGGACTGGTCGTACGACACCATCAGGATCATCTCGTTTTCGAGGTCGCGCAAAATCTTGCACTGGGTGAGTGGATCGTACATGACACGCAACTTCTTACCGTCGTTCACGAACAGCCTCTTCTCGCTGTTGGCGCCACACCACGCCTACGACGGGCAGCGGCCAGAGTAAAGGTCAACCGCGGTGACCGCCGCCGCCGAAGAAAGCGCGCAGTTTGAGGAAGCGATCGTTTGCAGCATTGCTAGAGCGCCAGGATACGATAAAAGGTAGTTAGTAAGCTATTTGCAGAACAGTAGAAAGCTAATCCTTTTTGCTGTTACCCTGGTCGGCGACGTTGATCATGCTGGACGGCTGGATGATTCGGACCCGTTCACATCCTCGCCGGCAGCGAGCAAGGACGTGAAATCGGAATACTCTTTCGGGTTGCAGTCACCACGCGTTTCGCTCGCCTTCTAACGGACGCAAATTGTCCCGAGCCGTCCGGTGCCGCGCCTAATCCACCGGATGCAACCTGGTCTGAGCCACTGCTCCCCATGCCGTTTTGCGTCCCGATTTACCACTCTACTTATCACTCTCACAGTCGCTCGCTTGCCTGTGAACAGATTCGTTAAAACAGGTGGTATTTGTGACGGTAAAAAAGTGAGGTTAATCTTTCCTACCTTGATCCACATTACTTACATTCTGTTTCATGTATCTGGTCACCTTGATCGTGTTGATTTGCTTCGGGTTGAAGGCCGCTACGTACAGCCTCCAATTCGGCCTGAAAGTCATCGCCAGCATTGTTCCGAGCGGCCGCTCGACCGGTTGACGTTGGGGCTATGGTCCTCGTTTCACCGGAATACTCTCGATCCGTTTCACCTCAATGGCATAGGTCGGCTTAAGCACAAACCGGTCGTAGACGAAGTACAACGAGCTGTCGAGCGGGTTTAGCGCCGCTGATCACAATAGCTGCGCACCGCACTTCGTCACCACACCGGAAACAAGTGGTTCTTGTTCCCGTGTTGCCCGATCAGCGTGTGGATCGTGCCCTTCGGGTCGACCGGACAGATGTTGGTGCCGTCGGCGATGAACAATGTCCGATCGGCGGATTGCGAGTTTCATTGGGTGCGAGGAACGCGCATCGATAGCTGGACCGCAGTCGACGTCGTTCTGCTCCCGTGCAGTTCCTTTCAGCATCCGGCTGATGTTAGTTATCAAACGTTCGTGTATTTGATATAAATTATTGATCATACTTACATTTTGTTTAGACTTTGCTGGATAAAACGCAATTTACATGCAGCTCAAGCCAGAACACGATGCGTAGTTGCTCAGATTAGTTATTGTTGTGAATGTAAACATTGATCGATCTGACAGCTATTGATTGCCATAAAAATTTCGCAGTCTCGCCGCTACTTCGGACGGGCACTGGAGATTCCCAGCCCCAGTGGATATTGAATCGGACGGGCACTGGAGATTCCATGCACCAGTGGATATTGAATCGGACGGGCACTGGAGATTCTCTGTCCAGTCGACAGTAAATGGCCGGGACGTAGTCCGATCTGTCAAATCTTGCCCGTTGGGCTGCCTCCGGAAAAACTAAAACATTGGAAAATAAACTTCATTCATGGTTTGCGCCGTTTTTATTCACTGAAAACATACTTTTAAAGGATCGATCACTTACCTACTGTGCTTGATCCTGCCTCTTCCCCATCGGCTAGCACGTTCATTAAAACTACCAGTATTTCTCAAACGTTTCATATGATCCAAACTAGCAAGCACCAAATTATTGATTCAATTTATTGATCGAGATATAATGTTTGATGGCGGTGGTGTGCGGAAGAATATGGCGCACCAACACATATATGCCTTGCACCGGCACCCAGCTTTCAGTGCTGTCAAACGTCCTGAGATGACACCAGGTTAGCGAATTATTTTGAAACGTTGTTTCCGGTGGTTTTTAATATGTATTAAATATGTTATTTTCATATTACAGTCAGCAGTGACAAACCAAAGGCAACAAGCGCCGTTAGTGCAGGTAAAAACTACTCTATAAAAAATAAAATGCCTTGCCTTATGATGTTTATGACTTGATGATGGAATGGTTTATTTCGTGTTTCTTCTTCCAGTTCCGATGGACGTTCCTATAGCCAGCTCATCCATTACAAAGCCTCCCTTGCTACCAAATCCGCATCTCATGGATGCTTATCAGTATCGGCCAAAATTGCTCAGTACTGCTGTTGTGAAGCGGCAATCCATCAATTGTGATGTTCAGCGAAAGCATGATTGGTAGTGAATCGCTGGGAATAAAGATAAAGAAAACCAATGTGAACTTTTGTTATTTTATCAAATTAGATTGCGCTTACCATACATTTCTAACAAGGCACTTTTGAATGCCGTTATACCAAAATCTACCACCGTTGATATATCAGCTGTCACTTCGGAAAGAACAAAGGAAAATGCATGGTTGTCAAATGTTCGCGCGAACAAGTTCGTCACGTTTGCCCCTTGCTTTGCTTGCCTGCTAGAGTGTTACAGCATTGTCAAACGGCCTGTCAAACAAAATATTTCGCGATAGCACATCGATACTCTAGTCGTATTTCCACTTTTGCGGGGGTTGGGTGGTACACAGATAGGGCCAAAATCGAAACAGATAGGGCCAAAATAGCGACAAGTGTATTCGGGAATTGATGATTTTTTAGTGAAAACATGAAATAAACTCACAAATGTGAATTGGAAATCATGCTTAGATAGTTACTCTGCATTACCATACCATGTTTATCATTATATGATCAATACAATGAGTGTAACGATTTTTTGTGTGCTGACCCTGTCCTAATGTGGCCAAAACTGGCGCATCTACCCTATATATACTCCGAGGAGTGCGTGAAGTGCATCGCCGACAGCACTGAGTGAGTGGGAAAGACATCTCGCCGTTTCTCCTGTTGACCCACAGGTCCTCGGATGGGATGACACGGTGGGCTCACCGCTTGAAGCGGCTTTTTTCCGGACTTCCTACAGCAATGGCGGCGTCCCAACGCGCCTGTTGCGCGCAGCCGGTGGTACAGGCGCGCATCCCCGTCGGGCTGCAGGCTGACCACCAATATCGCCGCCCAGTAGTGCACACGCCTGAAAGCGTAGCCGACTCTCCTGGCCACAATCCGCTGCGCACTCTTGAGTCGTACGACTTCGTCGCTAGGGCTGCGTGCCAGACTAGTGCCGTGTACCTCATGATTGAGGATTCGACTCCGGCAAGCAGGCGACGCCTGAAGTTTCTTGGGCCAATGTGGATCCGCATGAGGCCAGTCACCACATTTACCACGCTAATTTAATTTTTTTCTACAATTTAATTAATTAAAGATACATTCAGAACTTGTGAAATGTTTGGTCTATTACATAAAGAAACAAGTTTTTTTCTTTTTCATAATATAGCTACATGTAGAAAATTCAAGTTATTCCCGATCTTTTTCGTCGGTATCCTTTCGTTTAACCGATGCGAGAAAAACGGTCCAAAGAAAGCTACACGCCGCGACGAAAGGCACACGATTCCGTTCCGGGATAAAGGCAAAGTTAATCGTTTGTACCAACGGCCAAACTGTCAACCCAGTGCTGTAGGTACGGGGAAATTTCAAACAAACTTCGTGTACTGCATCGCCAGCTGTGCGTCCTTCGAGCAGCGTCATAATGTATAGAAAGCTAACACCGGCGAACGGTCCATACGTCGCCTGTTCTATCGTTGCCTTTAGCAGCGCAGTGCGCAAATCCATCCGAGGCCACATTATCGTAGTTATCCGAACCCATCCGAAAAGTGTTGGCGCCACATACAGCGAGCCGTACAACGCATACCGAACACACTGGCGGTAGTCAAATGAAGCTGTAGAATAAAATGAAGGTTCTATTAAATCAACGCTGACTATTCTTTTAACAATTTGCTGCCACATTTCCTTTCCTACCAAAATTGTTGCCCTCCACGGCTTGTTGGACCAGATTTGCAGAGGGCCATAAAAAGGCGTATGTCACCATCCCACGCACCAGAGGGATTCTTATGAATTTAGAAATCATTTTTTTTTGCTTTTACAATAATGTACACTGTATCTCGTACAGTGATACCAGATACAGAGTAACAAGCTGATAATAGGTTGCGCTTAATGATGGCCTTCTTTTTCGCCAATCTTTCACACACATCGAAAAGTAGTTGTCAAACAAAAGAAAAATGAAAACACCCAGCTGACAAATTTGACAGTTCTATTTGAAAAATCGATCTAAACTCCATCATTGTTTAAATGTATGAGTGCGAAATTTCGTGTTGCCGTGTACAGACACGTGTATACTGGCAGTCGTATCTTTTCACTACAGTCTTTCAGCAAAAACCATTGCGCAGATCCCGTAAATCATGTATTTTTTAAAAGCGCGCTCCATTTCATAAACAAAACGATAACACGATAAGACGACAAAAACAATTCATAAACAAACAATACAAATCTTGGCCATTGACCAAACGATACGTCAAGGCATATGAGGTGGGATAAAAGTTGCAGTTCCGGGTACAGGAATCGGATCAACGCCGTATTTTGTGGTCTTAGGCCGGTGTCATTGCTCCGTCGGACACTTTTAAATCGGACGATATGTCAAATTTTATATGGGATTTGAATCAATTTTTTTTTATTAAATCGGCCGATTTTTATCGGCCGATTTTGCCATCTGTCAAATCCCATACAAAAATTTGACATATCGTCCGATTTAAAAAGTGTCCGACGGAGCAATGACACCGGCCTTAGGCTGGGGCTACAGTTTTACGCGAACGCACGCGTCTGCGTTTTTGACGTTTATTTTACATGCATTTAGATAGGAGCTGTCATGTGATGCGTTTTTTTGCGTTTTTCATCGCATGACAGCTCCTATCTAAATGCATGTAAAACAAACGTCAAAAACGCAGACGCGTGCGTTCGCGTAAAACTGTAGCCACAGCCTTACCCAACCTCCGCAAAAGTGGAAATACGACGAGAGTATCGATGAGCTATCGAAGTTTTCTATTTGACAGGCCGTTTGACAATGCTGTATGTCGGAAGAGCAGCTAGACATATATGTGGTAGTGCGCCATATTCTTCCGCACCCCACCGCCATCATTGATTGATGTCATCAGTTGTTGACCAACAAAAGTGAAAGATATTTCACGATCATATCATTCGATCATATTTCTCAGCGTAAGTTGAAAAAAACAATGCTAAGGATTGGTTCTTTTGTAATTCAAAGCATTTATTTCTTGTTTACGTTCCCCCGACCAGCGACAACACCAAGATCAAGCAATCTTCAAATCTTTGTTTCGCGTTCCCCCGTAGCACCGCAGTTTCTATTTCGTTCTGTGCCTCCGGAAAAACTAAAACATTGGAAAATAAACTTCATTCATTGTTTGCACCGTTTTCAATAACTGAAAACACACTTTTAAAGGACGTACTGTGCTTGATCCTGCCTCTTCCCCATCGACTAGCACGTTTGTAAAAACTACCAGTATTTCTCAAACGTTTCATATGATCCATATAAGCAAGCACCAATTATTAATTCAATTTATTGATCGAGATATAATGTTTGATGGCGGTGTTGTGCGAAAGAATATGGCGCACCAACACATACATGCCTTGCACCGGCACCCAGCTTTCTGTGCTCTCAACGTGCTGTCAATCAAAAATCCTCGATAAGGCTGGTGTCACTGCTCCGTCGCTCGCGATTTTAACGCGCGTGCTGTCAAAATTTTGTATGGGATTTGACACGCGACGCGCGATGGGATCAAAATTGTTTGATCCCATCGCGCGTCGCGTGTCAAATCCCATACAAATTTCGACAGCACGCGCGATGAAATCGCGAGCGACGGAGCAGGGACACCAGCCTAAAAGTGGAATTACGATGAGAGTATCGATGTGCTATCGAAGATTTTGCCATCCTCGATAGGTGTCCCTTGGGTACCCAGATTAAACCATGGGCTGCCATGGTTTGTCTTGCATGCTATAATTTTGGTTTGCTACTATCACCAGTAGCAAAAAAATAGCGGAGTTTCGAATCCAGATTCGAAAAAGAAGATATTCCACCCTATGGCTCCCTCTATTTGTGGTTGTGTTAGTGCACCTTTATTTCGGTTCGCTGCGCTGTAGCTGTGCTCTGTTGGGGAATTGTACGTATATGTTAGTGTATTTTTATATAGAGAGTTTCTTACCTTTAGAATTGGGGACTTCTGAACCGGCACGCTAACGACGCACGCGCTAAGCCATATGCGTTCTCGTTTAGATGGTGATAGGAAATGGGTTTTAATGATAATATTTTGCTTTTATTTACTGTCATGAATCTTCCTGGACAGGAATGCAACAAGGAGTTATGCTGTGGCCTCTGTTATACGCGAACGCATGCGTATGCCGTTTTTAACGTTTTTTACACACGCTTTAAGATAGGAGCTGTCATGCAATGAAAAACGCACAAAACCGCATCATCGATGAAAAGTCAAAGTTTTATATTTTACGCAGACGTCTGCGTTTTACATCGCGTGTGTGATGCTTTGATGTCCAGTGTATAATTTCAAAGATATATCAAAGCGAATTTTTATCCCTGGTTGATTGACTGCCAGCACAGTCTGATTCGATTGAAGAGATTTGTGGAACAACCAAAGGGACGAAGATAAATAAATATTATTAGTTGAAGAATACAAGAGTTTGTGGTGAGATAGCGACCCATTGCATAAAATATTATTCGACTTTGGCAAACTTTGACAGACTGCCTTTCGCGTCCTGCCTTAAACTTGTATCCACGAAACGTAGACTTTTTCATTAAAATGCATGTTAGAGACGAATGTCGCCCTCGTGCGCAAAGCCTCTCTAATAAAAAAATAAAAATTAAATGCATGTTCGGTGCCATCTGCGCTCACGGTTAGATTTAAGAATTTTACGCACCACACGCCACTCACCCTCTCACCCTGACAACCCAACCCGCCATTTCAATGCTATAAACTCGAGTTGGGCGGCTTATAGCGGGTTGTTGGCATCTTATAGCTGGCAGCGATAATTCCCCGCGATAGCAGCGGGATCGCGGGCTATTTCAGTGGTGAGCGCGCGAGAGCCCCAGGGCCTTGAGTTACTTCTCACGCGGGCATTTAAATTTGTTCTTTCACTCCGACGCCTGGCTTGAAATAAACACGCTGAACAAAAATTACTTGTTTTTATTTTATTTATTTACCGATTTTTTGGTTGCTTACAGTTGAATTAAACAAATCTCCTGCATCCAGTGGTAAATCTGTAATGAAAAAAAGAAAAAAAATTGGAAAAATACATATTTATCTGCAAAAATCGTCATTGAGTTGATATTGGAGGTTAACGATAGCAGAGTTGATATTGGAGGTTAACGATAGCAGAGTTGATATTGGAGGTTAACGATAGCAGAGTTGATATTGGAGGTTAACGATAGCAGAGTTGTTATTGATTATTTACTATATCAACTAAACACAGTTGATACACGAAATTACATGTTTTATCGGATATTCACGATTTGTTCATTAATCTTTTCATACGATAACACTATTTTAATGTTATTCAACATAAATTTCACGGACTTAATTTTTATAATGAAAACTGTTGAGCCATTAAATGAAAGCAAAGTGTTGGCAAATTGATGCTTTAAAAGTTATTAAGCCAAGCTTAGGGGTAAGATCCTTACTACTATGATAGTAAATACAAGAAATAGCTTACCATCTGCTCTGGCCGTCTATCCGCTATGATGATCGTCATCATGATGATGATGATGATGATGATGATCTTTCGACGATCAGGTGCACCATGGTCCAACCATCCACCTGGAGCCGCATATTCATCATTTTGGTGTGATATTTCGACAATCGGTCACACAGTACAGTCCGGCTGATAAGCTGTAAAGAACAGAACAGTACATCATTAGAAACACAGCACTACAGTTATGGAATCATAACAATTCTTCTACACAATTCTTCAATTTGTTATCCAACATCGGGGGCCGTACTCGAACTTTTGAATTGGCTCCGCAAACACAACACTATTACAACACTAGCACTGGAACAAAGCCACACTAGTGCTTACTGCTGTTCTTAAGACCCACAAATTGCAGCCATTAAAAATTATATAGGCACTTTTTTAAATAAAACCACTTCACTGCATAACTTACCTTATTGCTTACATTTCCCTGCCAAGGATCCATCGCCTCGATATGGATGCTTCGATTAGTTCGTCCGGAACTTATCATCCGGTGATAAAAACTTGTCACACTGGCTCGCACCGTACGTTGAATGGTTGATTGTAGTTTGATATTGTGAAATCTTACTTTGTAGCATCTGAAATGTAAAAATAACATGTAATTATCGGCAAAAAACTTAAGCGAACTTACCGTGCTGCTTTGTTTACATCGATATGTCAAAATCACTCTGCGTGCGAGATTCGGTGTGCGAAAGCGCAAACACATCCACACGCACATCGTCACGCGCATTCGATCGCATAAAAATGGCGCTCCGTTGCTATCGCGGCATCTGCGGCCGGCTAAGTTCGAGAGCGGCATCGAAAAATTTGGCTAAGTCCAGGAGCGATGGGTCTCCGCCGCTATCGCGGCATCTGCGGACGGCTAAGTTCGAGAGTGGCATCGCAAAAATCGGCTAAGTCCGCGACAGCTGGTTTTTTTTCTATGGAGTTTTCTCCGGGCTGCTCAATTTTTCAAATGGCACTCAATCGAGGCCAGCTGGGAAGGATCTCAATCCGTCCACCGACCTTCCACCGGCAGGTATAAAAAAGGGTGACGGAAAGGCAAAAAAGGCCTGTCATTCAGTTTTTCAGTCGCAGCGGAACATCCGAGGCGAGCATACGTGCCTGCGAAAAAGGAATTGGAGAAAGCGAAATCTACCCAGCACAGACCAGTGTTTCTTTCATTGTTTCAATACAAAAAACGTGCATCAGAAGAATATTCCACCCGCTCCAGGCGACGGAGTAAACGGGAGAACCGTTCCAGAATGGCTCGACCCAAAGGGAGATTATTCTACAAGCTACAAAAGGGAACCAACTGAACGTTAACCCTTTTATAATCGGTAAAACGATCAAAAACTATGTTGGTGAAGTGGATAGTGGTCACCCAATCGAAAGGGGACCAAGTACATGATCAAAGTGAGGAGTGAGACACAGTTTGTGAAATTACAAAAACTAAAAAAACTCATCACCGGCGAGGACATTGTTGTGGAACCACACGGTACACTGAATAGTTCGAAGTGCGTTGTCACCTGTAGAGAAGTGAGCGACATGACTGAAGAGGCAATTTGTAGTGAACTGAGTGACCAGAAAGTAACCAATGTAAAACGGTTCACCAGAAAAATAGCCGGACAACCCCAGCCAACGAACACGCTACTGCTGACTCTGAACAGCCCAACCATCCCGGAAAAAATCAACTTTGGATTACTTAAGATCGAGACAAGACCATACTACCCGAGCCCCATGCTGTGCCGACGATGCTTCGCCATTGGACACACAGCAGCAAGATGCACCACCCAGGAAAACTGTGATCGATGCAGCGAACCAGCACACGGAGAATGTGGCAATGCAGCGAAATGCCAAAACTGCGGAGGAACCCACCCAGCATCCAGCCGTTCGTGCCCCATCTTCCTTGACGAGCAGGCAATCTTAAAAATTAAAACTGACCAGAGAATTCCCTACACCCAGGCAAAGGCAAATCACGACGCAACAAAGGTTAGTGCAGAAAAACAAGTTTCATATATTCAGACCAAAGACACAACAACACAAGACAAACTATTAGAAATGATTACTGAACTCCACAAAGAAATTCAGGAACTTAAGAAAAAACTAATAAAAACAACAACTGAAAGTAGCGAAGACGAAACTGAAAACACAACAACGACGACGAAATCAGACAGTGACGAATCTGAAGAAAATGAAGTACAAATGGAAACCACGACAGAAAACAAACCAAAGACAAACAGACGCAGAAACCGCCCCTCATCCTCGGAAGAGGATTTAGCTCCCAAGTATGCCCTGAAACGGAATGCTAAAGTCCCCAAACCCGCCTCTACCCAGGGGCAAACTCCCTCTCCTTCCACAAGCAAAACTCCCGGAAAACACAGAAACCCCTCCTAACACCCATAAAACTAATCAAAACAACCTAATCAAAACAATCCACCTACCATTTCCAAAATGACTTCCACACTAGCATTGCAGTGGAACATTCGAAGTATAAACTCAAACATAAACGATTTACTTTTACTTATAACAAAATACTCACCAATAGTCATCGCCCTACAAGAAGCTTATCCCAAAAGACATATAAACAAACACTATGACTGGTACTTTAAGGAAGCCCAACCACACCATCACAATGTATGTTTGGGTGTCCTCAAAGATTACCCCCACAAAGTACTGACGATAAACACTGACCTCCCGATAGTAGCCATCCAACTTAATTCCCCAATAAAAGCCACTTTCATCAGTATATACCTTCAAAACCAACACATCCCACAACTACAGACCAAATTACAAAACTTGTTGGACACAATACCAAAACCCGTAATCTTCCTTGGTGACTTCAATGGTCACCATCCCATTTGGGGTGGCAACCGAACTTCACCTCGAGGTACCTCAATACTAAATTTCTCTATAAACAATGATCTAATAGTCACAAACCCCAACAAGCCGACCAGAATATCCCCCATAGATGGACATCATAGCACCCTCGATTTAACTATAATTTCCTCCCAACTGACTCAACATATTAAAACCAACGTTGAAACAGACACATACGGCAGCGACCATTATCCTCTCACTATCGAATTGATAGAAAATCCCGCAGAACCACAAAACAGACCAAAATACATATACAACTTAGCAGACTGGACTGGTTACAGACAAGAAATTGAATCTTATCTACGAAACCAACAAAACTGGACACCCGAGCAGTTCACAACTCTGATTCGTAACACAGCCAATTCCTTTATTCCCCGCACACCTAACAATCCCAAAAAACGCCAGGTCCCCTGGTGGAACCCCGAAGTCGCCCAAGCCATAAAACTCCGCAGAAAAACCCTAAGATCCCTCCGTAGAGCCACCAAAAACAATCCTACTCCCAACCCACACATCCTAAACCTTGCAACAGCCTACCGGACAGCAAACACATTAGCGAAAATAGCCATTAAAAAAGCAAAAGAAGAATCGTGGAACCGTTTTGTAGAGGAGATAAACCCAGAAATCACATGCAAAGAAATGTGGCGACGGGTATCTCCTCTTCACGGTTCCTCCAAAAAACCCAACCATATTCTCTACCTCAACAACACGTACACAACAAATCCAACAGAAATAGCAGAAATCTTTAACGAACATTTTTACAACACATCCGCTACTCACCACTATCCCACCCCTTTCCAAAAAACCAAAATTACAGCTGAATCCCAGGTAATAACCTTCCCTACCCTAGAACACGCTCACTACAACAAACCCTTTGGACCAGAAGAACTGACCTGGGCTCTTAATAAGTGCAAGGGAAAGTCCGCTGGTCCAGACGACATAAGCTACCCACTTCTCCAGAACCTACCATACACAGGTAAAACGACACTCCTTACAATATACAACGACATCTGGCAAACAGGTAAAATACCTACCGAGTGGAAGAACAGCCTCATTGTTCCTATTCCCAAACCGGACAAAAACCCACACGACGCTACAAACTACAGACCCATATCCCTACTCAATTGCATTGGTAAAATACTGGAACGAATGGTAAACCGCAGACTGACCCAAATACTCGAAACACAAAACCTTATCAGCGACGCACAGCACGCTTTTCGTGCTGGGCGAGGAACCGAATCATATTTTTCTTCTTTTAAATCCATGGTCCAAAATTCCTTCACAAAAAACGAAAACATTTCCTGCGCTATAATAGACATATCAAAAGCATTTGACCGAACATGGAGACACGCAATACTGGATCAACTCTCCCGCTGGGGAATCGGAGGCAACCTAACATCCTACCTCTCCGACTTCCTCACAAACCGTACTTTCCAAACCATCATACAGAACACCAGATCATCCATCAAAACCTTAGAGAATGGTGTCCCACAAGGTGCCATTCTCTCACCCACCCTGTTTAACATCTCCACTCAAACTCTGATAAACGCTCTCCCTACCGATATCATACCGTTAATATACGCAGACGACATACTCCTCATAGCAACTGGACCTTCCCCAAAACAAACCCAACAATCCCTGTTCGAAATAATTATAATTATTCTGGTTCGTGTCCCTGCTGCAAGTGTGGGGAGTGTGTGCGGGCGATCAATAGGGCACTCGGCACTCAACTCAGGGGGGCCGCGGACCCTATATAAACAGAGGATCACGGCCGAAGCGTCCTCTTTTCAATCTTCAAGTTTCAAGCGAAATAAAGTACTAATTTGTGGCCCTGCTAGCCATTGCCAACAAAATACTTTATCATTCGTTGCTTCGCAACATTCCACAAATCACGTTCAGTTTTTTTTTGTGAAGCTTCCGCAAGTAAAGCGCCGTTAGGAGTGAAGGAAATTTCGCGCATCATCGTGAAAGTGTAGTGTCGCGAGACTACCCGGAGAGACGCAGCCGCCGCCAACGAAGGACGATATTCCACCGAGCCGCGAGACTACACGTCCAAAACCGGACGCAGCCGCCGCCAACGAAGGACGATATTACCGTCGAGCCGCGAGACTAAACGTCCTAACCGGAGCGCAGCCGCACACCACAACACAAGCAGCGATGATTAGCGAGGACACCACCATCCAGCCCTGGACAAACACGACGGAGAACGCGAGCAGCAGTCGCGACGAATCTTCGTCAATCCGGGACACTAACAACAACGGACGCGCTGATCGGCGGAACGCGCGCAGCGCACCCGCAGTGCAACCAACGGTCGGCGCGGGCAGCAGCCGCGGAGAATCGCCGGGCCAAACCGAAGACGAAACAAGTGATTCGGGTGAGTTTGAATTGGAGCGTAAGGTGTTTGAGCTTGAACGCCGAAAAGTGGAGATTGAGATCGAGTTAGCGCAGTGCATGTTGGCGCGGAAAAGACGCCGTGAGAGGGCAACACAAGCCGTGAGAGGGCAACAAACCGGGGACATCGACCCGATGCTACGTGATTTAGCATTTAACATGGCTGAAGTCGGCGTTAACGGAGCGAGACAGCATGGAGGCTGCACCGCGATGGCCGCCAATCGTCAGCGGCACCCACGCGCGACAAGGATGGAAGATTCGGGAGCGCCGCGTCAGCCGGAGACGATTGCTCCGTTAACAGCCGTCGGCTATCCCGGCCCTTTGCACGCTACACTCGCGACGATTGCTCCGTTAACGGCCGCCGAGCAGCCCGGCCCTTCGCACACTACGGCCGCCGCAACCGCACACTACGAACCAGAATACATCAGCTGGCGACGCGCCGTAGATGAAAGGTATCGTTTTGGCTCAACGAATTGCACGACTCACGAAAGAGCAATGGAGGGTGACGACACTAGGGTCGGGCACGAAAATGGCGCATATGGAAATGTAGAGCAAGGTCCGCGACCGTCCACTTTCGGGTTACAAACCTTTTGTGTAACCAACCTTAGCCAGAGCCAAATCTCCGCACGTCAGGCCACTAGTAGAGATCTGCCGGTATTTACCGGAGATGCTCGGCACTGGTCGTTCTTTATTGCAAGTTATGAAAGATCTACGGCGATATGCGCTTATAGCGACGAGGAGAATCTCCTTCGGCTGCAGCGGGCGTTACGCGGCCCGGCCCTCGAGGCGGTTGAGCACCTGTTGTTGCTTCCCGAAGGACTCAAGGAGGCAATCGACACCCTGCGGACGCGGTTTGGGAGACCGGACCTCATCGTGGACGCGCTCGTGGAGAAGGTGCGGGGAATGCCGCCGCCAAGAATGTTGAAGCTGGAGACGCTAGTAGCATACGGAACCGCGGTAAAAAACTTGTGTGCCACCATTCGCATTTCGGGGCTGAAAGAATACCAGTGCAACGTGACGCTAATGAAGGAGCTCACCGCCAGGCTGCCATCGATGATACGCCTTGACTGGGCAAGGCATAAACAACGGACCAAAAATACTACGCTTGTGGACTTTGGCAACTGGTTAGGTGAGTTGGCTGATGCGAGGCGAACTTTCCCCCTTCACCAGGAACCAGCCCATGAGTGTGGAAAACGTTCAACGTCAGCCCACGAAAAGGACAACATGGATTAACACGCACACCAGCGAACCGAGGGAGCAGGCATTCAACTGTGTAGCGTGTGATGGAACCTGCGCAGTTTTGCCGGATTGCTGGCGCTTCCAATCTTTGGACGTGGCGGCGAGACACCACATCGTGAATGCTGCTAAACTGTGCCGCAACTGCCTTCACTCGCACAACGGATCATGTCGCGCGTGCAGCTGTGGGGTGGTGGGCTGCATGATAAAACATCACAGATTGCTGCACGAGGACAACGAAAACGGTTTCGCGCATGACATGACACCACGACGACCCGGACCACGCGGACACGGCGCCAGGACATACGACGGGAACGCACCGAGGCACCAGGAATACGACGCGCATTACCGCACTAGAACACCGGCTGACGACACACGCACTGACACAGCACAACGGCACACTCGCACGAATCACGTGACCACTCACAACACCCACTCATCGGACTTAGACGCTGGAGGCGCATTGTTACGGTATGTACCGATTAAATTATACGGTAGTGGAACCATCGTTAAGGCGTTTGCCTTCATCGACGACGGATCTGCATCCACATTCATCGAACATGGGTTGATGGAGGAGCTGGGTTTGCGAGGTACGCCTCGTCCATTATGTCGTCCTTGGTGACTTCAATGGTCACCATCCCATTTGGGGTGGCAACCGAACTTCACCTCGAGGTACCTCAATACTAAATTTCTCTATAAACAATGATCTAATAGTCACAAACCCCAACAAGCCGACCAGAATATCTCCCATAGATGGACATCATAGCACCCTCGATTTAACTATAATTTCCTCCCAACTGACTCAACATATTAAAACCAACGTTGAAACAGACACATACGGCAGCGACCATTATCCTCTCACTATCGAATTGATAGAAAATCCCGCAGAACCACAAAACAGACCAAAATACATATACAACTTAGCAGACTGGACTGGTTACAGACAAGAAATTGAATCTTATCTACGAAACCAACAAAACTGGACACCCGAGCAGTTCACAACTCTGATTCGTAACACAGCCAATTCCTTTATTCCCCGCACACCTAACAATCCCAAAAAACGCCAGGTCCCCTGGTGGAACCCCGAAGTCGCCCAAGCCATAAAACTCCGCAGAAAAACCCTAAGATCCCTCCGTAGAGCCACCAAAAACAATCCTACTCCCAACCCACACATCCTAAACCTTGCAACAGCCTACCGGACAGCAAACACATTAGCGAAAATAGCCATTAAAAAAGCAAAAGAAGAATCGTGGAACCGTTTTGTAGAGGAGATAAACCCAGAAATCACATGCAAAGAAATGTGGCGACGGGTATCTCCTCTTCACGGTTCCTCCAAAAAACCCAACCATATTCTCTACCTCAACAACACGTACACAACAAATCCAACAGAAATAGCAGAAATCTTTAACGAACATTTTTACAACACATCCGCTACTCACCACTATCCCACCCCTTTCCAAAAAACCAAAATTACAGCTGAATCCCAGGTAATAACCTTCCCTACCCTAGAACACGCTCCCTACAACAAACCCTTTGGACCAGAAGAACTGACCTGGGCTCTTAATAAGTGCAAGGGAAAGTCCGCTGGTCCAGACGACATAAGCTACCCACTTCTCCAGAACCTACCATACACAGGTAAAACGACACTCCTTACAATATACAACGACATCTGGCAAACAGGTAAAATACCTACCGAGTGGAAGAACAGCCTCATTGTTCCTATTCCCAAACCGGACAAAAACCCACACGACGCTACAAACTACAGACCCATATCCCTACTCAATTGCATTGGTAAAATACTGGAACGAATGGTAAACCGCAGACTGACCCAAATACTCGAAACACAAAACCTTATCAGCGACGCACAGCACGCTTTTCGTGCTGGGCGAGGAACCGAATCATATTTTTCTTCTTTTAAATCCATGGTCCAAAATTCCTTCACAAAAAACGAAAACATTTCCTGCGCTATAATAGACATATCAAAAGCATTTGACCGAACATGGAGACACGCAATACTGGATCAACTCTCCCGCTGGGGAATCGGAGGCAACCTAACATCCTACCTCTCCGACTTCCTCACAAACCGTACTTTCCAAACCATCATACAGAACACCAGATCATCCATCAAAACCTTAGAGAATGGTGTCCCACAAGGTGCCATTCTCTCACCCACCCTGTTTAACATCTCCACTCAAACTCTGATAAACGCTCTCCCTACCGATATCATACCGTTAATATACGCAGACGACATACTCCTCATAGCAACTGGACCTTCCCCAAAACAAACCCAACAATCCCTGTTCGAAATAATTATAATTATTCTGGTTCGTGTCCCTGCTGCAAGTGTGGGGAGTGTGTGCGGGCGATCAATAGGGCACTCGGCACTCAACTCAGGGGGGCCGCGGACCCTATATAAACAGAGGATCACGGCCGAAGCGTCCTCTTTTCAATCTTCAAGTTTCAAGCGAAATAAAGTACTAATTTGTGGCCCTGCTAGCCATTGCCAACAAAATACTTTATCATTCGTTGCTTCGCAACATTCCACAAATCACGTTCAGTTTTTTTTGTGAAGCTTCCGCAAGTAAAGCGCAGTTAGGAGTGAAGGAAATTTCGCGCATCATCGTGAAAGTGTAGTGTCGCGAGACTACCCGGAGAGACGCAGCCGCCGCCAACGAAGGACGATATTCCACCGAGCCGCGAGACTACACGTCCAAAACCGGACGCAGCCGCCGCCAACGAAGGACGATATTACCGTCGAGCCGCGAGACTAAACGTCCTAACCGGAGCGCAGCCGCACACCACAACACAAGCAGCGATGATTAGCGAGGACACCACCATCCAGCCCTCCCAACCAAGAAAATCGGAGTATGATTTTCATGCATCTCGCTCTGGCGCGTGCCCCGGGGTACATGCGCTGTCTCACTGACTGCGCCGATCCGTAGTCGGCGGTAGACACTCACCAAGCGGTGCGCAAATTCTCACACGCATGCCATGCATTGAACAGCCTATGCACGACCGTCACCGCCGGCGTGCGGGCGAGAACTGACATGCTAGGGTAGGGGATCTTTTTTCTATCTCCGCACGACTGGACATCTGAGAGAACGCAGCACGCTCTGTGCAGCGGACTTACGATTTCTTCAACACGCAGCGCCTACCGATGCAGCCCGGCAGGCCGACTCTTATACCGTTAAAGAACACACATATCTATAAGAGCTCTATGGCCGAGCGAGTTGACCGACACACTCATGACACAAAGAAACAGAGAGAGGGGAGAGGAAGGTGGGAGAGTAGTGAAGGAATGGAAGAGAAGAGCCAGACCCGAGCCGGTGTCGGCTCTCCCATTTTTTTCGGATCGGGTCGCGCGAGCCGAGCTCAATCCCCATTCGTTTGAAAAGGAAGAATAATTTTGTGAAATGAATGTCGACATTCACTCGGCAACAATTCTAGCGAAAACCGGCGTGGTCGCCAGTGGCGGATTAAGTGTACTATGGGCCCCAAGCAGTAACATATTGGAGGCCCTCAAATAAATAACAAAACGTAAACATGATTTTTAAATATAACACAAAACTTTTTTAAATTTTGCAATCATGGTTTAATACATTAAAAAATATGTAAATGAAATAAACTAAGCAATAGTAATCAAATGATACGTAAATATAGCATGAATAAGAAGGTCGTTTTTTTTAAAGCTTTCAGGTAGTCACACTGAGCTCTGAATTTAAAAAAATTACAATTATCCCTATTTTCAGAGCCAACTTATACTATATCCTATGTAATTCTGTTATAGTATAGTATAGTAAAGTTTTTATAGAATCAATGGCGTCATTTTCAATGTACAAAACTGCTAAATCATTCAATTTTTCCTCGCAGATTGTTCTTCTTAAATAATTTTTAATACGTTTTAAAACAGAGAACTACCTTTCTCCTGAAGCGTTTGAAATAGGCAATGTCAAAAAGATTTTAAGCATGATTTCGATTTTTGGGAACGTGCAGGACATTTGTTGGAGCGCACAAAGAGAACAACCCGTTCGGTAGAAGTGTAACCTTAGACTACTTTATTATTCCCAATGCAAGATATAACACGAATACTTATCTTCTGAACTAACACTAATCCTTGCACATACCCATGCACACTAATCCCATAATTCCTGTCATCACTGCGGCGCCTTAGCCTACATGTAGGCGCCAACATTCCCGACCACCATAAAAATTCAATTTTTATACCTAACTTAATGGCCTAGCTTTCCTATCTATAAACATTTACACTAGTCCACCTCTGTTGGTAAAATACAAATTCTGCTCACTGGCCTCTTAACATTATGCGCCTGGGCCGTACGCAACGTAACCACCCGAACAACCCCATCCGGGCCCGGGTGCACCCCCGTTACTCTCGCCAACTGCCAGCTCATGGGTGGAACATTATCTTCCCGAACAATGACCATCATTCCAACATTGATAGGTGTCGCTGACCCCTTCCACTTGTTTCGGGCATGCAATTGCTGCAGGTACTCCACATGCCAACGGTCCCAGAAATGTTGCTTTCGTTGCTGTACCAATCGCCAATGGTCCAGCCTACTTTCCGGGATCGTTCTCAGGTCCACTTCCATCAGTTGTTGCATGTTTGTACCTGTGAGAAAATGACCAGGTGTTAGTGCTTCTAAATCATTTGGGTCATTGGAGAGTGGAGTGATTGGTCGTGAGTTAAGGCACGATTCAACCTCGGCTAGCAGTGTCATCATATCCTCCTGGGACATCGACGCCGTGCCTACTACCCGCTGTAGATGACGTTTCATCGACTTCACCGCTGCTTCCCATAAACCTCCGAAGTGGGGTGCGCGGGGTGGAATAAACTTCCACTTAATTTGCTTCTCCGCACTCCATGTTGCAATCTCGTTCCGGTGTTCTGATGATTTGAGTAGCTCATACAGTCGATGCAATTCGTTAGCTGCTCCCCTGAAGTTTGTGCCATTGTCCGAATGAATTTCAGACACTAAACCTCGCTTTGCTACAAATCTCCTTAAGGCGGCCAGAAATGCAGCCGTGCTTAGATCCGACACCAGCTCCAAATGCACAGCTCGTGTCACGAAACATACAAAAACTGCTACAAACGCTTTAACAGGAACAGCTCGCCTGTGACTTCCCTTGACGTACACAGGTCCACAGTAATCGACTCCGGTGACTGCAAAAGGTCTGGCTTCAGACACTCTGCATGCTGGTAAGTCACCCATAGGCTGAACTACTGATTTTGGTCTGCATCTGAAGCACCGAACACACTGATGGTAGACTCGCCTTACCACAGCCCTCGCTCCCAACAACCAGAACCGTTGTCGCAGCGAGTTCAACATAAGTTGTGGCCCAGCATGAAGCAACTTGGTGTGATAATGGGCTGCTAACATCGTCGCCAACGGATGTCCCTTTGGAACAACTATCGGGTACTTCATCGCTGCACTCACTGTTGCGTTCCTTAGCCTGCCATTCACCCGAATTAGCCCGTCTTCGTCCATATACGGGCTACAGTCCTTCAATGGCGACGACCGTGGCAATTCTAATTTCTTCTTCAAAGACTTCAACTCCCCAGCGAAGTGCTCCTCCTGTGCCAGTCGACACAACGCGTGCTCCGCTCTGCTCAAGTCGCCCGCAGTCAAGGGTACGATGGTTCTCCCTTTCCGCATCACTGTCTTCGATCGCGTTCGCAAAGCTAGCAGATATCGCAAACAATACCCCACCACTCTACGAAGTGTCGTAAACCTTGAATAACGTGCAAACAGCCAAGCACTGAAGCTCTCTTCATGGTCTGAAGAGACCAGTACCGTCGTCGCTCGCTCTTCGCCTGTCGGTTCTTCTCCCTTCTTTGCCATCGGTACCTCTGGCCACTCTTCTTCTGGTTTACTCAGCCATGCCGGCCCCGACCACCATTGTCTGGCCTGAAGAAATTCCTTTGGGTCAGACCCTCTGGAAACTATATCTGCGGGATTCTCCACACCAGGTACGTGCCGCCATTGGCAACCCTCCGTGAGTCTTTGTATCTTCGCTGTCCGATTTGCCACGAACGTTTTCCAATTGTTGTGTGGAGACCTTATCCAATGCCATACGGTCATTGAATCCGTCCACAATACTACTCGTACTCCTGATGGCAAAGCCTTTCCTACTACTCGGTACAGGTTGCTACCGAGCAGAGCTGCACATAGCTCCAACCTCGCAATCGTCAACCTTTGGGATAATGGCGCGACCTTTGATTTCGAGACCATCAGCCTCACAGTTATCTCATTGGATGTTGACATGTTGCGAATGTAACAGCATGCTCCGTACCCCTTCTCTGACGCATCGACGAATACGTGGCATTGCATGTCGTCTGAGAGGGTGGCTATGGCTGTCCTTGGCACCATCACTTCAGCCAATAATGATAGTTGGGGATAAAAGGCTGCCCATTCCAACAGAACCTTTTCTGGCAATTCATCGTCCCAACCCCAAGGATTTCCCTTGTCATCCTTTAACGACCATATCTGTTGCATGAACAACTTCGCCTTCATCTTCACGGGATCTACAAACCCTAAGGGGTCATAAATCTTTGCCACGTAGGCCAACACTTGTCGCTTTGTTCGCTTCGCCTCGCCATCCTCCGGGAGTCTCACCTGCACCTGCAATACATCCGATGATGGAGTCCACAACAACCCCAAAGTTGACACTGCGTTATTGTCGGATTCCACTGCCAGCTCTTGCTGTTCGGTATTGGCGATGTACTCCGGTGAAATTGCTGCAAGCGCCTCGGGATTGTTAGAAGCCCACTTTCGGAGACCAAATCCTCCTTTGCTCAGCAGAGTATCCAATTCTCCTGCTATCTCTCTGGCTTCCTCTTTGCTGTCAGCGCCTGACAACAAATCATCGACGTAAAAGTCATCCATGCACCTCATTGCCTTAGGATACCTTACGCCCTCATCCTCGAAGATCCTCCTTAACGATCTGATGGCTAAGTATGGTGCACAAGCCATACCATACGTTACGGTGTTCAACCTGTACACCGCTACCTCCTCGTCAGTGTTCGCCCTCCACAACACGCGTTGCAAATCCTTATCCCGTTCCGATACTAAAACCTGCCGATACATTTTTTCTACATCGGCAACCAAAGCGACAGGTCTCATCCGGAACCGCAGTAAAATAGAAACAATGTCATCCTGTAACCTCGGCCCCGTCAGTAGAACGTCATTCAGGCTTCGGCCCGTGCTGCACCTACAGGACGCATCAAACACCACGCGGCACTTAGTCGTCGTGCTATCCACCTTCAACACAGCGTGGTGTGGCAAATAGAACCGAGGTCTTCCATCTTCCAAATCTTCATCACACGCGGAAACTTTCGTCATGTGCCCCAATTCAATGTACTCCGACATAAACTCCTTATACGCAGCATTTAGACGTTCATCTCCACTCAAACGTCGCTCTAACGCCTTAAAACGCCTAGTTGCCGCCGGTAACGAATCACCCAATACTTTCTCGAAGTTCTGAATCTTTGGCAACTGCACGATGTATCTCCCACCTTCAGTCCGACGAGTTGTATCCAAAAACCATTTTTCACAATCTTCCTCCTCCTTTGATACAGCTCGTTCCTCTGGCACTGCTTCAAGCTCCACTAATTGTTTCATCAACACGTTTAGATCGTCTTCTGCTACGCAGGAACATACTAAATCAGTGGTGGCTTCACACGGCATCTCTTCCTTTCCACTGACAATCCATCCAAGCCGTGTCTCAAGTAACATAGGAAGATTTGGAGCAAGCCTCAACTGTCCTTGCTGTAGCATCTCGGCAAAATGTTCTCCTCCGATCAACAAATCAATGCATTCACTCCTACAAAATGCCGGATCCGCCAACGTCAACCCAACCGGTATCTTCCAATGTTGTATAGTTCTGGTTTGCGCAGGAAACCTTGCCGTCACGCTAGGCAGCACCAAACAATTCAGTGAAGCCATAAAAGGTGAAACTCGTGACTTCATGGTTGCTGTCACTGTACTTTCAGCCCTTAGTTTCACAGCACCAATTCCGGACAAAGGCTTGTTGATTCGCCGTTTCCTCAACCGCAGTTGCTGAACAAGTCTTTCACTAATAAAGTTCGATTGCGATCCCTGGTCCAGCAGTGCTCTGGCGGGCAACTCCACACCATCTTCGTTGCACACCAAAACCTGGGCTGTCGACAACCAAACCAACCCTTGCTTGGCTACCTCAACCTGCGTGGTTGCGGTTATATTCCCTTCAGTCCTTGCTTGTGCGACCTTGGTGTCCTGCGTGCAAACCAACGTGTGATGCCTTCCTCTGCATCGGCCGCAACTTCTACCCACCCTACAGAATCTCGCCTGGTGACCCTTGCCAAGGCAGTTAAAGCATAATGCCTCTTCCTTCACAACCCTTTGACGGTCTTGAGTTGTCATCTTCTCGAAGGAAGGGCATTTTGTTAGGGTGTGGTCTGCATGACACACCTCGCATCCTCTAGGTGGCCTCCTTGGTGTCTGTGCAGCACAAGCTAATGTAGAGGTAGGATACTGTCTTTGAGTTTGCATACACGTCTTCCTTGGTGAAGCTTGCTCTTTACGTGGGTTTCGCGACTCTATTGCTTGCCTTGTCTCAATGCGGTTAGCTTTATTAACCACCGAATTGGTTAATATTTTTATCCTTCGCTCACAAAACTCCATCAGCGTCTCGAATGTGTCTTCTTGTACGTCGCTGGTGGCGAGCTCATACGCCATCAATGTTTCCACATCAAGCTTGTACCTCACCAAGCTAGATAGTGGCGTATTCCAACTAGCCACCGGTTCCTTTAGACGTCCCATGCCCCGAACCAGCCGCCTTGACTCGTTAACGATGCGAGTCAACTCCTCCGGGGTCGGCCCGGTCATCCCGTCGAGGTCCACCAGTGCCTTAAAATACTCTCTCTTTAGTGTTTTTGTATCATCGAACCGCTTTAGCAAAGCGTCCCAAGTTGATGCATAATTTCCTTCAATAAGCTGAACATGTTCGAATAGTGTTGCTGCCTCGCCTTTCAAGGACGCCAGCAAGTACTGCAGCTTAACCGTGTCCGACAAATCACTCACATCATGGACCATTGCGGTGAATCTATCTTTAAAACTTATCCACTGCGTGTGGTCGCCACTAAACGCCGGAAGCTCAATTTTCGGGAGCCGCATCTGCGAGGAGCTTGTAAACGTGTGCTGCATAGTGCTGTTTGCACTTGGTCGCGTACTCTCTACTCTGGTCTGTTTATCAAGTAAGAAGCCTTTCACCATGCTATACTTCTTGTTGAAGTCTGCTCTTTCATTGCGAAGCTGCACTTCATCGCACTCCTCCCACTCAGACAGCAGTTTTTCTCTCGCATTTATAAACAAAGTTTTATCATCTTCGAGAGCAACTAATTGGCAGCCCACTTCTACTATGTTTGCCTCCACGTAATTTTCCATAAATTGCACATACTGATCTATGCTGCTCAACCGATCCATGTACACCCGCTTCAACTGTCGCACCGTTTTATCAGTGACCGGCATTGTGGCGAGTTCGTACCAACAGCTAGCAATCAGCCACAAATCAATGTACTCAGCGTACAACACTCTCCAACAACGGTGAACAGCAACAGCAGCTACAGCACAATCCTCAACAGCAGCAACAGCATACAAATCTCCAACCAACAGATCAGCACAAGACAAATCTCTAAAGCATCAACAATCTCCAAACGCAGCAACAATCGCCAACAGCCGCAACAATAGAACAGCAACCGCCAACAGCAGCAACAATACAACCGCAATCTCTCAAAGCAGCAACAGTCTAACAAGAAACAACCGAGAGCGCGCGAAATCACACCTTTACGCAACTGCCAATAATTTGTCCACCACTGTATGGCAAGACCACTATGTCTGAACTGACGCCGAATTTTGAGCGGCAAACTGCTTATACAAAATGGTGCTTATACAAAATGGTTCCACGTTTCGACTTGGCCGAATTAACCGTTTACCAAGCCTTTCATTAGCAGCATCCAACCAACTCTCCAGTATCCAGCATACTTCTCGTTCTCCACCAGCCCGCACGATTGATAATCAAAGTATTTGCGCACAAATCCACGCAACGCAGACACCAGCAAATTGCAATTATCACAACGTACAAATCGTACACCCGCGCAGTCGTAACCCGCGCGACCCGAATTGACCCGACGCGACCGGGTCCAGAGTTCGTCTTTTTTCTGCACCGCTACAAACTTCGTTCGCGCTGACTCTTCCAATACACGTCGAAATCACTTGACGTGAAACTCACAATGTCCCGTGAATCTAAGTAAATTCACCACCTGAACGCACTTCAATTTGCACCTCCGCGGCACGGTTCAATATCTCTCAACGGTTCGAAGGACCAAATGTTGGAGCGCACAAAGAGAACAACCCGTTCGGTAGAAGTGTAACCTTAGACTACTTTATTATTCCCAATGCAAGATATAACACGAATACTTATCTTCTGAACTAACACTAATCCTTGCACATACCCATGCACACTAATCCCATAATTCCTGTCATCACTGCGGCGCCTTAGCCTACATGTAGGCGCCAACAACATTTCTTTGGCTAATTGATATGTTTGCAATATCTATAAATTATTTCCAAGCCTATCTTCTTCTTTCATGATTGCCAAGAAATGATCCAGTTCATCTTCCAAACCATACATCAATATCATTTGCGTACATTCCTTTGATATATGCGATTGCATTTGCTTTTTTTCTGGACCCAACATCGTGTCAAAAAACAGACGGAAAGGTTCCAGTACCGATTCGCATTTTTGTGCACGTTGTTCGAGCTGGAACATTATATTGTCGCATATAACGTTAAACTAATCTATCTTCCTAACTTAATTTAGCGTCACTCTTCCCACCTGTCGATTAAGAACTTCAATCCACATTTTAACCGTCGTTGAAATTCGAACAATACTACTCTTTAAATTGACACAAAAACACATTGAGCGAAGAGGGCAAATCAGAAAATTAAAACCTTGCATACGGTCACTCAAACTGCTTCCCCTGAATAACCATTACAAAAGACAGTAGCGCACACTGAATGTCGGTAACTTATTTTCCGTAGAAATTTGGCCAGAATTAGGTAAACCATGGTTGCAACCTTACCAATTAAAACAAAATCGAGGAAAATAACGGGGCCTCATGCATGCTCGGGGCCCCCAGCAGCTGCTTACTTTGCGTACCGTATGATCCGCCCCTGGTGGTCGCTTCATTGGGCTGGGCAAACACGACGGAGAACGCGAACAGCAGTCGCGACGAATCTTCGTCAATCCGGGACACTAACAACAACGGACGCGCTGATCGGCGGAACGCGCGCAGCGCACCCGCAGTGCAACCAACGGTCGGCGCGGGCAGCAGCCGCGGAGAATCGCCGGGCCAAACCGAAGACGAAACAAGTGATTCGGGTGAGTTTGAATTGGAGCGTAAGGTGTTTGAGCTTGAACGCCGAAAAGTGGAGATTGAGATCGAGTTAGCGCAGTGCATGTTGGCGCGGAAAAGACGCCGTGAGAGGGCAACACAAGCCGTGAGAGGGCAACAAACCGGGGACATCGACCCGATGCTACGTGATTTAGCATTTAACATGGCTGAAGTCGGCGTTAACGGAGCGAGACAGCATGGAGGCTGCACCGCGATGGCCGCCAATCGTCAGCGGCACCCACGCGCGACAAGGATGGAAGATTCGGGAGCGACGCGTCAGCCGGAGACGATTGCTCCGTTAACAGCCGTCGGCTATCCCGGCCCTTTGCACGCTACACTCGCGACGATTGCTCCGTTAACGGCCGCCGAGCAGCCCGGCCCTTCGCACACTACGGCCGCCGCAACCGCACACTACGAACCAGAATACATCAGCTGGCGACGCGCCGTAGATGAAAGGTATCGTTTTGGCTCAACGAATTGCACGACTCACGAAAGAGCAATGGAGGGTGACGACACTAGGGTCGGGCACGAAAATGGCGCATATGGAAATGTAGAGCAAGGTCCGCGACCGTCCACTTTCGGGTTACAAACCTTTTGTGTAACCAACCTTAGCCAGAGCCAAATCTCCGCACGTCAGGCCACTAGTAGAGATCTGCCGGTATTTACCGGAGATGCTCGGCACTGGTCGTTCTTTATTGCAAGTTATAAAAGATCTACGGCGATATGCTCTTATAGCGACGAGGAGAATCTCCTTCGGCTGCAGCGGGCGTTACGCGGCCCGGCCCTCGAGGCGGTTGAGCACCTGTTGTTGCTTCCCGAAGGACTCAAGGAGGCAATCGACACTCTGCGGACGCGGTTTGGGAGACCGGACCTCATCGTGGACGCGCTCGTGGAGAAGGTGCGGGGAATGCCGCCGCCAAGAATGGAGAAGCTGGAGACGCTAGTAGCATACGGAACCGCGGTAAAAAACTTGTGTGCCACCATTCGCATTTCGGGGCTGAAAGAATACCAGTGCAACGTGACGCTAATGAAGGAGCTCACCGCCAGGCTGCCATCGATGATACGCCTTGACTGGGCAAGGCATAAACAACGGACCAAAAATACTACGCTTGTGGACTTTGGCAACTGGTTAGGTGAGTTGGCTGATGCGAGGCGAACTTTCCCCCTTCACCAGGAACCAGCCCATGAGTGTGGAAAACGTTCAACGTCAGCCCACGAAAAGGACAACATGGATTAACACGCACACCAGCGAACCGAGGGAGCAGGCATTCAACTGTGTAGCGTGTGATGGAACCTGCGCAGTTTTGCCGGATTGCTGGCGCTTCCAATCTTTGGACGTGGCGGCTAGACACCACATCGTGAATGCTGCTAAACTGTGCCGCAACTGCCTTCACTCGCACAACGGATCATGCCGCGCGCGCAGCTGTGGGGTGGTGGGCTGCATGATAAAACATCACAGATTGCTGCACGAGGACAACGAAAACGGTTTCGCGCATGACATGACACCACGACGACCCGGACCACGCGGACACGGCGCCAGGACATACGACGGGAACGCACCGAGGCACCAGGAATACGACGCGCATTACCGCACTAGAACACCGGCTGACGACACACGCACTGACACAGCACAACGGCACACTCGCACGAATCACGTGACCACTCACAACACCCACTCATCGGACTTAGACGCTGGAGGCGCATTGTTACGGTATGTACCGATTAAATTATACGGTAGTGGAACCATCGTTAAGGCGTTTGCCTTCATCGACGACGGATCTGCATCCACATTCATCGAACATGGGTTGATGGAGGAGCTGGGTTTGCGAGGTACGCCTCGTCCATTATGTCTGAGATGGACTGGCGACACCACGAGGGAAGAAGTTGGATCGGTGGAGGTCGGCCTGACCATCGCCGGTGATTTTGACGCGGCCACAAGGTATGCGCTTCCAAAAGTGCACACGGTGCGCAAGCTTTCCTTACCGCCGCAGACTGTATCGCTTGACCGACTTGCGGAGCGTTACAATCATTTAAAGGGTATTCCGGCTGCTTCGTATGAGCGGGCCTGCCCTCGTGTGCTGATAGGAGTGGATTATTGTCACCTGTTTAAAACAATAAAATACAGGGAAGGGAAGTGGGGAGAGCCGGCCGCGGCAAAGACACGTTTAGGGTGGACAGTGTTTGGCCCACTCCCAGAACAGCCGACACTTGACAGCCACTTGTGCTTTGCGACGACGGCAACGACGAGCGATGAAGAACTGAATGCAGCCCTTAGGAAACATTTTGCCTTGGAATCATTAGGCATCGTGAGCCTCAAGCAGCCACTACGCTCGGCGGATGAGGAACGAGCACTCCGTTTGCTCAGCTCGCGAACACGATTGCTGACACGGCGGTTTGAAACTGGGTTGATCTGGCGATTTGATGACGTAAAATTACCCCCAAGCCGCGAGATGGCCATTCGGCGCCACGAGTGCCTGACGAAGAAATTGAAAAGGAATCCAGCGTTAGCAAAAGCCATGATAGAAAAGATGAAGGAGTACGAAACCAAAGGCTACGTGCGACGACTGATGCCAACCGAGCTTCGAAGTAGAGGTCAGCGTGATTGGTACTTACCCATATTCCCGGTTACCAACCCAAACAAACCGGGAAAGATACGGGTTGTATTTGATGCGGCAGCCAAATCAAACCGGGTAAGCCTCAACGATTTCCTACTTCCAGGACCAGACCAAGTTCCTTCACTAGTCGGCGTATTGCAAAAATTCCGCGAAGGAAGGGTGGCGATAGTGGGCGACATTCGGGAGATGTTCTTCCAGGTGAAGATGAGGCCTGATGATCAAAGAAGCCAGAGATTTCTTTGGATCGGCGGCGATGACATCAACGATGAGATTTGTGTGTTCGCAGTTGCCGTCATGACCTTCGACGCGACGTGCTCGCCGGGTAGCGCCCAGTATGTCATGAAAATCAACGCGGCACGATTTGCAGACGAATATCCACGAGCCGCTGCGTGCATTCAGCATGAACATTACGTGGACGATATGTTGGCGAGTGTCGAGACCGAGCAGGAAGCTTTGACGCTGGCACGGGAAGTGCGATATGTTCATGCTCAAGGCGGATTTGAGATCCGCAATTGGGTGTCGAGTTCCATGTTCATCGTCAAACAGCTGTGTCATGAGACGGGAACTTCACCTCAGGGGATGATTAAGATGACGACCGATTCCCCAACTGAAAAGGTTTTAGGGCTGTGGTGGGACACATCTAAGGACGTTTTCGTGTTTCGTATCAGCCCACGACACGACAAGGAGCTGTTGTCCGGGAACAGGATCCCGACCAAACGTGAGCTGTTGCGCTTCCTAATGGTAATCTATGATCCACTAGGTCTCGTTGGAAATTTCCTGATGGGCCTAAAAATTATTTTACAAGATGCTTGGAGAAGCGGCAGGCAGTGGGACGATGCGTTGGACGACGATCTCACGCGAAAATGGCTGACCTGGATAGCGACTTTACCGGCCCTACAAGATGTCAGCGTTCCGAGGTGTTACCGTCACATCGCACCCCCTACCAGCGATATACAATTGCACATCTTCTGCGACGCAGGCGAGGGTGGCATGGCTGCTGTCGCATACCTTAGATTCGACACCGGTTCAAAGGTTGAATGTGAGTTAGCACAACCCGCAACACCGAGCACCGAGCGAGCGCAATATAACATAAATATCAACATCCGAGCCGAGAGCACATTTTCTGCAGCGCAGCATAAAATGTGTCACCAACCATCGTCGACCGAATCATGCTCGAATCATGATCGCTGCCAGAAGTAAACATCGATCGCCATCGGACGACGCAGCTATAAAACATCGCAGCCCGCTCAATCATCGGTTCTTTCCTGCATTCTCCAGACACCGAGACGGACCGGCGTGATACCCGTACCGTGTAGGATCGCATCCCGCGTTCACGAGTTTAACTAAGAGTTGTTAATAAAATAGAAATAATTTTTTAAAAACTCTAAACCCGTGAGTGCGTTACTAACTGGCGCCCGAATAGGGACCCTCCGTTGTTTTCTCATTAATCAAGTGTGAGTGACCACGTAAGAGTGAAGTTGCAACATAAGACTAGTGACGAACAAGTTTTCCCGATCGCCCCGTGAAAAGTGACATTTCCTGTGGCAGCTGTACGTTAGATACCCAAGTATCTTCAGGTGGCTAATCACTCATCCTGTTGGAAAAGGGATGAATTCGGCGTACTGAGAAGGAAGACAGCAACGTTGGGGTCATCGCCTCGACCGAATCGACTTCGACCGTAAGAGGTAACGGAGCAGCGGCCGACAGAAGGTAATAGGATTCGATAACTCCCAAACAACGCGCTTCGAAACGTTCCTGACCGCGACTGTTAAAGGATTCAAAGCAGGACGACACGTATCCCGCAGTTTTGTGGCATACCCACAAAATGTTTGGAAAATACATGTAAGTAAAGAGAAGAGAAAATATTAAAAATAACTACAGTGAATAGTGAAACACACACTTTTAAAAAAACAAGTGAATTAAAACTGGAAAACCTTATCCAGGCATTAAACAATTTCTCTTTCAAAATGTCACGTCCCGAAGTTGACCAAATATTAAGCAGAATAACTGCACTAGAAGCTCGTGGAAACACGACAGTGTCTGAGGACTATAATGATCCTCCTTTGTACTTTACAAAACCGGACGGAAGTGCCGTCAATCCGGACACATTTGAAAAGATTCCCGACCTCGTGAAAGATTTGCCGATCTTTTCGGGAGATCCCAGCGAATTGAACAGCTGGATAAGTGATGTTGATAGTTTGGTTAAACTATACCAAACATCAGCACGGAATACAGTGGAATCACAAAACAAATATCATATGATATGTAGATTCATTCGTAGAAAAATTCGAGGGGAAGCAAATGACTCCCTAGTAGCCTCAAACGTGGGCATTAATTGGAACCTAATCAAGAAAACGTTAATAACATATTATGGGGAGAAACGAGATCTGGAAACATTAGATTTCCAACTAATGAACGTGCAACAACGCGGATGCACTCTTGAAGTATATTACGACGAAGTGAATCGTCTAATGTCGCTAATAGCAAACCAAATTAAAACGGATGACCGTTTCAGTCATCCAGAAGCATCAAAGGCATTAATAGAAACATATAATAAAAAAGCGGTTGATTCGTTCATCCGAGGACTAGATGGAGATGTATACAAATTCATAAGAAATTATGAACCATCATCTCTAGCAGCAGCTTATAGCTACTGTATCTCATTTCAAAATATTGAATGTAGAAAAATGCTTACCAAACCAAGAACGATGCCAGTGCCAACAGCGCCCAGAAATCTTATCCCACAAGTACCGCATCCTCCACGGAATGCATTTAACAGACCCCCTCTACCACCAAAACCATTCGTTAATCGACATTTTGCACCAATGCAAAAGCCGTTTGGAATGCGACCAAACTATAACAACAATTTTCAAAATTTTAAACCAACAGGTTTACCACCCAAAAATCCTTTTAGACAACAAGATCCAGAACCCATGGATGTGGATCAATCCATAAGGTCTAGACAAATTAATTATGGGAACCGACCAGGCTCCTCCCGAAACAATCGACCACCACTAAAAAGACAACGAGTCTTTAATGTCGAAACCATTCAAAAAAATCAAGGTAACCCAGTGGAATACTCAGATTATAACGAAGAAAGTTTGAAGGAGTATGATGAGTCTGAAATGTCCTCATACGAACGTTACATGAAAAATCATGACAAACAACATGATGATGAAACAGAAGAGCTTGAAGAATGTGAATTAAATTTTTTAGAATAAATTCTACATTACCTTACTTTCTATATTATGGTAATGTAGAACAACCATTGAAAATGCTGATCGATACAGGATCCAACAAAAATTTCATTCATCCACGCTTTGCAAAAATTTCCCATGACGTAGAGAAACCATTTTTTATCTCTTCGGTTGGAGGAGATATCGAAATTAATAAATTCTCAAAAGCCAGATTATTCAAACCATACTCTAACACCATGATAAAATTATTCCATCTAGCAAACATAAAATCATTTGATGCTATCATCGGACATGAAACGTTAAAAGAATTAAAAGCAGTAATCGATACTGCAAATGAAAAATTAATTATTGACAACAAATTCACAATACCTATTTTACAGTATAAACTACAGCAAGTTAATCAAATAAAAGTAAGAGACGATCATCTCCAAGCCTATCACAAACATGAGTTAAAAAAACTTCTTACAGAATTTCAAGATATTTTCCATCCTCCAGATAAAAAACTTCCATTTACCACAAAGGTAAAAGCAGAAATAAGAACAACAGATAATTTTCCGGTTTATAGTAAAACCTATCCTTATCCTCAAGCTTTAAAAAATGAAGTCAATAAACAAATTACAAAATTATTATCCGACGGAATTATTAGACCTTCGAGATCTCCATATAATTCTCCAGTATGGATTGTTAATAAAAAAATGGATGCTTCTAATGAAAAAAAATATCGACTTGTGATCGATTATAGAAAAATCAATTCAAAAACAATCAGTGACAGATATCCAATACCCGACACCTCTACTGTCTTAGCGAATTTAGGTTCGAATAAATACTTCACCACCCTTGACCTAGCGTCAGGTTTTCACCAAATTCCAATGAATGAAAAAGACATAGAAAAAACTGCCTTTTCTGTGAATAATGGAAAATTTGAATTTATAAGAATGCCTTTTGGACTCAAAAATGCACCATCTATCTTCCAAAGAGTGATGGATGATATTCTGAGAGACCATATCGGAAAGATATGTCATGTCTACATTGATGACATTATCATTTTTGGAAAAACATTCGAAGAACACATGCGAAATTTAAAAACAATTCTACAAACATTAAAAGAAGCTAATTTTAAAATCCAACCAGATAAGTCTGAATTCATCAAAACAGAAGTTGAATTTCTCGGTTTTATCGTATCTGCGGAAGGTCTCAAGCCAAATTTAAAAAAGGTTGAATGTATTCAAAAATATCCCGAACCAAAAAACCTTAAAGATTTAAGATCATTTTTAGGACTCTCTGGATACTATAGACGTTTCGTAAAGAATTACGCAAGCCTTGCAAAACCCCTTACGAAACTTCTAAGAGGAGAGGATGGCCATCGCCAAATTCCTAAAAATCAATCTAAAAATTTCCCGATTACACTAGATGAATCAGCAAAAAAATCTTTTCAATATTTGAAAAACATTTTATGTTCAAATGATGTTTTAACATTTCCAGACTTTGAAAAACCTTTTATTTTAACCACAGATGCTTCAGATAAAGCACTGGGAGCAGTCTTATCTCAACAGAACCAGGATGGAGAACGCCCAATAACCTTTATTTCCAGGACTCTTTCAAGGACTGAAGAAAACTACGCTACCAACGAAAAGGAAATGCTAGCAGTAGTATGGGCTCTACAAACCTTAAGAAATTTTATATATGGAGCAAAACTAAAAATTTTTACTGATCATCTCCCATTAACATTCACACTATCTCCAAAAAATAACAATGCAAAACTAAAAAGATGGAAGGCTAGAAGAACATGACTATGAACTTCATTACAAACCAGGTAAAGCTAATGTTGTAGCCGATGCATTATCTCGAGTACAAATTAATTCATTAACACCAACACAACATTCTGCAGAAGATGATGACAATTCTTTCATTCTATCTACCGAAGCACCTGTTAACGTCTTTCGCAACCAACTAATTTTCCGCACCAATACCAATTCCTCATATGCATACACCAATCCTTTCCCTGGATACCATCGACACGTATTTTGTGAACCATTCTTTTCCAATGAATTCTTAACAGAAAAATTAAAGAAAGTTTTAAATCCTGCCGTCAGAAATGGTATATTATGTGATGAACATACCATGGGAAAAATTCAAGAAATATTTAAAATTATGTTCAATCCAAAAATTCTAAAAGCAAGATATTCACAAAAAATAGTAGAAGATATCGCTTCAGAGGAAGAACAACTACAAAAAATCAAAGAAATACACAATTTTGCACATCGTAATGCTCAAGAAAATTCCTTGCAATTCATAAAAAAATATTACTTTCCCGGAATGACAAAGACCATAAGAAATTTTGTAAAAACTTGTGAAATTTGCAAAATAGAAAAATATGAAAGGAAACCACAAAAATTTTTAGATACAAGAACACCAACACCAAAATACCCAGGAGAAATAATTCATATTGATATATTTGCGTATAATGCCAATAACTTATTTATCTCATCGTTAGATAAATTCTCAAAATATTTAAAAATCAGACCCATTAAATCAAAATCTATAGCAGACATTAAAGATGTTCTTTTACAACTATTATATGACTGGGATTTACCAGCACAAATCGTAATGGACAATGAAAGTAGTTTTGTTTCAAATATTATCGAACAAGCCATTTTGAATCTAGGAATAAAAATTTTTAAAACTCCTGTCAACAGATCTGAAACGAATGGACAAATAGAGAGATGCCATTCAACGATCCGTGAAATTGCTAGATGCATAAAAGCACTTAAACCAGATATTACAGTCAAATCACTCATGCAGGAAGCAGTTTATAAGTATAACAATTCGATTCACAGTTTCATCAATAACACACCCAAAAATATTTTTATTGGGGAAAATTCAGAAAATTTAACATTTGAAAAAAATAAATCTAATAATAAACGTGAAAGTAGGTATCATATAATAAAAATAAAGGAGAACTTTCCAACATATGTAATCGATTCAAATAATCGTAAGATTCATAAAGTAAATCTAAGGAAACGTAATTGATAAGAACTTGGTCCTTTTTCCATTTCAGATTAATACTCTGCCTGTCGTCGTTAGTTCACACCAACTTTGTTATTTACGATTTAACAAAGAACCCACTTGCCATAGTTTCTCTCGGAAGAGCTCAAATCAAATCAGGATATTTAAGAATTGTACACCCATTTGATATAACACAAATTGAAAACATAATTGAAAATAATTATGCAGATTTGTCCCAAAATATCGACTCAGGACCATTATATAGCATAATTCGTATTAAGCTACAAACATTATATGAAACATATTGTAAAATTAAACCGCAAGTAGTACGACAAAAGCGATGGGATGCGATTGGTACAGCATGGAAATGGATCGCTGGAAATCCAGATGCCGAAGATCTACGCATTATAAATTCAACACTCAATTCGTTGATCCTGCAAAATAATCAACAAGTACTTATCAATGAAGGTATAAACCAACGACTACAAGATCTAACAACAATCACAAACGACGTCCTCAAACTCCAGTTTGAAAGATTTAAGCAAAGATCTATTGAGATACAACATCTTATCATAATATCAAATCTCGATTCTTTGCAAAATCGTCTTGAAAATCTTGAAGAAGCTATTCTATTAGCAAAACATGGCATACCAAGCAGTAAGATTTTATCCCTCGAAGAACTTAAGGAAATGATGAAATTTCTTGCAGACCATAACATTTCGGTGACATCACCAGAAGAAATGTTAGCAAAATCAAGTGCTCAAGTAACAATGAATACCACGCATGTAATCTACATGTTAAAGTTTCCGCAAAGTTCAAAAGATATTTATGAGTACAATTATGTAGACTCCATAATCAACAACAGCAAACGAATCATTTTGAAGCAAAATTATTTCATCAGAAACCAAACCCACATATATGAATTATCACAACCATGCAATCAAAACCAACAAGATCTGTATACTTGTGAAAGTATAAATATTCAACCAACATCGGAATGTGTACAAAGAATCATTCAAGGAAATCATTCAGACTGCACATTTGAAAAGGTTTACACAAACGGAATCATCAAGAGAATTGATGAAACAAACATTCTTATAAACAACGCAATAGCAGAAATCTCCTCAAATTGCAGCAATGTAAACCAACTGCTTCAAGGCTCATACTTAATTCAATTCAGCAAATGCAGCATATACATCAATGGAGAAGAATTCACCAATTTTGAAACCATAGTCCCAGCAAAACCGTACCATTCAACATTGGGAATAATAGCAGTCGAAACTGACGTCATAGACGAACCACCAGTCGAATATTTACACAATCTCACGCTAGAACACCGAGATCGATTGAAAACGATTAGTCTGCAGAACAATTCATTTTCATGGAAAATTAATTTGTTTGGTTCTCTGACTGGAATCACGCTCTTGGTGAGTCTCATAATTGTTATTCTCTGCATCATATCAACATACCGAAAGCGGAACATAAATATAAAAATGCCACCCAAGATTGAACTGCTTGAGAAAGCGAAAACGTATGCCCACCAACCAGCATCGTTTCATACAATAAACAAACTTTGAGGACAAAGTTATTTAAGAGGAGAGGAGTTAGCACAACCCGCAACACCGAGCACCGAGCGAGCGCAATATAACATAAATATCAACATCCGAGCCGAGAGCACATTTTCTGCAGCGCAGCATAAAATGTGTCACCAACCATCGTCGACCGAATCATGCTCGAATCATGATCGCTGCCAGAAGTAAACATCGATCGCCATCGGACGACGCAGCTATAAAACATCGCAGCCCGCTCAATCATCGGTTCTTTCCTGCATTCTCCAGACACCGAGACGGACCGGCGTGATACCCGTACCGTGTAGGATCGCATCCCGCGTTCACGAGTTTAACTAAGAGTTGTTAATAAAATAGAAATAATTTTTTAAAAACTCTAAACCCGTGAGTGCGTTACTAACTTGTGCGCTAGTCGGCTCCAAAACTAGGGTGGCGCCTGTGAAGCCCACATCCATTCCCAGGCTCGAGTTGCAAGCGGCGGTAATCGGTTCCCGGTATGCGCAGCACATCATCGATAATCATCGCGTGTGCATCAGCAGGCGGGTGTTTTGGACGGACTCTCGGAATGTCATGTGCTGGCTCAAGTCGGATCATCGCCGGTACCACCTTTCGTGGGATTTCGCATCGGTGAGCTTCTGGAAAATACGGCTGCAGGTGAGTGGCGATGGCTCCCGACCAAACTCAATGTAGCAGACGAAGGCACGAAGTGGAATCCTGCGCCTGACATGAGCCCAAACAGTCGATGGTTCCGTGGGCCAAGCTTCATTTGGGACGCGGAAGAGACATGGCCGGAGCTGACCAAGGACTCAAAAGAAACTAAAGAAGAACTTCGCCGAACGCTGCTGCATCACACGGTCGTCAGGGGTGAGTCACTCGTTAACTTTTCCCGATTCTCCAGATGGAAAGCGCTCCTCCGTACGGTAGCATTCGTCATCCGATTCGCGCATAACGCGCGCTGCAAGGCCCGTAAAACAGAGACGAACAAAGGGCCACTTACCCGCGCCGAACTGTATGCTGCAGAGTGGATGATTTACGTTCTCGTACAGCGAGACGTGTTCGTATCGGAATTCAGGGTTTTACAATCCACTGGAAAACAGCTAAACAAGGACAGCGCACTGTACAAGCTCTCCCCTGAGATCGACGAACATGGGGTAATTCGAATGCGTGGACGCCTCAGGCGCTGTCCAATGATCGACGAAGGGCTGAGGAGACCAATAATAATGCCACGAAGACATTACGTCACCGACCTGTTGATACAAGACTTCCATGAGCGCTACTGTCATATAAATCAACGAACGGTCGTGAATGAACTACGCGCGAAATTCTACATACCGAAACTACTCGTAGAACATAACCGGATCCATCGGCAGTGTCAGCTTTGCAAAATCTGGAACGCCGAGCCGGAAGCACCGCTGATGGGAGACATCCCGCGCCAACGTTTAGCCGTATCACAGCGGCCGTTTACGCATTGTGGTGTAGATTATTTTGGGCCAATGAGTGTGATGGTTGGACGACGTGTCGAGAAGCGATGGGGAGTGTTATTTACATGCCTCACCATACGGGCCATACACTTAGAGCTCGCCCACACACTCTCCGCTGCCTCCTGCATCATGGCCGTTCGCCGTTTCATTGCCAGTCGGGGCCGTCCGACCGAGCTCGTCAGTGACTGCGGCACAAACTTCATCGGTGCGGCGCGTGAACTAAGCGCCGCGTTTAACAGCCCGGAGCTTCAGTGGACCTTCAACCCGCCGGGCGCACCACATTTTGGCGGATGCTGGGAACGTTTAGTTCGTTCCGTCAAGAGGACAATGGAGAGGATGGAGCTACCCCGGGTGCCAACGGACGAAGTCCTGTATACAACGCTGAAAGAGGTAGAGCTTATTATAAATTCTAGACCGCTTACCTACCTTCCATTAGACGATGAAGAAGCTTCACCGATTACGCCGAACCACATTCTCGTTGGAAGCTCCAATGGGGACAAGCCGCCAACGACTCTGGACGACACGGTACATGCGGTACGCGCAGTCTGGAAGGCAACGCAACACAACGCCGACCAATTCTGGAAACTGTGGGTTAAGGAGTACTCACCAACCCTTACTCGACGTACCAAGTGGTTCCAGCCAACACAGCCACTAGCGGTAGGAGATGTCGTCGTCCTAGTGGACCCTAACTTACCGCGCAACAACTGGCCGAAGGGACGCGTATTGGAGGTAAAGCTCGCGCAGGACGGGCAGGTTCGACGCGCCACGGTCAAAACTATGCACGGTGTTTACGAACGACCGGCCACGAAAATTGCGGTATTATTAGTAGGAAATCGAAATTAACACGACCGATCGCCGTAACACGCCAGTAAAACGTTCGTCAAAACAAAGCACGAGGTCGCGTTGACAGTTCAGGAGAAGATAGGGGAACATGGGGCGAGATATACGATCAACGGCGCATGTCAAGAAGAAGCGATAAGACTAAAACGATCAGTAGCGACACGAACGAGAGAAGCGATAAGTTGCTAAATGTGAACAGTATCAGAACAGAAATGTGATCAGTAGTGACACGAACGATAGGAGTGAGAAATCCTGCGTGATTTCGTCACTGCGGGGGGGTGTTCGAAATAATTATAATTATTCTGGTTCGTGTCCCTGCTGCAAGTGTGGGGAGTGTGTGCGGGCGATCACCCAACCAGCAAAAAACGGGTGATTCGGAACTCAATCCGGAACTTTTTACGACGTCGTAAATAGTTCCGAGCGCTATTACGCTTGGACGAATTTTTCGTCCCTTCTCAAAATATCTCACGAGCTCAGCGCTGCCCAAAAGCGCGCGGGAGAATGAGAGCGCGTGAGAGAGAATAAAAATGCAAAAAACGGGAAAGTGTGCGAAAAAAAAACTCTGGTGTGCGGCGGGCTTCCCTCGCACTTTTTTATCACACACACTTTATCCCCCGACAACGTTCTTTGTGGAGGTGGAACTTCGTTCTTCTCCGGCCGTTCTTCATTTTCGGTCAGCCCGGCGTTGTCAGTCGATCGTCACTGCTCAAGGAGGAAGGTTATGTTTCCACCGTGTCCACCTGTATCAGTCGATCGCTAACACTGCTGGGCGGATAGCAGAAACTTTATCGAACAAAGATTCTATCTATCCAACCCAGACTTGATCCCGGACTTTTGAAATTGTGCGCAGACACGATATATTGAACACTATCGGACTTGGCACAAAATAATGACCGAAATAAGCACCGGGTTCTGTATGCCTCAGATTCTGTCTCTTCTTTCCATCTACTTTCGCTTTGCCATAGTCGACCGGCATGCACCAGCGACTTATTCTAAATATAGATTTTGGCCGGCGCAAGGCTGGACGGGGGCAGACAGTTTCATACTTACGTACGAGACAGCAAAGGGGAGCGCAAATTACTGTTGTACTTTGCGGGCTGCGTACACGCTGCAGTGTATGGCATACGTACGGGTTTTATCAGTATGCGTCGTACAACGCCTGCAGGGGGTGGCTTATTTTTGCGTCAGAATGAAGTATGCGTTGTGTGATGCACAGCTGTTTCTGGACGATGCCTAATCTTTTTTCTTCTCTGATTCTGTTTTTCGAAGAAAACAATGAAGAGCGTGCGATATTTTATGTTCGCACCTCGTCGCTTTGATAACATAACCATCATGATGAAATATTTGTATCATTCTAGCCGAATCGTAAATATCCTATTGATGCAAGAGATATTTAGTAAAATCAAATGAAGCATATATTACTATGCTGTTACCACACAGATGAGTTTTCACGGGCGCAGAATATAATTGGTTTTAAAATACGTTTTGCGTTGCGGCTAATTCAAAGAACAATTTTCTTGCTTTGAAATTCTCGTAGAAATTTGGTTTTATAGATCTAAAGTTCGGGGAACAAGATGCGTGGAAAAGTATAAATGCAAAATCTTATTGTTTGACGTGCGATTTTTATAAATTAAAAAAATCAGTCTACGGCCTAGAAACTGTTCTTGAATACTTCATAAACAGTATAAATGTATTTGAATTGTTCAATCTAAGTGCGGCAAAGGATAAGCTGTGGTATAAAAGCTTCTTAAATGATTGACAAGAGGTTTAAGCATCTTGCACGTTTTAGCTTATCAAACCAAGTGAAAACATAAAATATAAGCAATTGATAGAAATCATTCAAGAACGATAAATCAAACAAATAAACAAAAATCGCGATAATAATGCCGTCATTGTTTCATTTTAAAACATATGTTTGGAACACGTTCAAGGGATTCATTTAAATTCTGATTAAATTGCAAGCCTTGACACCAGTAACAGTAAGTCATGTTGCAATACAATTCAACCTTGTCGAGTTTTTATTTAAGAAAAAACCTGGCATTTGTATCCACTGAATCGTATGTATTAGTCACTTTACGGACAGTTTCGCCAACAGAATGAATAAATATTAAGAGTGAAATTTCAACACTATCGTTCAAGTTGTTGTACGCGCATTTTTATCATCAACAACTTGGGGGAATTGATCCGCATTAAGTTTATGCCATGCGTTGACTTCCGCTTATTACAGCTTGTAGTCTTTACCGATAGTGAAAATTTGAAGTTCAGAAACGGTGAAGTATTCATGGCCAAACATAGCTTTTTATGTGCTGTAAGTTAATTGTTGTCATTCAAAACTTGCGCGCAGAAAATGTACCAGAAAAAGTTGCTTGCGCCGATCGAACAGCAATAAGAGGCAACTGCAGTTGCCTATCATGATAGGCACGCGGGGTGTGACGCAGCGACGTAGTATGCGTGGTGGAAGTAGAAGAAGCGACCGAGACACAGAGAGAGCAAGATTTTGAGCGAGGCAGAGAAACACAGCTGAGCACGGCCAGCCCCAATGCGAGTGACTGTTTCAAATGATAGATCCGCGCGGGGTAAGTCGAAACCGACGCAGGGAGAAACTAGGCGAGGCCAGCAAAATGCATGAATTTATATACGCTCATGCTCAAAATTGTGAGAGAAGTTCCGAAAATTGCGGGTTGGGCAATAGGGCACTCGGCACTCAACTCAGGGGGGCCGCGGACCCTATATAAACAGAGGATCACGGCCGAAGCGTCCTCTTTTCAATCTTCAAGTTTCAAGCGAAATAAAGTACTAATTTGTGGCCCTGCTAGCCATTGCCAACAAAATACTTTATCATTCGTTGCTTCGCAACAATCCCTACAAAAAGGACTAGACAAACTACAGCAATGGTCCCGTTTCACCGGCTATGAAATTTCAAGAGAAAAAAGTAAAATCATTTGCTTGGCACCATACCACAGACGCCACTCGAAACCACTCTACATAAACAAAACACGCATTCCCAACGTAACTAAAGCCAAGATTCTAGGTGTAGTAATCGACTCAACACTTAGTTTCTCTGCCCACGGACAATATTTACAAAACACCACCAAACCCAAACTCCAGCTGTTTCAGAAGCTAAGCTGTGGTAAACGACGAGCCTCTCGTCAAACACTACTTAGAATCATGAACTGCTGGCTGATCCCGAAAATCCTATTTGGTGCTGAACTCTTCACAAGAGGCGGCCCAAAAATCCACGAAACACTTGAAAAAATTTACCATAGAGCTCTCCGACAAATCACTGGTGCCTTCCGCACCAGCCCAGTAGACTCAATCCTTAGTGAATCAGGACAATAACCCCTCAGACACATACTCCTTAACAAACTAATAGCAGCACACACAAGACTACAGGAGAAAAACTTCCCTGCCGATCCTCTCAAAATCAGAACCAAAACCCTCTTCAAACAGCTCACAAACCAAGACCTCCCTGAAACAGAAAAACTTATAGGACTCACCGACAGACCATGGAACAACGAAAAACCCTCAATAGACTGGACAATGAAAAACATGAAAAAAGAAGAATACAACCAAACCATGGCACAACAGACATTCCTCAACTAACTAACATTCCTTACGACCTTCCATCCGCTTTGAAAAATAATGAAACCCTCGAAAGAAACTTATTAAACTTTTTAAAACAGACTAAGACTGACACGGAGAAACAATGTGATCCACGAAAACGTAGTTTTCTTCCAACCTTTCCCTTCCTATTTTCTTCCTTATAACCTTATTCATTAAGTTAATAGCCTAGTAGTTTTTAGTTTTTGTTATAGCAAAGAGACGAATGTCGCCCTCGTGCGCAAAGAAAAAAAAAACTCTAATAAAAAAATCTCTAATAAAAAATAAAAATAAAAAATCATTCAGTTTTACGAGCTTGAAGAACACACAACGTAGGAAAACCACCAGCAGCAATCATCATTCCGGGACATCAAAGAAAGGAAAAATAAATCTGCTCTTGTCAGAGCAACCAAGGAATTGGTTTAGTAGTTTTTCTTTGCCGAATCACGCCGTCGCTCTGAGCCTTGCGGAAGAGGAGGTTGCTGCAGACCATCACCCAACAATGCATACGCATGCGTTTACTCGAAACTGTAGCTTCAGCCATACAAAAGAAAGAGCGCATAATGTTTTCTTTAAATCTCGTTGGGCGACGGTGTCGATTACGGCAGTTATTCTTTTTTTATACACATACTTATTTTATTTGGTTTATTTTTATTTCACAAGGGCTAGTACAACCAAATGGTCAGCAAATGAATATCGGCTACTTTTGTATGATTTTCTTTATTGTAGTAGTATATGAAGAGAATATTATAATATAGAAATGTTCATCGTTGTGTTGTTGTTACTCTCATATTTCTTTACATACAGCGTACATGATAATCATTATTCTTAAATCATAAATAAAGCCGTACTTCAATGCGGCTACGAATACGAACAGTGGAATTCTGTGACCGAAGTCAACGAAGTTGTATGATCAGAGCACACCAAATCAGTTTTAAATGTGCTGCCAGTAGCGGGAGCTGAGAAACATACTCATACTGCGCTAGCTGGGAGAAAATTACGTGGTAAACGCATTGCAGAAGTAATTTTTCTCATTTGTTTTTTCGTTTTTGCTTTGTTGTACTGTGCACGCAGAGCTGAAATGAAATGCTATTAAGATTATTATTGAAAACATACTTTGCAGCTCAAATGCTGGTACCAACATCAACAACGCTTTCCAGTTGCTCGTCTTCCGCCAGCAATCGCGCAGCTCGCCGGTATAAAATACCGGACACATTCTTTACATGTTGCGCATTCTACACAATCTCTGCAAATTGAGTATTTTGCCACTTTGCGATGACAACGATTGTTTTTAGTTAATGATTGTATAGAATCTGTAGCGTAAACACATTTAACCCGTTTTAAATGTGTTTACCACACTGAACCAAAATGTACACAGAACACTTCGGCGTTTTGTTTTGACGACTGCCCCCGCACTCCTATATAGTGAGAAAGAAAGAGAAAGCACTTGCTTTGTCTAGACTGTGCGGGTGGAAAAAGGACAGTATTACAAAACACAACTATTTAGCAGCGTCCTCTAGCGGCATGCACGGGTAACCACGGCCATTCGTCTGTCGATTTGCATTTTGACATAGCCCTGGCCTGGAGTTCCACTGCCAGAGTCGCAGAACCCAGTTGCGGTGCTACTGGTGTGACTGCCAGAGTCGCAGAACCCAGCTGCGGTGCTACTGGTGATTGTCTCATATTTTTTCAAGGGCAACCGTGTTTGGAAAACATGATTTTTAAAGTGTCGTCATAATGCAATTTTTTTTGTATTGCCGGTTTGCGTTGATCGATCTCGCGATAAATCAGCGCGTGGACAAAACACATGTTTAAAATACGTAAGAACGGTGACGGGCATGAAGAAAAAAAAAAACTGGACGCACTGAAGGGAAAAAGCAAAATGTGCAAATGTCGATAACAATAAATCCGAGTTGCACCGCAACTGGGTTCTGCGACTCTGGCAGTAGAACTCCAGGCCAGGGCTACACTAGTGGCACCGCAACTGGGTTCTGCGACTCTGGCAGTGGAACTCCAGGCCAAGGCTATGTCAAAATGAAAATCGACTGATGAATGGCCGTGGTTACCCATGCATGCCGCTAGAGGACGCTACAGAATGGTTGTGCTTTGTAATACTGTCCTTTGTCCACCGGCGCAGTCTAGTCGAAGCAAGTGCTTTCTCTTTCTTTCTCACTACATAGGAGTGCGGGGAAAGTCGTCAAAACAAAACGCCGAAGTGACGAAGTGTATGTTTTGGTTCAGTATGGTAACAGATTTAAAACGGGTTAAAATGTTATTCCCATACAGATGCTAGATAATTATTCAGTCAAAACAACCGTTGTCACCCCGAAATTGCAAAAACCGATATTTGCAAGTCTGGAATTCTATACCGGCGAGCTGCGCGATTGATGGCGGCAGATGAACAGCTGTAGAGCGTAGTGGATGAGGTACCAGCATTTGAGCTGCAAAGTATGTATTCAATAATGATCATTATGTATTCTGGCATGAATAATCATGGTCTGGTATGAGCGTGAAGTAAATTTCAGCTCCGTGTGCACAATACAATAGAGTAAAAAAATTCAAGTGAGCAAAATATGCAGAAATGGCTTCTGCAATTCGCTTGCCACGAAATCTCCTCCCGGATAGCGCAGCGTGTTCCTCTTCTCTTGCTTCTGGCGGCGACGGCGGTTGTTTATGGTGTGTGTTGTGAAATGCAGATTTTTCAATGGATGAAACGTGGCGGGAGCTACAATGAATTGGACTGCCTCGCCCGTGGGCTGAAGCACCTGCATACAGAATAAAAACGAAACTCTTTTGCCGGTCGTTTGATGGAACTACGCCCTGCGATATATGCAATAAATAAATGCATAAATTGAAAAAAACCTGATTTCTAACGAATTAAAGATAATCCTCTCTTGAACTGGTTAACTTATTCCCTGAAAAAAATAAAACAAAGAAAAGCTGGTACAATAAAAAATAGCAAAAAGATGACTACCGTAATTGACAGCGTTACCCTACAAAATTAAAAGCAAAGGAAGATTACGGTTATTTTAATCCATAACAACCTTTTGCATTTCGCCATGTTCGGTTGATGATTAGTTTTCCTGTTCAGGAAGATTCATGACTATAAATGGGAGCAAAATATTATCATTAAAACCCATTTCCTATCACCATCTACACGAGAACGATTATGGCTTAGCGTGTTCGTCGATGGAGTGCCGGTTCAGAAGTCCCCAATTCAAAAGGTAAAACACTTTATGTATAAAAATACACTAACATATACGTACAGTTCCCCAACAGCGCGCAGCTACAGCGAAGTGAACCGGAATAAAAGAGCACCAACACAAACACAAAGCAAAGCGAATAGGGTGTAATATCTACTTTTTCGAATCCAGTTTCGAAACTCCGCCATTTTTTATTTTTCAGTTCGAACTTGAGTGCGATCGCAAATGACTGCTCTGTCACGTATAAAAGCACCAGCGCATGCAAATCGCAGGCGAAGCGCAAGCGATTACAATGCGACATCGCTCGCGACTCGCGGTGCTACTGGTGTATGTCAAAATGAAATTCGACTGATGAATGGCCGTGGTTACTCATGCATGCCGCTAGAGGACGCTACTGAATAGTTGTGTTTTGTAATACTGTCCTTTTTCCACCCGTACAGTGTAGACGAAGCAGGTGCTTTCTTTTTCTTTCTCACTACATAGGAGTGCGGAGGCAGTCGTCAAAACAAAACGCCTAAGTGTGCTGTGTACATTTTTGTTCAGTGCGGTAAACACATTCAAAACGGGTTAAAAGTGTTTACGCTACAGATGCTATACAATCATTAGCTAAAAACAATCGTTGTCATCGCAAAGTGGCAAAATACTCAATTTGCAGAGATTGTGTAGAATGCGCAACATGTAAAGAATGTGTCCGGTATTTTATACCGGCGAGCTCTACGCTTGCTGCCGGAAGACGAGCAACCGGAGAGCGTTTTGAATGTAGTACCAGCGTTTGAGCTGCAAAGTATGTTTTCAATAATATCCTAATAGAATTTCATTTCAGCTCTGCGTGCACAGTACAACAAAGCAAAAAAGAAAAACAAGTGAGCAAAAATGACTTCTGAAATGCGTTTACCACGTAATTTTCTCCCGGCTAGCGCAGTATGAGTATGTTTCTCAGCTATTGGCAGCACATTTAAAACTGATCGACATCCGTTTTGGTGTGCTTTGATCACACAACTTCGTTGACTTCGGTCACAGCACAGTGGAAACGCGTATCTGTAGTCGCATTGAGTAATGGCTTTATTTACTGAATGAAGATGATCATGTACGCTGTATGTAAAGAATTATGAGAGTAACAACAATACAACGGCGAATATTAATATGTTGTAATATTCTCTTTGTATATACAATAAAGAAAATCTTGTAAGCAAAAGCCGATATCCATTTGCCGATCATTTGGTTGTACTAAGCCTTGTGAAATAAAAATATAACAATTAAAATATGTATGTTTTTATTTTATTTATTTAGACGGCCTGGCCGTATTGCAGTAAAATATGTATGTGTATAAAACAAAGAATGACTGCCGTAATCGACACCGTCGCCCAAGGAAATTTATAGAAAAAATTATGCGCACTTTCATTCGTATGGCTGAAGCTATAGTTTCAAGTAAATGCATGCGTATGCGTTTTAATACAAAAGCCTACGTTTCGTTGATACAAGTTTAAGGCAGAACGCCGCATCTACCAAAGTTTGCCAAAGTCGAATGATTTTTAATGCAATGGGTCGCTATCTCACCACAAACTCTTGTATTCTTCAACTAATAAAATTAATTTATCTTCGTCCATTTGGTTGTTCCACAAATCTCTTCAATCGAATCAGACTGTGCTGGCAGTCAATCAACCAGGGATAAAAATTCGCTTTGATATATCTTTGAAATTATACACTGGACATCAAAGCATCACACACGCGATTTAAAACGCAGACGTCTGCGTAAAATATAGAACTTTCACTTTTCATCGCCTTAGCTGATGCGGTTTTGAGCGTTTTTCATTGCACGACAGCTCCTATCTTAAAGCGTGTGTAAAAAACGTTAAAAACCGCATATGCATGCGTTTTCGTATAACAGAGGCCACAGCATAACTCCTTTTTGCATTCCTGTCCAGGAAGATTCATGACAGTAAATGGAAGCAAAATATTATCATTAAAACACATTTCCTATCACCATCTAAACGAGAACGCATATGGTTTAGCGCGTACATCGATAGCGTGCCGGTTCAGAAGTCCCAAATTCAAAAGTGTTGCGGACGTGTGCTGCGTCGCGGGGAATGCCACTCTCGGGTGCTCGCACTGAGCGACACACGCAGATGTGTGCGAGCTGGACATCGGCATAGCGGTCGGAGCTCAACCCCCGGAGGCCAAATAAGGGGAAATTGAGTGGATTTCTCACGCATACACTCTCACAAGTTGTGGATTTATCTGTGGCTTTAACGTGGTCCACAACATTTTCTATTAGCATAAAATCGCTCAGTTCATTCGACGGGTTCATCCGATCGCCCACGGCGAATGCCCCTCAAGAGAGCAAAAAAATATTTTCTTCCCTCTCTCGCCTGTGCCTTGCTCGCCCCTTCTATTTTGCCTGTTCCTTCTCATCGCCTCGTGCCCGCTCGCTACTCGCTCTCTTCGTATGCGCCGCCCCATCTTCTCTTCGTTCGCTTCTCCGTCGCTTGTTGTCTGTGTCTGCGTTCGGTGCGTAGCCAGTTCGTTTGCTGCGGCCCGTGTATTAGCATCAGCTGGTTCGGACTCGGATGTTTGTGCGCGTTTCTCTTCCATCGCCTCGGCTGAGCTGCATGCTTCTGCTGTTGTCTGCGCCCCTGGTACTGGACTTGTATCGCCTCCTCTGCTTGATCGATCCGCGGCACGGCGTTGATTTTTAGGTTATGCTCGTTCTTGATGGACTTGGGATTTGATAAGTTGGTACAAATTCCGTACGGCCACGAAGGTCCGCATATGCGCGCGCGTGTGTAGAGCCTTTTAATCGGGGCTGGTTTGCACACCGCGCAACGGCAACCGGGTCCTCCATTCTCCCTCCTCATGACCTACTCCATCGAGATTTCCCGCCTGCCAAGTTCTGCCGGGTAGCGTTGTCGTTCAAGAGACTCTTTAAATTTGAATTCGCATGTCGCGCTGTCGGTTGAACCGGAGGCAGCTCTGGCACTGGGAGCGTTGCACCGCCAGTTATAAAAAACAAACTGTATATCATCGGTATGGGAAATATTTTTTTCTATTAGTTTTGAATTTTATTGACATTCCTACATTAGGTAAAACGTATCGTCTTTCCCATTCAAAATGTGCAAAATGTGCATTGAATTTCATGCAACGGTCATCGAACAGTTTTGAACCGATTAAAACCGTTTCAATAAACGATCAACGGTTTAATCTAACCGATTATAGCCGGTTCATTGAACGATCATCTATGATAGATCTTTTTCAACCCACCAAAACAGAGTTGATGATTCTTTCATTCGTGCGTTTAATTCATTTATATTTTAGAGCTTTATTTGATTAATATTTTTGCTGCAAAACAAGTAACAGAAAAGTCGTGGGGCTTTCTAGATGTACGGTAACAGATGTTTCCTTTTCAGAAGCATCTTTGGCCCTGGGCATAATAATCCATACGTGCATGATTATGATACACGGACATGAGGACAAATTTACGGTTTTCATGACAATGGGCGGACAAATGTTCTTACAATAGTATTATGTAAGCAATAGAATAATGCATTAAAAAGCTCATGGCTGTGGCAATTTTGTTTGTGACCATACCGGAAAGAAAACGAAGGTCAAAGTGGAGTAAAACTATGTTTCTCAAGCGTAGCAAGCTTTCACATACAAATATGATGGAAGAGCTAAGGTTGGAGCCGACTGATTGGTTGAATTTTGATCGTATGGATGAAAATTCATACCTTTGGCTATTGAAAAAAATCAAATGAAATGACTGCAAAACCTCTTGGTAGAACCCCTTTTCGTGATTACACGAGCAGACATCATTTTTATGTCAAACATCCTGCCAAAGCCTATTTTGACAGTAAAAGTCTGGGCAAAGATGACAGATAAAATCCTTGTGTAATAAGGGCATAACTGGTCCTTTTATATCTTCCATCTCTGCTCGACCGCTGCTCGCTTGTGTGCATTCAACAACTGCTAGAACCGGCGGCAGTTGATGTTGAAACTTATCAAACTTATGGCCTTGTGAATGTTGAGTCTCACACTTAGGTGTGTTTGCTCTGATTTTCTTAAAATCCTATTACTTTGTGTGTGTCAGATAACTGGCCCTATAAAATCCATTTGCTAAATTTAGCAAATAATTTAACAATCGAACCTAACAAGAATTATTCAATTAAACGTGCCCGTTACATAGCCGCCCGTTAAAGCTATGGTTCAAGAGGCTTAATCCAACCGAGATGATTACAATTAACCGACTAGATACGAACATTGTCGTTTCGAGACGAGATTTTCCGTTCACTTCCCGTCGGTCACAGCGGACTGACAGTGGCCGAAGCATCGTTCTTTCTTTGCAGAACGCTTATTGGCCCTCCAGTGTAGGTCCACGCACAAAAGGGTTCGTCCTGCGCAACTGGATCGGGTGTAAATATCATGCGGCGTGAACGCAACTTCTCACAGAATTTGCTTGGCGAGTAATGTGTTAAAATAAACTATTGAACATCCAGCAGCGAAGGGCTTAAATGCATAAATAATTATTGGCTTTGTTGTTATCATCAATAACAGTTTGCGAGTAACATGGAACAGCTGGTAGTCAGATTACCCTTGTAACCTCAACAACATCGACCCAGCTTAGCACGTCTATCGGAAGTGTGTAGAACTTCCCAGCTACGTAGAACTTCCCAGCAAGAACTTCGCCCTCGCGTAAAATTTCACTTTGAATCGATCTTTGAAATATTCGTATGCAAGTTATCGCCGACGTTGTCCGGGGCGATTAAAAAAAAAGATTTTATTGGACCTCTCCAGTTGGAGTTTAGAACAAGACTGAACTTAGTCGCTATTTCTTGATTCTATGTAGCGGCAATCCTGTCCTATCGTGATCGTATGTTTACCTTATTTCTAGAATGTTCTCAAACGCTATATGTTCTTTCTAAAATATTGATTTTATCCGCGATCGACGCTTTCTGCATTGTTGCGATTTCAGCATATTTGGGGTGGTTGTTGGCGTATTCAGCATATTGATGCGATGCCGTCATCTCCGGCTGGGGTGACTTTCTTCGTATGCTCGCTCCAAAGGTGGTGATCGCGTCGTCAGCATAAACTGTGCCCTATGTTGCGGTTGTTTATGTTGATGTGTTACGATTAGCATGCGCGAGCCGTGCGCGGGCCGTAACTTACATACATCATGGTTTTATTGATGCATTTTTAAAAGAAAAGTTGTGCAATTTTACTGTTCGATCCATACGATTAGAAAATAACTCGACAATATGTATGAAGTGTTATCATCGTATGGAAATAATTCCATGTGCTGCATGGAAATCGCCCGCTTTTATGCAAGTGGTATTACTTGACAAAAATAAACTCATCAATTTACGAAAGGTGTAAAGCCTTTGCTAGAAGCGTGGTTCATATTTAAAATAATCGAAGAAAATTATCTGAACCTGCGCCAGCTCCCCCTTGGTAATGTCCATCGGAGAAGCGCACGCCTATGAAATCTTCGTACCAAGCTATGTGCATGGAGAGATTTCTGCCTTTAACATATTTAGCAGGCCAAACCCAAGCAGAAGAACATGTGCATGACAATTATCCCAATGTTGTTGAAAACTTTAAAGAAATCAAAGCAGAACGTTTTCTGAGCCGCTTGCGCTAGCTCCCCATTTTTTATACCAGTCGCGCAGCAGACAACGCGAGCAACTGACGATGGATTGCGAATGCGCGGAGTCAGAGGCGACGAAGCTGTGACTGTGTACCGTGTGTGTGCGCAAGTGCAAATTTCAGCCACGAACTCTCGAGAGCGCGCTCGCTCCCGCCGGCATTGACCGAACGAGAAAAAGAAAAAAGAAAAAAAAGTCGTGCATTCTCACCGATACTCTAGCGCGACAGAGAGGTTTAATGACGAAGCGGGATGCAAATATTTTTCAAGCGGCAACACGCGAGTGATCCGTGTACAGATAGGCAATACATACAAAGATCGAGTGACTTTGTGAGATTTCAACCCAATTTGGCCATATGGGACGGTTCGGTTGACCTCGGTCGGGCCCCATATGGCCAAATTGGGTTGAAATCTCACAAAGTCACTCGATCTTTGTATGTATTGCCTATCTGTACACGGATCACTCGCGTGTTGCCGCTTGAAAAATATTTGCATCCCGCTTCGTCATTAAACCTCTCTGTCGCGCTAGAGTATCGGTGAGAATGCACGACTTTTTTTTCTTTTTTCTTTTTCTCGTTCGGTCAATGCCGGCGGGAGCGAGCGCGCTCTCGAGAGTTCGTGGCTGAAATTTGCACTTGCGCACACACACGGTACACAGTCACAGCTTCGTCGCCTCTGACTCCGCGCATTCGCAATCCATCGTCAGTTGCTCGCGTTGTCTGCTGCGCGACTGGTATAAAAAATGGGGAGCTAGCGCAAGCGGCTCAGAAAACGTTCTGCTTTGATTTCTTTAAAGTTTTCAACAACATTGGGATAATTGTCATGCACATGTTCTTCTGCTTGGGTTTGGCCTGCTAAATATGTTAAAGGCAGAAATCTCTCCATGCAGATAGCTTGGTACGAAGATTTCATAGGCGTGCGCTTCTCCGATGGACATTACCAAGGGGGAGCTGGCGCAGGTTCAGAAAATTTTCTTCGATTATTTTAAATATGAACCACGCTAGCAAAGGCTTTACACTTTTCGTAAATTGATGAGTTTATTTTTGTCAAGTAATACCACTTGCATAAAAGCGGGCGATTTCCATGCAGCACATGGAATTATTTCCATACGATGATAACACTTCATACATATTGTCGAGTGATTTTCTAATCGTATGGATCGAACAGTAAAATTGCACAACTTTTCTTTTAAAAATTCATCAATAAAACCATGATGTATGTAAGTTACGGCCCGCGCACGGCTCGCGCATGCTAATCGTAACACATCAACATAAACAACCGCAACATAGGGCACAGATTATGCTGACGACGCGATCACCACCTTTGGAGCGAGCATACGAAGAAAGTCACCCCAGCCGGAGATGACGGCATCGCATCAATATGCTGAATACGCCAACAACCACCCCAAATATGCTGAAATCGCAACAATGCAGAAAGAGTCGATCGCGGATAAAATCAATATTTTAGAAAGAACATATAGCGTTTGAGAACATTCTAGAAATAAGGTAAACATACGATCACGATAGGACAGGATTGCCGCTACATAGAATCAAGAAATAGCGACTAAGTTCAGTCTTGTTCTAAACTCCAACTGAAGAGGTCCAATAAAATCTTTTTTTTTAATCGCCCCGGACAACGTCGGCGATAACTTGCATACGAATATTTCAAAGATCGATTCAAAGTGAAATTTTACGCGAGGGCGAAGTTCTTGCTGGGAAGTTCTACGTAGCTGGGAAGTTCTACACACTTCCGATAGACGTGCTAAGCTGGGTCGATGTTGTTGAGGTTACAAGGGTAATCTGACTACCAGCTGTTCCATGTTACTCGCAAACTGTTATTGATGATAACAACAAAGCCAATAATTATTTATTCATTTAAGCCCTTCGCTGCTGGATGTTCGATAGTTTATTTTAACACATTACTCGCCAAGCAAATTCTGTGAGAAGTTGCGTTCACGCCGTATGATATTTACACCCGATCCAGTTGCGCAGGACGAACCCTTTTGTGCGTGGACCGACACTGGAGGGCCAATAAGCGTTCTGCAAAGAAAGAACGATGCTTCGGCCACTGTCAGTCCGCTGTGACCGACGGGAAGTGAACGGAAAATCTCGTCTCGAAACGACAATGTTCGTATCTAGTCGGTTAATTGTAATCATCTCGGTTGGATTAAGCCTCTTGAACCATAGCTTTAACGGGCGGCTATGTAACGGGCACGTTTAATTGAATAATTCTTGTATGGTTCGATTGTTAAATTATTTGCTAAATTTAGCAAATGGATTTTATAGGGCCAGTTATCTGACACACACAAAATAATAGGATTTTAAGAAAATCAGAGCAAACACACCTAAGTGTGAGACTCAACATTCACAAGGCCATAAGTTTGATAAGTTTCAACATCAACTGCCGCCGGTTCTAGCAGTTGTTGAATGCACACGAGCGAGCAGCGGTCGAGCAGAGATGGAAGATATAAAAGGACCAGTTATTCCCTTATTACACAAGGATTTTATCTGTCATCTTTGCCCAGACTTTTACTGTCAAAATAGGCTTTGGCAGGATGTTTGACATAAAAATGATGTCTGCTCGTGTAATAACGAAAAGGGGTTCTTCCAAGGGGGTTTTGCAGTCATTTCATTTGATTTTTTTCAATAGCCAAAGGTATGAATTTTCATCCATACGATCAAAATTCAACCAATCAGTCGGCTCCAACCTTAGCTCTTCCATCATATTTGTATGTGAAAGCTTGCTACGCTTGAGAAACATAGTTTTACTCCACTTTGACCTTCGTTTTCTTTCCGGTATGGTCACAAACAAAATTGCCACAGCCATGAGCTTTTTAATGCATTATTCTATTGCTTACATAATACTATTGTAAGAACATTTGTCCGCCCATTGTCATGAAAACCGTAAATTTGTCCTCATGTCCGTGTATCATAATCATGCACGTATGGATTATTATGCCCAGGGCCAAAGATGCTTCTGAAAAGGAAACATCTGTTACCGTACATCTAGAAAGCCCCACGACTTTTCTGTTACTTGTTTTGCAGCAAAAATATTAATCAAATAAAGCTCTAAAATATAAATGAATTAAACGCACGAATGAAAGAATCATCAACTCTGTTTTGGTGGGTTGAAAAAGATCTATCATAGATGATCGTTCAATGAACCGGCTATAATCGGTTAGATTAAACCGTTGATCGTTTATTGAAACGGTTTTAATCGGTTCAAAAATGTTCGATGACCGTTGCATGAAATTCAATGCACATTTTGCACATTTTGAATGGGAAAGACGATACGTCTTACCTAATGTAGGAATGTCAATAAAATTCAAAACTAATAAAAAAAAATATTTCCCATACCGATGATATACAGTTTGTTTTTTATAACTGGCGGTGCAACGCTCCCAGTGCCAGAGCTGCCTCCGGTTCAACCGACAGCGCGACATGCGAATTCAAATTTAAAGAGTCTCTTGAACGACAACGCTACCCGGCAGAACTTGGCAGGCGGGAAATCTCGATGGAGTAGGTCATGAGGAGGGAGAATGGAGGACCCGGTTGCCGTTGCGCGGTGTGCAAACCAGCCCCGATTAAAAGGCTCTACACACGCGCGTGCATATGCGGACCTTCGTGGCCGTACGGAATTTGTACCAACTTATCAAATCCCGGGTCCATCAAGAACGAGCATAACCTAAAAATCAACGCCGTGCCGCGGATCGATCAAGCAGAGGAGGCGATACAAGTCCAGTACCAGGGGCGCAGACAACAGCAGAAGCATGCAGCTTAGCCGAGGCGATGGAAGAGAAACGCGCACAAACATCCGAGTCCGAACCAGCTGATGCTAATACACGGGCCGCAGCAAACGAACTGGCTACGCACCGAACGCAGACACAGACAACAAGCGACGGAGAAGCGAACGAAGAGAAGATGGGGCGGCGCATACGAAGAGAGCGAGTAGCGAGCGGGGGACCGAGGCGATGAGACGGAGCAGGCAAGAAGGGGCGAGCAAGGCACAGGCGAGAGAGGGAAGGAAAATTTTTTTGCGCTCTTGAGGGGCATTCGCCGTGGGCGATCGGATGAACCCGTCGAATGAACTGAGCGATTTTATGCTAATAGAAAATGTTGTGGACCACGTTAAAGCCACAGATAAATCCACAACTTGTGAGAGTGTATGCGTGAGAAATCCACTCAATTTCCCCTTATTTGGCCTCCGGGGGCGTCTGCAGGGGTTCACTACCCGCAGGGTGAGATGACTTTTGAGTGGCATGTATGGAGAAAACGGAGAAAACGTTCATGATGGAGCGATTCCTACCCCCTTGCACCCTACCGTACGGTGCCCGCGCCCATCAACTCGATTTCGCGATGAAGCGACTGAGTGAATTTTGCAGAACCGCACGCACATACTCGCACTTTCGCACATCGCGACGGCGTTCATCACACTTCTCCTCGAATGCTACGGAAGAACAAATATATGCATCTCTTTCTGGCCCACGTTCAATGTACTGTGCTTTTGCTCTCGCTTCTTCGTGTGGTTTTGAAGGTTTAATTTGAGGTTAGAACGGATGATAAACCGTAAAGCGCGGCAATCCGCAATATTTTGTTGACAAGCGTTCTCGTCTGTGCTGATTGTATTAAAATAACAAGCGTTTTTTAGCAAGATTGTTTTATTTTTCAAACCAAAATGAAACGTATGAAGAAAACTGGAATGTTTGCATACATTCGAAACACCAACAGTGCGCGTTTGAATCAACAGTGGGATCAAGAAAACCCTCCACTGTCGAACATTGAAGGTAATTGTTGAAGTGAAGTGAAGTAATTTATGAATCAAATTCATGGTTTTCACTTGTTAAATTTGTTTAAATATCCTCAAGCAGATACGAACGATGTGATAAACGCATCGGAAAGCGGAGACGTATCGGATTCAGAAGAAGGAAATTTCATCATCGAGGAAGACGAAGAGTCGCTTCAGGACGACAGCGATGACGAATACCTAGATGGTCTCGGCTCAAATGTTTTTGAAGAATCTTCGCAACCCTTCGAAGTGTTGCTTAGATTATGGGCACTTGATGCTGGCATTCCACATAAGCATTTGAGCTGTCTATTGAAGCTATTGCGTCGTCATTGCAATTTCAATCTTCCAGCTGATGCAAGGACGTTTTTAAAGACGCCTACTCAAGTGGGAAAGGAATTAGCTACGGTTTGTGGAGGGCAAATGTGGTACCAGGGAATAGAGAATTGAAGAATCCAACAATTAGTACGTATCCATTCGAAAATAAGTTACAGCGAATTAAAGTGTTAGTTCGGAATGGCTGGAAAACGCTCGAACAGGTAGTTGGTAGGTTAACGGAACTTAGAGAAATAGATGTAGCTAGGAGTAGTCAACGTCCTCCGTTTCCTAAGTTAAGATTTAAGAATGATGAAGCTGTCCTTTACGTAACAGCAAATTATTTTTTAAAGAGAGGAAACAGGAATTCTTGGTTTTTGACGAAAAATAACACTATTTTAAAATATTTTAACGCGGCGGAGAACTCTGGATCGGTGATAGTACATGGATATCCAATACTTATCAAACAGCCTCAATTTAGTTATCCATGTTCGTCAGAATTGATTAATTGCTTCGTCGCTAATCGTACGGATTTGGCAACAACTCTTTCGACTGTTCAAGTTAGCGAAATTAAGTGTAAATTAGTGGTTGTAGAAGAAGAAAGCCCTGAAAAATCTCTATTATATTTTACCCCATTACTACATACACTTACACAATAAAAATAAGGCACATTTAAAAATTCGTGTTTTATCTAAGAACTACAAACGTAAAAAAAAAAATTTACATTATTACAACTAAAGCACTTATGCTACAGCTTATGAATTACATTTCCTTTTATGTGCACATGCCTCTCTTAACCCTTCTAGGTCAACTCTTCTTGGAGCGTTCCACAATTTGGTTTTTAGCAGTTTTTCGAAACTTTCTTGCGAAAGTGTGATTCGATTGTCATTAGAAGACACATTAAATAAAAACTTAATTATAAATTTAAAACTAGCAAAAGAGTTCTTTTGGGTTTTACCCATCCCTTTCCAGCTACATTTAGCAAGAAACTCCCTGTCGAACAGCAAATCGACTGCCTTGTGTAGTCTGTTATTTACATCCTCTTCAGTGGACAGCATTTTAATTATAGTATCCTTTAGTTCACCTGTGTCGTCTTCCATTTCAAGCTTCTTGTCTATCTCAAGCATCTCTTCGAGGCTACGTATTTTCGGGATCACAAATGGCTTAATTGATTTCTTACACAAAGTTGCATTTAAAATGCAACCATTTTGAACTTCTATGTTCTGCATTATTTTTGTAAGTTTCATAATCGCGTTTTGATTATCGTCTAATTTTGCAATTATTAATTCATTTTGAATTTCCAGTTTCTCTACCTTTTTGCACAGTTTTTCGAACGCGTCGTCCGTAGTGTCGCGCTGGGAAACTAAAGGATGAGAGGGATGTTGAGGAGATGGTTTGGAGAAAGGTTGAAGAGATGGTTTGCAGGGCGGTTGTGGGGATAGTTTGGAGAAAGGTTGAGGAGATGGTTTGCAGGGAGGTGGAGCAGAAGCTTTTGGGGAAGGCTGAGGAGATGGTTTGCGGGAAGGCTGAAGAGATTGTTTGCGGGAAGGTTCTGTCGAAGGTTTGGAGGAAGCCTGAGGAGATGGTTTGAAGGATGGTTGAGCTGATGGTTTGCAAGAGGTTTGAGAAGATGGTTTGAAGGCAGGTATTGGAGATGGCTTTGGCAGTGGTTGAGGTGATGGGTTGGAAGGTGGTTCAGGGGTTCCGGGAAGGGAAAACGGTTTTATCGATCGCCATTTCATTTGAGGATTTATCGAAGGAGTTAATGATTTCGGGGACTTGGGCGGAGAGATTGATGATGGCTTGGCATGGGATATTTGTTTGAGTTTGGATTTTTTGAATAATGGTATTGAGGTGGGATTGGAAGGTTGAAGAGAATTTGTTGGTGGACTACTGGTTAGGATTGGTTCAGGATGATGGATTATAGGAGGGGATGGTTCAGCGAGGGCCACTAGGGTAACACTGGGAGATGGAAGTTGTTGTGGTGTGTGTCCCAGGTTCTTCGATGCCGGTCCAACAGACCATGTGATTGCAGGTTTTGGTATCATCGTCGGTATATCAGAGCGCATCTTTTTCAAATTATTGTTAGTGTCCATCGTTATGTTTCCTGAAATTGTTATATTATAAAAAAAAAAACAAAATTGTCAAGCGGCAGCAAAGTGTCACGATTACTGCCCATGTGAAAACTATGCAATATATGCACAATATCAGCAATGTACGATTTCTTGCACTTCAGCAACCATTTAATCATGGGCAAATACATAAAAAATATAATCACCTTTTAACTGCGCACGATAAAACAGATTTTTGGAAATCAGCACAACAGATTAGTAGATTATAGGCCTAAGATAGAATAGCAGAACAGCAACGGACACAAAAACGAGCGGGTAATGGCGGGAAAATGAAAAGAACAATCGCACAAAGAGTAGCGATGGGGACATATATTTTGTCCGTTCCTCGTTCCTCGATGGTATTCGGCAGTCACAAAATGTGAGTTATCTGCGCATCGTGTTAAAGATCGGATACTCTACCCTGGAAACACGAAAAATCTTCAACAGCGAACCACTGGACTTGAATGCGTTTAAAGGGCAAGTACAACTTATTAAATAAAAAGACATTCATATTTCTATCTCTTTCAGCACGGTAATCATATGCAGGCATCGAAGGCATCGAGTGATCAGCCCACTAAGTTCCGGCCGGTAATTGAACGAATTTGAACGGATGCGGGAACGGAACAGAAAGTGCGAAGAAACACCACCCCACCGTCAGCCTAGCAAAAATGACGGCAGTGGCAGTTGAACAAGAGCGAGAACGAAACAACAAAGGAAAGTGCGGAAGCAGACACACACATCGCTACCATGGCAACTGGCGGTGGCAATTTTTTTTTTTACTAAGTGGTGCGCTGATTCATTTTATTCGTTCCGATTTTGCATGAACAGCGCTTTGGATTCATTCCGACGCGGAATGGCATCCCGGGCAACACCGAGTTCATTTCTCTCGGCTGAACTCCATATAAAAAAAACGGCGAGCCGACTCACTGCGTGAGAAGGATGCGAAATGTGGATCAGCGGGGAAACTGAAGTAAAAAGATCAGTGGCGGGCGAGCGAGGGACGGTCCGATGATGAACGCGCGCTCAGTCGGAGCGTTTCGTTCTCGTGCTGTTTCATCGCTTCTTTCTTTCGCACCCTTAATCCACGCGATTCAGCGTGAACGCGTTCTGCCTGCCGGCAGTGTTTTTTTATTTGTGCATTTCGTCAGCGTTGGTTTGCCGCTATCGCACGTCATCGTCCATCGTCTGCGTATATCGTTTTCTTTCGCCATACCATGTGCAGGCTTTGTTTAAATGGTTGGCCGTTCCAAGATCGATGCGACGAAGTATTCTGCACGTATGGCAACGTTTTTAGTTAAAAGAACCAAATGTGGTGTTTGTTATAGACAAAGCTTGGAATTAATCGTCAAATTAACTGTTTGCTATAAGTCTGATTCAAAATTCAAAAATGTGCAGTAAGTCCAAACAAGTATTCGACTCAAAACATTTTTATTTGAAAAAGCCAATTTAAAGGAAAAGGAACGGAAGAGGAAAAACGATCAAAGCTGGTAGAAAATCATTATTGGTCATAATTGGGCATTTAGTAAAATAACTTAACTTTTTTTTTACGCTAGCTTAAAATGTGTAAGCCTTCTTGAATTACCCAACAATGCATCATTCAACCATTTTTGTTATGTAGTTGACACTTAATTTAACATATGTTTTTCGTGTGTCACCGTCGGTTTGCAAAGTAAAGGGCGCCACCTTCTTTCACCTTAAAAACACCGGTAAACATTTGCCATGTGTTCTTCATTCTTACTATAAAAATATAAAATACGGAATGAAGGCACGATTCTGATTCTTTTAGACAAATTAGATGTCCTTAATCGTCAAATAATTGATTGATTGAAAATCCCAATGCTAGAAGCATACAATATTGTATTTGATTTTTATGGTGAATTGCCAGAGTTTGGTAGGCAAAGATAAACTTTATACTATAACCCTTGCACCTTACGATTACCCCCCCCCCCCCCCCCTTGAACGATTTTTTAATGTCAACTTATCACGGGCAAGTTTTTATCCAATTCGTAAACAAACAGGAGTATATTAATTTATAATTTACTTCTCGTTTTCCCCGTAAGTTTCCTGTTTTTATGTCAGAAACGTCTAAGCTCTATAAAGCACAATTTTTAATAATTTTTGTTGGTACGGTTTCCATCTTAAGATTGGTTATGGTGCGATAGACCGACGGACAAATTTCATTACTCCTTCAGCTCATCTTTTAAAGTTATGACTAAAAAAAAAAACCTATCTTCACATAAATCATCATCGCTATACAAATTTCCTTTAATCAAAATGCATTTCATCATCTTATCAAATCAACGAGCCGCGGATTTAAAATATCTGCGCGCGCGTTTGAAAACAAATTTCACCGACGAAAAAAGATTCTACACTGTCCAGCAGATGCTCCGTGCAGCGCGCACTGGAATAATTTACCATGCTTTGCATACCACGACAATTTACGCTACGCTCTGCCTGCTCGAACTTACGTATTGGTACGTACGTGTTGGCCTCTGCGACGCGGAACAGTTTCCCCTTCCAGTCAGCGCAATGCCAAAATCTATTTTTAGCACAAGCTGCTGGCGAAGCAGTCGATCACGACATAGCCAAAATGTACGAAAGGGAGTGGAAGAATCGAACCAATGGAAGGACGGCCCAGTTCTGAGGTGTACAGAACCCGGTTCGTATTGAAGCCCTTTTTTATGTCAAGACCGATAGCTTCAATCTATCGTGTCTGCGCACAAACTAGAAAAGTCCGGGATCAAGTCTGGGTTAGGATAGTTAGAACTTTGTACATGTAAAGTTTCTGCATCCGTCCAGCATTGTTGGCAATCGACTGACGCTGGTGGAACGGTGGACATAACCTTCCTCCTTGAGCAGCGACAATCGACTGACGAGGCGACGGACTGACTATAGAACAGGAGTCGGGGAAGAAAATCGAGCAGAAGGAGAAAGCCGAACAGCCGATCGGCTAGACGGCCTCGGTGGTAGTGTGTGCGTAGAAGGAGATTTGATTTTTGGCCGCACCACTACTACTTTTTTTTGTGTTTCCCCTACTGGATAAATTGAATTCATGCGGTCCGTTCAGGGCGTTCATTGGGTCCGATCTCCCGGACAAAATGACTATCAACGCGCCAAGATCGGACCAAATGAACTCCATAGTGAGAAATTCACTCCGTGTTGCCCGGGATCTCACTATAGTCCTGCGATAAGCTGAATTCATCCAAATTTTCCATACAAAATTGAGTGTTAATGCAGCATTTGAGTAGTTAATGCAGCGCGGTGAGCAATCGCTCGCGAACAGCCGCTCATGAATTTCTCATGAATTCCCCTCAAAAAGCATCTCACCCTGCGGGTTGGGTTGTGTCACCCCCGCGGGCATGATTTCATGACTCATGAACGCATCCGGGCTTGATCGGGGCTTGATCCCCGCGGGCATGAATTCATGAATCATGAACGCATCCGGGCTTGATCGGGGCTTGATCTCGGCTTGAAGGCAACAACTTCAAGCTGCAAGTTAATAAAAAAACCGAACCGGTTCTGATGATTATTCATGCTGGTTCATGCATCCCTCCCAACCCCTCCCCCGGGATTCCCACCACCCGGGGTTCCAATGTCATCATAAAAAGAACCCACAACGCTTGCACTTTTTCTTAAACAAAATTTCTGAAATATATTCTGAATCATTAACACACTTATCTTAATCATATAACACTTAGCACTGCACTTACTTTTTCCTTACTGGGTGGTGCTGTTGATTGCTCGATTCCGAAGCCGCAAAGTTTCCTTAGACAGGAAGAAAAGAAACATTAGAATAAGATAATGTTCTGAATGCTATAGGATGCATGTTTAGTAACTGTTTCAATGTAAAACAGATATATTTTACATCTTTTGATACTTACCAATCAAGCTGAGCACAATGCAAGCTCCGACGCGTTACGCGATCCGATGTTCGTTCCACCGGAACGCACGCACATCACTCGGATCCGGGACGCTGCAAGTAGGAACAATCTATCTCTTATCATTATTAATTACAACTTACCATAGTTTTATCACCTTTTACGATAATTTTATACACTAAAACCTCACATACCACATCGACGAAGTTCCAAACGCGTGGTTTTACCAAAACATCCGTGCTGTCAAACTTAACTGTCCGTTTACACGTTGCGAACTCGCTGCGAACTCTTCGTGCGAACTCCATTCCCGCAAGCGATGGAACTTGAGCTGCGAACTCGCTGCGAACTTTTGACAGCTTATTTTGAACCACATGCTTTTTGTAAACAAACATCAATTGTTTTCATTGTATGATGTGGTTTGGTGTATGAAAAGTAAAGTTATCATTTTGTGCTTAATATTTGTTAAAATGTAAGTACAAACAATAATGTTTACCGTACAGTTTACGGTTTTTGACGCGCACTTGACATGATATGTCAAATAAAGTTAGAAAGAATAAGAAGCAGGGGACGAGCGAACTCATTTACACGCATCGAACTAGCGAACTTGTCATCTCCATATAGTTCGCACGAAGAGTTCGCAGCGAGTTCGCAACGTGTAAACGGACAGTAATAACCAAGCATCACACATTTTACCAGGTTGAGTCATGACAAACTTATCTGACTGTCACAAGGATCGGAAAGTTGAATTTATTTTTTTGAATAGATGTTGTTTTCAAGCAAGCAGATTGATCAAAACATTTGATAATTTTTATTGGTTAATCTTAAGCATGGAACGCATCGTATTTTTCATAGTAAAACGATATTTCCTGTTTGCTGACATCCTGTTTGAGCCGAGAAGAAGCCGAGAAGTGTAGCGCGCCTCGACGCGTTGCACGCAGGGGTTTTAAGCGGTTCAAAATTTTTCACCAGTTCAACCGGTTCCCTCGCTCCGGGGTTCCCACAACCCGGGGGATATTTCGGTCGCTTGGATGACCTGTGTCATCCATACAAATAAAAACACAAAACAATCACTAACTTTGGTTTCACTAGTTTATTTATGGTGAAAACGAACATCAAAACAACAATCACTCTGAACCATTCACTTTGCTCGTCGGGAGCTGCACTTTTTTGAAGCTTTTCTTTCACGACAGCGAAGCATAACGTCATCTCCATCTGGCTGATCTACTGCAGTTCCTGGCATTAAAAAGTGCAGCTCCCGACGAGCGAAGTGAATGGTTCAGAGTGACTGTTGTTTTGATGTTCGTTTTCACCATAAATAAACTAGTGAAACCAAATTTAGTGATTGTTTTGTGTTTTTATTTGTATGGATGACACAGGTCATCCAAACGACCGAAATATCCCCCGGGTTGTGGGAACCCCGGAGCGAGGAAACCGGTTGAACCGGTGAAAAATTTTGAACCGCTTAAAACCCCTGCGAGCAACGCGTCGAGGCGCGCTACACTTCTCGGCTTCTTCTCGGCTTGTTCTCAACGAGAACAAATCGAGGAGAAGCCGAAAAGTGTAGCGTCACGCCACGATTTTGTACAGCGGGGATGCGCCCGATTTGCTGTTTTTGGCGGTTAAACAGGCGCGCCCCCACAACCTGTTTTAGGTTGAGTCTAACCTTATAGTATGAAAGCGCATCAGTATGGTTGGGTGTGTGTGACCGGCGATGTTTGTAGATAAGTGCCTTGGGCTACGTACTGACTGCACCACGGTTATTGTGTTCGGAATAGTACGCTGTGTCGTGCTGTTTGATTTGGATTCCTAATCCTTTAAACTGCTTTCGCTAGCTTCATTATAGAGTACTGTACAAATATACAAACGCGCCCTCCGATTTAATTTCTACCGTTCAGGGAACGTACAGTTTTTATTTTGTGTCTTATTGTTGGTGCTTTTTTCGTTCCATTTTTGGTTGTGCTTACGGTGGCGTCAAAGCAATGCGTGAGGAACAAGAATAATCAAATCGATTTTAACATTAGTCACTCAAACAACATCGCTGGAGCATAAGTAAACCCCCAAACAACCGGGAAAAACGTACCGCAAACAACTCACGCAGCTTTCTCGTTCTTCCTGCCTATACCTGCTGCTTCTGTTCAGTAACACATGAAACAGAGCCAAATAATATTTAAGAAGCAAACATATCGGCACTGAATACAAAACCCACAATCATACCACATTATCTTCAACGTGTGCCACCAAGCGTGGACCATCTGGTTTTGTGCGGTGGGCAAGCGCATTACCACATCAGTGTATCGATTGAGATTTGCTGTTTGTGTTCGGACTTGTTGGGCAAGCGCCCGACGGTTGATCGTCCGTGCCCAACGCGAGTGCTAACCCTCGGCAAGTCCAGGTCCAGGAGTGACGCACAAATAACTGGTGCTCCTTTTTTACCAATTCCGCCGATACTCCGTGACTGCTGCTGGTTTCCTGATAGCACTGCAACATTCACCGGCGTGTCTACGACAAACCATGCCAAACGACCACCAGTACGTAGCCGATAAGGGCAGCGCCGACTCCACGGATGTACCACGGCTGTCACTGACCATCAGCGAGCATGCGGTCACCGATGGAGCCATCGAAATACTGAAGGTTATCAGGCCGCTTTGGATCAGCGACAGAGTGCGTTTTAAGGTCAGTAACTTTCGGCGCCGCCAGTTTTGGACGCGACTAGTGATAAAAGACTCTTGCAAAAGCCTCAGCGCGTGTATTGGTCTGACTTGGGAGAAAGTCGAGCAAAGCGTCATTTGCTTGGTACTGAATACGGGAGCAGATTTTACATTTCATTTTTACCGGCTCAAAACTGAAATATCTACATGAACCATAAAAAAAGGACTGTTTATACTCGTCTTTGCACGAATGTTTGTTCTTCGGCCTTCATAATATTAGATATAAGAATATTAGAAATAATGCCTTACCTCCAGTAATACGGCGTTCTTTTAGACATAAAATATACCATCTGCATCAAATTCTTGCAACCTACTCAAAGCTTACTCATGACTGTTAACGGCAGGGTATCCCTAGGTCATGTGCCATTTAGCGGACTGGGCATTTTTCGAGGGCAACTGTCGGCAAATGGATGTAAACACATATCCCATACCACCCATCCCCCCGTCCACATTTATGTGCCAATTGCCAATGGATATAAACACGTATCTCACATACCGCAACCAACCGCCCCCCCACCCTCATCCCTCCGCTACAACGTGCTAACAGGTTGGCTGATAAGTCCCCGGTCTAACAAAGAAAAACACATTTTTTTTGTCAAAATTCGTTTTTATTATTCAACATAGTTCCCTTCAAGAGCGATACAACGATTATAACGACCTTCCAATTTTTTGATACCATTTTGGTAGTACTCCTTCGGTTTTGCCTCAAAATAGGCCTCAGTTTCGGCGATCACCTCCCAACGGGGGAATTTCGGACGTTTCATACTTGCCTCTCGCTTTGTTCCGTATGCCGTCTCGCTTACGACCGTTATAACCCCCTGTGAGTTGTTTTTGCTTTCGCAGCAGTTCCAACCCACAATCGCTGTTGCTCGCTCGCACATGTATATCGCTTCGCTCCCACACCCGCAAGGTATTGATGGTCGAAAAGTGTGCCGCGCTTCGAACGCACGCCCCGGCTCGTTGTTGCTCGCTCGCACATGTATATCGCTTCGCTCACACACCCGCAAGGTATTGATGGTCGAAAAGTGTGCCGCGCTTCGAACGCACGCCCCGGCTCGTTGTTGCTCGCTCGCACATGTATATCGCTTCGCTCACACACCCGCAAGTGATTGATGGTCGAAAAGTGTGCCGCGCTACGAACGCACGCCCCGGCTCAGGCACGGTCTTTCTTTTGTATCGTCGTCCGTGCTGCTTCGAGGGGTTCTATGCATGGTACTGGGTCTTGGTGCCCGGCCGGGCATTTGAATGCGTTATCGTTTCTTAAGAACCATTAAATTTTATTTTTGCGTGCCGTGCTATACTCCACGGTCCGGGCTGTCTTTCGTTTTTTCTGCATGCATGTTCTTGGTGTCCGATATCGTCGAACACTAGCCGCGGGTATTTAAATGCTTTATTCTTTGTACTGGCGTGCCGTGCTGTGGAGTGCCGTACAACTTGGTTTTAATTGCTTTTCATAGATTTTGACCCACTCGTCCCCTCGATCGTATGGAGTTTTTTTTCTCACGCCCGTTACCGTTCTTCCGTATGTTCAACATTTGTGTTGTTCACGCGCTGATATATCGAGTGATCGATCAACGCAAACCGGCGCTAGCAATACAAAAATATTGCATTATGACGGCGCTTTAAATATCATGTTTTCCAGCCACGGTTGCCCTTGAAACAAAATGAGGTAATAGTAGCGCCAAATTTCAAGCATGTAGAAAAAACCATGGCAGCCTATGTTTTAATCTGCCTGTGCAGATTTATGGTACCGTAAAGGTCCCATCGTATAGCTACGGTCAAAAATTCGATCACGCATGCGTAGCTTCAACCAAGAGCCACGAGCGATACTGTGCTATTCCCATCGGATTCATACACCGTTTTTGACTCCACGCGGAAACAGGCCTCCTATGGCCTCGCGTGTAAAGCGACAGGGCAATTTCAAAAACTTTTCACGGCTAAAGAGCCAGCAGCTTAGCAAGCGCTAAAACTTCAATCCGATAATTTACTAGAGTCTAAAAATAGCTCAGAGCAACTGACCAAAAGTATAGGCAATCAAGGGGGTGCGGGTAGAACGAGGGAACAGAGAACGAGAAACAGACCAGACACCACCGGCAGGCCCAGACTACGAGGGGGAACCAAGAACACATGTAGAAAAAACGATACACGGAAAACAAAAGCAAAAGCCATAAATCATACCAAGTACCCCCTCCCCTACCCCCCTGATCATATTTTTGAACGGGTGGGCGGTGACTTTTTTATGGGCGGGGATAGCGCGCATGTCGAAACGCATGAATTTCGACAGACATTGCGGCTCACTTCTCGGAAACGGATAGTGCTTGAAAAGCAAACCGAAAGACCACGTGCTCGGGAAGTTGGGCTCTTCATTGCAGCCAAATTTTTTCCCTGCGAGCATCCTTTTGAGGTCTGAGAACAAGAAAAAGTCGCTGGGGGCCAGATCTGGAGAATACGGTGGGTGGGGAAGCAATTCGAAGCCCAATTCATGAATTTTTGCCATCGTTCTCAATGACTTGTGGCACGGTACGTTGTCTTGGTGGAACAACACTTTTTTCTTCTTCATATGGGGCCGTTTTGCCGCGATTTCGACCTTCAAACGCTCCAATAACGCCATATAATAGTCACTGTTGATGGTTTTTCCCTTCTCAAGATAATCGATAAAAATTATTCCATGCGCATCCCAAAAAACAGAGGCCATTACTTTGCCAGCGGACTTTTGAGTCTTTCCACGCTTCGGAGCCGGTTCATCGGTCGCTGTCCACTCAGCCGACTGTCGATTGGACTCAGGAGTGTAGTGATGGAGCCATGTTTCATCCATTATCACATATCGACGCAAAAACTCGGGTGTATTACGAGTTAACAGCTGCAAACACCGCTCAGAATCATCAACACGTTGGTGTTTTTGGTCAAATGTGAGCTCGCGCGGCACCCATTTTGCACAGAGCTTCCGCATATCCAAATATTGATGAATGATATGACCAACACGTTCCTTTGATATCTTTAAGGCCTCTGCTATCTCGATCAACTTCATTTTACGGTCATTCAAAATCATTTTGTGGATTTTTTTGATGTTTTCGTCGGTAACCACCTCTTTCGGGCGTCCACTGCGTTCACCGTCCTCCGTGCTTATTTCACCACGCTTGAATTTTGCATACCAATCAATTATTGTTGATTTCCCTGGGGCAGAATCCGGAAACTCATTATCAAGCCAAGTTTTTGCTTCCACTGTATTTTTTCCCTTCAGAAAACAGTATTTTATCAAAACACGAAATTCCTTTTTTTCCATTTTTTTCACAATAACAAAATTTGCTTCACAAAAGACGCTCTGTCTCACAAACTAATTGACATACAGACGTCAAATTTTGACACGAATCATTTGAAGGTTGGTACTATATAAAAATAATATGCATTTAATACTAGCGACGCTATCTATGTGTCAGACCGGGGACTTATCAGCCAACCTGTTAATGCCAGACTTCGATGGCAAAAACGTTTTGACGAACGTTGCCTTGAAGTATGTAGCATTGGATATATACCAGGTGCTGCAAAACCAATGACTAGTTAGTGCGTGTTATATCAGTAATAATATGCCATAAACTCCAGTAACACTCCCACTGCAAAATTCCTATAAAAGCATACCTATCCAACCTCCGCAAAAGTGGAAATACGACGAGAGTGTCGATGAGCTATCGAAGTTTTCTATCTGGCAGGTCGTTTGACAATGCTGTATGTCGGAAGAGCAGCTAGACATATATGTGGTAGTGCGCCATATTGTTCCACACCCCACCGCTATCTTTGATTGATGCCATCAGTTGTTGACAAACATTTGTGGAAGATATTTCACGATCGTATCATTCGATCATATTTCTCAGTGTAAGTTGAAAAAAACTCTGCTAAGGATTGGTCCTTTTGTAATTCAAAGCATTTATTTCTTGTTTACGTTCCCCCGACCAGCGACAACACCTTAGTGCTCACCAAGATCCAGCAAACTTCCAATCTTTGTTTCGCGTTCCCTCACTGCACCGCAGTTTCTATTTCGTTCTGTGCCTTTGGAAAAACTAAAACATTGGAAAATAAATCCTGCCTCTTCCTCATCGACTGGATCCGAAACTATGTACTTTCGACTCCTCATCGACTGGATCCGAAACCATGTACTTTTCAGCACGTTTATAAAACTACCAGTTTTTCTCAAATGTTTCAAATGATCCATTTTATTGACCGAGAAATAATGCTTGTGTCTTCCACAAATGTTTGTCAACATCTGGGGGGGGGGGGGGGTTGGTCACTAACACATATATGCCTTGCACCGGCACCCAGCTTTCTGTGCTGTCAAACGTCCTGTCAATCAAAAAATCTTCGATAAAAGTGAAATTACGACGAGAGTATCGATGTGCTATCGAAGATTTTGCCGTCCTCGATAGGTGTCCCTTGGGTAGCACCTGTCCCATTGAAAAGAATGTACTCCCGCCAAACGGTGTCAACTTCCCAGCTTCACAAAAGATGAGAGTATCGTTAAGCTATCGAGGTTTGCTGATTGACAGGCCGTTTGACAGCGCTGTAAGCTAGAAGGGTAGCTAGACATATACAGTCGATATCCGACATACGCGGCACTCGACATACGCGGATTCGGAGATACGCGGTTTTCAAAATTTGACAGTAGACTTGTAAAATGTCACAAACATTAATGAAATATGAATAGCGAATGTTCCTGAGATGTGCCAACCATACGAATAAATATGTAATTTACACATTTGCATAACTTACGCTGTTTATTTCGTTTATTGCAAATTATGTTGTTTCAATACGCTTGCATTGCATTCATATTAACGGACAAAGAATTTTTTTGAATATTCTATGATACATGTACACAAGAACTGGATCTCTTAATTCCTAGAATAAACTATGTGTCAAGCAATATTCGAGATACGCGGAAACTCGAGATACGCGGATTTCTCTGGTCCCCATTATCCGCGTAAGTCGGATACCGACTGTATGTGTAAGTGCAGTTACCCGTCGCACCATATTCTTCCATGCCCCAACACCAGCTTTGATTATTGTCATTAGTTGCTGAAAACATTTGTGGAAGGTATTTGTCGATCGAATCGCTATACAAATTCCCCAAAACGTAAACAAAGCGTTACCCTGAGGTAAAAAAGCGTAACCCTGCCCTAGAAACAGCGTAACGCACTCTGTGGGCGTGCCCCGTGGTTGTCATGACCCGCCGGCTGTAGCACAGAAGGGGGCGGTATTCGTAAGACCCGTGGACTTTTCGAGGGTCAATCATTTGCGGGTGTGCGAGCGAAGCGATATACGAGTGCGAGCGAGCAACAGCGATTGTGGGTTGGAACTGCAGCAAAAGCAAAAACAACTCACAGGGGGTTATAACGATCGTAAGCGAGACGGCATACGTAATAGAGCGAGAGGCAAGTATGAAACGCCCGAAATTACCCCGTTGGGCGGGGACTCGACCACGCCGTTTTTCGTTGAATTTTTCCAATACTTTTCGCCTCTAAAAACCCTCGAAAAATTCGACGAAATTCATGGCTTTCGAGGGTGCAGCCTCGAGATCCGCCCACTTTTTTCGAGGATGCGTCAGTGTGGTAGTGCAAAAAAAAAATCCCCATCCACTTTCGCTTGTCTGCACCTGCACTTGCCGCTGCCCCCGTCAGCACCGTTCCTATTGTATTGTCTTGTCGACTGCCTGCCTGCGCTGTGGTGTCGTTCGAGGGGTGGGGACTTTGTATGATTTATGGCCTTTGCTTAATGTTTTCCGTGTATCGCTTTTTTCTACATGTGTTCTTTTCTTGGTGCCCCCTCGTAGTCTGGGCCTGCCGGTCGGTGGTGTCTGGTCTGTTTGGTGATTATCGCCTTTTGCCTGTGGTTTGCCCTCGTTCTACCCGTACCCCCTTGAATGCCTGTACTTTTGGGTCAGTTGCTCTGAGCTATTTTTAGACTCTAGTGAATTATCGGATTGAAGTTTTAGCGAGTGCTAAGCTGCTGGCTCTTTAGCCGTGAAAAGTTTTTGAAATTGCCCTGTTGCTTTACACGCGAGGCCATAGGAGGCCTGTCTCCGCGTGGAGTCAAAAACGGTGTATGAATCCGATGGGAATCGCAGAGTACCGCTGTTGACTCTTGATTGACGCTACGCATACGTGATGGAATGTGTGACCGTAGCTATACGGTGGGACCTTTACGCTACCATAAATCTGCGCGGGCAGATTAAACCATGGGCTGCCATGACTTGTCTTGCATGCTGTAATTTTGGTTTGCTACTATTGTCTCATATTGTTTCAAGGGCATCCGTGGTTGGAAAATATGATATTTAAAGCGTCGTCATAATGCAATATTTTTGTATTGCCGATTTGCGTTGATCGATCTCGCGATAAATCAACGCGTGGACAAAACACATGTTGAACATACGTAAGAGCGGTAACGGGCATGAAGAAAACAAACACTGGACGCACTGAAGGGGCAAAGCAAAATGTGCAAATATCGATAACAATAAATCCGAGTGGCTCGATACCGCGGCAGCATCAAGTACGAGTAGAAAAAACTCTATACGATCGAGGGGACGAGTGGGTCAAAATCTAAGAAAAGCAATTAAAACCAAATTGTGCGGCACCCCAGAGCACGGCACGCCAGTACAAAGAATAAAGCATTTAAATACCCGCCCGGTCCCTGACGATAGATCGGACAACAACAGCAGGCAGAAAAAACGCAAGCAGCTCGGACCGTGGAGTACAGCACGCACGGCTCGCAAAATAAAATTTTATGGTTCTTAAGAAACGATAACGCATTCAAATGCCCGGTCGATCACCAAGCCCCTTGGAATTGAGGGAAGCAGCGCGGACGACAATACAAAAGAGGGACCGTCCCGGCTGCAACACAGAAGGGGGCGGTATCTTACGAATACCGCCGGGCGGGTCTTACGAACCCGTGGACTTTTCGAGGGTCAATCATTTGCGGGTATGCGAGCGAAGCGATATACGAGTGCGAGCGAGCAACAGCGATTGTGGGTTGGAACTGCAGCAAAAGCAAAAACAACTCACAGGGGGTTATAACGATCGTAAGAAAGACGGCATACGTAATAGAGCGAGAGGCAAGTATAAAACGCTCGAGAGTTTTTCCCTGGGGAACTCATGTACGTTTGCTGTTCGCACTTTGTCGGAGTGGTAGAAAATAAGTAGATTAATTGGTGGTCGATTCTAATGATGTAAAATAATAAGTGAAGGAAGTGTGTTAGTAAAATCACAGATTTGTGAACCCACACGGGTCGCGAACGTTTGGTCAAAAAACAAAATCTGAAATAATATCGAACTCTGCGGTCGTGCCCCGTCTTGACATGGACTCAGAGTATACTGCTTTGGATGCATGGTAAAACATCCTTAGCCCTGTCCTTTTCTCCCTTTTCCTCAAAGACTGCGTCAGTGTACTGCCTCCGAATGGACACCTGCTGTATGCTGATGATGTCAAATTATTCCTTCCTATGTCTTCCCCCTCTGACTTCACATTTCTTCAAAACTCCATCGACGGCTTTTCCGACTTGACTCTTCCTTGTCCTTCTGCCTGCAGATTGATGAGGTGGTAGCCAAGGCCAACCGTACGCTGGGCCTTGTCGCTCGCCTGGCGCCGGAGGTGCTTGGGCGATGGCGTCGATTACGGCAGTTATTCTTTTTTTATACACATACATATTTTATTTGTTTTATTTTTATTTCACAAGGGCTAGTACAACCAAATGGTCAGCAAATGAATGTCGGCTACTTTTGTATGATTTTCTTGAATTGTAGTATTATATGAAGAGAATATTATAATATAGAAATGTTCATCGTTGTGTTGTTGTTACTCTCATATTTCTTTACATACAGCGTACATGATCATCATTATTCTTAAATCATAAATAAAGCCGTACTTCAATGCGGCTACGAATACGAACAGTGGAATTCTGTGACCGAAGTCAACGAAGTTGTATGATCAGAGCACACCAAATCAGTTTTAAATGTGCTGCCAGTAGCGGGAGCTGAGAAACATACTCATACTGCGCTAGCCGGGAGAAAATTACGTGGTAAACGCATTGCAGAAGTCATTTTTCTCACTTGTTTTTTCGTTTTTGCTTTGTTGTACTGTGCACGCAGAGCTGAAATGAAATTCTATTAAGATTATTATTGAAAACATACTTTGCAGCTCAAATGCTGGTACCAACATCAACAACGCTTTCCAGTTGCTCGTCTTCCGCCAGCAATCGCGCAGCTCGCCGGTATAAAATACCGGACACATTCTTTACATGTTGCGCATTCTACACAATCTCTGCAAATTGAGTATTTTGCCACTTTGCGATGACAACGATTGTTTTTAGTTAATGACTAGCTGATTTACCCGATTTCTTACGGGTTGACATAAGGCTCTTTTGAAATGTTTATAGTTTAACGCATATTTTCAAACATAATGAATGTTGATGTTGAATTTTAACTCGTTTCCACCATCAAGGTCTAATTTATAATTTGGAGATTTGGCTGTTCTAAAGAGCTTCTTCAATTGTACATCCATGTTGTGTTGCATCTGAATGTGTAAAGATTTGGTCTATCGTATATTCTAAACGTACGTCGTGGGGTGGCGTCATGACGGTATCTAACGTATACTCATGCATCCCGGGTTCGTGAAAATGTTTCCATCATCAAGGTATTCAATTTCAGCGTACATTACTACGATGAACTGATGAAACAGCTGTCTGCAATTGTTTGATCCAGTAAAACCTTGATGGACTTAACCAACGCATAACATTTATGCAGCATTTTGAAGTTCAAGGAAGATTGTTGCTTGTGTTTAAAAATAAAAAGACCATGTTTCGGTTTTTGTTTCCTGGTTTCCAATTGAATATGATTGAAGACGTTTCGATGCTTCCTCAGACGATGATAATAAAGATCCTATCGATGTATGTAAAAATGACTTTGAGTTATTGGGCCGGTAATATGGTGAATGGAAGAAATTCATTCTCCCTCGCAAAAGATCTAAGAATAATAATTAGTATAATAGCATTGCACCCTTCTTCAAATTAATGCAACGCGCATTGCTCCAACATTTCGGCAAAAAAAGCGAATGCAAATGTAGAAGAAGAGTCTTTCAACGCAAGTCCTATGGCCACTCAAAAACCGAAAAAGTCTATGTTACTGTAAGTCTCTCACTTAGAAGTCGCTTTTTCCGCAAAACATCACTTTTCCCGAGCAATGCCTGGCAAAGAAAAAGCTAGTTTTATGATAAACCCATGAAAACCCATGAAATCTCACGATGCTCTACTGCCCCAGCAGATCGCGTCCTTTACGCTCCAATCGCGTGATACCGTACCTTAATCTTATGATTTACTCACACCTGCAACAAAACTATTTACAGTTCCCTGTTCCAAGCCATTCGCAAATCATTGAAAGGGGATGGGACTGAAACAGTCCAATGTATCGGCTTTAGGGTCAAGTATGTCGAGTAGTTTCTAGGAATTTTTTTTTTCTCATATTTTTAACAAAAACTTACATGGGAGGGGTGGGAGGAAATATTTTGTGGGGAAAAAGACTACAAATAATGATATTTGGTAATATTGTCCTCCTTCGTGCCAAGTTTGGTGCAAATCCTTCGAGTAGTTTCTGAGAATTAACTTTTTTCCGCTATTTTGAAGAGATAGGTGCATGGGAGGGGTGGGGAGGAAGTTTGTTTTGGGGAAAATGACTTCAAATTATCATTAGGGGAGGCTTCGAGCAGCAGCAACACACGCGCGCACGCAGCGACTGCTTCATCACCAGGGCCCTACTAGCCAAGGTGAATAAAAAAGGAATTCTCGAGCAGCAGAAACAATTTGACAATTCTCACGCGTGAAGAGAACGACGGCAAATGAAAACATATGTTTTTGCAATGAACTGAAGTTAACTTAATTATTCCTTGCATTCGCTGTAAGCGATGTAAAGATGGTTTTTCTGTACTGTTTCTGCTGTGTAAATAGAGAATGCCTCAAGGAACGAAATGTAAAGCATTGCGCTTGTTGTGATTGTTATATAGATCGTTTAAGCGGCAGTTTTCAGCTCGAGCCTCTTCGTTGGAACTTGAGCAGATTTCTGTTTGCTGAAGAACTTTTCTTCTGAAGCACGGTGTTTGTGCTCTTACCCAAACCGTTGTGCATCCTATTCATCGAATCAATGCATCCATAGAAATTTGGTAGCAAGTGTTTCACCTACATTGCAAACTTGTGTTCGTTCGATAAGCTAAAACTAAAACTTGGACAACTGTTCTGCGATACGCAATGGACATGTGTTGCAGACGGTATAAGTTGGCTCTCGTTCTTTATCCAACCTTTGAAGGACCAGAATCGTCGTTAAATTGTTCTGAAGTACTCTTTTTCTCAAACATTTCTTATACATTTTAGTGGCGCTAAATTGATGTTTTTTTAAACATCGAAACAGATTGGATGGGACGGGGGCGGTATATGTGATCTTGTGACAAATTCGGATATCGATTGCATATGTGGCATGGATGATGGGGGTTCAGGAAGAATAGCGATTGGGAAAGGGGATGTATGAAGAAGATGACACTGGTTACCTATACAACGGTGTACGCGGACCAATGGCATGAACAGATACCGACGGCAGGTGGACTGGAGGATGAAGTGCTTGGATCTATAGCGGTCGGCAAACCGCGCGAAACCTTGGTTGATAAAGATGACACGCTGGTGTTGACTGTACGACGGAAACACGGGATGTTTGCATGTGTGGGCTGAAGATTATTCTGATTAAGTTTCTGTATCATTTTGAAATTGTATTCTTCTTTCTTCTAAAAAATCGCGCCTATGACCAATCCGAAAACTTTTTAACTTCACTTTTGCATTATACCCCGCCAGATAGAGTTGATGCCAATGAAGTAATCAGATCTCCATAAACAATAGCAACATTGACTTTCTGCCTATCGCTCTGTTACCAATATTAAGTGGAAACCCAGAAAATGTAAAGATTCAAACAAGTTGCCTAAGAACTTCAACATCAGGAATCAGGAGTTTTTGAGTGCACAGAACGCGATAAGCGAATCCCTGTTTTATTTTAAAGCGCCATTTGAATCGTTTGCGTACTGGTAATAACATTGCGTGGTATAAAAATAAAACAGTAAACTCTTATCTTTCATGTTATGACAAACCCAAATGAACGGAACACTTTTTATTCGATTCAGAATGTTCCAAATTATTCGATTGAATCATCGTTAAAAATGTTTAATAACATTAAGATGGCTTAATAATTATAACTAAAATAACGATAAGTTTTTGTTTACCACGTCATGATTTTAATGTTGTACCAAGCTCCTCAGTTCATCACAAAAGTGCATGTTTTGCGATCCACGCAACGCACGTATGAATGGAGCAACGAGTAAAGCAGCACCGGGTGAGCATAAAATTAAATAAATTCAATCCCTTGTTAAAACATATCCAGCAAAGCAAACTAAACCCGCGGAAAGCAGTGAGCAGAGAGAGCAGAGCAAGGTACGGCAAAAGCCGTGAGAGATTTTTTCGTTCCTTTTTCGCTCTGGTTCCCGCTGAACCACCATATGGTGAGAATCCGGCCATGTCTTTTTAAACTTGCAAACAATCATCCTGTCAAGACTTGTTTGGGCATTCTGTCAAGAATACTGTCAGCATTCTGTTAGGATGATTGTTAACCGCTCGAATGCTAGTTGGGGGGTAGATTCAACACATTTTGCCGTTCGAACCTAGTGGATTCATTTGTTTTGGTGATAATTTCGGCACGGTACTAACATTTAGAAGCGTGAAGAGAACGCCGGCAGATGGAAACATATGTTTTTGCAATGAACTGAAGTTAACTTAATTATTCCTTGCATTCGCTGCAAGCGATGAGTTAGTAACGCACTCACGGGTTTAAAGTTTTTAAAAAATTATTTCTATTTTATTAACAACTCTTAGTTAAACTCGTGAACGCGGGATGCGATCCTACTCGGTACGGGTTTCACGCCGGTCCGTCTCGGTGTCTGGAGAATGCAGGAAAGAACCGATGATTGAGCGGGCTGCGATGTTTTATAGCTGCGTCGTCCGATGGCAATCGATGTTTACTTCTGGCAGCGATCATGATTCGAGCATGATTCGGTCGACGATGGTTGGTGACACATTTTATGCTGCGTTGCAGAAAATGTGCTCTCGGCTCGGATGTTGACATGTATGTTATATTGCGCTCGCTCGGTGCTCGGTGTTGCGGGTTGTGCTAACTGATGTAAAGATGGTATTTCTGTACTGTTTCTGCTGTGTAAATAGAGAATGCCTCAAGGATCGAAATGTAAAGCATTGCGCTTGTTGTGATTGTTATATAGATCGTTTAAGCGGCAGTTTTCAGCTCGAGCCTCTTCGTTGGAACTTGAGCAGATTTCTGTTTGCTGAAGAACTTTTCTTCTGGAGCACGGTGTTTGTGCTCTTACCCAAACCGTTGTGCATCCTATTCATCGAATCAATGCATCCATAGAAATTTGGTAGCAAGTGTTTCACCTACATTGCAAACTTTTGTTCGTTCGATAAGCTAAAACTAAAACTTGGCCAACTGTTCTGCGATACGCAATGGACATGTGTTGCAGACGGTATAAGTTGGCTCTCGTTCTTTGTCCAGCCGTTGAAGGACCAGAATCGTCGTTAAATTGTTCTGAAGTACTCTTTTTCTCAAACCTTTCTTAAACATTTTAGTGGCGCTAAATTGATGTTTTTTTAAACATCGAAACAGATTGGATGGGACGGGGACGGTATATGTGATCATGTGACAAAATCGGATATCGATTGCATATGTGGCATGGATGATGGGGGTTCGGGAAGAATAGCGATTGGGAAAGGGGATGTATGAAGAAGATGACACTGGTTACCTGTACAACGGTGTACGCGGACCAATGGCATGAACAGATACCGACGGCAGGTGGACTGGAGGATGAAGTGCTTGGATCTATAGCGGTCGGCAAACCGCGCGATAAAGTTGATGGTTGATAAAGATGACACGCTGGTGTTGACTGTACGACGAAAACACGGGATGTTTGCATGTGTGGGCTGAAGATTATTCTGATTAAGTTTCTGTATCATTTTGAAATTTAATTCTTCTTTCTTCTAAAAAATCGTGCCTATGACGAATCAGAAAACTTTTTAACTTCACTTTTGCATTATACCCCGCCAGATAGAGTTGATGCCAATGAAGTAATCAGATCTCCCGGTGCTGCTTTACTCGTTGCTCCATTCATACGTGCGTTGCGTGGATCGCAAAACATGCACTTTTGTGATGAACTGAGGAGCTTGGTACAACATTAAAATCATGACGTGGTAAACAAAAACTTATCGTTATTTTAGTTATAATTATTAAGCCATCTTAATGTTATTAAACATTTTTAACGGTGATTCAATCGAATAATTTGGAACATTCTGAATCGAATAAAAATGTGTTCCGTTCATTTGGGTTTGTCATAATATGAAAGACAAGAGTTTACTGTTTTATTTTAATACAACGCAATGTTATTACCAGTACGCAAACGATTCAAATGGCGCTTTAAAATAAAACAGGGATTCGCTTATCGCGTTCTGTGCACTCAAAAACTCCTGATTCCTGATGTTGAAGTTCTTAGGCAACTTGTTTGAATCTTTACATTTTCTGGGTTCCCACTTAATATTGGTAACAGAGCGATAGGCAGAAAGTCAATGTTGCTATTGTTTATGGAGATCTGATTACTTCATTGGCATCAACTCTAGCTGGCGGTGTATAAGGCAAAAGTGAAGTTAAAAAGTTTTCGGTTTCGTCATAGGCACGAATTTTTAGAAAAAAGAAGAATAAAATTTCAAAACGATACAGAAATTATATCAGAATAATCTTCAGCTCACACATGCCATCAATCCGTGTTTCCGTCGTCCAGTCAACACCAGCGTGTCATCTTTATCAACCAAGGTTTCGCGCCGTTTTCCCGCCGCTATAGATCCAAGCACTTCTTCCTCCAGTCCACCTGCCGTCGGTATCTGTTCATGCCATTGGTCCGCGTAGACCGTTGTACAGGTAACCAGTGTCATTTTCTTCATCTATACCCTTTACCCATCGCTATTGTTCCCGAACCCCCATCATCCGTGCCACAAATGCAATCGATATCCGATTTTGTCACAAGATCACATATACCGTCCCCGTCCCGTCCAATCTGTTCCGATGTTTAAAAAAACATCAATTTATCGCCACTAAAATGTATAAGAAATGTGTGAGTAATAGAGTACTTCAGAACAATTTAACAAAACGATAAACGCTTACGACGATTCTGGTCCTTCCACGGCTGGAAAAAGAACGAGTGCCAACTTATACCGTCTGCAACACATGTCCATTGCGTATCGCAGAACAGTTGGCCAAGTTTTAGTTTTAGCTTATCGAACGAATACAAGTTTGCAATGTAGGTGAAACACTTGCTACCAAATTTCTATGGATGCATTGATTCGATGAATAGGATGCACAACGGTTTGGGTAAGAGCACAAACACCGTGCTTCAGAAGAAAAGTTCTTCAGCAAACAGAAATCTGCTCAAGTTCCAACGAAGAGGCTCGAGCTGAAAACTGCCGCTTAAACGATCTATATAACAATCACAACAAGCGCAATGCTTTACATTTCGTTCCTTGAGGCATTCTCTATTTACACAGCAGAAACAGTACAGAAATACCATCTTTCAATCGCTTACAGCGAATGCTGTTAAATATATAACTATCACTAACATTATCCATTTGCTGATCTTCTACACCTTCCTCTGTACTTGGTGGCAAAAGTTCAACCGGTGAATTTGATGATTCATGCGTAGACCTTTCGAATGAACTGGAGGAGGGATCTAACAAGACATTAGACGAAGGGCCAGCCAATTCAACATTAGAACTGCTACTCTCCGGAACAGTTGTCTGCACTTCCACCTTGTTAGACGATAACGGCAATTCTTCTATTTTCACATCTCGAGCGACAAAAACCTTCTGACCATCCCATAATCGGTACCCGGTTTATACCATAAACAACGAAATAACAGCTCTTACTTCTAGTCTCAAATTTCTTTCGCTTTTCCTTGGGAACGAAGCTGAACGCTCTTGCACCGAAAATTCGAAATTTTGAGACATCCGGCTTGTGGCCATACCACATTTCGTATGGTGTTTTGTTCATAGTTAATGCCGCTGTGGGACTCCGATTGATGATAAAAACCGCCGCCAAAACTGCTTCACTCCAAAGCTTTTTAGTCATTCCAGCATCCTCGATCATCGCTCTAGCTTTTTCAACCACCGTAATGTTGAACCGCTCACTAACACCATTCTGTTGCGGTGTGTACGGAACAGTATACTCCACTTGTATACCTCTTACTCGGCAAAATTCACGAAAAGCAGCTCCAATATATTCTCCACCATTGTCACAACCTAGACGAGATATGCGACAATCGAAGTTTGATTCAGCCATAGCAGCATACGTCTTGAAGGCTTCGAAAACCTCACTCTTATTGCTCAGCGTATAAAGTGCAGCAAAATGGGTAAAATCATCAACGAAAAATACAAAATAACGTTTGCCATGGAAAGCTGCTGGCGTTATAGGACCACATACGTCACTATGTATCAGCTGAAGAGGTCGAGAACTTCGAGGTAATGACATCTTCATAAAAGGATTCCGTGTCTGTTTTCCTCTCAAACAAGGCTCGCAGACTAAATGATCTTCAAGCATCCCTTTGTTCAAAATCATGCCTTTCACCATATCCGAATTCACGATCTTCAGAAGTCCATTCTTCCCGATGTGTCCAAATCGCCTATGCCATAACTCTTCGTTGCTGATGACATTACTAGACACTAACGCGTTCGGCTGTTTCACACTCAAGACCTCAACGTCTAATTCGTACAGTTTTCCGTTCATAACACCTCTCAGAACAACTTCGCCATTGCGCAGAACTTTGGCACTATTCTTTCCAAAAATCACCTTCATTCCCAACTGACCAATACGCTGAATGGAAAATAAGTTAAACTGTAAGCCGGGAACGTAGAGCACTTTCTGAATAACGCAGTTAATCTTCTCATCGCCAACCTTTGATACTACACGTACATTTCCAAAAAAATGACTTTCCAGAATCTGTCCGGAGGCTACTCTGATTAACACTGGATTCACTAGTCTCTTCACGTCCCGCAACCAATCAACCGTTCCAATCATATGGTCAGATGCGCCAGAATCTAAGAACCACGAATTGTTCTGAGAATCATTCGCAATCGTTGCGATCGAGTGACCTATGAACAAACACTCTTTACCAACGTGAGCCGTTTCCTTCGATTTGCCTGGATGCTGTTCTTTTCGCTTAAGACAATTTGCACGTTTGTGTCCCTCCTTTCCGCAAATATAACATTTGAAGTTGTTCCGCTTCTTGCTAGCAAACGCTGTTGATGAGGCCATGTCTTCAACGTCATCATTTTCTCGCTTGATGCTTTCATTCAGCAATCTAGCCTTCACAAAATCTAATGTCAACTGTCATCTCGTTGGCTCCGGTCGTGTTTCTGTTCAGCTCCGCTAAAACAAAGTTATTTCGTGTGTTTAATCTCTTATTATTCACCTAAAAGTTGGCCTCGTCCATATACATACCGCGGTACTGTCTCACGTCACCCATCACCACGCCTTTCGTGTTTCGTCTACGTCCTGCGAGTCGCAAAATTGCTCGGACCGTTTCCGCGCGTCTCTTCCGTGAAGTGCAATGGCGAATGTGTGTTTTGCCTGCGCAAACGACCTCTCGCCGGACACCGACGCGTCGCGGTGCGTCGTCTGCGAGGCCTGGTTTCACGATGCATGCACTAAGATTCCGTGCTCCATCCTGGCCGGCATTAAGCAGTATGCTAACATGCATTCTCTGGTGAAAAGCAGCACCGCTCACTTCTCCTGCACTGGCTCGAATGTCGCTGCCAGTCACGCCGATCGCACTTCACCAGTCGCACAGTCCCACCGGCAGTTCACCTATGCTGACACACTACGCCGTACGCCTGCACCGGAGCACGTAGTTATCACCGGCACGAACGCGGCATCGCCTAACCTGATAGCCACGCAAGATCGCAGTCCATAACGCTGCTGGCTGCACATCATGGGGCTCGCGAACACCATCACTGTCGAGCAGGTCACTGCATCCGTGAGCCGGCGGCTTGCCACTTAGGACGTGCTTGCCTTCTCCCTCCTGGACAGAGGTGTAGATCCCTCATCGCGCCGCGCTCTATCCTTCAAGGTGAGGATCCCAGAATCCTGCCGTGAGAAGGCTCTCCGTTCGGATTCGTGGCCAGTCGGCGTGCGCGTGAGAGAGTTCACTTTCGCTCCCCGCCAGGAATCTCGCTTTGAGTCCCCGTTTCGAGCATCCGCGGCGCCTCTCACTCTCAACGCCGATCGCCACTGTGAGAACAGCCATAATCGCACACTGCCACACTCTGGTTCTTCCTCATCAGCCAGCCTGAATCGAACACTTGCACACACTGGCTCAGCTATCGATGCCTGCGGCACTATCCACCCTGCTGCCTTGCAGCTACTGCCGGAAGTTGCGCACCACCCCGCACTGGAAATGTGCCTCTCGGTCGACTCCCCCTCGACAGTACGCGCCAGCCACCCGCTACCACCCGGACGTCCGCGGGACCTTAACTTCCGCAAGCTCGACTGCGCCAAACTCTCCCATCTTATCCTGGAGCACGACTGGAGTTTCCTGGACACGGATGTCACCATCGACGAAGCTACTGCTAATTTTACGTCTGTTGTCTAGTCTTTCCTATCCTCCTGTTGTCCCTTTCGTTATCCTCCTCCCCATCCGTTGTGGTCTGACGGACACCTCCGTGCTTTAAAGTCCGACTTCAAGCGTGCGCTTCGTGCGCTTCTCGTTCCCAGCACCATTTGCGTGTATTCAAATACGCTGCGAATGCCTACCGTAGTTATAATCAGGTGCGCCTCAGGGCCCACATTGGGCGTGTCCAAGCGAGACTCCATTCAAACCCTCGGTCGTTCTGGAGGTTTGTCAATCAGCGTCGCGGCCAATCCCGTATTCCCTCCTCAATGTCCTCGAGCAATCGCTCGGTATCCTCTCCCCAGGCGATCAGCAACCTGTTTGCCGAGCACTTCGCTGGGCTTTTTGTCGACCCTCCCCGCTCTACGGCGTCCCTCTCGTTGGGGGTGGCTAGTGCCGCGCGACGTTCTCGACATCGACTCTGTGGCTGTCGACGTACTCTCGGTGATTGCCGCGCTCAACCAGCTGAAATGCTCCTACTCCCCTGGTCCCGACGGCATTCCCTCCTCAGTGTTGATCCAGGCCAAGGGAGCACTCGCCCCAATCCTCGCCCGGCTGTTCGCTCGGTCGATCAGGGAAGGGTGTTTCCCCACTCTGTGGGCCTCTGCCTGGATGGTTCCTATACACAAGAGGGGTTGTCGTACGTCCCCCTCTAACTACCGAGGCATCTCCCTCCTTTGTGCCGTTTCTAAAGTCCTCGAGTCTCTCATCCACTCTGCTATCCTTCCCCTCGTGCACCCTATTATCCCGCCATCCCAGCATGGTTTCATGCCAAGACGCTCTACTGTCACAAACCTATCATCCTTCTTGCTCGACCTGTACCCGTGTCTGGCTGCCGGTGGACAGGTCGATGTCATCTACACGGACTTCAAGGCGGCGTTCGACTGCTTGTCCCACCGGCTACTCTTGGCCAAACTTGAGCGTATGGATTTCGGGGGGGGCGCTCCTGCGCTGGCTCCAGTCCTTCTTAACGGAACGGACGTACAGGGTCAGGGTCGGGGAGTCCCTTTCGGACCCGTTCATCGGCCATTCTGGAGTGCCGCGGGGGAGTGTCTTGAGTCCCCTCCTTTTCTCACTTTTCATCTCGGATTGCGTCAGCACTCTCCCCCCGGAAGGATGTCTGTTGTACGCCGATGATGTTAAGTTTTATCTTCCTGTGTCCTCGTCTAACGATCTCCTTTCCTTGCAAAAGTACGCGGATGCCTTCTCAGATTGGTGCCTCTCCAACGGTCTTGTCCTTTGCGTGGCGAAATACTGTGTAATCTCGTTTGGCCGTTCCTCTGGCAAACTATTGCACAGCTACTACCTCAGCGGCCTGTCACTTCCTCGTGTGACTGTTGTCAAGGATCTCGGGGTGTGGTTGGACGACCGGCTGGCTTTCGGGGCGCACCTCGACTCAGTCGTCGAGCGCGCCAGCAGGTTGTTGGGACTCATCACGCGCATGGCGTCGGAGATTCGCGACCCCCTCTGCCTGAGGGCGCTGTACTGCTGCTGGGTGCGGCCGATCCTAGACTACGCGAGCGTTACCTGGTCTCCCGCTGGCGTCACGGCGGCCGATAGGTTGGAGAGGGTGCAGAGGAAGTTCACGCGTGTTGCCGTCAGGCGATTCCTGAACGACCCCTCCGCGTCCTTGCCTCCTTACCCGGCTCGGTGTCGCCTGCTGGGACTGGTTAGCGTCAAAGACCGCCATTGTCATGCACGCTCGTTACTGATCGCCAACATCCTTCATGGCAACATGGATTCTCCCAAGCTTCTCGCAGCCATCCTTTTCTATGTCCCATCACACAGGTTGCGCGTCCGTCATCTCTCCATATTCCCACTTGCCGGTCTCTGTTTGCCCAGAGTGACCCTTGGCTGCGTGCTCTGTCGGACTTTTACGCCGTTGGTCATTTGTTTGACCACAACACGTCCTCTGTTAGTTTCCGCACTCGTCTCTTGTCCACTACTTCCTAATCACGTTCCTTTCTCCCCTCACACTTCCCCCATTCTTTCCCTCTGTATAGTCCTTGTATGTCCGTTAGGTTTTTAAGACAGACTTTGTATAGCCCGCGTGGTAAACAATTTTAAAATATAAATAATAATAATAACATAATTGCTCCTCCGAAAGCGTTTCAAGCACCGTCACCAACTGACAATACGTACGTGGCAATGATTGCAGCAAATAAAACACGACAAGCCGTTCATCCATCTTTATGCCAGATGATTCCAAATCGCGAATTGTTCTGCTAAACAGCAACAAATGCTGCTCCATCTTACCGGATCCATCATATTTCAGTGCGGATAGCTTCTTTAGTAAGAAAAATTGTCCAGAAACACCCTTACGCGCGAATACATACTGCAAAGCCAGCCAAAATTTCCATCGCATTCCGCTTCTGTCTAACATATTCCAGCTGGGAATCCGCGATATTCTTGATTAATACTGATTTGCACCGAACGTCTTTCATTCGCCTCTCCGCAAGTCCTTTTTCTTTCTTCAATCCTTCTTCAGTGCTGTCGTTCACAAGCACTTGGAATTCTGCAACATCTTCCGGCGCCTGATGAATGCATTGCAAAAGCCCGAGCTCCTCCAAATGCACTTCCATCCGAAAGCTCCAATTCGCAAAATTCGTTCCATCGAACAAGTACACCTTCTTTTCTTCTTCCATCGTATCGACTCTCCAAAGAAAAACGAAATGTTCGACCAGATCTACGAGCAGAGAACCACGTAAAACCTTTTTCCGAAATGTTCACGACCGACACCAGATTAAAAACGTTATTCTGGGCCCATAACCTGTTAAATATATAACGCACAGAACACACAGTAATCTTTACGTGCTGTCGGTTCGGAATCTCATAAGCAACTATTTTATTTCTTTAACTCAAAGCATACTATGATTCTACTTTCATCAAGTGATTAGATGCACCTCAACAAATGCAAGGCATAATTAAGTTAACTTAAGTTCATTGCAAAAACATATGTTTTCATATGCCGGCGTTCTCTTCACGCGTGAGAATTGTCAAATTGTTTCTAAATGTAAGTACCATGACGAAATTGTCACCAATACAAATGTATCCGCTAGGTTCGAACGGCAAAATGTGTTGAATCTACCCCTGGTGGTGAAGCAGTCGACGCGTGCGTGCGTGTGTTGCTGCTGTTCGAAGCCTCGGATTGGCATCGGTAGAGCGCTGCACAGGTACTTTGCGTGTGCAAGATCGAGATGGAGAATTCCTTTTTTATTCACCTTGGCTAGTAGGGTAAACCCGCGGAGAGCAGTGAGCAGAGAGAGCAGAGCAAGGTACGGCAAAAACCGTGAAAGATTTTTTTGTTCCTTTTTTGCTCCGGTTCCCACTGAACCACCATGTGGTGAAAATCCGGCCATTTCTTTTTTAAATTGCAAACAATCATCCTGTCAAGACTTGTTTGGGCATTCTGTCAAGAATACTATCAGCATTCTGTTAGGATGATTGTTACCTGCTCGAATGCTAGTTGGGCTGTCACTGGAGACATCCAGTGTTGGGTGATTTGCCGATTGGGAGGATAGCGGGATCGGCACTCAAGGATTACCCTAACGGGGTAATTTCGGGCGTTTCATACTTGCTTCTCGCTCTGTTACGTATGCTGTCTCGCTTACGATCGTTATAACCCCCTGTGAGTTGTTTTTGCTTTTGCTGCAGTTCCAACCCACAATCGCTGTTGCTCGCTCGCACTCGTATATCGCTTCGCTCACACACCCACAAATGATTGACCCTCGAAAATGATTGACCCTCGCCCCCTTCTGTGCTACAGCCGGGACGGTCTCTCTTTTGTATTGCCGTCCGTGCTGCTTCCCTCAATACGAGGGGGCTTGGTGATCGGCCGGGCATTTGAATGCGTGATCGTTTCTTAAGAACCATAAAATTTTATTTTGCGAGCCGTGCGTGCTGTACTCCACGGTCCGGGCTGCTTGCGTTTTTTCTGCCTGTTGTTGGTGTCCGATCTATCGTCAGGGACCGGGCGGGTATTTAAATGCTTTATTCTTTGTACTGGCGTGCCGTGCTCTGGGGTGCCGCACAATTTGGTTTTTATTGCTTTTCTTAGATTCTGACCCACTCGTCCCCTCGATCGTATGGAGTTTTTTTTACTCGTACTTGATGCTGCCGCGCTATCAAGCCACTCGGATTTATTGTTATCGATATTTGCACATTTTGCTTTGCCCCTTCAGTTTCTCCAGTTTTTTTTTTCTTCATGCCCGTTACCGTTCTTCCGTATGTTCAACGTGTGTTTTGTCCACGCGCTGATTTATCGCGTGATCGATCAACGCAAACCGGTGCTAACAATACCAAAATATTGCATAATGACGGTGCTTTAAATATCATGTTTTCTAAACACGGTTGCCCGTGAAACAATATTTAGGCACCTTTAGCTTCTACGGTCTATAAGGTCCCACCGTATAGCTACGGTCACACATCCATCACGCATGCGTAGCTTCAACCAAGAGTCAAGAGCGGTACTCTGCGATTCCCATCGGATTCATATACCGTTTTTGACACCGTGCGGAGACAGGCCTCGTATGGCCTCGCGTGTAAAGCGACAGGGCAATTTCAAAAACCTTTCACGGCTAAAGAGCCAGCGCCTTAGCAAGCGCTAAATCTTCAATCCGATAATTCACTAAAGTCTAAAAATAGCTCCGAGCAACTGACCCAAAAGTATAGGCATTCAATGGGGTACGGGTAGAACGAGGGCAAACCACAGGCAAAATGCGATAATCACCAAACAGACCAGACACCACCGACCGGCGAGGGGGCACCAAGAAAACATGTAGAAAAAACGATACACGGAAAACGAATGAATTTCGTCGAATTTTTCGAGGGTTTTAAGAGGCGAAAAGTAGTGGAAAAATTCAACGAAAAACGGCGTGGTCGAGTTCCCAGTACGCGCCTTCGACGAAGAAGGAAGCAAAAAGTCAGAAAATAAAGACTACAGCCCAGGGAAAAACTCTCGAGCGTTTCATCCCTACTAGCCAAGGTGAATAAAAAAGGAATTCTCCATCTCGCTCTTACACACGCAAAGTGCCTGTGCAGCGCTCGACCGATGCCGATCCGAGGCATCGAGCAGCAGCAACACACGCACGCACGCGTCACCACCAGGGGTAGATTCAACACATTTTGCCGTTCGAACCTAGCGGATACATTTGTATTGGTGATAATTTCGGCACGGTACTAACATTTAGAAGCGTGAAGAGAACGCCGGCAGATGAAAACATATGTTTTTGCAATGAACTGAAGTTAACTTAATTATTCCTTGCATTCGCTGTAAGCGATGTAAAGATGGTATTTCTATACTGTTTCTGCTGTGTAAATAGAGAATGCCTCAAGGAACGAAATGTAAAACATTGCGCTTGTTGTGATTCTTATATAGATCGTTTAAGCGGCAGTTTTCAGCTCGAGCCTCTTCGTTGGAACTTGAGCAGATTTCTGTTTGCTGAAGAACTTTTCTTCTGGAGGACGGTGCAAGTGTTTCCCCTTCATTGCAAACTTGTGTTCGTTCGATAAGCTAAAACTAAAACTTGGCCAACTGTTCTGTGATACGCAATGGACATGTGTTGCAGACGGTATAAGTTGGCACTCGGTCTTTGTCCAGCCGTTGAAGGACCAGAATCGTCGTAAGCGTTTATCGTTTTGTTAAATTGTTCTGAGGTACTCTATTTCTCACACATTTCTTATACATTTTAGTGGCGCTAAATTTTTGTTTTTTCAAATATCGGAACAGATTGAACGGGACGGGGACGGGATATGTGATCTTGTGACAAATTCGGATATCGATTGCATATGTGGCATGGATGATGGGGGTTCGGGAAGAATAGCGATTGGGAAAGGGGATGTATGAAGAAGATGACACTGGTTACCTGAACAATGGTGTACGCGGACCAATGGCATGAACAGATACCGACGGCAGGTGGACTGGAGACGAATCCGAAAACTTCTAAGCTTCACTTTTGCATTATACCCCGCCAGCTAGAGATACCAATGAAGTAATCAGATCTCCATACGCAAATGGCAACACTTTCTTGCTGCCTATCGCTCTGATATGAATAATAAGTGGGAACCCAGAAAATGTAAAGATTCAAACAAGTTGCTTAAAAACTTCAACATTAGGAATTAGGAGATTTTGAGTGCACAGAACGCGATAGTCGAATCCCTGTTTTATTTTAAAGCGCCATTTGAATCGTTTGCGTACTGGTAATGACATGGCGTGGTATAAAAATAAAACAGTAAACTCTTGTCTTTCACATTATGACAAACCCAAATGAACGGAACACTTTTGTATTCGATTCAGAATGTTCCAAAATAATCGATTGAATCATCGTTAAAAATGTTTGATAACATTAAGATGGCTTAATAATTATATCGAAAATAACGATAAATTTGTGTTTACCACGTCATGATTTTGTTGTTGTAATAAGCTCCTCGGTTCATCACAAAAATGCATATTTTGCGATCCACGCAACGCACGTATGAATGGAGCAACGAGTAAAGCAGCACCGGGTGAGCATAACATTAAATAAATTCAATCCCTTGTTAAAACATTTCCAGCAAAGCAAACTAAACCCGCGGAGAGCAGTGAGCAGAGAGAGTAGAGCAAGGTACGGCAAAGCAAAAGCTGTGAGAGATTTTTTCGTTCCTTTTTTGCTCCGGTTCCCGCTGAACCACCATGTGGTGAAAATTCGGCCATGTCTTTTTAAACTTGCAAACAATCATCCTGTCAAGACTTGTTTGGGCATTCTGTCAAGAATACTGTCAGCATTCTGTTAGGATGATTGTTAACTGCTCGAATGCTAGTTGGGATATCGCTTCGCTCGCACACCCGCAAATGATTGACCCTCGAAAAGTCCACGGGTCTTACGAATACCGCCCCCTGCTGTGCTACGGCCGGGACGGTCTTTCTTTTGTTTTGTCGTCCGTGCTGTTTTCCTCAATACGATCGAGCCCCTCGAGGGGGCTTGGTGATCGGCCGGGCATTTGAATGCGATATCGTTTCTTAAGAACCGTGGAATTTTATTTTTGCGTGACGTTCGTGCTGTACTCCACGGTCCGGGCTGCTTGCGTTTCTCAGCCTGTTGTTGGTGTCCGTTCTAAATTATTGGTGGATGATTTCTGCAAATTAGAGTTTGGTTTTCTTGTATAACTTTGGCATGCCTTATGACGTTTTAGAAGCAATGGTAAACAACCATAACCCATTTAGTAAAACTTTAAAATACTCTGACAGTAACATCTACACAACATACAACAGGTGAAGTGCATATACATGGCATAGAACTACATGAACCTATTGTTCGTACATGAATGCCGAGCAAATACGACATTATTTATAGCTGCACACGAATGCAGGAATCGGCTTATAAAATATGTCAACTCTTGGCTGACTTGGATTTTATCAGGAAACACAATATTTCATTTCTTAAGTAACACTTTAGCAGTGGCACAAAGATTATCTTGTTGATGAAAAAGCTAGCTTCTTTCTGTTATTATATACTGCACGAATACAAATATTGCTCTCCTACATCAATAAATACATTGTTAATTTTCCTCCTTCCATTAATAACCTACACAATACTGTCAAATAACTTATAGCGCTAATAAAAAGAAAAAAAAATCCTTATTGATTAGGGTCTTTGGCAACCATCGATGGCTTTGGTTTTCCTATTGCGTAACCATGGACGCATGCTCAATGATGTGAACAAAAACCTGTGATTTAGGCCACCAAACAAATTATAAAACTCCCTCTTCGACCGGTATTATGTACGTTTGCGTCTATGCTTCTTTCAAATCCTTCTCGATTTCAAACTACCAATCTTTATCCTTTTTTAACTTCGGAGGGAGCAGACAGGCATCGCAACAAACTCGCAACACCAACCAGTCTACGGGCAAACAACAGAAACGTTTTCTCGAATGTGTAGTAAAAGGCAACGGAGATGTAGTAGTATTGCACGATCTTCTTCCGAAGCAACAGATTTGGTCTTCAGTTGAGGATCCTTGATGTCCATGTCCAGCCATGTCCCAAGCGAAGAACTGGATTATGTAGGTATTTCTGCGGAATACACGATGATGTACTTTCACACCGATCTTGGAGACGTTTTTTTCGAACTCACCCATCATGTACCTCTTGTGGTGCAACCGTCTTCATCCCGCACGTATTCAAAAGTTATTGTCTTGCGTAAATTGCAAACGAATCCAAAGATGATGGAAGCTAATGGTTCGCTGCTCTCATCTTTCCATCAAACATCGGAAAATCATTGCACCATCGATGCGTCCTTGCTGCTCATCAAAACTATCTAGGAAATAGCGTTGTTTTTGTTGAGGCTATCTTTTCTCCGGGCCATGACAATCATTAGAACAATTATCAGCACCACAACGAAGTGATGATTTAACATCATAGCTTCGAATACTTCGGTTATTTGCCACTATAGGCTTATTTGCACAACCAACTAACGTTCTAATTAATTCGTTATTATGAGGATTCACGCATATAGTAAACTACGCATAGATAATGCAAAAAGAAATGACAATTTTGCGAAATTGATTTGTGCATTTCGGCTGCTTAGGCTGGTGTCCCTGCTCCGTCGCTCGCGATTGCGACGCGCGTGCTGTCAAAATTTTGTATGGGATTTGACACGCGACGCGCGATGGAATCAATTTTTTTTTCATACATAATATAATCAAACATTACTCAGCCGCCACCATGCGGCTATCCCAGTGACTTTTGCTTCCTTCGCACGGACAGTTATCTTATCAAAACAAAAATGGACCGACTTCGGTATCAGCATGATCTATTGACTGATCGATTTCTGGAATTATCTTTGAATATTGTATATATCATCGATTAATTTTGTGACGCGATGGAAAACTTTGCATCGAGTACTGCCTTGCCTTGAAATACAAGCCTTGCGATTGAAATTTTTTCGGTGTTTGTAATATCAAATCATACCCAACGGGACATTTAGGTCCAGCTTTCTTAATATTAGGTTAGATTCATGCGCCCCCACAACCTAAAACAGGTTGTGGGGGCGCGCCTATTCAACCGCCTAAAACAGTAAATCGGGCGCAAAAAGTTTAAATGTGCAAGCTTCCCGTGTGCTTTTCGCCCCCCGATGCGATGCGCATGCGCAATGGCAGGCGAAATCAAATGTAAACAAACTGCGCTGGCCCAAGCAGCCTTTTCGCACAAAACACACTGATTTTAATTAGTTTTCCGCTAAAAACTCGCTCAGTTTTCAACGGATTTCCACGATTCGTGTATCATTCGATTTGTCTCAGAAAATCCCACTCGATTCACACAATTCTGGCCGGTTTTGGCATGAATAATTTTTTTGGCACCTGGGCCCGGTTGTTTGACGGCTCCGATACACGCGTTTTTCACAAACAGTTTTTCGGTTTTCTCTGGCTGTTTTTTACCGATTCACGCACGGTTTTCACTATTAGGTTGGCCCTTGACACGACCTGCACTGATTTCTGATTTCTGCAGTTTTCGGTTGTCCCTAGCCACAAGACATGCCTATCTTGTGACAACAAACTCATATCGTGTGCAGCAGCAGAACAAACAAAACATGTTCCGCAGTTGCCTACAGGCTAAAATATGATAAACAATCACTCGTGTGTACTTTTCTCACACCACTTGCTCGATATTTCAACCAAATGTATGCTGGGTAACCCAGCGAGACCAACGCCTAAAGCTTGTACCAACAGGTCAAATTTATGCGCCCTGTGAGCCTAATTTCCCACCTATTCGTCGAGTAAGCGCAGCTCTTGACACTTTCACGCAGTTGACAAGTTGGTCTGTTCGCGTGCGGTCACGTTCGTGAGCGTCGGAAACAAAACAGTAAAATTGGTTGAAATATCGAGCAAATGGTGTGAGAAAAGTACACACGACTGATTGTTTATCATATTTTAGCCTGTAGGCAACTGCGCAACAAGTTTTGTTTGCTCTGCTGCTGCACACGATATGAGTTTATTGTCGCAAGATAGGCATGTCTTGTAGCTCAGAACATTACCAAAACCACTTAAAACACCCAACAGCCTCAAACCATCGGTGTAGGTCGTGTCAAGGGCCAACCTAATAGGGAAAACCGTACGTAAATCGATAAAAAACAGCCAGAGAAAACCGAAAAACTGTTCGTGAAACACTCGTGTATCGTGAATCGGGTGGGATTGTCTGAGACAAATCCAATGATACACGAATCGTGGAAATCCGTTGAAAACTGAGCGAGTTATTAGCGAAAAACTAATTAAAATCGGTGTGTTTTGTGCGCAACGGCTGCTTGGGCCATCGCAGTTTGTTTACATTTGATTTCGCCTGCCATCGCGCATGCTCACCCAGCGAGACCAACGCCTAAAGCTTCCCAGCGAGACCAACGCCTAAAGCTTGTACCAACAGGTCAAAATTATGCGCCCTGTGAGCCTAATTTCTCACCTATTCGTCGAGTAAGCGCAGCTCTTGACACTTTCCCGCAGTTGACAAGTTGGTCTGTTCGCGTGCGGTCACGTTTGTGAGCATTGGAATCAAATCAGTAAATTTGGCTGAAATATCGAGCAAGTGGTGTGAGAAAAGTACACACGAGTGATTGTTTATCGTATTTTAGCCTGTAGGCAACTGCGGAACATGTTTTGTTTGTCCTACTACTGCACACGGTGTGTGTTTGTTGTCTCAAGATAGGCGTTTTCTTGTGGCTCAGAACATCACCAAAACCCCTTGGAACAGCCAAAAACCGCATGAAATCAGTGTAGGTTGTGTCAGGAGCCAACCTAATTGTGAAAACCGTGCGTGAATCGGTAAAAAACAGCCAGAGAAAACCGAAAAACTGTTCGTGAAAAACGCGTGTATCGGTGCCGTCAAACAACCGAGCCCAGGTACCAAATTTTTTTTTTAAGCCAAATTCGTCCAAAATTGTGTGAATCGGGTGGGATTGTCTGAGACAAATCCAATGGAGCACGAATCGTGGAAATCCGTTGAGAACTGGGCGAGTTATTAGCGGAAAACTAATTAAAATCAGTTTGGTTTGTGCGAAAAGGCTGCTTGGGCCAGCGCAGTTTGTTTACATTTGATTTCGCCTGCCATCGCGCATGCGCATCGCATCGTGGGCGAAAAGCTCACGGGACGGGAAGCTTGCACATTTAAACTTTTTGCGCCCGATTTACTGTTTTAGGCGGTTGTATAGGCGCGCCCCCACAACCTGTTTTAGGTTGTGGGGGCGCATGAATCTAACCTAATATTACGAAAGCTGGACCTAAATGTCCCGTTGGGTTGTACCAACAGGTCAAATTTATGCGCCCTGTGAGCCTAATTTCTCACCTATTCGTCGAGTAAGCGCAGCTCTTGACACTTTCACGCAGTTGACAAGTTGGTCTGTTCGCGTGCGGTCACGTTAGTGAGCATCGGAATCAAATCAGTAAATTTGGCTGAAATATCGAGCAAGTGGTGTGAGAAAAGTACACACGAGTGATTGTTTATCGTATTTTAGTCTGTAGGCAACTGCGGAACATGTTTTGTTTGTCCTACTACTGCACACGGTGTGTGTTTGTTGTCTCAAGATAGGCGTTTTCTTGTGACTCAGAACATCACGAAAACCCCTTGGGACAGCCAAAAACCGCATGAAATCAGTGTAAGTCGTGTCAGGGGCCAACCTAATTGTGAAAACCGTGCGTGAATCGGTAAAAAACAGCCAGAGAAAACCGAAAAACTGTTCGTGAAAAACGCGTGTATCGGTGCCGTCAAACAACCGAGCCCACGTACCAAAAATTTTTAAGCCAAATTCGTCCAAAATTGTGTGAATCGGGTGGGATTGTCTAAGACAAATCCAATGGAGCACGAATCGTGGAAATCCGTTGAGAACTGGGTGAGTTATTAGCGAAAAACTAATTAAAATCAGTTTGGTTTGTGCGAAAAGGCTGCTTGGGCCAGCGCAGTTTGTTTACATTTGATTTCGCCTGCCATCGCGCATGCGCATCGCATCGTGGGCGAAAAGCTCACGGGACGGGAAGCTTGCACATTTAAACTTTTTGCGCCCGATTTACTGTTTTAGGCGGTTGTATAGGCGCGCCCCCACAACCTGTTTTAGGTTGTGGGGGCGCATGAATCTAACCTAATATTACGAAAACTGGACCTAAATGTCCCGTTGGGCATCGCATCGGGGGGCGAAAATCACACGGGAAGCTTGCACATTTAAACTTTTTGCGCCAGATTTACTGATTTAGGCGGTTGAATAGGCGCGACCCCAAAACCTGTTTTAGGTTGTGGAGGTGCATGAATCTAACCTAATATTATAAAAGCTGGACATAAATGTCCCGTTGGGTAGCCGCCCGGCCATAAAGTCATTCACGCAATGTAATATGCCCCATCCTGTTCTTACACACGGGCTTCAAGCAGCTGGGTTTGGAGGTATATCCCGGGGACTTGACCACGCCGTTCCCAGGGACTGGACCACGTGGTTTTTCATTAAACTTTTCAAGAGTTTTTTACCTCTAAATACGCTTGAAAAGTCCGCCGAATTTCATGCCTTTCGGCGTATGGTGGGCCCCACCCACTTTTTTCGAGGGGGCGTCAGTGTGGTAGTGCAAAAAAAAAAATCCCCATCCACTTTCGCCCGTCTGCACCTGCACTTGCGCTGCCCCTGCCTGCACCGTTCCTATTGTATTGTCTTGTCGACTGCCTGTCTGCGCTGTGGTGTCGTTCGAGGGGCCGGGGAGTTTGTATGATTTATGGCCTTTGCTAATGTTTTCCGTGTATCGTTTTTTCTACATGTGGTCTTGGTGCCCCCTCGTAGTCTGGGCCTGTCGGTCGGTGGTGTCTGGTCTGTTTTGGTGATTATCTAATATCGCCTTTTGCCTGTGGTTTGCCCTCGTTCTACCCGTACCCCCTTGAATGCCTATACTTTTGGGTCAGTTGCTCTGAGCTATTTTTAGACTCTAGTGAATTATCGGATTGAAGTTTTAGCGAGTGCTAAGGTGCTGGCTCTTTAGCCGTGAAAAGTTTTTGAAATTGCCCTGTCGCTTTACACGCGAGGCCATACGAGGCCTGTCTCCGCGTGGAGTCAAAAACGGTGTATGAATCCGATGGGAATCGCAGAGTACCGCTGTTGACTCTTGATTGACGCTACGCATACGTGATGGAATGTGTGACCGTAGCTATACGGTGGGACCTTTACGCTACCATAAATCTGCGCGGGCAGATTAAACCATGGGCTGCCATAACTTGTCTTGCATGCTGTAATTTTGGTTTGCTACTATTGTCTCATATTGTTTCAAGGGCATCCGTGTTTGGAAAATATGATATTTAAAGCGTCGTCATAATGCAATATTTTTGTATTGCCGATTTGCGTTGATCGATCTCGCGATAAATCAACGCGTAGACAAAACACATGTTGAACATACGTAAGAGCGGTAACGGGCATGAAGAAAACAAACACTGGACGCACTGAAGGGGCAAAGCAAAATGTGCAAATATCGATAACAATAAATCCGAGTGGCTCGATACCGCGGCAGCATCAAGTACGAGTAGAAAAAACTCTATACGATCGAGGGGACGAGTGGGTCAAAATCTAAGAAAAGCAATTAAAACCAAATTGTGCGGCACCCCAGAGCACGGCACGCCAGTACAAAGAATAAAGCATTTAAATACCCGCCCGGTCCCTGACGATAGATCGGACACCAACAGCAGGCAGAAAAAACGCAAGCAGCTCGGACCGTGGAGTACAGCACGCACGGCTCGCAAAATAAAATTTTATGGTTCTTAAGAAACGATAACGCATTCAAATGCCCGGTCGATCACCAAGCCCCCTCGTATTGAGGGAAGCAGCGCGGACGACAATACAAAAGAGGGACCGTCCCGGCTGCAACACAGAAGGGGGCGGTATCTTACGAATACCGCCGGGCGGGTCTTACGAACCCGTGGACTTTTCGAGGGTCAATCATTTGCGGGTGTGCGAGCGAAGCGATATACGAGTGCGAGCGAGCAACAGCGATTGTGGGTTGGAACTGCAGCAAAAGCAAAAACAACTCACAGGGGGTTATAACGATCGTAAGAAAGACGGCATACGTAATAGAGCGAGAGGCAAGTATGAAACGCCCGAAATTACCCCGTTGGGATGATGTTGCATATATTACGGAGTTAATTTTGAATTGTTGCATACATATTGGCGTAATATTTGGCCGCTTTTCATATTCGAGTAGCGGCTGCTCTTTGGGTAGGCGGCTTCCAAAGTTGCTCGAACGCATCGGTGTAATACAACAGGGAAAACATGCATGGTTAAGGAGGGTCCTAGGGTATACAGAAAAGGTCCTAGGGTTGTTCAAAATCCAAGAGGCAAACAATACTGCACGGCACTGAACGGGGATTAAAAGCTGGAAAAATTAAAAAATCAAATTTTTACAGGCAAATGGAGTGAGGGATATTGTAAGACATGGGGTAAACTTTTTTTTTAGAAGGAAAAAAATAATTGGGGTTACTTGGTGTCGCTATGGAGTGATTTAAACACGGTATTGTGTAAATATTCCATAAAAGCGTTATTATTTAGGTACTAAATAAGTATTGCAGAAATGTATGCAATTTGTAATGAAAATAAGCTTAAAATGATTAAGATTGAAATGACGCGTTATTTAACCGGTGGTCATGCAATTTCAAAGAAATTTAATGGAAGGTTTGCTTCAATGCGAGAAACATGTTTGGAAGAAAAGCATACCATCGTTCCCCAGCCCAAGGTTAAACAATCATTAGTGGTTCGAGACAGGGTAGGCACGAAATAATGTGAGGTTACATAGGCACGAAATAATGTGAGAATGATTTCATCAATCGCAAATATATCATTCGAAGGTTTTGTTTTACCAGTACTTGTCATCCCAGGTCTTATCTGTGGTTATTATTTTCACTCCAAGTCTTTTATTTGCTGCCTTCCTAACTGGCGTCAGGGTTTATCAATTTTGCTAAAACGCCTGTTGTAAGAGTTATAAATTCATTCCTTTAAACCCGCGCAAATGAAGATGACATAGGTAGCACGTCGACACCTGTTTAAAAAAATGCGTAGGAAGATTTTTTAAATATACTTTTTAACAACATGGTGGACGATCCACGTTAAAATATCATTTTGTTTTTGTTTGGATAATACCGGCCAACTCAAAGCCACTAGCAGTTTTAGCAACGACAAGTTTGTTTGGAATATTTATCAGATCTTATTGCTGTAGAATATTTTAGTTTAGGTTCTTTATCATGTGATTGAAGGATGATTGCAAACAAATAGGAAAAAAAAAACTACTTCTCTACGATCTGCAGAGACAGTAGAGCATCGTAAAGTGCGCTTCTGTAATATTCACTGACATGCTGACAAAAAGAGATGTTGAACCTGTATGACAGTTTCATGGTGGTGGGAGTAAAAACTGCCGCATAAATGTTATGCGCTGGTAAAGAATATTAAGGTTACACTGCAGCGAACACCACTACTTGAACTGCGATTCTGACCAGGTTGCTGTAATTTACCAGACATTTAAGATTGCTTCATTGACATTAAAAATTGGTTCATTGAGTTCGTCTTGAGTTTAGGCAGGTTTATTGGGCAAAAGCTGGAAAATCTCAGAATTTCCACAATTTTCGCAATTTTATTCTAAAATCTCGCGCCTCCTACGGCTCCGAAAACTTGTTGACATTAATTTTCCACTACCGCTCGCCTACTATGGTTGTTGGGAATGAAGTTATCAAATCTTTATATTCCGAAGTGACACAACCTTTCTGGCTATCACTCTGCTATCAGTTTTTAGTAAATATCTGTGGCAGCCGTACCCTTTTCCGGACTGCACTGTTTTTATCATGCCGTTTCTGATCACCAACATCAGTACTGTTAGATCATCCACACGCACTAATAAGCAATCACGCCAACACATTTACTACTACAAACTAATACTAACTAATACTACGAACTTATACTACAACACTACACATTACAAGCTACTACTTTTACTATTACAATCGAATACTACAACACTACACATTACAAGCTAATACTTACACTTTCACATGTAAATAATTTATCGTTAAGTTTAATCATTTGTAATAAATTAAGTTAGTCTAAGCGCGCATCTAAAACCGTACAGTCGACTTATAATTTCATCCTCTCTGCCCTATTTGAATATCACGAACACGCTAAAGTGGTGACCCCGACGTGATCGTTTAATTGTGTCGCATAGAATCGCGCAGTACGCAGTTTTTTTTTTTGGTTTAAAAACGAATTTCGGGTTAAACGGTAGCTTACGTTCCGCGCGACAATGAATAACGAGGATGAAAAAACGAGTGCACCCGAAGGAACAAATGGCCAGCCAACAACGCCGTTGGATGTTGCCGGAGGACCGTGCCTCGAGGAAATAAAGGCACCGAGAATAAATCCGCCCAGTATGACCGATACTAATATCGACACCTATTTTATGTCATTGGAATTTTGGTTTGCCGCTTCGGGTATAAGCGCTCTGTATGACACGCGTCGATACAACATCGTGATGGCTCAGGTTTCACCTAGTAAGCTGACTGAGTTGCGATCTATCATCGATGCTACACCGTCCTCCGGTAAATACGCGTACATTAAAAGGAAGCTGATTGACCATTTCGCGGATAGCCAGCAGCGCCGGCTCCATCGTGTACTGTCCAAAATGCCGCTTGGAGATAGAAAACCGAGCCAGCTATTCAACGAGATGCGGCGGGTAGCAGGTAATACGCTCAACGACTTAGTTTTGCTGGATTTGTGGGCTGCTCGATTGCCTCCACACTGCCAAGCAGCAGTGATTGCTTCCCGAGGAGATGCAGAGGACAAAACCACTATCACCGACGCCATCTTGGATTCAATGGGTCTCCGTAAAATCGACGCCGTTGACCGCGTGCAAAGTTTCGCGATGGCGCCTACCTACGCGTCAGAGAAGGATTCGATCGACCGCGTGCAAACTTTCGCGATGGCGCCTACCCACGCGCCAGCGAAGGATGTAACTGACCCGATACAGGAGTTACAACGTGAGATTGCCGCTTTATCAAGGAAGCTCGAGAAGGCTTAACCCGCAAACAATTTTCGAGGACGATCGCGCTCGCGCTCTCGTGGCAGAGAATGGTATAATTCGCGTCGCAACAGTGATTCATCCACCGGGCCATGCTGGTATCATCGAAAGTTCGGGAACGACGCGCGGACGTGCCGTAAACCCTGTACCATCGGTGAACGTGCTTCACATAACCAACAATAGGGACACTCTGCTGATGCTGTGAAGGAAGCAGGCGATCCATCCTCCACAGCCGCAATTTACCGCCTGAAAATTACGGACTCGACCACCTGCACGCAGTTCTTGATCGACACGGGAGCCGATGTTTCCGTAATACCGCGTGGATTGCATTCAGCAAAAGTGAAGCCGACCGCATTACAACTGTTCGCCGCAAATGGGACACCTATAAAAGTTTATGGAGAAGTACTGCTGAAGGTCAACCTTGGCCTAAGGCGCGAGTTTTTGTGGAGTTTTCTGATCGCCGACGTCACATCAGGGATAATTGGTGCTGATTTTCTACGGAACTTCGATTTACTGATCGATTTGAAACGAAACCGCCTCATCGACAACACCACTCGCCTAGAATCGAACGGTTCACTTACAAAAACCAGTAAGTACTCCATTAAAACTTTTAACGCTGTGTCGCCATACGCAGATTTACTGGCTGAATTCCCGACCATCACACGCCTCGCTCCTCCTGGAACGGTCAGCGGATCGTCCATTTGCCACCGAATCGAAACCACTGGCCAACCAGTATACGCTCGACCACGACGCCTGCCACCGGACAAGCTCGAAGCAGCTCGTGCTGAATTCGAGCACCTTATGAAACTCGGAATCTGCCGACCGTCTAGCAGCAACTGGGCCAGCCCTCTACATATGGTGAAAAAGGCGGACGGATCCTGGCGCCCATTTGGAGATTATCGGGCTTTAAACGCGCAGACCATTCCAGATCGGTACCCTCTACCGTACCTTCAGGATTTTACGACCATTTTGCAAGGTAAAACAATATTTTCTAAAGTTGACTTGCAGAAGGCGTTTCATCAAGTACCGATCCATCCTGACGACGTCGCCAAAACGGCCATTACGACACCATTCGGCCTGTTTGAGTTTTCTTATATGACGTTCGGACTACGAAATGCAGCTCAAACGTTTCAGCGCCTGATACACGAGGTTGTCCGAGGATTGGACTTTATTTTTCCCTACATCGATGATTTGTTCATCGCTTCGTCTTCGCCAGAGGAACATCGGGAACATTTGCGTCTTTTATTCGAAAGGCTAAAGCAGCACAACTTGGCAATTAACGTTGCCAAATGCGAGCTCGGAAGTGACACGCTTGATTTTTTGGGACATTCCGTCTCCGCTGAAGGGATCCGACCACTTCCGGACCGCGTCGAGTCCGTCAAAAATTTCAAGCTGCCACCTACAGTAAAGGAGTTAAAAAGTTTCTTGGCCATGATAAACTTTTATCGTCGATTTGTCCCCAATGCGATCCAAGCGCAAATTCCATTGCTTTCGATGATCCCCGGCAATAAGCGCAACGATCGTACACCGTTGAACTGGACGGACGAAACAGTAGCCGCGTTTGAACGATGCAAGCATCAGCTCGCCGAAGCCACCCTATTGGCTCATCCCGCCAAATCAGCTGAATTATCTCTGGGTGGACGCTTCGGATACCGCCGCAGGGGTTGTATTGCATCAGATTGTCGGCGGGAAGGCTCAACCGTTGGGTTTTTTCTCGAAGAAATTTGATAAAGCTCAATTACGATACAGCACATATGATCGTGAGCTGACAGCGATCTTCCTAGCGGTGCGGCACTTCAAGTTCATGTTAGAAGGACGGAGTTGCCACATCTACACGGACCACAAACCCATCATATTTGCCTTCCGGCAAAAACTCGACAAGGCATCTAACCGGCAAGCTCGACAACTGGACTACATTGGACAAATTACGACAGATATCAGACACATAGTTGGCAAGGAAAACATCGTGGCCGATCTGCTCTCTCGAATTGCCGCCATCAAAAGTGTACCAGCCCTGGATTACGACGCACTTGCTGATGACCAGAAAACTGATGATGAGCTACAGACAATTCAGCAAGGTAAATCGAAATTGTCACTCAATCTAAAGTTTTTTTCGATTCCAGGCAGTAAGAAACAACTGCTTTGTGATAGCAACGGGGATCTCATTCGCTCCTTCATTACGAAACGATTCCGCGACGCAGCACTACAGGCAACGCATCAGCTCTCTCATCCTGGCACGCGTGCAACGGCCAAATTAATGACGGATCGATTTGTTTGGCCAAGCATCCGCAAGGACAGTGTCGCTTTCGCTAGGAGCTGCCTGCAATGCCAACGCTCGAAGGTGACACGCCACACACAATCGCCTGTATCCCGATACTCGGCTCCGGATAGTCGATTCTCTCACATCAACATCGACATCGTTGGGCCCTTTCCACCGAGTAAAGGTAACCGGTACTGTCTAACGGTCATCGACAGATTCACGCGTTGGCCGGAAGCGTTTCCAGTACCGGATATGACCGCGATGACAATTGCCGAAGCTTTGGTATCTGGATGGATAGCTCGATTTGGTGTTCTTTCCTTCATAACCTCCGACCAAGGACGCCAATTCGAGTCATCGCTGTTCGCTGAACTAACTCGATTGCTCGGATCCAGCCACCTGCGCACGACAGCGTACCATCCACAGTCGAATGGCATCGTCGAACGATGGCATAGGACCCTTAAGTCGCCGATCCTATGCCACGATACCGAGCACTGGAGCGAGCACCTGCCGATGATCCTGCTTGGACTGCGGACAGCCTATAAGGAGGACATAAAAGCATCAGCGGCCGAGATGGTATATGGTACAACTCTCCGAATACCGTCTGAGTTTTTTGCTAGCGACCTGGACAACTCGGACGAAGCTGAATTTGTCGCCAAACTTCGAAGGACTATGCGCGATCTTCGTCCCCAACCAACTGCTAGGCATGGAAATCGAAACGTGTTCGTTCCCCAGGACCTGCAAACTCGCCGGAATGTTTTCGTACGGAACGATTCAGTACGACCATCTTTGTCCCCTCCATACGAAGGACCATTCGAGGTGGTCAGCCGAGCCGATCAATTTTTCAAGTTGAAAGTCCGAGGCCGTACAGTCAACGTTTCGGTGGACCGCTTAAAACCAGCATACTCACTGGAGGACCAGCAAAATAACCCGGGACCAGCTGACACAACTCCTGCTTCAAAATCACCGACTAGAGTCACTCGTTCTGGCCGACGAGATATAATTCCCGCGAGGTTTCACTAATGGGAAATCTAGTCTAGGAGGGGAGTACTGTGGCAGCCGTACCCTTTTCCGGACTGCACTGTTTTTATCATGCCGTTTCTGATCACCAACATCAGTACTGTTAGATCATCCACACGCACTAATAAGCAATCACGCCAACACATTTACTACTACAAACTAATACTAACTAATACTACGAACTTATACTACAACACTACACATTACAAGCTACTACTTTTACTATTACAATCGAATACTACAACACTACACATTACAAGCTAATACTTACACTTTCACATGTAAATAATTTATCGTTAAGTTTAATCATTTGTAATAAATTAAGTTAGTCTAAGCGCGCATCTAAAACCGTACAGTCGACTTATAATTTCATCCTCTCTGCCCTATTTGAATATCACGAACACGCTAAATATCCAAAAAATGTATAAAGTCGAAAACAAATTTGCTTTTAGTTTGCGTAGAAATTTCTACTGTGTTAATCAGGAGTCCCTGATTGCAGAAAACGCTAGTCATGAAAAGGAATGGTATATTAACGGAAGGTCTAAGGCCTCTTATTTTCCAGACACTTTAGCTATTCTGAAAAAAATTGATAATGCCAGTACTGCAAATTTTTTTTTTCAAATTATGTTCATAATGATCCTTCGTTCATCATTTATTGAAATATTTCTATCACGTTTTATTGAGATGAGTCCATCGTTATTTGAAACCATATTTTGATTGAAAACGATCGATCGAAACGATCAAGAAATACTGAGAGATGAATAAGATACACTTTAATAAATGTTTTAATAGATCCTGCTGTGAAAAGTCTTCGTACCATAACTTCAGGCCGTCCGGGCATCTAGAGTTTTGTGCACAGCTATCTCATCCGCACTCTTTTGTCTCGGCAGCTATTTACCGATGGTATCACCAACAAACTGGTCGGCTGCTTTTACCAACCGCCGCCACCCAAGCCGAACGGATCGGCTGCTGTGGATGACGTCGTCCTGATCCGGGTATATGGCAACAAGACGGACCTACTGATCGATCGACGCAAGGAGGCCGAAAACATTCAGCTGCTGCACCGGCACGGCCACGCGTCAGCACTATACGCAACTTTTACCAACGGGCTCGCGTACCAGTACGTGCCGGGCGTAACACTGACGACAAATACTTGTCGACACGAGCATATCTGGCCACTTGTCGCTCGGCGGATGGCCCAGATGCACAAGGTTAGAGAGAACACCACGATCGGCTTTAACACTAGCGCGCCAGCCTTGCCCGCCAAGATAGACCAATTTCTGAAGCTCGTACCCAGCAGGTTTAGTGACGCCTCTACAGATGAACGGTGAGCCATCTTCATAAGCCATTCCACACCGCCTGATTATGCTGTATATTTAATGATTTATTTGAACTATAGTAACTCAAGTACAATCTACTGCCACCATCATTAAGCAATCCATCATGAAATATACATTTAAACGGCACACGGAAAGTTTACGAAACCATATGGCAATTATGTAGAAGCAGCATTTTAAGGTAACAGATAAACTTAGTGCTAATTTACTGATCTGCATTTCGTTGTTCATATATTACCATGTTACAACATTAGCGTGTGGAAGATATTCCCACGCATCGACGCGCTCCGGGCTGAGTTCGACGAACTATACGGGAGATTGCTGGGCGTGGACAGTCCCGTCGTGTTTTGCCACAACGATTTGCTTCTTGGTAACGTGATCTACGACGCGGCACGGGAGCGTGTCACCTTCATCGACTACGAGTACGCGGCGCCAAACCACCAGGCGTTCGATATCGGCAACCATTTCACCGAATTCGCCGGTATTGAGAAAATCGACTACGGGCGCTATCCGGGCCGCGCCTTCCAGCTCCGTTGGCTCGGCGAGTACTTGCGCGAGTACACCGGTGATTTGGCGTCCGAGGATGACGTGCAGCGGCTCTACGTGCAAGTGAATCAATTCGCGCTTGCCTCACACTTCTTCTGGGCGGTGTGGGCTCTTATTCAGGCAGAACATTCCACCATTGACTTTGACTTCGTACAGTAAGTTTTTCCTTTAATTTAAGCCCGGTTTTAACACCGGTCGAGCTGTTGAATCTTTACCAACAATGCATTAAATGCATGGTATGCGGCAGCACGGTGGCCAACGCAATGCGGTACGAAATATAAAACATATCTACTATCTCTTATCCACCTATAGGTTTGGAACAACACGCTTTCGGGAGTACCGTGGAAAAAAGGACGAGTTTCTGGCACTTTGTTACTCTGACGATTGATTGCTGAAATGCGACGAGCGAGGTGGCCCATTCATGGAAAAGGAAAAAGCATCATGTATAATCATCAATCAATTTCTCATCTGAAAAAATAATCAATTCAGAAGCAAACAAAAACGATATTCCATCATAATTAAAACAATCAGCCGAACCCAGCCAGTGGTATGCATTCGCTAATGCAAGCAAATGTGTAATTTCTTGGTAAAACTCACACAACACGTCTAGTACAGCAGTGGACGAGAGTTATAATCAATTTTATCGTTAACAGTTTTCAGTTTTGAAATATTTGTTTTAATTTTATTGTGCATGGATTGCGCGACGTTTTGAAATGATGTCCGTGGCATGTTGAAAAATAATATGTAGCATGAGTGCAACCTTGAACCTGAGAAAAATAAAGACGCGTACTGATCGCGTATGGAACGTCATAGCGAGTGGTATTTACGACACGTTACATTGGCGATCCTGCCATGATTAAGGTTATGGACAATGTTTGTTATTATTTTATTTGTTATTTGTTAATTTAAAATTGGAAAATGACCAGCGGTGTTAAAGTCCGACAGTGCACGCGGCCAAGAATCGCTGTGGGTGAACAGAGACCGTCGTGTAGGGACGGGACGTAGAAAAGGATGGCCGCGAGAAGCCTGGAGCAGTCCATATTACCATGTAGGATGTTGGCGAACAGCAACGAGCGTGCATGGCTGTGGCAGTCTTTGACGCTAACTAGTCCCAACAGGCTGTACCGGGCCTTGTAGAAGAGGGGTCATTCAGAAATTGCCTGACGGAATGACGCGTGAATTTCCTTTGAGCCCTCTTGAACCTATCCATCGCAGTGTTGCTAACTCATCCCTCTCCGAGAAATGTAGGTCCTCTCACATTTCTGGTTCTTGTTCTTGTTTTACTTTTGGAAATTTTGCGTATCTCTCCTCTGGTTGCTGTTTGTGGGGTAGAGTTACAGCACGATAGTAACGGAAATCTTCGTTGGGTACAGCATTTTAAATAACAAATGGAAAAGGCTGCAATCATCGTGGTCATGATCCAATTCTCGTCGCATTTGTGGGTGCAGGTCGTAAAGGTGGTCGGTGGTGATGTTCAGAACGTCGTTCTGACTGTTTATTGTTATTCCGTCCAACAGTTAGAATAAATCGGCACCATGAAGTGTTGTTGCTGTTGCTGTGTATGTCGTGTTGTTAATGCTGACTTGACACGACTCAAACTTTGTCAGGTGTGAAGCTGAGAGTGTTCTATTGCTGATGTCGCAATCAGAATTCATGGTGAACATTCCGTGAATCAGGTGGTTAACGTCTTGAAGATGAATCTGGCGGTTGCTATGCAGTACCAGGTGGACACGGATATTTACGACTTTTTGGTTCAGTTTGGGTGTTTGATGAGCAGTACAATCTGTTCTTGGCGCATGGCGACTGACGCATCTGCAAACGAAAGTGCATCTTTTTTGTAAGGGAGGAAATATTTGCTTAGCTATGTTTTCTATTATTTGATTCATTTCGTGTGGTGATGGTCTTTTTTCGTTCAGAATATTTGCTTTTGCATAAATCTTGTATGCTGTTAGGTTAAAATGGTGAACATGGTAATAGCTGTCTATTCTGATCCTAGCTAAATCTACATCAATCCCTACCGTGGGTTAGTGGTATATTTTGTGACTGGTATATTAATTTTATCTGAGTTTCAAATCATTCTTATGAATCTTGCGAGAATCTTCTGTAGTTATGGTATTCCTGTTGATTTTTATTTATTTTTATTTTCATATACCGGGGTTTGTGTTTCAGCCTAGCTCTAGTTTTTTCGAAAACTTCTTTTCGTTCCGAGATTTCCTTCTTTTTATCGATTATTTATGGCTGCACAGGTCCTTTTTTTTGTTTATCCTGTAAATTTTTCTGAACATTGTTTAAAATCTTGGTGGAATGAACCTGAGGTAACATTATTTCCATTGGGATGTATTTTGTAATGGAATGTATCGTACAGTTGTATTTCTGTACCGAAAGTTGAGCAAGTTGAGTTGCAATGAGTTCTGCAACTGACAAATCTTTATTCTCGGATTTAGTTATTCGATAAATTTCGAGCAATTTGAAATGAAAACGTTCGATTACTCCGTTCATTTCATTGCGACCGGTAGCGGTTAAATAAATTTCCGTTTGATAAGAGTTACGGAGGTGGAAACTTCGGGGACCATCTTCTATAAGTCTATCCAGATCCTGGCATACGCTGATGATATTTATATTATTGGTAGAAGACTCTCCTATGTAGCAGAAGATTACCAAAGGATCGAGCAAGCGGCGAATAACCTCGGACTGCAGATTAACGAGGGAAAAACCAAGATGATGGTGGCACCATTAGCGGCCCTGCCTACAATTGCCGAAAGCCTACGCGGGGGTGACGTACAAGTGGTGAACGCACTTTTGAAATCGTCCATAATTTCACCTATCTTGGGTCAATGGTCAGCACAGACAACAATATTGAAAATGTATTTCGCGCTAGGGTGCTGGCAGGCAACCGGTCATATTACAGTCTAAGAAAACTTTTCCACTCACGATACCTGTCAAAACAGTCGAACTACCCCGTAGTCATTTCGAGCACTTTCATACAGGATCCTCAAGCCCACGACCCCACCTCGCCCACACCTTGAACTTGTAAACGAGATTTCATGCTTGCCATCTCTTTTTGACCCATGAGCTGGTGCAGTCTGTCTTGCTCTCCTGAGTTTCAACGGCCTACTCGATCCAACCCGGTAGCGATATAAACGTAGCTGGCCGTGTCTGTACAGAGCGGTCTACGCACAGCCGCGGTTTTGACAGCGCCAGTCTTAAGAAAAACATGGAGCATGTAGAACGCGTGTGTGCTTAGCATTCATCAAGTGTGACCCGGAAATTCTCATCGGAGCGGACGCCCTCGTCAGCAGAGTACTGTTTAATTGGGTGGTTCAAAGCCCACGGTTCCGGACAAGTACTTTCGGTGGACAAAGAAAACTTCAGATCACTGTAGTGATCAACAGTTCGACGTGAGGCAAGGCGTCGTGAAAAGTGCATGTTTCGTGGAAGCAGCGTCGGCGGTTACCAGCAACACCTTATCGGTGCAGTGAAAGGCAGTAAGCCTACAATCTCGTGTTGATATACATATAAATACATATAATATTGAAAAATAAACTTGGTTGAATTCTTCGGAATTGAAATGTAATAATTGGATTTTGCTTCGCTAGCGGAAAGAAACTGCATATATCACAACTACATATACAAGCCGTGGTATCTCACCAATACATGCATACGCCACTGCCTGTGTATTCTCACTCACACAACCTCACGGGCCTGTTTGGAAATCTCCTCAAATCTCCTCAGCGCCATACAAAAATCTCCTCAATTTTGTATGGACCGAGGCCGGGTGACACCAAATTAGGGGATTCGCATGCAAGTTCGAGCACTTGTATGTCTACGGGGTACAAAATTGAGGAGATTTTTGTATGGCACTGAGGAGATTTGAGGAGATTTCCAAACAGGCCCGTGAGGTTGTGTGAGTGAGAATACACAGGCAGTGGCGTATGCATGTATTGGTGAGATACCACGGCTTGTATATGTAGTTGTGATATATGCAGTTTCTTTCCGCTAGCGAAGCAAAATCCAATTGTTACATTTCAATTCCGAAGAATTCAACCAAGTTTATTTTTCAATATTATATGTATTTATATGTATATCAACACGAGATTGTAGGCTTACTGCCTTTCACTGCACCGATACGGTGTTGCTGGTAACCGCCGACGCTGCTTCCACGAAACATGCACTTTTCACGACGCCTTGCCTCACGTCGAACTGTTGATCACTACAGTGATCTGAAGTTTTCTTTGTCCACCGAAAGTACTTGTCCGGAACCGTGGGCTTTGAACCACCCAATTAAACAGGACTCTGCTGACGAGGGCGTCCGCTCCGATGAGAATTTCCGGGTCACACTTGATGAATGCTAAGCACACACGCGTTCTACATGCTCCATGTTTTTCTTAAGACTGGCGCTGTCAAAACCGCGGCTGTGCGTAGACCGCTCTGTACAGACACGGCCAGCTACGTTTATATCGCTACCGGGTTGGATCGAGTAGGCCGTTGAAACTCAGGAGAGCAAGACAGACTGCACCAGCTCATGGGTCAAAAAGAGATGGCAAGCATGAAATCTCGTTTACAAGTTCAAGGTGTGGGCGAGGTGGGGTCGTGGGCTTGAGCATCCTGTATGAAAGTGCTCGAAATGACTACGGGGTATACCGGGACTGTATCGGACATACATAGTACCAGTGCTCACATACGCCTCCGAGACATGGACTTCCCGGGGAAGATTTTTCGAGCGTTTCATACTTGCCTCTCGCTCTGCTCCGTATGCCATCTCACTTACAATCGCTATAACCCCTTGTGAGCTGTTTTTGCTTTTGCTGCAGTTCCAACTCACAATCGCTGTTGCTCGCTCGCACATGTATATCGCTTCGCTCGCACACCCGCAAATGATTGACGCTCGAAAAATGCTCGGGTCTTCCGAACACCACCCCCTTCTGTGCTACGCGTAGCAGGGCGTCTTGCGTCCGTGCTTCCCTCATTTGGAGGGGTCTTGGTGCCCGGCCGGGCATTTGAATGCGTTATCGTTTCTTAAGAACCATAACATTTTATTTTTGCGTGCCGTGCTGTGCTCCACGGTCTGGGCTGTCTTTCGTTTTTTCTGCATGCATGTTAACAGAATTCTTGGTGTCCGATATCGTCGAACACTAGCCGCGGATATTTAAATACTTTATTCTTTGTACTTGTACTTTGTATCGTTTCTTTGTACGACGGACACCTGAACGGAGCGCCTGCAGGAGACCGGGGAGACGGTGTAGAGGACCACATCAGCAGAGTGGTGGGCGATGAGGTGCCCCCGCCATCGGTAGAGGAAGTCACCGGGGCCATCAAACAGCTGAAACTCAACAAGTCAGCTGGCAGCGACGGCCTTGGCGCCGAGCTCTTCAAGATGGGCCAGGAGAGGCTTGCCATCTGCATGCACCAGCTGATTGTGAAGATCTGGGAACAGGAAGAACTACCAGACGAGTGGAAGATGGGAGTGATCCACCCCGTCTACAAAAAGGGCGCCAGGTTGGACTGTGCGAACTTCCGGGCGATCACAGTTCTGAATGCCGCCTACAAGATTCTATCCCGAATACTCTAATGCCGGCTCTCCCCCCAAGCCAGTGATTTCGTCGGAAGCTACCAAGCTGGTTTCGTTGGAGGGAAATCAACAACCGACCAAATCTTCACTCTCAGGCAGATCCTCCAGAAATGCCGAGAGCACCGAATCCCCACGCACCACCTATTCATCGACTTCAAAGCGGCCTACGATACCATAGATCGGACCGAACTATGGAAAACCATGCAGCAGTACGGATTCCCCGGAAAACTGATCCGACTGTTAAGGGCCACAATGGATAGGGTGCAGTGCAGGGTGAGGATATCGAGCATGTTGTCGGATCCGTTCGAGTCTCATCGGGGGTTACGGCAAGGCGACGGGCTCTCCTGCCTGCTTTTCAACATCGCTCTGAAGGGTGTCATTCGGAGCGCGGGCTTCGACCATCGGGGTACGATTTTCACAAATTCAGTTCTGCGACGGTGTCCGATGCATATACCCGATTAAAACGCGCAGCTGCGGGAATTGGACTGGAGATCAATGCGTGGCTCTGACCGTGTCAGAGCAAGACTGGGAGCTAGCGTACGAATCAACAACGATGAGCTCGAGGTAGTTGAGGAGTTTGCCTACCTTGGGTCTCTTATAGCATCGGACAACAACATCAGTTCGGAGATCCGAAGACGCATTGTTCAAGGAAGTCGTGCATAGTAGCATAAGCTCCTAAGGTCCAGACGACTTCGCCAACGCACGAAGTGCACCATATACCGCACATTGATACGGCCGGTAGTCCTCTATAGGCATGAGTCCTGGACGCTGCTCACGGAGGATGCCAATGCACTCGGCATTTTCGGACGTCGTGTGCTCCGGACTATCTTTGGTGGCGTATACGTGCAGGACGGGTGGAGGAGAAGGATGAACCACGAGCTGGCTGAGCTGTTTGGCGAGCCGGATATCCTAACGGTGGCGAAAGCCGGAAGGTTCCGCTGGTTGGGGCATGTCATGAGGATGCCGGACTCATGCCCCACCAAGAAGATACTCGTCAACGACCCGCTCGGCACGAGACGCAGAGGAGCTCAGCGAGCCCGTTGGCTGGACCAGGTGGAGCAGGACCTGCGGAATATCGGATGACACCGGGGATGGAGAGCGGCAACCAAGTACCGAGCGACCTGGAAAACGATTGGTGACCAGGCCATGTCAGCACGACGTGCTCAACTATGAGCGGGCCAGATAAGAAGAAGAAGATTCTTTGTACTGACGTGCCGTGCTGTGGGGTGCCGTAAAACTTGGTTTTCTTGGACTTGGAAAAGAAATTTTTCATAAATTTTGACCCACTCGTCCCCTCGATCGTATGGAGTTTTTTCTACTCGTACTTGATGCTGCCGCGATATCGAGCCACTCGGATTTATTGTTATCGATTCGTGCACATTTTGCTTGGCCCCTTCAGTTTCTCCAGTTTTTTTTTCCTCATGCTCGTTACCGTTCTGCCGTATGTTCAACATGTGTTTTGTCCACGCGCTGATTTATCGGATGATCGATCAACGCAAACCGGCGCTAGCAATACAGAAATATTGCATTATGACGGCGCTTTAAATATAATGTTTTCTAACCACGGTTGCCCTTGAAACAATATGAGGCAATAGTAGCAAACCAAAATTACAGCATGCAAGACAAGTTATGGCAGCCCATGGTTTAATCTGTCCGCGCAGATTTATGGTACCGTAAAGGTCCCACCGTATAGCTACGGTCACACATTCCATCACGCATGCGTAGCTTCAACCAAGAGTCAACAGCGGTACTCTGCGATTCCCATCGGATTCATATACCGTTTTTGACACCGCGCGGAGACAGGCCTCGTATGGCCTCGCGTGTAAAGCGACAGGGCAATTTCAAAAACTTTTCACGGCTCAAGAGCCAGCGGCTTAGCAATCGCAATAGTCTAAAAATAGCTCAGAGCAACTGACCCAAAAGTATAGGCATTCAAGGGGGTACGGGTAGAACGAGGGCAAACCACAGACAAAAGGCGATAATCACCAAACAGACAAGACACCACCGACCGGCAGGCACAGACTACGAGGGGGCACCAAGAACACATGTAGACAAAACGATACACGGAAAACATTAAGCAAGGCCATAAATCATACAAAGTTCCCGACCCCTCGAACGACACCACAGCGCAGGCAAGGCAGTCGACAAGACAATACAATAGCAACGGTTCAGACGGGGGCAGCGCAAGTGCAGGTGCGGTGCAGACGAGCGAAAGTGGATGGGAATTTTTTTTTTGCCATGAATGAAAGCCATGAATTTCGTCGAATTTTTCGAGGGTTTTTAAAGGCGAAAAGTATTGGAAAAACCGCGTGGTCGAGTCCACGGGCACTGACGCACCCTCGAAAAAAGTGGGAGGGGCCGGCTACACGCCGAAAGGCATGAAATTCGGCGGACTTTTCAAGCGTATTTCAAGGGAAAAAGCGCTTGAAAGTTGGATGAAAAACCACGTGGGCAAGTCCCTGGGTCTGTTCACATCTGACGAAACCCTCTTAGTCGTGTTCGAGAGAAAGACACGTCACTGGCAGCCCGCAATTGAATCAACTTAACTCGGGACTCGATCACGCGGTTTTTCGTTGAATTTTTCCAAAAAAATTTGCCTCTAAAAACCCTCGAAAAATTCGACGAATTTCATGGCTTTCGACCCAACGGGGAAATTTCGGGCGTTTCATACTTGCCTCTCACTCTATTACGTGTGCCGTCTCGCTTATAATCGTTATAATATCGTGAGTTGTTTTTGCTTTTGATGCAGTATATCGCTATGTGCAAGAATCAATAACAATAAATCCGAGTAGCTCGATACCTGCTCGGGATCGGCCGGGTATTTAAATGCTTTATTATTTGCATTGGCGTGCCGTGCTGTGGGGTTTTGTCCAATTGGGGTTTTAATTGTTTTCTTAGAGTTTGACCCACTCTGTCCTGATTGCGAGCCATTCTGTTTTATTGTTATCGATTTTCATACATTTTGCTTGTTCCCCTTCATTGCATCTAGTTTATTTTCTGCATGTGCGTTACCGTCTGTTCAACAGGTGGTTTGTTCACGCGCTGATTTATCACATGATGAATCGACAAACGCAAGCCGACGCCAGCATTAAGAAATAATTGCATTATGCCGTCCTTGAAAAATATGGAGCAACAGTAGTAAACCACATTTGAAGCGCGCTTATAACTACGCAGGTTTACCGATTTGATGCAATAGATTCATTGTTTTTCGTCAAGATCACTCCTCGCTAAACAGTTCTAAATCTAGAGGTGATGGAGTATTAATAGCAATTTCCACAAGATATGCTTCCTACCTCTGTACAACTAACTCAGCAGCTATCGAATGTATTTGGGTCCAGATGAAAACCGCTCAGCTTTCTTTCACTATCGGGGCTGTCTATCTTCCTCCTGATCGTTCTAACGACCGTCAAACTATTGAGGATTTGTGCTTGACACTTCGCAGAACCAGAGAAAATTACAAATCTGATTATTTCATAATTATGGGGGATTTCAACCAACCCCAGCTTCACTGGAACCCGCCTCTGGTGGGCGACCTTTCTCTGAACTATTCGCTCTCGAAGATCACATCTTCTTGTGAGATCCTAATTGATGAGCTGAGCTTTGCTGAAGTTACCCAACTAAACACGGTAAAGAATTCCTCCGACATCATGCTGGACTTAGTTTTCGTTGATGATTCTACCTTAAGTGCCTCGGCTGGGGTTGAACCAGCCCTTGATATCTTAACCGACCTTGATGGTTACCATCCAGCTTTCGTTTTGAGTGTCAACGTACAGCAAATTGAGTCCTCCAACGTCACTTCTTCTTTACCTCTACATCGCCAGTGGAATTTTCGGAAAACAGATTTTTTTGGACTCTTGGCAGCACTCCAGAACGTTGACTGGAATAGTCTCTTAAACGAAGCTTATATTAACAAATGTGTTGAAAATTTCACGAGTGCTATTGTCGGCCTTTTTGGAGAATTTGTATCCCTACGAAGAGCATCAAATCAACCACCTTGGAGTAATGCAACGCTGAGACAAGCTAAAAGACGAAGAGCTGCGGCTTACAGGAAACTCCTGTAGCGGGGCGGGGATGGCACGACGATGGTTTTCGGCTTCTCTCGGCAGGAAAGGAGTCGGGAGGTTCTTTACAGTTCACCAGTTTATTTCCCACTGACTTCGGAACCGTGTGTCCAGCCCTACAACACCTCGTTTGGACTCACGGCGCCGTTCTTAATACTACATCGGGCTCGCTACCCCCGAACCCGATCGTCTCACTCTAACGTACCCGGCGTATGGGGCGATCATACGATCGCCATAAACTGCAGTGTAATCGAATCGATCTTTCGATCGCCCCTCCATTCCGGCTACCTCGCGGACTCAGCGGTTTGGCCGCTACACCCCCTTACACTTATAATTTTTTTTTTTCTAATTGCCATAAATCTATCTATTACAACCTAACCTAACTTGTCTACGATTGCAGTCACGATGTTACCATTGGGGTATCCTGTGGGCCGTGACTCGGAGGAAGGCGGATCAGCGACGAATTCTTCAGGTTCATCCGGAAAACCCGTTCGTACTTGTTACGAATACCTCCGGTGGTGGACGAGTACAGCTCCGGCAGTTCCGAGGCGTCATGGATGAGTAGCCTCTTCGAGGGGTTGGTCTGGGTGATCGATGCGCAGGCCGAATTTTGGTGATAGCAATGGCTGCTAGCTCTTCCGTAGATGGTCGCTAGGGTTGGCGCTGATAATACGATGTGGTGTGTTCTTCTCTTCTGCTGGCCGCTTGGGAAGGTCACGAGAACGATTCAGTTTTATTTTCTTGCTTAGGAACGGTTTATCGGGTGATGCTGCTGCTGCTCTTTCGCTGGTGAGCATCTTTCCAACTCTCTGTTTTTATTTCCTCTGGCAGTCTGGCACAGAGTTGGTGTTGGATGCTGACAGTGTTCAATAAAACCTAAGAATGTTATGCTCAGGAAAAGAGTTATTGTGGTGTGGCGTCGTAGCGTTCTGCCTTTGTGTCCAACATAAGACGAACCGTAGAACCCTCAGCCTTCAGAACGTTTCTGCATCCAGTGCTGCCTCTGGCCTGTCCTCTCTCGACCTCCACCGCTATACGTACATGGGCTATACGTGTGCACTTTGTTGTCCACTCATCTCCTTCCTTCCTCGTCATTCGCCCGGCTGCTGCGCTACCGCGCTTGCGTCCTCTTCATCCTCTTCCGACTGTGCAATCGCAGATTCCTCCCTACTGTTTTTTTTTTTTTTAATGTATCGTTTTTCTGTTTACGAATTTGCCTAGTTCGCCTTTCCGTATAGTCATTTTAGCTGTGTTTGTGTCCGATCGCCGAGAAATCTGCTTATCCCTTTTCTGACTTGAGTCTACCTGCAAGTCCTCTTCATTGCTTCTGTTTTTCAATCTGATGTTTTCTATAACTATTTCGTCTAAATTGATTTTTGTGGGTTGGTTTGATTTCTTTGAAGTCCGACGCCTATACTTCCGCGCACAGTAGTTCATCTTATGGCAAAAACAAATTATTCCTACTACTGATGCGATGAGGGCACACATGGTACTTGAGAACCACCATGGATATTTATAGGGAATGTAGGTGAGGTTCTCTAGGTGAGTGCTATGTTGCTTAATATTATTGATCTCTACTCCTAGGTCGAACAGCTTTTTCATATTTATAGAGGTATACGCCTTCTCTGAGATGTTGAGGATGGGTATTTCTCCCACGAGGGCTTTAACCCTATCCTCGCCCGGGAGCTCTAAGTTAATTGAAAACATATGGACTATTTGTTTGTTCCTAAAATTGGGTGAATATATCAGTTTAACGTTGTCGGTCTCGGCGATCATGGTTTCTTCTAATTTAACTTCACCCGTGCCGATTATTGACATTCTAGACAAATTTCCCATCTTAAAAATTCTCAATTCCGTCTTTCGTGGTGTTAGATATTTCCAAATGTTTTGCCCAGAGGAAAACCACAGGTCGTGTGTTATCTTTAACTGCCGCATTTTACAGTTTTTGGTTTCGTTTTTAAACACTATTCCGTTCACACAAGATTCCCCCGTTTTTACATTTTCTCTGGATCTGTGTATAGTGCACAATCTTCCAAGGGCAAGTTGGATGCACTTCCCTAGCTCTTGGCTGTTAATAAGGTATCCCCATGAGGATTCTCCCTCCGTTAATATGATATCGTCCAGTAAATCTATTATGGTGACTATGTCTTTTTCTAAATGCGGGGCAACTACTATCTTCCTTGTTGCAAATCTTCTCCGAAACACTAATGGAATTTTGAATAGTAATTGGATTTCGTAACTTGGCATTTTCATTGTCTCCATTTCTATTAACGATATGATTCTTGGGTCAATTTCTCCATTTAGGGTTTTTGGGAAAGTGAGCTCGTCCTCTATGTAATCTTATAATTTTTTTAGGTATTTATCCGTGACATCCTTACCCAAAATATCTACAGCCACGCTGGGGGTATTCTGCTTAAGTGCTATATTTACCAAAGTTGTTTGCCTATTTCTGATTATGTCACACATGTAATTTATAACGAACAGGATTTGGTTAAGGTGTGCTTCTAATAAAGTCGCTTGTCTTGTGGAACTTGCTTCTTTTCTACCAACTCTTACTATTTCTTGTAATGCCTTAAAATCTTTTGAAATCGCCATAATTTGTTCATCAATTTTTAATGCTGTATTATTGACTAGTGAAAACATGCCATCTAATACTCCGGTTTGGGATTCTATTGTATTTTTGATCTCTTCTTCGTTGTGCCTAATTTTATCAAAATTGATATCTAGCCGAACTCTATCTTCTTCGTCCATATCATTCCAAAACTTCCAGGATCGCTTCGTCCTAATAATTTCAGTCTCGATTGGGTGAAAAAAAAGGTTTATAAAAGTTTGCGTCTGTTCTTAATCTTTTAATTTTTTAATTTTGTTTCTCTATGAAGTATGCACATTCAATCTTTCCCAAAAGAGCTTCTACTTTCGAGCAAACTTTCGCGGTATCCTGAAGGGCTGATCTAAGACTGTTGATGTTTGTCAGGGTAGATTTGGTGTTGATTATCACCTCGAATTCATACTTACCATTAGATACCAGCGTATCTCCTAGGTCTTCTGCACTAACTTCTGCCGGATCGATTGCCACCGCTACGGCAATGACGCCCCCGATGATGAGATGATATATCCACATGTCGATGATTTGTTTTTCTATTTGGTGATTCTACCGTTGAGTAAATGAGACATTTTTGTTTTAATTAAATGGGGAAAAAAAAAAGGATCTATTCGTTGTATTTTTTTAAACGGTTATTATGGACTTTCTCCAATTTCCTACCGTTTTTCAGAGCACAAGTTTGATCACTCGGGATACAAACTACCTCATATGGTCCCCTCCAGATTGCTTGTAATTTTTGGCCGGTACCAGTGGGAACATTTCTAACCAGTACAAGATCGCCCCACATTGGTTGCCATTCCTTAGCATGGCGATCGTATATTATTTTTCGCTTCGCCTTTGCTTTTGCTAAATTTTCTTTAGCAATTATGTGTACTTTGCTAAAAGTAGCTTTCAATTCTTTACAAAAGTTATCGTAGGTTCTGTTCTCTATATTGTTAAAAATTGATGTTGGCAAGGTTGGCTTCCTGCCGTACAATAATTCGAATGGCGTGTACCCTGTAGATTCGTTGATGGTGGAATTGAATTTGAACGTGAAAAATGGCAACAAGTTGTCCCATGTATCCGGTTCCCCCATAATGTACTGCCTGAGGTATGTTTTTAGTTCCCTGTTCGATCGTTCAACCAAGTTCGCTTGAGGGTGATACGCACTTGTGTTAATTTTTTTTTATGTGGAACATCTTACACACGTTTCTCATAACTTCGCTCATAAAGTTTGTTCCCTGATCGGTAACAATTGCCTTTGGTGTACCGTGTTTGCAGATCAGGTCTTCGACAAAATGCTTTGCCACGGTCTTGGCCTCCTGGTTCTCTAATGCTATAACTGTCAGAAACCTTGTAAGATCATCCTGCATTACCAGTCCGTATTTATTACCGGTTCTGGATTCGGGCAGTATCACTATATCCATAAATAGTTTTTCAAATGGTTAGTCGGTTGACGTTGAAATCTTCATTGGTATGCGGTTGTATTTACCAATTTTATTTTTTTGGCAAGAGTCACATTGTCTGACGTATTGTTCTATGGTCTGTCTCATTTTTTTTCCAGAAAAACAGATCGCCTATTCGTTTCCGCGTGCGGCGCGCACCAACGTGCCCTCCAACCGGTGAATCATGGAATTCCTTTAAGACTGTTTTTACCTCGTCTTCGTTTAACTCTATCCTAGCATCTCCAGGTTGATAATTTGAGAACTTTGCTCCATATTTTGTTTTTGCCTCAGCTTTCCTTTTTCTCTTGTTTTCCGATTCTTGATCGGTGAATTGGTCGGTATCTATTTCCCTCAGATCGTCCCAATGTTCGTGATGGTTTACCGGTTCCGGTTGCGTTAACTTTTTATTTTCGCCCGAATCCCGATTCTCCCTGGATTGCAGACGTGTAATAGCTGCCATGGCATTATGACCATTTTGTTCAATGCGCGAGAGGAAATCCGCCACGATATTTTCTTTACCTTTCTTGTATCTTACTTCGAAATCTAATCCCTGTAGCTTTAGCCTCAACCTAGTCAAAGTAGGTGACGTTTCTTTTAATCTCCAAAGCGTACTAACGGCCTGTGATCAGAATATACCACGAACTGTTGCCCAAATATGTATGGCCGAAAATACTTAACAGCCCAAACGATCGCAAGCAATTCTTTCTCGATTGCGTGATATTTCCTTTCTGCTCCTATCAATGACCTGCTTGCATATGCAATTGGTTGATCGTCATTTGAATCATTCGACAGCACTGCGCCGATCGCATAATCGCTAGCCTCAGTGGTGAGGATTAATGTATCGTTAAAATTAGGTCTGACCAGGAGTGGTTCAGAGCATAAAGCTGTTCTTAAGTCCCTAAACGCCTCTTCACACGCCTTTGTCCAAATGAAACTGACATCTTTTTTCAATAACGTGTTTAGTGGTTCTCTCCTATGAGAAACGTTTTTTATAAATTTCGCGTAAAAGTTTATTGTTCCTAAAAATGACCTCACCTGTTTCACGTTGGTTGGTCGTTCCAAATCCATGATGACCTTGATATTATCCTTTGTTGGCTTTATTCCGGTTTTGTCGATTACGTGCCCTAAGTACACGATTTCTTCCTGGAACAAGCGACATTTAGCTGGTTCCAATTTCAAATTTTGACTTTTTAAGCCATTTAAAACTTTTAATAGGTTTTCATTGTGTTCCTCTATTGTCTTACCATACACAATGATATCGTCAAGATAAACCTTGGCCTTGACATCTCCGAGCTCATACAAAATTGTGTTCATTAACCTTTGAAAGGTTGACGGGCTATTTTTGAGACCCATAGGCATGCGCGTAAACTCGTAGTGTCCTGTGGGTGTCGAGAATGCAGTTTTGGCAGCATCTCGTGGGTGAATCGGGACTTGGTAGAAACCCGATTTGAGATCCAATGTCGAAAAGTAGCGACTGTCCCCAAAATCGCTTAGCAGATCTTCTATCTGAGGGATCGGGTATACGAAAGGCTTCGTTATCGTATTCAGCGCTCTAAAGTCTACTACCATTCTATGACGTGCTTTCCCATTTGCGTCCGGCTTCTTTGCGACGCATAAAACGGGAGCGTTCCAAGGGCTTTTGCTATGTTTTATTATACCTTGGGCCAACAAATCGTCAACTTGTTGCTGTATTTTATCCTTCATTATTGCTGGGAATCTGTATTGTTTTTTATAGATGGGTATGTTTGTGGAGGTTTCAATTTCGTGTACTATGCCTCCGGTATATGTCAATTGGTCTCCCTCAAGAAAAAATAGTTCTCGGTATTTTTCCAATATTGCCAATAGTTTACCGCGATGTCCATCTGAAACGAGATTGACATCGATTTTCTCGGTAAGCTTCTTTAATCGTTGGGGTCCCGTTACGGCTTCGCCTGAATGCGTTTCAAACGTGTCAGGGCTGCCATGTCTCCCGTTCAAATTTAAGGAACATACATTGAATGTACCCTTGTTTTTGTCGAGTGGGGTTTTACCCAATTGACAATCTTGCAATAAATTGCAAGCATCCTGTCCTCCATTCAATTTTTGTGACCATTGGTGTAGTGGTCCTTCTTTATTGACGGATTGGTGGATGGTCTCATGGCTGTCGTATTTATTTGAGGGCATTGTAGGCGGTCCCGGAACATGTCGCTCGGAATGATTTAAGTTAGGGTCGGTCATAGTTTTTGGTTTCATCAATTTTATGTGAGTGAAATGAGGGCCAACACCCAAGGTGAATTCCCTAAGAAATTCAGCTCCAATGACGCTGGGGAGGCAGAGTTCATTGACGATATGAAATTTAACGCCGTATGTAGAACATCCTACAATCAGTTCTACCTTGATTGACCCCAGCGTTTCTGTCAACGTACCGTTGAATGCTGACAAAGTAGTTTTTTCGTTGTGGTTAATTTGGCTTACACCGAGCTCCTTCGCTGTGTAGCAACTCATCACGTTATAGCAAGCACCAGTGTCGATTATGTAATTCAATTCTCTGCACCGAGGTGCCACGGTAAGAATTGATGAAAAAAATTTAGAGTTTTCAGCAAAATTAATCTTTAAAATTTCGTGTGCTATCCACTCCAAGCTCGCGCAACTTAACCCATGTTCAATTGGGAGGTTTGGGGGTATGGGTTCCTTCCGACCCTCCGTGCCTAGTTTTTTGACCTCCGGGGAAAATTTTTTCTGATTCCCAGCGATGAATCGTGTTGTGGTGATTGCCAAGTCGTGCTGTCTCGTGTTGGTTGCCAACTCATGTTATTCCGTGGTGAGGGGTTGTAGCTGGTGGAGGGTTGCTGCTGGTCTCTCACGTAACCTGAGCTCCAACCGGTCCTATCATTCTGACCAGCTGGTGGGTTCCCGTTCGCCCTTAGCGACTGTTGGCCAAAATGCGCTGAATCGTTTCTATGGGTTGGCTGCTCGGGTGGCCAATACCCTGTGCTGTTATGCAACGGCTGTCCAAAAGAAAAAGTTGCGGCGTTGCTAAAACCGCTCCTTCCAGCTCTATTTCCAAATGATGGTAAAGGTTTCGGGAGTCTACGTTCCATCTGACGTATCTGTTCCGTCTCCGTACACTCCTCCTCCAAAACCTCCAAAAGCTCCACAAAGTTGAGGCTCTTATGTGACCTTGCTGCGTTGCGCAGGGCATTGTTACGCAAACCTGCTAAAAAATGTAGTCGGAGATTCCTTTGCGCGTAGGAATCTTCCGCTGCCTCGGGATCGTGGTTCAAAATGTCCTCTCGCAGATCCAATGCACGTTCTGCGTAGGATTTAAAATCCTCGTTGAACCTCTGTTGCAGCGTCTCAACCTTGGAGAAAACTTCCTCTAATTTGTTTTCTTCGCCGAAACATGTTATAAGATTCTTCTTTACCTCTTCCCATGTTTCGGCATACACCCTTTTGAATTTCTTTGCTGCCGGCCCCTTTAGCTTCATCATGATCACTTGCAGCAGTTGCTCATGAAGCTCCCCTTACGGTATTTGTTTTGCAAAATATTCCGCTTGGAAAAGGAAACCGTCCAGTTCTGAAGCTACCCCGCGATACTCCGGGATGCACTGGACGGCCATCTTCATGGGAAATTCGCAGACCATTGTGGGCCTCATTGTTGAATTTAAAACTTTATCAAGATCCCGGCTTTGGTTTAAATATTCCGTTTTAAGTGTACGTAGGTGGCTAGGATAAACGTTGGAGTCTTGAAACTTGCTTGAAGGCTCTTCAATAAAAGTAGAAGAGAATTGCTGCCCCGAACGCAAGGTTGGGTGCTCTTCAACCCGTTTATCAAGGTTTCCTTCTGAGCTGACTTTGATTGACCTGCTTCTAAGGGAGAATACACGATCACTCATTCCCTCAGTCAACTGGCAAAAAAAAAAAAATGATAATGTAGAAAACTAATTTTCTACCTACAACTTAAACCATTTAGATTTGCCAAATTTGAGAAGCTTGCTCTTCCTCCTTCAGGGGCCAACCGGTGTCCACCGTCGGATACCCTCTCAGGTCTTCCGATGGAGCGGATGGCAGGATTTAGTAGCAATAACGTTGAAATTCCGCCGAAGTGCGAAATTTCACTTCTCTTGTCCTAAAACGATTTCGGATTGTCTTATCTACTTTACTTACCTTTAGATCACGCTATGGTAATCTATTATCCTGCAGAGCATCCCACCGCTGTCACCAGATGTAGCGGGGCGGGGATGGCACGACGATGGTTTTCGGCTTCCCTGCAGGCAGGAAAGGAGTCGGGAGGTTCTTTACAGTTCACCAGTTTATTTCCCACTGACTTCGGCACCGTGTGTCCAGCCCTACAACACCTCGTTTGGACTCACGGCGCCGTTCTTAATACTACATCGGGCTCGCTCCCCCCGAATCCGATCGTCTCACTCTAACGTACCCGGCGTATGGGGCGATCGTACGATCGCCATAAACTGCAGTGTAATCGAATCGATCTTTCGATCGCCCCTTCACCCCGGCTACCTCGCGGACTCAGCGGTTTGGCCGCTACACTCCGACGGAACAACTGCCCATCACGAAAAGTTGAATTTCTCAACGCTGCGCGACACTACAAAATCTCCAAGAGGTTCGCTTATTCTAACTACCTGCGAAATGTGGCGCTCGGAATGAGGCGGAATCCCAAGTCCTTTAGGGGCTTTGTTAAGAACAAGCGTTCAGCGTGTGGACTTCCTTCAACGATGAACCTTCATGGTATACCTCACACCGGAGAAGATAATATCAGCAGAGCCTTCGCCTCCTACTTCAGTTCGTTATATTCAGATAATGTGCTTCCAGCACATAATCTCGAGTCAGCATTGGCATCCATCCAGAAGGAAGTTGATGTTCAAGTTCCCTCTGTATCAGAAGAAGATGTGCTTATTGCTATAGACCGTCTGAAGCCTTCCTATGCCGTGGGACCTGACTACATTCCCAGTGCTTTAATTAAAAACTGCAAGGAGGCTTTCATTCCCATCCTGACCGTCATATTTAACAAGTCCCTGCAGTTAGGAAGCTTCCCACCTCTCTGGAAACGGTCGTGGATGTTTCCTGTTTACAAAAAGGCTGACAGAACCGATATGACGAACTATCGAGGCATAAGTATGCTCTGCGCCTGCAGTAAAATATTCGGGTCAATAGTTAATAAACACGTTAGGAGAGGTTTCCAGCATTCTATCTCTACCGACCAGCATGGTTTTATGTCAGGACGCTCGATAGAGAGTAATCTTTTGTGCTTGCTCAGTAAATTTTTCCCTGCATTAGACAAGGGCGGTCAGGTTGACGTAATATACACGGACTTTCAAGCCGCTTTTGACAAAGTCAACCATACTCTCCTGCTCGCAAAACTTTATAAGTACGGGATTCCCAACGGTCTGGTTAGATGGATTGACTCTTTCCTTACGGGAAGGCAGATTTTTGTGAACATCGGAGCTGCTTTCTCTCCTGCCTTTACCAACCATTCGGGAGTTCCGCCGGGCAGTATTCTGGGACCTTTACTATTCAATATTTTCCTTAACGATATTGTCCAACGTATTGGGTCAAGGATGCTACTCTACGCCGACGATCTTAAGATGTATGTTCCCATTGACAACGTTGCGTCTTGTGAACATCTCCAGGCCTGCCTTGACTGTTTCAACGTATGGTGCGTTCAAAGCTGCATGTCCGTTAATGTTAATAAGTGCTGTGTGATTTCATTAACAAGAAAGCGTTGTCCGATCGTTTTTCATTATACACTACTCATTATACTCCGCCATCGGTTTTTTGGCTGTCTTGGTTGCGCTGACTTCGCGCTCCGCGGTTTTTTCGGCTTTCCGCGCGTTTCTCCGATTGCAGTTGTAACCTTTTGTGCTGCTCCGTTGTGCGAATGTCCCTATTTGCACCTGCTATAGTTGTTTCGCCACTGAGCATCGTCGCGACCACGGTGTCCTGTGTTTTTGTGATTGTTATTTGTCGCGCGCCGCGACGGCGTCGTTTTCCTCGTAAGCACTGCACGCACTATCACAACTGTCACTGGGCATGATGGAGTGCGGCACTTGCTCTGGGGCCACCGACGGCTCAGCTATCCTGTGTATTGGGTATTGTGACTCGGTACACCACCCGAAGTGTCTGGCTATACCAGCCAGTTGCCTCAAGGAGATGAGGCGAAACCAGGAAGTGGTTTTCATGTGCGAAGGTTGCCGCACTTTTAGAAGCGGTGCCAGATTTGGCTTGGTCGCCGAGATGAATATTGCCGTAGAACGGATGAGGACGCGCTTCCTCTCGGACTTTAACTCACTGCTCGATGAGATGAGAAGGAAACTTCTCACCGAATTGGGAGGACTCGCCGCCACCACTACGTGCATGACCGATGGTACCTCGCGATCCCCACCTGCTGTACCTATCCACACAAACGATCCACAACCTGTGTGTGCGCCTGTTTCCTGCGATCCTGTGTCCTGTGCTCCTGTCTTCGCGACGCTTCCCGCATTACCTGATGAGCTTGTTGCTCCACTCAACGCCGGAGCGGCTACTACACGGACCCGAGATCGTGCACAAAGATCGAAGCCCGCTGTGTGTGTCCCATCGTCGGGTGCCGCAAGTGCCGTTGCGCCTAATACACGCACACCGCCTGCGCCGCTGCCGTCCCGCTCATATGCTAGTGCCGTCAATACGCATCTCTTATCGAGTATCCCGCCATCGGCTACTGCAAGCTCCTGCCCTGCCACCAACACACGTCCGTTGTCTCCACCGCTACCGTCCACGTCGAGTGATCAGGCCTCAAAAACGATTTCTCACGCTACGTCGGTTACCGAAGGCACACGTGCACCACCACTGCTGCATGGTACGGGTATTTCGGATGTCTCGGATCCCCCCGTTGTTACGCTGCGTCCGTCCAGCTTTACCTGGCTGTTCTTCCCCCGCCTCGCCCCGAGTGTCGGTGAGGATGACATAACAGCCATGGTCTGCGGCCGCCTAACGTTGGACCGAAGCGAGTTTGTTGTTCGCAAACTTGTCAAGCGCGACACTGATGCAAAGTCGTTGGCCTGCGTTGCGTTCAAGGTTGGGGTTCCTGCTTCCTGCCGGGATCGGGCCCTTCGAACTGATACCTGGCCATCATCAATTTCCTTCCGGGAATTCGACCACACTCATCACAACGTTTCTGCCCTCACGGCCGCCGTCCCGTTATCAACTGACCGTACACCCGATCCTGTTGGTCTTCCATCATCGCGCCGCTCTCCCACTGAGAGCAACGCAGCGCCGAAGACTCGCCCGAGGACGACTGTACTCTCCAATGCTTCGACGCGGGTTACTCGTGGCTCTCCTGCCGTTCCCGCTGAATAGCGCCAAGCCCCCCACCCGTCATTGCACTGTGCCTACCAAAATGTTCGTGGTCTTCGCACCAAGTGTGCCGAATTACGACTGTCCGTGTCTGAAAATAATTACGATGAAGTTACCGCCCTTTGGCTGACGGCCTCCGTTCCTAGAATTAGAGTTAATACCTACCGTCACCTTGTCAGAAATGGCTTCCTTATCGTGGCCAAACACGATTCTATCCTGTCGATGGCGGATAATTGTCAGCGGACGGCTCTTCCCAGGACGGACGACTCGAAGAAAACACGGACACGATGTTGTTCCTTTGAGTGTAGCAAACAGATCACACCTGGTTTATTACAACCAAGTAATATTTATAACTAAATTAATCTAGGTTAGTTTGTGCCGCCCTCTCCCTACAGCCTGACCATTCCCTCGCCTCTGCTGTCGCTGTGCCGTTCTCGCATTGATCGCTGCTTCGCTGCCGGTCGCCTTTTCCCCGGTTCGATTCACGATCGATCTCGTTCACTCCTGTTGGTTTGCGACACTTGTTTTCGCAACTCGCTTTCGATCGTGATCGCTTTTCGGTCATTAGCTTTGTCGGGTGCGCGTTCGATTGTTTTTCATCCTGAGCGGATGTTTACGACTTAAGTCCCAATCGTCCTCATTTTCGGTCATTGCTGATATCGAACGATCGTCCGGTGTTTTTCCATGCTGCGTTGTTCTCATTATCGATGTCGCCCCATGGCGTGATCGAATTCTTCGTTCTGTCCCCGCGCTCCATGGCGTGTCGTCATCCGGTCGACTAGTATCGGACCCTCGGCAATGAAGCAGGTCAGTTCTCGCGACGGCTGATTCCCCGGTCGCTAGTGAGGTGTCGTGTTGCACGGTGAGTTGGTCAGCTTGGCGTAGAAGTAGGTCAGTTTCGGTGGCTCATTCACGGGGTGGCACATTCTGCTGACAGTGTTCAAATACGTTGGTGTGCGCCCCAGTGGTCATAAGCGATCGTCGGATTGTGGCTGCAATCGTATCGGTGCTCGTCCGGTTGCCGCTATTTAGGGGTTGACGTTATGCGTTGGCGATTCGGTGAGTCGGCGGCGACTTAGGCGTTTCGGTTGGGTTTCGGTCAGCTGGTAGGAAGACTGGGAACGGCAGGTCACTGCATGCCCCCCCACTACTTGAGCTCTAGATCCGTCTTGAAGAGGCGAATCTGGAGCTGGTTAGTCTGCTGGTAATATTGGAGCGTATTACCGTTCTCGCGATGAACCTGGGGTACCTTTCTCTGCTTTGGTCGATGCTAGTTGTCATCTGCTGCATCGGGGTCATCCTTCATGCTGCCTGTAGTTTGGTCTTCCTGTCTATCGTTGTTGCGGTCGACTTCATCATCGCACATCGTGTGTCGTCTCCGCACTCGTGTTTACCTCAGGCGTGGCCACACCTTAGGTTAACGTTAGCGTTGTCGTGTCGTCTCGTAGTATCCCTCATTGAAGCGTCATGGGATGGTCGTCGTCGGGCTTTCGGCTGATCCTGCCCTTGTGGTTGCTGCTGAAGATCGTCGGTGGATGCTGCGGCGTTGTCGCTGAGGTACCCCTGGCTCTGTTCGTCGCTGTTCTAATTCTAATGAGCGCTCTTAATATTATTCATGGAGCTTTCTCCGTTGGTTAGTGTCCCCATGGTTAGTATTATTTTCCCTAACGCGTTTTTCTAATCCTGTATGAGCAACCGTTGCTCTTTCGCATCTTTGTGCGCGGTACATACTTTCTTTCGGAGAAGTGGGTGTCTATTGGTTTGCCCACACCATTAATACAATTCCTATGCCCGTCGGCATCTTCTCTTTCCTTTCAGCGGCAGTTTCTCATCTGAGGGTGTCTTCTGGTTTTCCCTATCAGTGTTCCTAATGATCTAAGCCCTGTGGCTCTTTGCTTCATGGTGTACTTCGTTAGAGCGGGGCTTGAACCCGGTTAGCTGGCTTGAGTTTCTTTTACTGCCGTATACCATGTCCCTAACAGTGCATACATATGCATTGAGCACCCTGGCTCCTTCGCTTTCTTTGCGGAAATTTACTTATATGAGGGTCTCCTGGTTTTCCCTGTCCGTGTTACAATATTCTGAGCATCTTTGGCTCCTTCGCTTTTTTTTTTAGCGGAATTTTCTATATAAGGGCTTTCCCTGTTGATATTTTGCGCTATATATCTCGAGCATCCTTGGCTCCTTCGTTCCATGACGTATTTGGTTAGATCGGGGCTTGAACCCGGATAGCTGGCTTGAGTTTCTCTTCTACCGTGTACCATGTCCCTAACAATGCCTACATGCGCATTGAGCATCTTTGCTCCTTCCCTATTCGTAGCGGAATTTTCCTATAGGTGGGTGTCTCGGTTTTCCCCCTAGTTAAATACCTTATGATCACCTTTTCGATCCTATGGGGGTACTTCCTATTGCACGAAATGGGACCGGTTATGACGCTGTCGCGTTCAAATTCTACATCCGACAAGACGTGTTTCTCAATACGACCATCTTCCCTAGTTCTACTAATGGCTTTGAAGAGTATTGGGTCCCTAACTGTGCAACGCGTTTGCATCTTACTTTGTTTAATACGTGTTTCCTTTCAATTTCATTTGTAATACTTTTCTTCGCGGCATTTTTCCTCGCGGTATCCTATCTTTCATCATACCTTCTCTTTTGACCGTCATCGTTACGAACGGGCGAATGGCTACTGGGAATTGAACCCAGCCCTAGGTCAATCTATGGTCCTAGGAATCCGAGGAATACAAGTATTCGCACGGCCACAACACATCCCTCGTCGTCTACTGCGTAATTCGTGTTCTACGTTTCTTCATTTTCTTATCTTCAACTTCATTTTCATAATCTTGCCTTTTTGCTTAGCCTTGATACATTCTCAACCTATTTTCTTAAGGCATATTGGTTCCTATATTTTTAACCGCGGCGTACATTCATTTTAATTTCTTTCAGTGTATTCATTTCTACGCTTGTTAACAGTTTCTTTTTTTCCATTATTTCTTTATTACGTACATTTTTGTCATGGGAACGGTTCGTGGTAATTTATCTGACCTTTTTAAATCATTTGCATACTTTATCAGCAACTCATTTTCCGTGATTCTCTATTCGTAGTACCTTTTCAATCGATTGTTGTGTATCCTTTCTAACCTGTTTCCGTTTTTGATAACCGACGTCTGATTGCTCGGCACATCTATCACTACGTACGGACCTCTCCATGTACTCTGCAATTTCTGTCCCACTCCCATAGGGTTTGCTTGGACAAGCACTTTATCTCCCCACATTGGCTGCCAAGGTGCCGTACCTTTATCGTATATCTCCTTACGTTTTTCCTTTGACATTACCAAATTTTCCCTTGCTACTTCATGTATGTGTTTGAGCAGTTTCCTCATTTCCAGTGCGTAATCGTGGTAATTTTCTTCGGCCAACGTGCCCTTGTATATGGATGCCGGAATCCGTGGCTCTCTTCCATACATTAACTCGAACGGTGTGTATCCCGTTGACGAGTTTACTGTCGTATTGTATTCGAAACAGAAATACGGCAGATGCTGATCCCAAATTCGCGGATCTCCTCCCACAAATTGTCTCAGGTAAATTTTCAATTCCCTGTTAGCTCTTTCCACCAGGTTTGCCTGTGGATGGTACGCGCTCGTGTTGATTTTCTTAATTTTTAAAATCTTGCACACGCTCTTCATTACCTGCCCCATAAAATTCGTGCCCTGATCCGTGACTAATTCTTCTGGCACTCCGAATTTACAAATAACATTTTCTACAAATGTTTTCGCTACCGTGACGGCTTCTTGATTCTCCATAGCGGCCACTATTAAATAGCGTGTCAAATCGTCTTGTATTACCAGCCCATATTTTTTTCCCTGGTTTGTTTCCGGCAAGACTACAATATCCATGAACAATTTTTCGAATGGTTCGGATGCGGTTGTTGTGAGCTTCATAGGGACCCGGTTGTACTTGCAGATTTTGTTCTTCTGGCAAGAGTCGCAATTGCGCACATAATCCTCTATGTCTCGTCTCATGTTCTGCCAATGGTAAATTGCAGCGATCCTTTTCCGCATGCGTTTTGTTCCTACATGCCCCCCTAGTGGTGCGTCATGGAATTCCCTCAATAATCCCGGCACTTCTTCTTTCGTGACCTCAATGCGCTCGGAGTTGGCATTGTACATGGTGATTTTTCTCCCATGTCGCTCCCCCAAAAACTGGATCATTTCCATTATCTCGAACTGTCTAATCTTGCGAAACGAGATTACTTGAACGTCCAGAATGGGCTCATTCTGTTCGAGTTTATTGCATTCCTTCATGCACTTGTACAATCTCGCGAAAAACATTCTTGCGTTTACCACTGAGTTGCTTTTTCCTTCCATTATTATTCCTACGATTTTCTCGTTAGGAAGGAATACCACATTGTCTTGGGTGTAATCTTTCAACCCGTGTGGTAGCTCACACAATTTGCTGAGATCGCTATACGCAGATCGACTATTTACAACCGCGATCTTTATCGCCCCTGCCTTGACCTCTAGCGTTTTCTGAAACGCGATCTTTCGGACATCAATGCTCCGTTTTTCCTGATTCTGTTTGAATTCTTCATACATGTTCTGGATGTCATCGTCATCTTCTTCTTCTTCCCTTAAGCATGCAGGGTCCAGATTCATCAGATTTGAAACAAAATCTTTCGTTCCCAAATCATCTGTTTTCTCCCCGTTGTGTCGGGTTATTTTTTTCGCCGTTGCATAATTGCCATGTGTTTTCCGTTCCGTCCGCTTCCTCAGGCTCATTGCCCTGGGCTTGTTTACCTGCGCCCTCTTGGTCAGCATTATTTGTCCCCGTGCTGATTGCTTGTTTCTTTTGTGTTTTGCCGGTCGCAACAGGTGCATTGGCCTGCGCCTTGTCGTCCGGGCTTCCTATGTCAGCATTTGTTGTTTTCATCGGCGCAACGCCAATGTTGTCCAACAATTTTTGCTGACGCCGTGTTGTTACAGCGATACGCTGAGGGTGCTTGGTTGTCGGCTGCTCGGTGGCTTCCCGCTCCACGTCGTTGGAGGGTTCCAACCGGGACAAAAAATCCGCCACCACGTTCTCTTTCCCCTGCTTGTATCGGATTTCACATTCAATACCTTGCATGCGCAACCTAAGTCGCGTCAAAGTTGGGGACGTTTCTTTCAATCGCCAAATCGAAACCAATGGTCGGTGATCGGTATATACAATAAATTTCTGGCCATATACATAATGCCTGAAGTAACTATATGCCCAAACAATGGCAAGTAATTCCTTCTCGATTGTGTGATATCGTTCTTCAGCCCCTACCAATGCCCTGCTGGCGTAGGCTATCGTTTTCTGGTTTTCTGGTTTTCTCGTTGGAAAGTACCACACCGATTGCATACTTGCTGGCGTCCGTTGTGAGCACAAAAGTGTCGTTATAATTTGGCCTTACCAGTAGTGGTGCACTCACAAGAGCCGTCCTCAATTGTTGGAAGGCCGCGTTACATGCTGGTGACCAGTCGAACTTGACACCTTTCTTCAGTAGGTCATTCATGGGTTTGCGCGTCGTCGCGATGTTAGGAATGAATTTCCCGTAAAAATTTACCATACCCAAGAACGATCGCACCCCTTTAACGGTATTGGGTGGTTTCAAGTTCTCTATGGCGCTTACGGCACTTTTCAAGGGCCGTACGCCTTGTTAGTCAATGAGGTGTCCCAGGTATTGGATTTCCTCCTTCAAAATCTGGCATTTCTTTGGTTCGAGTTTCAATGAATGTTTTCGAAGTCCAACCAGTACCTTGCGGAAATGTTCGTTGTGTTCCGCTATGGTACGACCGTATATCACGATGTCGTCCAAATACACAACTGCTCTCACTCCTTCAATCTCGTATAAAACGCTGTTCATCAGTCTCTGAAATGTAGACGGACTGTTCTTCAATCCCATTGGCATGCGGGTGTACTCATAATGCCCGTTCGGCGTAGAAAAGGCCGTTTTCGGTGCATCCCTCGGATGTATGGGAACTTGATAGAATCCCGATTTTAAATCCAAGGTGGAAAAATATTTGCTATCCCCTAATGTGTCCAAAATTTCATTAATTAGGGGTATCGGAAACACAAAGGGTTTTGTAACAAGATTGAGCTCGCGATAGTCCACCACGATGCGATACCGTCGAGTACCATCGGCATCGGGTTTCTTGGGTATGCACAACACTGGTGCATTCCAAGCGCTCTTACTCGGTCTTACGATTCCCTGCTTCAGCATTTCGTCAATCTGTTCCTTCAAATGAGGCTTCGTTGCCTCCGGATATCTATACTGGCGCTTGTTAATGGGCACGTTTGTTGTGGTTTCGATTTCATGTACGGCTGCATTGGTACACGGAAAGTTATCTCCTTCCAAAAAGAATACGTCGCTAAATTGACGCAACAGTTTCCCGATTTCTTCTCCTGCGGGTTGGATTTTTATTAGCTCCAACAGCGTTTTGTCACGCTCCGATCCACGAATCGGCTGCAGATTCCTATATTCTACTAGGTCATAATCTATTTCCTCATCTAAGTTCAAACCATTGGAGAGGAATTCTTCCTGTTCCTGACTCTTTTGTTCCTCTTGGAAATGCACCTGTCTCATTTCCATCTCTATCTTATTCTTCTTCTGATCTTTAACCGGGTTAATAATTGCGTTCTTCTTTATCTTCTTTGTTAAGGTCTGTTGTGCATGACTACTGTCTGAAAATTCCACCCGTCCTCCCTTGAGGCTCAGTTCCGCAATATGTTCGCGGATAAAATTTACACCTAAAAGACCCGGAGGACCCGTTAACTCCGTGATCACGTAGAACCTCGTCGGGATTACTTTTCCTCCGACGATCAACTCGATCGTGCATGCGCCTACGACCGTTAATTTTGCCCCTGTTATTCCTACTAGGGCCGTTTGCTCGGATATATCTAACTGTTTTATCCCTATTCTCTGGGCTTCTTTGTTATCGAGCAGATTCACTACTGCTCCTGTATCGAGTAAAAATTCGGTAGTGTTCGATGGACTACCTATCGTGGTCAGGGTAACATAAATGAGACCGTTCTGTAACGTCCTCAGTTCGTGGAAAACCCGTGTTTCCTTTTCTTCCTGATCCCTCATATTTTTATTCGCTGTGGTTGCGATAGCTATCTTTTTATGCTGCGTCTGTTCTGTGCTGTGACGATTCTTTCGTACCTGGCCTAAATATTTTGATTTTCCTAAATTTTCCAAACTATCGCGCAGGTTGGGGAATCGGGGCGGGTCATTCGATCCCCCGGTTAATAGTTTTTTGAACCGAAACTGCGGTTCCCTTGATTTCCCTGGTTTCCTTGCCTTTTCGGCCAATTGTTCGACCCCTGATTTTGGGAGTGTCCGAACCCTGAATTTCCTCTCGGCTGGCTTTGCTGCGGGCGGTATCGGTTATCGGGTTGCGAGGGACTATTTCCCGGTCCTCTCTGCCCGTTCCTAGGTGCTCTTGAAAACTGCCTGGCACCTGACCCTTGGTTGCTTGAATAGTTCCGTTGATTCCCGTCGTCCCATCCGACGTTACGGTAATAATTCTGATTGTACTGCGGCCAATCGGTTCTGAAAGGCGGTGGCGGATTTGGTCGATGATGATCCGGCCAGTATGGCAAATCCATATCATCGTACGGCCCTTCTCCGTGCCAACCGTTGTTTCCTCCGCTCCCTTGGCCGAACCAGTGTTCCCCGTCATAATTTCCGTAGCGTGGCGGCAGCGCTTGACCAGCGCGCAAGCGTCTTGTGGCCTCGGTTACCCGATCAGTGTTATCGTGCACCTGCTCCAGGTGCTCCAAGAGTGGCTCAAGTTCCATGGTGTTTTGCATTAGTGCTAACACCCTCAGGTTTGGATCATTCAATCCTGTTACAAAATGATGTTTGATATGCCTGCTGGCATAATCTATCAACCCCTCATTGTCGCTAGCGTGCGTTTTCACGAGCTCTACTATATGTCTCGCTCTATCCGCATATCTCCTAAACGTCTCATTCGGCCTTTGCGCCAGTGTTTCGGTTCGGTGAAAAATGCTTTCCACACTACAATTTTCCCCAAACTCCTTTCGCAACAGCTCTTTCATTTCCTCCCAGCTCTTTGCTCTGATGCGCTGGTAGTGGCTTACTGCATCACCTTTCAATTTAGCAAGAACTATGTCCAATAATTATTCTTCGTTTACCATTTCTCGCCTGGCGACGCGATCGACCTGGCGTACAAACAATCCTAACTCCTCGACCCCTCCACGGTACTCGGGAATGAGATCCATGGCATTCTCTGTCGAATACTCCTTCGTTTCCGTCATTTTCTTTTCAACAAAGGTTTGGTCGAGCGAGCAAATGTCTCGGACAAAATCTTTCTTCACTCTTAGTAGAGTTTTCGGGACAGTGCTACGACTAGGGGCCGCTGGGGTTTGTTCCAGGGGCGAGGCGTTGCTGTCAACACTAGCTGGGGTAAATCTAAGCTCGGGTGCAATAGTGCCGTCGGAAAGGCAAACCTCCCTAGAAATTGTCGGCCCTTCACTTCCGTTTTCTTGGCTCTTTCCGACGTTGCTGCGTAGTTGTCTATCCGTCATTTGAGTTTTCACTACGCTTTTGCACACGGCTTCTTTCCGAATTTCCGATAAAAATGAAACTAAATTTCTCTCGTGCCTTCAAACAAAAACTTGAGGTCTCAAAAAAAATGTACCTGACGCACACAAAAATGTATTTAAAATGAAACTGTGCTCTTACCACAGGGTGAGTTCTGCCACTTTCATCTCGAAGGATTCCGTTTTCCCGCGTAACCGTCCTTCTCGTTCTCTTAAAGGGGTGCTCTGCTGGTCCGCTGATGCTCCGCTGTTGTTCCGCTGCTGTTCCGCTGCTGTTCCGCTGATGTAACGATGAATGTCTCTTTGATGCACAATTCGCCAGGCTTCACAAGACTGCACTACTTTCACTATACTGCACTACTTCACTTCACTATTGCACTGCTTCACAACCCACCGGGTTGCTATCGTTGTACAAGGGATGTCTTATCCCACCGCTGTCACCAGATGAAGTTACCGCCCTTTGGCTGACGGCCTCCGTTCCTAGAATTAGAGTTAATATCTACTGTCACCTTGTCAGAAATGGCTTCCTTATCGTGGCCAAACACGATTCTATCCTGTCGATGGCGGATAATTGTCAGCGGACGGCTCTTCCCAGGACGGACGACTCGAAGAAAACACGGACACGATGTTGTTCCTTTGAGTGTAGCAAACAGATCACACCTGGTTTATTACAACCAAGTAATATTTATAACTAAATTAATCTAGGTTAGTTTGTGCCGCCCTCTCCCTACAGCCTGACCATTCCCTCGCCTCTGCTGTCGCTGTGCCGTTCTCGCATTGATCGCTGCTTCGCTGCCGGTCGCCTTTTCCCCGGTTCGATTCACGATCGATCTCGTTCACTCCTGTTGGTTTGCGACACTTGTTTTCGCAACTCGCTTTCGATCGTGATCGCTTTTCGGTCATTAGCTTTGTCGGGTGCGCGTTCGATTGTTTTTCATCCTGAGCGGATGTTTACGACTTAAGTCCCAATCGTCCTCATTTTCGGTCATTGCTGATATCGAACGATCGTCCGGTGTTTTTCCATGCTGCGTTGTTCTCATTATCGATGTCGCCCCATGGCGTGATCGAATTCTTCGTTCTGTCCCCGCGCTCCATGGCGTGTCGTCATCCGGTCGACTAGTATCGGACCCTCGGCAATGAAGCAGGTCAGTTCTCGCGACGGCTGATTCCCCGGTCGCTAGTGAGGTGTCGTGTTGCACGGTGAGTTGGTCAGCTTGGCGTAGAAGTAGGTCAGTTTCGGTGGCTCATTCACGGGGTGGCACATTCTGCTGACAGTGTTCAAATACGTTGGTGTGCGCCCCAGTGGTCATAAGCGATCGTCGGATTGTGGCTGCAATCGTATCGGTGCTCGTCCGGTTGCCGCTATTTAGGGGTTGACGTTATGCGTTGGCGATTCGGTGAGTCGGCGGCGACTTAGGCGTTTCGGTTGGGTTTCGGTTAGCTGGTAGGAAGACTGGGAACGGCAGGTCACTGCAACGACATCGTTATTCTCACCGAGACATGGCTTGACTCGTCGGTTCCATCCAGCATGCTCTTCGATCCCGACTACTTCACTGTCTACCGATGCGACAGGAACTCTTCGAACTCGACGCGCACACGTGGAGGAGGTGTGCTCATTGCCTGCGCGCATCACCTACAAACACACGAGCTTCATACTGGACCGCATTCACTCGAGACGGTTTGAATTACTGTGTTCTTGGGCGGCCAGCGTATTATCGTCGGTGCCATCTATATTCCGCCGTATCTCAGCGCCAACTGCAGCCTATTTAACGACCTTTCCGAAATGATCTGCGATTTGATGGCCAGATCACCCCGCAACATCCCGCTCATCCTCGTTGGTGACCTCAACCAGCCGCTCATCACGTGGAGCCCCTTGTCGCCCGGATCGCTCTTCAACCATTTCACTCCGGGTTTGAGCACTGCATCGGGATCGCCGTTACTCGATCTTATGCACCTCTATGATCTTATCCAGCTTAGCGGAATTCATAACGCGAACGGCCGACAACTGGATTTAGTCCTCGCTAACCCGGCTGCCGCCGCCAGTATCCGCGTCACACCTACCATCGATCCCCTCCTGAGTATCGACCTGCACCACCCACCGTTTGATATCGAGTTTCTGTTGCCCGAACGCTGCCCGATCAACCTCGCCGTACATCGTCCAACTTGTCGTCTAAATTTCTTTAAGACTGATTACCGCAGGCTGAACAGAATGCTTGCCCTCACCGACTGGTCTTTTGTTTTTTCTTGTACGACCGTCGATGAGAGTGTTGCTTGTTTCAATGCCATCTTGGCGCATGCCCTTTCCTCGTGTACCCCACACTTCGGTCTCTGAAGTCCGATAGGAGCCGCTTCTTGCGTGTTTTTCGCCAAAATCGCAGTGCGCACTCCCAGCGCCTCTTTAAGTATGCAGCTGCCGCTTATCGTATTTATAACCGTGCACGGTATCGTGGCTATGTACTCGGGCTTCAATCCCGCTTCCGCTCCGATCCCCGTTCCTTCTGGCGCTTCATCAACTCACGCAGAAGCACTCGCACCCTGCCATCACGCATGTCTTGTGGGAGTGTTTCAGCTGATAATGTGGCTGGATTATGTGCGCTTTTCGCTGGACACTTCTCTGGTGTGTTTTCAGCGCCTGTCTCTGATCCAGCTGAGTTGGCAGACGGGCTTGCACGCATCCCGGGGGGCGTCCTTGGCGTGGAGGCGCTGCCGGTTGACGTCGATCTGGTCGAGCGCGCCCTGGGCAAGCTTAAGTCGTCTACTTCCCCAGGCCCCGATGGTATTCCCGCGTGTGTTCTGAAGAATTGTCGCTCCATATAAGCGCCTATTTTAGTCTCGCTCTTTGAAAAATCGATCGTCTCAGGTATTTTCCCTCAAATCTGGAAGACATCGTGGATATGTCCAATCTTCAAAAAAGGCGACAGAACCCATGTTGATAACTATCGGGGCATCTCGCTTCTTTGCTCTTGCAGTAAAGTTTTCGAACTGGTGGTGCACGATTCCGTTATGTTCCATGTTCGCTCGTGGTTGAGCACCCAACAGCATGGTTTCTTCCCCGGGCGCTCCACCACGACTTATTTAGTCGCGTTTGTTTCTTCGGTCACTGGACACCTTGACCGCGGGTCTCAAGTAGATGCGATCTATACCGATTTCAAGGCGGCTTTCGACAGAGTCTGTCACTCCCTTCTGTTGGCCAAACTTGTGAAACTAGGCTGCTCCACGATGGTCGTATCGTGGATTGACTCCTTTCTTTCTAATCGTATCTCTCGCGTCAGAATTGATTCCTGTATGTCCGATAGCTTCCTGTGTCCCTCGGGTGTTCCTCAAGGAAGCGTCCTCAGTCTTCTCCTCTTCCTTATTTACGTCAATGACATCAGCTACCTGATCCTTCCATCCTACCACCTCCTTTATGCTGATGACTTAAAGATTTTCCTCCCAATCACTTGTCCTTCTGATTGTCTTGCGCTTCAGTCCTTCCTCAACCAATTCGTTGATTGGTGTTCTTCGAATTTCTTTACCCTTTGCCCCGATAAATGTTCTATCATATCCTTCTCCCATAAGCGTAACCCTTTCCTTTTTCCTTACAACCTCGCCGGAACTCCGCTCTGTCGTGTCGAGACCATCCGCGATCTCGGGGTTACCCTCGATTCGGGTTTGCACTTCAGGCATCATATGGAACTCACGCTTTCAAAAGCTTACAAAACACTCGGACTCATTCGCAGATATGCCTCAGAATTGTCGGATCCACTCTGTCTGAAGTCATTGTACTGCAGCCTGGTACGCTCCATTCTGGAGTATGCCAGTGTTGTGTGGTGCCCTTCGGGATCTGGGTGGATCTCGAGACTCGAAGGAGTTCAGAGGAGCTTCACCAAGTTCGTGCTATACCGCCGCCTGCACCACGCTGTACCACGCTTGGCTTACCCAGCTAGATGCCAGCTCCTTGGCCTTGAGACACTCGAAACCAGGCGCCATAATTCGCAGGCCTTGTTTGTGGCTGGTCTGCGTTTGGGTGAGGTTGATTGCGCATCCTTCCTCTCTCACATTAATTTGTATATCCCATCCCGTATCCTTCGCCCCCGCCCACCTTTAGCTGTGCCCACGCGTCGCACTCTTTTTGGCCATAATGACACGCTCGTTGCGTGCTCTCTTCGCTTCAATTCCTGCCACGATTTTTTCGACTTCACTTCCCTATCCTCTTTTCGCTCGCGTTTACGTTCTCCTACATCCTAGTTTTCCCCCTTAATTCCTCATCATCTCTACATTCCACTTCCGCCGTGTAACTCTCCTCGTCTGTAACGTTTCGCCATGGCCTCGTCACTCTGCTTCACGGGCTCCTGTTCAGCCTGCGACTAATCTTTAGCGTCAGTGTTAGTATCTAAGTTTCTTTTTCTCTGTTAGTTATTTAAGTCTATATTCTTGTTAAGCCACAAAGGCAGACAAATTTAAATATACATAAAACATACATACATAAAACATAAAACTAAGCGGTCTTCCTGTTCCCCGTAGCGACATAGTGCGCGACTTAGGTGTTTATCTGGACTGCAACCTAAATCTTAGACATCATTTAGATACAACTGTTGCTAAAGCTCTTCGTACGCTAGGTTTCGTTCTCCGTGTTACAAAGGATTTTAAGGACCCTTTCTGCCTCAAATCCGTTTATTGTGCTCTGGTTCGTCCAATTTCGGAATTTGCGTCTATTGTGTGGTCTCCGTTCCAAAGAGGTAGGATAGATAGGAGAGAAGCTATTCAAAAAAAAGTGACACGTGTGATGTTTAAGCGTTTACCATGGTCCAACCTTCAACCTTGTCCCTCCTACCACACTAGATGTCTGCTGTTTGGTTTGGAAACTCTTGCCAACAGGCGTTACACGGCTCAATGTTTATTTGTTCATAAGTTGTTGTGCGGTTGTACCGACTGTCCTGAGCTACTAGCTATGTTGGATGTGTTTGCCCCTATGCGAGACCTTATGTCCAGAGCATTGTTTAGTATCGGTTTCCGAGAAACTATGTATGGCAGTCAGGATCCCCTCATCCAACTTTTAAGGGCCTACAACGACTTGGGAAACCTGGCGGACTTCTGTACGTCGGAGGGTGAAACGCGCGCACGCTTGAGGAACGCAAGCACGGACGTCTTAGTTAGCACTGTTAGGGTCTAAATTGTAATAACTTTAGTGCAGGTTATTTTTAAGAACTCCGGTTATGCAGGCCTATTGGGCCAGATAACTTAAATAAATAAATAAATAAAACAAATACCATTTTCGATGTTCCCACATAAATAGAAGAGTTATTCAACAGTAGTTCTTACTTTGATTACCAGTGATTGTTTCCGCGAAAGCGTTTGGGACGCGTAAAATCAGAAGATTAACACAAATTTGCGCTGTTCCATTTAGCTAACTGTAGACTGATGTTTCATTTAGCTAAAGGAAGACTGTTTAAAACAAGATAGCGAATGTACGTCGCAGCAAGCGAACAATGCAGCGCAGCTCTTTGAACGCACTGGCACTGGCAGTTGTCCGGAAATTTACGCCAAAACTCAACTTAGTGGGATTAGCAGACGATATCTGTCCTAAACGATAAAGAAAATTTCCGCACATGAGGTCTGCGTAAAAGTGCGGAAGCATGAAACTATCATCAATATTTACTTTTGCTGAAAACCACGTGCTTGCTTGCCGAGAGCTGTACCGAAGCTAAGAAATGCAAAGGCAAAATTTCTATTGGATCGGGGAAATGAGTAGCTTTTCTCGAGAATTCTGTGAGCCGACCAATAGTTGTCTCCTCAAACTCCCCGTACAAGTGTGCACCCCATGGTGCGAAAGCGTAGAGACAGCAAACATCAATAAATATGCTGAACGAAGCGCAAGGTGGGCACGAGAGCGCAAAGTGCGCACGCGAGCGCAAAGTGCGCACGAGAGCGCAAAGTGCGCACGGTGCGAAAGTGCGCACACCAAAGAGCTGCCCCTTTTTTCAATTGATGGTGCGCGAGCGCGCACGCTTCAAAGAGCGGAGCGAACGAGGCAGCTCTTGCGCTTTTGACACAACACTAGTTATGCGGGTCTGCTAAACTAGCGATGAGAAGAATGAGTCAGAATGAGTGAGTGAGTTGAATCTTGGCAAAGAATGAGTGAGTTGAATCATCATAAAGATTCGTTTTAACTCATTTGTGGTTCAACTCAGAGTGAGTGAGTTGAGAAAAGAGTTATATAACTCTTCAACTCAATCAGAATGATTCAAATCATTCGTGAGTTGATAACTCTTCAACTCACTCCGAATGATTCGAATCATTCGTGAGTTGATAATTCTTCAACTCACTCAAAATGATTCGAATCATTCGTGAGTTGATAACTCTTCAACTCATTCAGAATGATTCGAATCATTCGTGAGTTGAGTTATTCGTGAGTTATCACCCGCGTTTTGCCGCTCGAACAATATTGGCATCTCGCTTCGTCATTTAGCCTCTCTGTCGCACGGGACTGTCGCCGAGTTGCTCGCCGGTACGAGCAGATTTTGCCTCGTGCTTATTGGTTGGATTTTCCCGCTCGTCGAAGGTCGGCGTGTAGCAGAGAGTTCGTGGCGCAAATTTTTGCATGCGCACACACATACGGTACACAGTCACAGCTTCGTCGCCTCTGACTTGTCCGTGCATTCGCAATCCATCGTCAGTTGCTCGCGTTGTCCGCTGCGCGACGGGTATGAAGAAGTGGGAAGCCAACGCAGGCGGCTCAGAAAACGTTCTGCTTTGATTTCTTTAAAGTTTTCAACCACATTGGGATTATTATCTTGCACATGTTCTTCTGCTTGGGTTTGGCCTGCTAAATATGTTCAAGTCAGAAGTCCCTCCATGTAGATAGGTTGGTACGAAGATTTCGTAGGCGTGCGCTTCTCCGATGGACATTTTGAAGTGGGAGCTAGCGCAGGTTAAGATAATTTTTTTCTTCGATCATTTTAAATATGAACAACGATTTTATTCATGAATAAACATGAAACATGTAGGGTTTCAGGAATGATTTCATTTACATGTTGTCTTGATGTATCCAAAAAGTAAGGAAGTAGAAAAAATTAACATCAAAATTACTATATTTCAAGACGTGCATTTTTCTAGCAAAGGCTTTACTACTTTCTTAGATTGATAAGTTAATTTTTGTCAATAAATACCACTTGCATAAAAGCGGGCGATTTGTGACAAGTATGGTTTCCAACTTGCAACACATCGAATTATTTGCATACGATAATAACTCTTCATACATATTGTCGCTTTTTTTCTTCATCGTATGGATCGAAAAGTAAAATTGCACAACTTTTCTTTTAAAAATGCTTCAATAAAACCATGAGTTATGCATATGAATATTTCTGTTTAAAAATGCTTGTTCTTTACAAATGCATTTTATGACCTGTTTAAAAGCCTAATATGTCTGTACATGGAATGGTGTGGAACAATGCTGCTTAGAACTGGCACAACTTTATTATTATTTTTAACCATCAACTCTGTTTTGGGATCGATACAAAGTGAAATTTTACGCGAGGGCGAAGTTCTTGCTGGTCTCTTCTACGTAGCTTAAATACACACTTCTGATAGAAGTGCTAAGCTGGGTCGATATTGTTGAGGTTACAAGGGTAAACTGACTACCACCTGTTCCATGTTACTCGCAAATTGTTATTGATGATAACAACAAAGCCAATAATTATGAAAGATTTAAATAACTCTTTGAGTTAGTAAAAGAGTTAAATCTTCATTCCAACTCACTCACTCTGAATCGACTCACGTTAATGAGTTGTTATTCTCATCACTATGCTAAACGCCGGCCTTCGACGAAAAAAATCCAACCAATCAACGCGAGGCAAAATCGCTCGTGGCGGCGAGCATCTCGTTGACAGTCCCGTGCGACAGAGAGGCTTAATGGCGAAGCGGGATGCAAATATTGTTCGAGCAGCAAAACGCGGGTGATCCGTGTACAGATAGGCAATACATACAAAGATCGAGTTACTTTTGTGAGATTGCAACTCTTTTGGCTATGCGGGTAGTGGGCCAGAGTGTAGGAATCGTTCATTCATCGTTCAAACATGCACGTTTCTCTGTTTTCTACATACATGGCACCCAAATGGCATCTCACACTACGGTTTGGGCGACGTAGGAAGGACCGGGTGAGGTGAGCAGTTTGCATCCCTGCTAGCCAAGGTGAATAAAAAAGGAATTCTCCATCTCGCTCTTGCACATGCGCAGTGCCTGCGCAGCGCTCGACCGCTGCACGCGTCGACTCGAGTATACTCGAATGCTAATTGGGTGCTCGTAAGCTGGTTGGTTTGTGTAGAAGCAACCCAGCGAGACCAACGCCTAAAGTTTGTACAAACAGGTCAAATTTATGCGCCCTGTGAGCCTAATTTCTCACCTATCCGTCGAGTAAGCGCAGCTCTTGACACTTTCATGCAGTTGACAAGTTGGTCTGTTCGCGTGCGGTCACGTTCGTGAGCGTCGTACGTCGTACAAAATCACATAAGATAGGCATGTCTTGTAGCTCAGAACATTACCTAAACCTCTTGGGACAACCATCAACCGCAAAAAAATCAGTGTAGGTCGTGTCAAGGGCCTATCTAATTGTGAAAACCGTGCGTGAATCGGTAAAAAACAGCAAGAAAAAACCGAAAAATTGTTTATGAAAAACGCGTGTATCGGAGCAGACACACAACCGGGCCCAGGTGCGAAAAAAAAAGTTATGCCAAAACCCTTCAGAATTGTGTGAATCGAGTGGGATTATCTGAGACAAATCCAATGATACACGAATCGTGGAAATCCGTTGAAAACTGAGCGAGTTATTAGCGGAAAACTAATTAAAATCAGTTTGGTTTGTGCGAAAAGGCTGCTTGGGCCAGCGCAGTTTGTTTACATTTGATTTCGCCTGCCATCGCGCATGCTCATCGCATCGGGGGGCGAAAAGCACACGGGAAGCTTGCACATTTAAACTTTTTGCGCCCGATTTACTGATATAGGCGGTTGAATAGGCGCGCCCCCAAAACCTGTTTTAGGTTGTGGGGGCGCATGAATCTAACCTAATATTATAAAAGCTGGACCTAAATGTCCCGTTGGGTAATACTAGTGTGAAGTGAAACACAAAAACAATGGATACCTTTATCCTAACGATTTTGGAACTAAGCGAACAAAGAAAAACAAATGATAAAAAAACTGGAGACCTTGGAGGAGAGTTTTGTTAATGAACATGTGTTTGTTTCTACATTAAGGACAACAAATAAACCAAAATTATCTAAATCCAGTGGGCAAAAGAACAAAAATACTAGAAAACGGATAGCAATTAGTGACCAAACGCTCGACGAAAATAGAGCATGCAGCAGAACCAGCAGCAACAACAACAAAATGGCAACACAAAAAAGGGAAACAAGAGCATGCTGCAGTATCTGTTGGAATTGGGAAAGATCGGAACAGACGGGAAGAATTGGCAGTGGTTATCGTGGAGCTTTGGGATGTTGAGGAATGAGATCTGTGAATCGCGACAAGAACTGATCCCACCTAAAACGAATAATCTTCAAGCTCCGACTGAAGCGTTTTTTTTTTTACAACGCTAAATACTTCTAAGAGGTAGGTCCACGATGCCTACATGAAAAGGGTATGGCAAATTGATGTTGCTCGTAGGCTTCAGCTGATATGCCGGCCCTTCCCGCTGCCTGTGGCATCACTGCAGATCTCTCTCCCCCTCATAACGCTCGAGAACTTCATCGCTCCGGCGCCGTCCATCTCGGGGCTGCGTGGTTCATTGAAAACGAAGGCGCAATTTCGACCGGGCCTAGCCGAAATAATACAAACGTAGAAATCCACGGAACAGCACGCAAGGTAACGTTTGTGCGTGTTGGTGGTGAGTGGCATATTTTTGGACATCGGCGTGCTACACACACGCACACGAATTCCGTTTTGGCGAAACATACGTAAGCCACGTTGCCTTCCTACCCTCCACCTATCCAGTACAAGTAAGGGTGTTGATAAGCAACGACTAAAACCGCAGAATAAAAAAAAATAAACACCACGCACGCATATTGTAGTGGACCGGTGCTGCGCAAAATGTGGATCCCGGACGAGCCCAGCCTCAACACACCCTTGGTACAAGGTGTAGCAGCAAGTTTTTTGTTCCCGCTGTGTGACCACCGTAGTCGCAATATAAAACAAATACACACACATACAAATATAAATACCAGCATTTTTACACCACAGAGAACGCTATCATCCGCCGAAGAATGACGTTCACTTGAAAAATGGTGCAGTGATGTTACTCGAGTAACGTCACCATAAATGATACAAGCCATTTTCACCGACGAGGATAATTTCTACAGTTGGAATCCTGATAGAACCATCGCAGCATTGGTTTGAAGCAAAGGATTTACTTTTGCGAACTGTAGTCGAAACAACCGATGGAGCCTTGAAGAATGATGTGCCAGATGCCAGCTACACCCGCTAGAGTGACTCTGCGCTGGCCTTGAACAAACCAATGCAGCCAACGTATTGTCCTTGCGGAGAATATACTTATAGCCATTAGCTAGATGTGAGCCGTCAACGTAAGATTTGAGCGTCAACGCACATCTAGCTGATGGCAAGCTGATGGCAAGGACAATGGGTTGGCTACACTGGCTTCAGGGATCCAATGCAGTGAAAAATGAGTATTATAAACTAAGTGATATTACTACACCGAATATAATACTCTTGAGGAACTATAATATGATTGAAAGAATCCAATCGGCAGGTAGGGATATGTTTTTCTATTTTGAACGGTGGAACGTTGGTTGAAAGTAAACAACCGTTTTTTGACCATAGTTAAACACATAAATCTTTTTTTTTAAGTTAATGTACTCCACGCATGCCAATAACTCACTGTGAAATTGCTAATGCGAGCAGATCAACTCGGCTTCGAAGCTCATGTGCAGTTTAACAATAAGAAAGGGCGTGATCTAATGCAAAGTGGTGTATCCATGTTGTTTGCTCTAAACCTTTCATTTCAACCGTAACGGTGCAAAGATAGCAACAGCAACATGCCAACAGACGAGGCAGCATTGGGCCGGGAGAACCTGTTCAGCAGCACAACAGTTGTAGTTGTACACACAGGCTTGATTGTGCCTAACCAATTCCAGCGGATCCAAGGACATCAGATGTGTATCGCCGCCGGATCGTGACTGATCAACAAGCTTTCATTAATAGGGGAAAGTGGGGTAAGACACCCCAGTGGGGTAAAGTGCATGGCCATGATTTTAGCTGAATTATGCTATTAAATTGTGTTCATTAAGGTGTCTAGTATATCCTATGTGAATTTCACGGCTCTGCATTTACATTTAACAGAGAAAACGAGATGAAACAAATTAAGTCCGAAGTCATGCAACATTTCGCTACCATCATTTAAGATATTATATAAGTGTAGAAATGAAATATTTCAATTAAGCAGGCATTCATAAGGTACCTAAATATGTAATTGAACGAATACGGAAGAGATTTCCTTTTCCAAAATTCATACATCTATTACATACAACTGTTTGCCCGGCTTTGCTCGGGAAGTGAGGGATTTTCAGAAAAGGGGATTATGATTCTAGGAATTTTTCGATGAAATTTGAATCAAGTTTTTACTCGAATTTCCTTTATTGTTCGTCGGAAGTTCCCTGTAATTACGTTGACTTTCTGGAAGTTTGAGCTATCCTGGGCCCTTGCTTTATAATACCGTTCTTCTATATGAGCAGCGTTCTTTGAACTCGGGGACTCCTGATTAGCACAGTAAGTATTTCTAAGGACAGTGTGGGTTCAAATCCAGACCGGACCTCTCCCGGTCCGAAGAATTGGTTTCGCCAGGAAAGAAGAGAATTTCTATGTAAAATAAAAGCAATTTTTTTTTGGCTTTTGAAATTTCCGGGTTTCCACTTAAAACTGGTAGAAAAGTGACACGCAGTTTCGCTTTGGTTTATATAGATTTGATAACCTCATTCCCAACAACCAGAGTAGGCGAGGTGCAGTATAAAATCAATGACAAAAAGTTTTCTGAGCCATGGTAAGCGCGAGTTTTTTTTGGAGAAAATTGCGAAAATTGTGGAATCTATGGGCCACTATTCCAACTTTTTTGGCCACTTACCCCTACACAGGGTTGAGAAGGACGAAGGTATCTTAACATTAAATGTATGCCATCAAACGAGAGGGGGCATTTGGGCATTACTCTCCAGATTACGTTCGCATCCAATTCAGCTCCATTCGTACACTGGTCGCCATCAATTGCGCTAAGAGGTACATCTTGGACTTCAAAACTAGAAAAAGGGGACTTTTTTGCGGAGTAAGGTAGGTATTTTCGCACTGTTTCATTTTACATCGCAAGTTATCAATGGATGATAATGTAGTGAAACTAGTCAGCACTACTTAAGGAACCTGATCCTGTTCATTGCACACAACGGTCTCGAACAATCACCTCGGAAGGTAAATCGCCGAGCCCCTCAAGGTTAACGTGGCACCACTCTCAGAAGTGTAAAAGAGTATTTTTGCTCTGTTTACAGCTCACACCCCCAGTTATCATTGGTGATGATAATGTGGTGCTCCTATCAAGAATTCAAAGGGACACAACTACTGCGAGTTGATACTGCTAGTTCTTTTCATACAGCCATGTCCACCAATTGTCCTAATATCAACACGCGCGTGTCTCAAAACTATGTAGAATCTTTCATCTAGCTAAGTGAAATTTGAAAAAAAAAACCCCAATTCATTTTTTTCTTATCATTATCATAATCAAAGACCATGTTGACAAATGCAATACTACGCGCTCAAAAACTACAACTACATTCACATAAATATATTAAAACTGTGCTAAATGTGGATTTTTTTTTTCTTGAATGGATGGCGAGAAATAATTATGATGCTAAAGATGTTCATATTGACCTTACCCAACCCCCGCTTGGATGGAAAGGGTGTGTGACCGATCGAGTTTATCGTAAAAGTTGTAGAAGATGGCTAATGGATGGAGCTTATAGACGCGACAACCACAACCTTCTTTGTTTTGTTTGAGATCACTGTTTTGCCCTTTCATCTTCTACTGGCCCATTCAAGTTCAAAAAGGAGCACTGTGTGAATGCTAAGCAGACGTACGGTTCGTGGAATTACTTGATCACCGCTCCCGGCGTACCGATTGCTGTAGATTTAACAGCCGGTTGGTTACTCTACTTACGTCAACGCCATACTTTGCCGCGAGTTCATAAACGTTCTCAACAAGTCCCTGTTAGTCAACTCGTGTTCCTGTCGTTGCCTTGCGCGTCATAGCTTCGTCACTAACAGCGATTATGCGCTCACTATTGCCCGTATGTGTGCTCAAGGATAGGAAATATAGCAAATGCGACTACAGGAAGAGATCAATGCCGTTTGCATTCAGAGCGCCGCCGTTGGTTGCACATGGTCGTGTGATGATTCCCAACCAGACCAAAGCCTAAACTTATCACAATAGGTCAAATTTATGTACCCTGCTCGCCCAGTTTCTCACCTATTCATCGAGAAAGCGTCTAGAATATCTCACCTTCTCGAGTGGTCACGTTCGTGAGTGACGGAATTAAATCGGTGAATTTGGTTGAAATATCGAGCAAGTGGAGTGCACACGCACAAATTGGGCGAGCAGGGCGCATAAATTTGACCTATTGTTATAAGCTTTAGGCGTTGGCTCGTTGGGATGTCTGGTTGGGATGCAACGTAATCAAGACAAGCGCGAGCAGTATTACGGAAAAAAAAATTGCAACCTCACGATAAACCTGTCCTGTCTGATAGTCGCACGTAGAAGAATAGAAAGGCAGCGAAATTATACCGCAAGGACACGTAGGGCATTTGCTCACTTTGAAAAGCTACAACGCGAGCAATTGCTTCGCATATTCAGAAAGGAAGTAAACAAAGTGTGTCATATTTGTTTTGCTCAGCTTTTGCAAGCATGGATGAAACGAATCAACTTGGTACATAGTGGTGTGCGTTCAAAGCCACGGCAGCAACCTTTACGATAACGATTCGTGTTGCATGGGGTAGCAGGTCGCACTGCTTTAATCGCATGACGCTAGCAAGCTTGTTTTTCCCCTGCTCTAGTCCCCGCAGTTCTGCCTACTTCCCATGACGCATTATTTCGTACTTCTGCGAAAAGAACTGCGCGATAGTTGACCCGTTGTTTTTGCCGGAGTTGTTTACGCCAAAAAGTCCCACGTGATTCTCCCCGCCGAGTTTTCAATTTCTGTCGAACTTACTAAACTAAGGTTTTACGTCTTCATTAGAAGCCCGGTGAATGTTTCGATGAAATAACTTCGACGTAGTGGGCTGATGTTGTCCGATGGCGTTGATTGATTGATATACGTTTGGAATAACACTCGAGATCAACTTAATTCTGATCTACGAGATTGTTAAGATCCGTGCCTGCGCGGAATGGGTTGATCTTCTGGGTCTTGTAGAGCAGATCCATAAAGATGTCACTGTCAAAGGCATAGGTTTCATTATACTAAGGTTTAAATTGTCGTGATCAATCAAATTAGAACCTGATGTCCTAGTGTTTGCCAAAGACGTTCTCGCGAAACGCCAATAAAAAGTTATGTTTACAAGTTGAACAAGGCAGCGGCCTGGTTGGTGAAATACACCCGTGCCAAGCATTTAGCGAACGGTCGCGAAAATTACTCACAACATCTACGCTCATCACCCCTTTACTAAAAGAGGTGTAAACGCTGTGGAACGAATTGTTCGCACAGCAAATATTTGCAACGGAGGTATGCGATAGCGAAACAAATTAGCAAATGTATTGAATGGTGTCAAAGTTAGGAGGGGGTTAAAGGCGGTTGTGTAAATGGACGAAATTGCATATTTTGCTAATAGACAGGAAACCCTGCCGCCTATATGTCCTACCGTGGCTTTGATGAAATGACAGGTTCGCTTGTTTTCGCCTCGCAGCTCCCATTACCAACTGACCAGCTTATGCAGAGCGACATTAGCGAACACTCTTGGAGAAAAGAGGACAACATCTGACTTGCGTGCAAATGTGAATTTACGATCAACAATTCAATTCACCGCATATGATACGACGTTATTTTGTTCTCAAGCACCCATCCACCAGCGCATTTGTCGTTTCGCTATAAGGCGCCAAGCTAAATTGACGGGCCCCTCCGCTTTTGTTGGGGTCGGGCAGCATTAAAGGCCAATGTGTGGTGTGTTGTTAAGCGTTTATACGTAAACTGTAATTTAAACAGAGGAATCATAGCCCAAACATGTTTTGATTAGTTTACTTCAGACACTCGACAATGATTGTGTGTGACTGAAGAAGTAGAAGAAGAAGTTTTAGAAGGCTCATCAGTTTTTACATTTTTAATTTTTACATTACATTTTTGTTATCCTTATCCTTATTATGACATGGAACGATCTTTCATAAAATATTGTATCATCAAGAAAACGGGAATCAAACCAACAAAACCGTATGGTTTGAATGAAACCGTCACTCGCTGCTCCCAGAAGCCTATGGTTCCAACTATGTACTTCATCAATCTCAGGTCATGTTGCTTTTCCCTGCCCACTGTGTATCATCTTTCTCGTGGACGAATCCATCGTGATAGTACATGCGCAGTGATAGCACGGTGTGGAAAAATGTCGAACAAAAAAAAAATGTCGTGCAGGGCAACTTAACCGAAATTTTATCGGACTCTTCCATGGTCCAACATCACCACCGTTTGCCTTTCTCGATTGAAATTATTCGGCTAAAACATGGTATGACAATGGAATATGAGAAAAAGAAAAAACAAGCCCGTTCGATCAGTTGGCATCGCCAAGGACGGCTTATCAGAGCGCGCAGCGAGGTTCACTGTGCGCGTAATTGCGGAACAAGCCAACAACAGCGACGAACGTGAAAGTGCCTGCGCAGACTCGCAAAACAGCGGTCAGCAGGCACGCACACTGGTTCGCTCCAGCACCACAATTGCTCGCGGCGTTAAGAAAACCCGAAAAATGCTAAGTTTCACCACTACATCTTGTGCGGCGTTCGTGGTGTGTGTGTGTGTGTTGCCAAAAATGTTGCAAACTACAGCATTTTTGTGCGCTCCAGATTGATTACACCAAGAAAGATTACGGAAGAAAGAAACAGAAACACACAGGGGCGCATGACATGAGAGAGCAAGAGAAAGAGAAAGAGAGAGAGAGAGGGAGAGAGAGAGAGAGAGAGAGAGAGAGAGAGAGAGAGAGAGAGAGAGAGAATAAGAGAATAAGAGAGAGGCAGGAAGAGGTAGGAGTAAAGGGTTGCTATACCGCGCGACGCACGACTGTCCCCACCAACTATGAACCCCCAACCGCTTCTCTCTTCACCACTTCCTGCTGGACCATTTATTCAAACAATTCCTCGCCCTTCTATCTTCCATATCTCTCCTCCGTTGTTCCTTACTGTTGATCGATCATTCAATCGCCTTAGTCGAGGCGATACTGGAACATTGCTGGATTGACTAGTAGTGATGGTGGTGGTGGTGGTGGTCGTAGTATTTGTTTTCGGTACTCTTGGTAATCTTGGTCTTTGTATCATCGCTGAATACGCTGCTCCTGTCGGACCATCGAGCTCAATGCTCACGCAGGGTCCTATTGATAGACCGGCATGCGCGGCGGGGGCAATCGCGAGGATGTCCGAGCCTGCGAAACCGGACACTTTTTATTCCCGCGCCGAGCGCGAGGGCCCGTCAGTGTCGAATTGCTTCTTCAGGAGTGTGCTAGCAGAGCGATTGCAAAGCGAGCGAGGAATTAGCGACATTGGGAGCATAAAGCGAAAACTACAGCGAGAAGCAACACCACAAGTGTCGGTGAGAAACGGAAATCATCCGAGCAACATCAAGCAACACACGAGAGCAACATAAGAAGAACGTGTTTTTTCGTCGTTGTTTTTTTTTTTAAATTTATTGCAACCGTAAATATTCAGCTCTGGCAAACCCTTTCCTTTAGAGTAAGGCGGACTAAGTCGTATATTTGCTGGACAGTGAAAAGGAGGCAATGAAATAGCATTCGTACGAAGTGAACGCACTGAATAGTGCATTCCCAACAAAACACAAATAATGCAGTGCCCAGATCGAAGACAGAGGTTAAAAAACTTCAATTAGAAAAAAAAACAACTATTTAGCCGTGATAGAGGGAAAAATGTGACGCACCGATAGTGAGAATAATGCAGGCTTTCAAAAAGCTCGGCATTCCATGAGCATGCACCATTTCCGTGACAGTTCATCGTTGTGCAATCTTGTAAATGGAACTTGCATTTCCAGGCATTTCCAGGCTCTATCAGACGAGCGATCTGTCCACAAACAGCTTAAGGGACAGTTGTAAACCGAATTAGTACGTTCTCCGGTCAACTCTCAATATTAGAAAAAAAAAGAAACCCAATCAACCTGCTGGCCGCTAGTTCTAGAGTATATGGGAAAATTGTAACGAAAGATAAAAAGAGAAAACCAGATATAAGAAGTACGTTCGGGAGTTAAGGGAGAGGAAACTTGTATGACGCAAAAGGATATACGAGAACAAGATCTTTGCTAGTAAGTTGTGTTTTCTAGAAGTAGCAGGGTTCCAGGCAGGGAAAGAAACAAAACAGCACGACAGCGACCGTCAAATTGGGTTGATCATGTTTACCAAATAATGGGCCGAGAACTGAGTACCGTGCGGGTTGCAATGTATTACTTTCGTGACAACCTGTGCTGTTGTTTAAGTGTTGTTTTTAGTTATTCATGTGTGTGCGGGTGTGTGTTGGTTCGACATGATTTCATCTCAACAACATCTCAACCCTTCTCGATCCACAGAAAAGACGCCGGAAACGAAACGGAACCGTCTCCTTCATCCCCACCTCTAAGCGCACGGAGACAGACAAGATTCGATACAAATAAATAACATTAAACATTCCGTACGAGCCAGGACGCGAAACGTGCGAAAGGTACCTGGAGCTGTTGAAGACGAGTGCGCCACATCACATCAACGCAGCAGTATAAAATAAAGAATAGCGAGAATGGTCCTACGGAGCAAGGTAAGTGATTGTCCACGCCAATATTACACATCTGCGGTGTGTGTGTGTGTGTGTGTGTGTGTGTGTGTGTGTGTGTGTGTTTTTTTTTAATTATTTTGTCGCGGAGGGGAAATCTTCAATAAGACACCCCACACACAGGGTATTGTGGGGCTCTTACCCACTAAAACCACCTCCTCGTACCGCATCCCCTGGGAATCTGCCGTTTAGGCTTTGCTTCCAGAGGGGGTTTTGTGCACAATTCTTCTGATTGATTAGTGGCTCTCAATCCGTCTTCCGTGCCCTCTGCGGGCTAGCGTTTGTTCGTCTCTCCACATTGTCTGCAGTTTTGTTGCTATAGTCCGCATACCCGCTCCGATCGCCTTCCATTTCTCCTCCGAAGAACACATTACTTCGTTGAGGTTCCTGCTCGTCAGTACCATGCCGCAACGTTCCACCATCTCAACGCGTTCCGCGTGGAAACGCGGGCACGTAAACAGGGCGTGCTCTGCGTCTTCCACCGACCTGCTGCAACACGAGCACCACGGGGCGCTGGCGTGCTTGTAACGGTGCAGGTAGTACTTGAAACACCCATGACCGGACAGGAACTGGGTGATATAGAAGTCCACCTCCCCGTGCTTCCTTCCAATCCACGACTCTAGGTCAGGGATTAGGATGTGCGTCCACCGCCCTTTGACCGTGCTGTTCCATCTGCTTTGCCACTTCTGCATCGTGCTTTTCTTTGCAGCAGCTCTTACTGCACTCGAGCTGCCGCCTCCTGCATCCTTACGCCGAAAACACTCTGCGTCCTCCTCGACCAAAAGGCATGTGGGCACCATTCCCGCGATCACGGAGACAGCTTCCAGGGATATCGTCCGGTAAGCACAGGTTACCCGTTTGGCGAGTAGCCTGTGCACCCTACCAACCCTCTCCCGGTAGGTTTTAACGCTCAGGGCGTCCGCCCACACTGGTGCCGCGTATCGCAGGGCTGACGTAGCCACCGTCGCTAGAAGGCGGCGATTGCTGCTGCGAGGTCCAGCTGTGTTGGGCATGAGGCGCGAGATTGCGGCCGCAGTCCTCGTTGCCCTTTCACAGGCATACTCGACATGTGCCCGGAACGACAGCCGGTCGTCCAGCATCACTCCGAGGTACTTCAGCTGCCGTTGTGCGATGATAACGGAGTCGCCCATCCGTATCGACGTGTCCTGCGCCTGCTTGTGACTGCTCACCAGTAGGTACTCGGTTTTGTGGTGAGCAATCCCAAGCTTGTTCTGCCCCATCCACAGCTCTATCCTTCGGCATGCCTCAGTCGCGAGGACCTCCACCTCCTCTGTGTCCTCCCCAAGTACAGTCAAGGCGATGTCATCGGCGAAGCCAATGAGTTCCGCACCTTTGGGGAGGTCGAGTTCCAGTAACCCGTTATACATCATGTTCCAGAGGGTGGGTCCTAGAATGGAACCCTGTGGAACTCCTGCGGTCATTGGCGTAGACACTTGACCGCATTCTGTGTCGTACACTAGGTTCCGTTGACTAAGGTAGCTTCCGATGATCCTGCACAGGTAGTGGGGGACTTTAAACCTTCGCAGAGCTAGCCCTATTGCCTCCCAGCTGGCACTGTTGAACGCGTTTTTCACGTCAATCGTGATGATCCCGCAGCAACGGTCGCCTGTCCTCTTCTTGTTGTACGCGGTCCTCGCTTTCGCTACAACCGCAAGGATAGCGTCCACCGTGGATCTCCCTTTGCGGAAGCCGAATTGTCGATCAGAAAGTCCACCCTGAGCCTCCGTGCAGACGCTAAGACGGTTTAGGATAACTTTCTCCAGGAGCTTTCCCGTCGTATCCAACAGCCCCAGCGGCCTGAATGTGGTTGCACCGCCGGCTCCTTTACCAGGCTTCGGCAGGAGAACCAGCTTCTGCCTCCTCCATACAGCTGGAAACTCTCCCGCCTCTAGAGACCTCTGAAACGACTCCCGGAACACGTCCGGGTACGCCTGTAAAGCCGTCTTCAGGGCAAGAGTTGGGATCCCTTCAAGTCCCGGAGCCTTGTCCATCTTCAACCCCTGAGCGGCCTCCAACAACTCCTCGTTTGTCACGGGTACCAACTCCGTTGCACTCGCAGCTGACTGCTCCCTGTCAAGCAACGATGCTAGGGCCTGAGACGTGGCGTCGTGTTGCGGAAACAGCTCTTCAACGATGGCACGGAGCCTGGTTGGACACCTTTCCACTGGGGTTCTTGGGACTCTGAGCTTGCCCATGACCACTTTGTACGAGTCACCCCACACATTTCTTTTAGCTTCGCGACAGAGGTCGAGAAAGCATTTCCTCTTGCTCTCCTTGATCTTCCTCTTCAAGGCTGCTCGGGCTGCCTTGTATATGAGTTTTAGCTCCTCACGAGAGGTTACTGATCGTGCTCTCTGGTGCCTTCTGCGTGCTTTGATGCACTCCATCTGCTGCTGTTTGATGTCCATGTTCCACCAGTACTTTGGGCTTCGCCTTACATTGGATGGCTTCCTCCTTGGCATTGTGGCATCACACGCGTCTGACAGGGCGTTGACCAGTTTAGCGGCACTGGTTGGTGTGGTACCGAAGTCGCCAAAGCTTAGCGCAGCAAGAAAGATGTTCGTCTGGAAGTACTGGGTCCTCCAGCCTCCCGTAACCCCATGTCCATTTTCCGTGGGACTGCGTTCGCTGCCCACCGAAAAACGAATGGCTTGGTGGTCACTGAGGGTGTCGTTCTCCATCACTCTCCAGTCCGTTCCTGCTGCGAGCCGCGAGCTGCAGAAGGTGACATCCACCACGGATGCTCTCCCATTTTTCCTGAAGGTACTTGCCTTCTCGTCGTTCAGCAGCTGTAGCTCCAGCATTGCAAAGCTCTCTGCGACGCGCATTCCTCGCTGATTGGTGTACTTACTGCCCCACTCCACCGACCAGGCGTTGAAGTCGCCACCAACCACCACCGGACCTCTTCCCACCAGTTCCACCGTCAGCTTGTCCTGGAACTCGGCAAACTTTTCCAGCGACCAGCGGGGGGGCGTAGCAGCTGAGGAACACGATTGAGTTTATCATGGCGATGACAATCCCCTCGTGGTCGTGGTTATTTTTTGTGTTTTTATTATATGTACCCTTTACGGTTATGTAAGACAAAATTGGGCGTTACGCCAGGATAAAAAATACATCGTTTGAGGGGCATCACACCATATAAACTTGTTTTTTTGCATCCATCTAGTTGCTCGAAACCGCCAAGCGAAGATACCAAAGAAGATCAATAGTGACAATTCATCTATGTAAATACAACGTGAATGTTACGCTATCGCCCTGTGCGTTCGGGTGGGTATCATTTTATAGAACGTTGTTTTTATTATCTAGCCTCTGTTTGGCACAAACTCACAAACCCTTCCCTTCGTACTTTCGTTGATGAAGAAATCGTTCCATGTGGCACAGCATGGCCGCCGAAATGCGCCCTTGACGAGACGCTCGAGAACTATCGAGAACAGTCTTAACGATTCTTACGAGCACGCAGAGTGTACGACTTACGCAATGACTGGGTCAGAGTGAGCATCCCAATGCTAATGGGCCCTCCTTCATGCCTGCTCAATATAAGTCCACGCATCTCGGCAAAACTACGTGCTAGTCTAGTATACTCGGAAACGATGGGGGCTCGCCTTTGAAAAAACAAAGAAAAACAGCTCCGATGCAATTCGTGTATTTTTCTCACGGACGCTGAGCAACAGACAGTCTACGATATAAACTCATACATTAGTTGAGAATTTGTGTCTGGGATGTCTTCCGATATGGGGAGGGCACACCAAGTGTGCCCATGACGAAAAACCGAAGTATGGCCACACTTGGTGTGCCCATGTCCTCGGCAAAAGTCGAAGATAGCCGAACACAAAGTGCTGCAGCCAGAACAAGCAGCAATATGTTTCTTTCTTTTGTATTCCCCTTTCTACCATAGCAAAGCACGATCTAACTTTCGGGTCTTTGGACTTTGACGCACACTACTTTACAAATGCCGTATCTTCCCAGAGGCGATCTATTTGCTTTGCTTCAATATTCCGGAGCCTGATAGAAAATTTTCGTTTCGCATTCGAGTTCCCTCCATATTTCTCTGATGTCAAAGTGAACGTTGCCTGAAGTCTTTTTCCAGAAAGCATTGCATGTTAATTGTCCGAAAACTGATAAAAATCATCACTTTGCTTTAGGCTTCTAACCGTGTGACTCTGATTTCAAAATTTACGTTGCCTGAATTATTTTTCCAGAAAGTATCGTATGTAAGTTGTCCGAAAACTGATACAAAAACATCTTTGATATCTGATTTCAAAGTTTGCCAGAAGATATTTCAGCTACACAGGTGCTCCAGGAAAGCCAAGCTGCGAAATCGTGTGCATCATTCACATTACTTTTCAACTTTGGCTGTAACTAAAGTAACGCAAAAATAACTCTGCAGGCAAAGCGAGAGCAAAGAAAAACCGACGAGATTGTTTCTCTTGCACCCTACAGCCAGGTAATGGGCATTCCGACGACATCCGAGTTGTTTCGAGCGGATCCGAAGGACGATTTTTACTACCACTTCTTTGCCTTGTGTACGTACACGGCTCGCCGAACATGTTGCGTCCTCTTTTTCCCCACGCATCTTTTTTCTTCCTATCTTCCTCAGAAGTGTGGCAGCCACTGTTTTTCAGCCTCCAAAACGTGGTCCTACCCAACATCGGAGGAAGATAGGAAGAAAAAAGATACGTTGGAAAAAAGAGGACGTAACATGTTCGGCGACCCGTGTACGTACACAAGGCAAAGAAAAGGTAGTAAAATCGTCCTTCGGATCCGCTCGAAACAACTCGGATGTCGTCGGAATGCCCATTACCTGGCTGTAGGGTGCAAGAGAAAGAATCTCGTCGGTTTTTCTTTGCTCTCGCTTTGCCTGCAGAGTTATTTTTGCGTTACTTTAGTTACAGCCAACGTTGAAAAGTAATGTGAATGATGCACACGATTTCGCAGCTTGGCTTTCCTGGAGCACCTGTGCAGCTGAAATATCTTCTGGCAAACTTTGAAATCAGATATCAAAGATGTTTTTGTATCAGTTTTCGGACAACTTACATAAGATACTTTCTGGAAAAATAATTCAGGCAACGTAAACTTTGAAATCAGAGTCACACGGTTAGAAGCCTAAAGCAAAGTGATGATTTTTAATCAGTTTTCGGACAATTAACATACAATGCTTTCTGGAAAAAGACTTCAGGCAACGTTCACTTTGACATCAGAGAAGTATGGAGCGAACTCGAATGCGAAACGAAAATTTTCTATCAGGCTCCGGAATATTGAAGCAATGCAAATAGATCGCCTCTGGGAAGATACGGCATTTGTAAAGTAGTGTGCGTCAAAGTTTAAAGACCCGAAGGTTAGATCGTGCTTTGCTATGGTAGAAAGGGGAATACAAAAGAAAGAAACATATTGCTGCTTGTTCTGGCTGCAGCACTTTGTGTTCGGCTATCTTCGACTTTTGCCGAGGACATGGGCACACCAAGTGTGCCCATACTTCGGTTTTTCGTCATGGGCACACTAAGTGTGCGCTGGCCTTTATAGCTATGTGTGTTCTTTAACGGTATAAGAGTCGGCCTGCCGGGCTGCATGGGTAGGCGCTGCGTGTTGAAGAAAACGTAAGTCCGCTGCACAGAGCGTGCTGTGTTCTCTCCGATGTCCAGTCTTGCGGGGATAGAAAAAAGATCCCCTACCCTAGCGTGTCAGTTCTCGCCCGCACGCCGGCGCTGACGGTCGTGGGTCGGCTGTTCTATGCATGGCATGCGTGTGAGAATTTGCGCACCGCTTTGTGAGTGTGTGCGCGCGAGTATTGGGCGTAGCGCGGGTCGTGTCGGGGAAGCAAGCACGACACGATGCGTGTCGGGAAGCCGAAGCTGGATCATTCGCTATTTGGAGATGGCTTCGTAATTTTTGGAGAATGGCTCACTTCGTCTATTGCCGATGCCCACACATGGGGTTACGAGCGCGCCGCTCGATTCGTATTGCAATGCACGGCTCGAGACGGGACGGCCGATAGCAGTCGACTCCGGATCGGCGCAGTCGGTGAGACAGCGCATGTACCCCGTGGCACGCGTCAGAGCGAGATGCATACAAATCAAACTCCGATTTTCTTGGTTGGGTTATTCGAGTGGGGAAGTGTACCCTTTCTTTTCAGGAATTATACGTTTCGTGAAGTGAATGAAAAGGTCATCCTGAATACGTATTCCCCCATATGAAATTAGCCATTTTTTGGCTCGTTTCTGACCCAAATGTTGTGTTCTAAGTGTATCGTGTACATTTCCTTAGGTTTGGGTTTCGGCCACTTCCTCCACCATAGTCAATTTGTCCTTCGTGTACACTCCCCCATATGAAATTCAGGTGAACGGTGAACAAGGAGCACCTCCAGCCAGCATGGGTCGCTCCGGAAACGTCAAGCGTGTGTACCATACGCGGCAGTAAGACACCGTGAAAGGTGTACGAGTTGGTTAGCGATGTTGTTCTGCCAGTTGAATCTTCCTCATTCATCCCTCCCTAAAACAGGTTGTGGGGGCGCGCCTATTCAGCCGCCCAAAACAGTCCATCGGGCGCATAAAGTTTAAAAATAAAAGCTTCCCTTGTGCTTTTCGCCCCTTTACGATGCGCGTCTGGCAGGCGAAATCAAATGTAAACCCACCCAGCGGGACCAACGCCAAAAGATTGTAACAACAGGTCAAATTTATGCGCCCTTTGAGCCTAATTTCTCACCTATTCGTCGAGTAAGCGCAGCTCTTGACACTTTCACGCAGTTGACAAGTTGATCTATGCGCGTGCGGTCATGTTCGTGAGCGAAAATCAAATCAGAAAATTTGGTTGAAATATCGAGTAAGTGATGCGAGAAACACCATCACTCGTGTGTACTTTTCTCACACCACTTGGTCGATATTGCAACCAAATTTACTGATTTGATTCCGACGCTCACGAACATGACCGCACGCGAACAGAACAACTTGTCAACTGCGTGAAAGTGTCAAGAGCTGCGCATACATAACGAATAGGTGAGAAATTAGGCCCACAGGGCGCATAAATTTGACCTATTGGTACAAGCTTTAGGCGTTGGTCTTGCTGGGCAGCTCGTCGAACAGCCATCGAGGCTCAGAATATCAGATTCGAGAACTTCTTCAAATGCGGCTATGCGAGTCGAGCAAATTCGGGTAGTTTTGACAATGATGAAAAGTAAAAAAAATCGTTGTGTTGCGAACAAAAGCTCCCGTGTGGACGCGCGGTTAGGTAGATAAATCAGCGCGGGAACAAAACACCTGTTGAACGGTGACGCACATACAGCAAAAAGCTGGGTGAAAAACGATAACATTAAAACCGAGTGGCTCTATATCCAGATGGGATCAAGTACACGTAGAAAAAACGCCATATTTACCCTATGGTCAAAATCTATGAAGAGCGATAAAAACCAATTTGAACGACACCCCACAGGACGGCATCCCATATCAAATGAATGAACTAACGTATCAAAGTACCCGGCTGGTCTCCGAAGAGATCGGGCTCCAAGAACATGTAGAAAAAAAGAAAAAAAAAAACGCAAGACAACCCGGTACAGCATGGCACACAAATTTTATGGTCTATGTAAGAATAATTTCTCTTCTTCTTCTTAACTGGCCCGCTCACGGTTGAGCACGTCTTGCTGACATGGCCTGGTCACCAATCGCTTTCCAGGATACTCGGTCCATGGCTGCAACTCTCCATCCCCGGTCGCATCCGATATCTCGCAGGTTCTGCTCCACTTGGTCCATCCACCGGACTCGCTGAGCTCCTCGTCGTCTCGTGCCGGGTGGGTCGCTGGTGAGCACCTTCTTGGTGGGGCATGAGTCCGGCATCCTCATGACATGCCCCAACCAACGAATCCTGCCGGCCTTCGCCACCGTCAGGATGTCCGGCTCACCGTATAGCTCAGCCAGCTCGTTGTTCATCCTTCTCCGCCACACGCCTTGTTCGCACACGCCGCCAAAAATAGACCGGAATACGCGCCGCTCGAAGACTGCGAGCGCATTGGCGTCCTCCGTGAGCAGAGTCCAAGATTCATGCCCATAGAGAACGACCGGTCTTATCAGCGAGCGGTATATTGCACACTTCGTGTGGGGGAGCAGCCTTCTGGACCTAAGGAGTTTGTGAAGCCCATAGTAGGCACGATTCCCCTGAACAATGCGCCTCCGGATTTCGCAGCTCACGTTGTTGTCCGAAGTTACGACAGTTCCGAGGTAGCAAAACTCCTCCACTACCTCGAGTTCGTCGCCGTCCACTGATACACTGCGCCCCAACCTGACTCTGTCACTGTCAGAGCCACCGATGAGCAGGTACTTCGTTTTCGTCGCATTGATCATTAGTCCAATCCTTGCGGCCTCGCGTTTCAGTCGGGTGTACGCCTCGCACACCGTCCTGGTGTTCCGCCCGATGATGTCGATGTCGTCCGCAAAGCCGAGGAATTGGAGTGAACGGGTGAAAATCGTGCCACGGATGTCGAACCCCGCGCTTCTCATGACACCTTCCAGAGCGATGTTGAATAGAAGACAGGAGAGTCCATCACCTTGCCTCAGACCCCGGTGAGATTCGAACGGATCCGACAGCAAGTTCGAAATCCTCACCTTACACAGCACCCCCTCCATTGTAGCCTCTAACAGCCGTACCAGCTTCTCAGGAAAGCTGTACTGCCGCATGGTCCTCCATAGCTCCTTCCTGTCTATGGTGTCGTAGGCTGCCTTGAAGTCGATGAAGAGGTGGTGCGTCGGGATCTGGTGCTCTCGGCACTTCTGGAGGATCTGCCGTAGAGTGAAGATCTGGTCGGTGGTGGATTTGCCTCCAACAAATCCAGCTTGGTAGCTTCCGACGAAATCTGTAGCAAGGGGCGCGAGTCTGCAGAAGAGAATTTGGGAAAGGATTTTGTAGGCAGCATTGAGGACTGTGATGGCTCGAAAGTTGGCACAGTCCATCCTGTCACCCTTTTTGTACACTGGGTGGATGACACCCAGCTTCCAGTCCTCCGGTATCCTTTCCTGGTCCCAAATTTTCACAATTAGCTGGTGCATACTGACAGCAAGCTCTGCCGAACCCATCTTAAACAGTTCTGCCACCAGCCCATCGCTACCAGCTGCTTTGTTCTGCTTCAGCTGCTTGATGGAACTAGTGACTTCGTCCAAGGATGGTGGGAGCACATCGTCATCTACCTCCAGGCTAATGTGCTGCTCTATTCTGCCTGCGCCGTCGCTGGACTCCCCTGATTCCGCTCCGTTCAGGTGCCCGTCGAAGTAGCACTTCCACCTTTTGATCACCTCTCGCTCGTCCGTCAGAATGTTGCCCTCCTCGTCTCGACACATAGCGACGTTAGGCGTGTAGCCGCCTCGTGTCTTCTTCAACATCCTGTAGAACTGGCGAGAATCTCCCGACTGAGAAAGCTGCTGCATCAGTTGCTCATCCGACTCCTCGAAGCGACGCTTCTTGCTCTCGAAGAGCCGGTTTTGCTGGGTCCTCAGTCGTTTGTAGTGTTCCACGTTCTGACGGGTTTCGCGCTGATGCATTCGGGCGCGCGCTGCGTTCTTCTCGGATAGTGCCCGCCTGCACTCGTCATCGAACCACTCCTTGTTCTGGTTGCGTGGCTTGTGGCCTAGTGTCTGCTCGGCTGTGCTGCTGATGATTTGCTCCACCATACGCCAGTGGTCATCGAGGGACATTGTGGCGGTCGCGTAGTTGTCCGGTAGCGCTTCCCCAAGCGCTGACGCGTATCCCTCGGCAACAGCAGGTGTCCGCAGCCGATCCGTGTTTAGGCGTGGGGTAGGCCGGTGACGCAGAGTGTTTACAGCGCAGAGCTTCTGCCGTAGCTTCACCATAACCAGGAAGTGGTCCGAGTCGACGTTTGCGCCCCTGTACGTCCGTACGTCGATGATGTCCGAGAAGTGCCTTCCGTCTATTAGAACGTGGTCTATTTGGGAGTAGGTCTGTTGGGGTGATTTCCAGGTGTAGCTGAAACGAGGTTTGTGCTGGAAGCAGGTGCTACGGATGTTCATGTGCCTCGAGGATGCGAAGTTTATGAGCCGGAGGCCGTTGTCGTTGGTTAGCTGGTGGACACTAAAGCTTCCAATCGTTGGTTTATAGGCCTCCTCCCGCCCGACCTGAGCATTAAAGTCCCCGATGACGATCTTCACATCGTGTTGTGGGCAGCGGTCGTACTCCCTCTCCAGCTGCGTATAGAAGGCATCCTTATCGTCATCGCTGCTCCCAAGGTGCGGGCTGTGCACATTTATAATGCTCAGGTTGAAGAAACGGCCACGTATCCTCAACCTGCACATCCTGTCGTTGATCGGCCACCATCCGATCACACGCTTCCTCATAGCACCCATAACAAGGAACGCCGTACCGAGCTCGTGCTTATCTCCACCGCTCTGGTAGATCATGCAATCGCTGCGGTAGCGACGCTCCGTGACTCCCTTCCAGCGAACCTCTTGAAGCGCTACTAGTCCGAAGCCGCGGGCTCTCACTTCGTCTGTGAGTATTCTGGTACTCCCGGGTGATGTCAGAGACCTGCAGTTCCATGTACCGAGTTTCCAATCGTAGTCCTTTTTTCGTTGCGTGGGTCGGGCATGATTGGTCCAAATCGGTAATTTTTCGTGGTAACTATTCGTTGCAATATTACAGGGGGTGGCTTGCAAGGCCTCTCCCCCCGCCTCCTATCTCGTCGGTGGATCAACGCATCCTAGTTGTTTTACGTCCCGTAGGATGCCAGGACAGGAAAAACAGCCGCCCCTAACATGGGGAACAGACGCTGGTTCGAGCCGCTCCTAACATGGAGAACCGACGCTCGAGGATGAACTGCTAGCATGTAGCAGCCCATTCCCCCTCTCAATTCAGCCTTGCTGCCCATCCGCCCAAGGGGGTGGGTTTCCCCGTGTACCCAAGCTTGGATATCTAGGCGACAAGTTACCGTTCTGTACGTCGCGGACGTATTGAGTAGGAGTTGGGGAGGAGAGCCTATAGTAGCCTTCAAGAGGCGTCGGATCCAACCCGTTACAGAAGAATAATTTAATGCATTCAAATGCCTGGTCGGTCACGAAGACCCCTCAAAATGAGGGAAGCAGCACGGCCGATGATACAAAAGAAAGACTGTCCCGGAGCTGGGACCTGGACGTTCGAAAGCCGCCGACTTTTCGAGAGCCAATCATTTGCGGGTGTGCGAGGATGCTCAATATACATGTGCGAGCGAGCAGGAGCGGTTACGTGTAGAACTGCGGCGAAAACAACAAGAAAATTACAGTAGGTTATAACGATAGTAATCGAGACGGCATACGTTTAAGAGCGCGCGGCAAGTATGAATTGCCCGAAACTTCTTCCACGAGAGGCCTTTGCATGTTTGATTTACCAGGCACATAGAATCGGACGCTTGAATTTCGAACAATATTTTAAGTTAAGGTATCCTCTTCCCAGAAGCTGCTAACGACACGAGTCTTCACCGGCGACTTCCTTTTCTTTTCTCTTTACGAATATGCAAAAAAGAGACTTGGAAACGCTTTATTTGTTGAAAGGTAGGAGAAGAAAAAGTAAAGAGAAATGGTAGGAGTAGACCCCTGTGAAGTTTCTTGTCGTTAGCAGCTTCTGGGAAGAAGATAACTTTACTTAAAGGTAAAGTATTGTTCGAAATTCTAGTGTCCGATGCTATGTGCCTGGTACTGTAATTCGTTATTCTTGGAACAGGGTAAAACACAGAGGACTGTTTCAGATGGTAGTTTTAATACGAATAATCTTTACATCGATATTCTCTCGATGTCTACTACGATATCTATAATACTGTGTCTACTACGTTTAGTGACGTCTTAACATCAACTCAATCATCAACTCAAACCAATCATCTTGCTTAACTTCCATGCCAAGATAGTGATGAATCTTTCCCATTTTGCTTATTTCGAACGTCTGCCGAAGTGATGTTGCAACAGCTTCTATCATTTGTGCATTTACGATACAGACATGTATCTGCCTTGCATCTTTCGAAATGCAGCTGAACCAGTTCTTGATGTAGCTTATGATTCCATACCCTAGCCGCCTGTTTAAGCCCATTCAAGCTCTTCTGCAATTTGCACACCTTCGTTTCATTTCCATTAGAGATGAATCCGCACGGTTGTTTCATGTATATTCTCCTCCTCAAGATCGCCATGTAGGAATGCGGTCTTGACGTCGTTTTACTGAACAATCATGCGTTCCTTCGCTGCAACAGCCATCATTGTTCGAAATGTGGTTTGCCGTACCACAGGTGCAAATACCTCTTAATAGTCGGTTCCATATTGCTGACTGAATACTTGGGCCTTTAGTTTTTTTTTTTAGTCGAGCTTTGTAACGGAGTATTTTCCCATCCGCATCTCGTTTGATTGCAAACACCCATTTACAGCCAACAGCTTTCCGATCCTTCGGTAAGTCTTGAAAGGTCCATGTCTCATTGGAACGTATTGAACGTATTTCCTCTTCCATAGCTGCTTTCCAATGTTCCGCATCGGCTGATGCCATCGCTTCTTTATATGACCTTGGAAGCAAGTCCTGCTGATCAGTAGACACAAAACCAAATTCTACTACTTCATCATCTTCGAAACCCTCGAAGTTTCCAGAGGCATCGCTTTGTGTACTACTGCCTTCCTTACAAGTTTCATTTTCGTCTTCCGCAGCAGGCTCATTTGGCTGTTCGGTTTCAAGTTGATTGGCTGGTGTATCAGTGAACTCTATTGGAACAGCAGTTCGTTTTCCCTCCAGTTGCGCTCCTGAAGTATGACGAATTGCTTCATCAATAAAAATCACCTCGCGAATTCATCGTGCACTTTGTTTTAGGATCATACAACCGGTAACCCTTAGTATCTTCTTCGAATCCTAGCAGCAAACATTCACGTGACTTCAGATCCCACTTTCGACGTTTTATCTTCGGAACTTGCACCATGGCCTTCGTACCAAACACGCGAACATGCGAAAGATCTGGTTTCCTGCTATTCCACACCTCGTCCGGCGTTAAGTCATGTCCTCGGGTCGGTGATTGATTGACTAAATAAATCGCAGTATTCATTGCTTCTGCCCAAAATGATTGCCCAATTGCCTTTTCCAATATCGTTCTATTCGCACGTTCAGCTAACCCATTTTGTTCTGGCGTGTAGTCATTAGTTGTTTGATGCCTGATGCCTGCCTTTTTGAGATACTGCTGGAATGACCTGTTCGTAAATTCTTTGCCATTATCGCTACGCAACGTCTTCAATTGATGACCAGTTTGACGTTCAGCCAATACATGAAATTGTTTGAAACTGTCCAATACTTCATCCTGAGACTTCGACTTCAAGAAATATACGAACATGCGACGAGATTTATCATCGATAAACATGATAGCTGTTCGTTTGGTGAAAATTCCTCCTGTAACAGGATCGTCTTTATGGAATCTCCGGTTATCTTTATTCCTGAGTTCTTGAGCGCCATTACCATTGGTTGGCACCGCTCCGGAAGACCAGCCAATAGCAACACTCCTACGAATCTTTCCAGAATCGGGAATCCAATCTCGTTAATCCAATCTGTCTCTTAATTGGTGACATGTTGAGATTATTTGGTTGGCGTAATTTTCAACAGTTCCGCAAGTTTCCAGGTCGGTTTTTATAAGTTTGTGCAGCAATCCTACTTCACGAGTGAGTCCCGTCTCATCAAAAGCGCTGGTTAATTTTTTCCAAACTTGCCGAGCTGTAGTTGCATACTGAACGTGGTAATAGTCCGCTGGTTCTAAGAGCAGGATTATTTTCCCTTTAGCCTTTTTGTCCTTCACCGGATCCACAGCTTCCAAGGTTCCGTCTTCCTTCCTCTCAGGTTCAACCGCGTCCCACAAATCTTCAACTTCAAGATATGTTCACGGCAAATCGCCAGGTTGTCCAATTCTCTCGTCCAACGAGCCTTTCGATACATGTATTTCCACTTCCTACCATTTCTGGGCCCATAACCTCTTGGAACAGTGTAAAACACAGAGGACTGTTTCAGATGGTAGTTTTAATACGAATAATCTTTACATCGATATTCTGTCGATGTCTACTACAATATCTATAATACTGTGTCTACTACGTTTAGTGACGTCTTAACATCAACAGTTATCATTCACTCCGGATCCGGAGGCACGCTTTGAATGCAGTTGTGTTGCCAAGCCGTTCCTTCGAATGTTAATTCTACTACTGCTAACACTCGGACCCAGCCCCTGCCCCTCACAATGCTCTCCTCCACTCACCAATCCGAGTGTGAGACACGGTAGTTAAACTCGAGTGTAATTATCAATCAAACCACAGGAGTTGCGACTTATAAACTCTCATGATTCTTTACTTGCTTAACAACTGTGATTGGAGAAACGTAGGAGCAAACGTGATGAACCGCATGATGCATCTGTAACAGAGTTTATGTAAACCCACTGGCTAGGGAACAATCAAAATTCAAAATAATACAGACCAATTAGACGCTTCATCGTTTAAACGCGCGGTGTGGGATAGCCGAGTGCGTTCGCCGGCTAAAGCACGACCCGCGATGGCGATAGCGAAGGGGAAAAAAATCCCCCCGAAGGGGAAAATAACCAAATTGGTTGTTATGCCAATAAAGAAGGAGATTAAACTTACTACGAGTAGCTAACTGTATCAGACAAGTAATACAACTTGACCCAAAGAGTAGCACTGGCAGTCCTGAATGTACATTCTTACATACAAGGCTATTGGCGTAGGACTCTGTGGCATCCCGTCACGTATCTCATGTCTGTCAGAGGCCGCGCTACTCTTGGCTTAGCATTCGTGAGTCGCATACAGGATGCACCGTTAAGGTTTTCGACGAATATTGTTTGCCGCTCTACTAAAGGACCACATGCGAACGGTGAAGGGATCGGTTGTAGGTATGGGTATCGTTTCAGCGTTTGCCACCACAGCCCTCACACGACAATGACAACATCAACTGTTCAAATTTAGGCTTAAGCGAACACAAGCTAACTAAAAAAGGCGATGGCGATGCCATCAAAATCAGCCTCGCTTGATAAAACCCGACCTCGTGATAAGAGGTGGCATCCGCCGATGGCCGACGCCAGGTCCGGTGACTTGGAGCTTCAGTCAATTCACAATTTAAATTACATCATTATCAGCTCTTATCGATCGTGACCTCTTGCCTGGTAACGGGAAAAGGTACCTCCATGTTTTTCAACTGTTCCAAAGCTAGAAACAAGGAGCAACGATGATGGTGTTGGTCGGTGTTGATGGGGGATGTTTCAGGAGTCGGATCATGAGATAATGGAACGTATGGAGCTAGCCACATCTATGTGGTTTCTGTGAACTTGTGTTTCTGATGATGGATGTTGTTACACAAAATGTTAGAGCAAAAACGAAGAACCATCAAAAACACAACTCTCTGGTGGAAGTAGAGTAAAAGATGGCGATGTATGTACGACTATCTGTAAATATGAACAGCAAATGATAATAGCTCATCTGTAAGGTAAACAGAACCGACGAAAAGCACAACACTTCTTGCATCCGTGGCAAAATATTGTGATTGATAAGGCAGCCTCCCGGGTCTGGTGCCGTTAAGAAATAGGGGCCACCAGTGCCTTATCGCCTTCCTTAGGTGGTTTTAAAAATGGAGGAAGAGGAACAACGAGTTTGAACAGCGAGTGACGACCGTTACTGCGGGCGATTTTACAGCCGTTCGAAGTTTCTACCGTCGTTTGATCAACATAGTTTGTGGTTTGATCTACATATTTTGTCATTTGATCAACATATGTTGCCATTTGATCAACCGTAGCGCCGCTTGAGCAAACACTTCCAGCTTCTTTGCAAGCAGTATCGTCTTTTTGACAAATCGGCCTCTGATTGGCAAGGTGACTAGACCAAGCTAAGCACAGCTGCACAAGGTTCATATGCTGTTAAAGCTAAGCTAGGTGAAGCATCAAACTATGCAAACAGACGCAGTATAAATTTTTTCACAAGAATTAATTTAATTACGACTATATTTACAATAAATTTACATTTTTCCTATTACGCTGCCGATATGATGGAGAATACTTTGGCGTATGTTTGTGTTGTTGACTTGAACAGCATATAGCATAGTGCAACTGTACTTAGCTTGGTCTAGTCACCTTGCCAATCAGAGGCCATTTTGTCAGAAAGAACATACTGCTTGCAAAGAAGCTGGAATTGTTTGCTCAAACTACGCGACGGTTGAGTAAAAGAAAAAATATGTTGATCAAACGACAAAAAATGTTGTTTAAACGACGGTAGGAACTGCGAACGGCTGTAATTAATCGGCTGACAAACAGACAAAACAAGCGACCAGTGTCTATTTCCAAAGACTGTGAGTCGTCTAACACGAGGTCGTTTATCGAAGCATAATTTACCTCTTATAAGATGTTAGTTTTCATCGGAATCGTATATACAGGCGTTTGCAGTTTCTAACGTCGGTTTTCAACATAGTTTGTTATTTGATCAACATTTATTGGCGATTACTGTCGTTTAATCAAACGTACCGTCGTTTGAGCAAACTCTACTAGCTTCATGCAAGCAGTACCGTCTTTTTGGCAGATCCGCCTCTGATTGAAAAGACGGTACTGCTTGCAAAGAAGCTAGTAGAGTTTGCTCAAACGACGGTAAGGTTGATCAAACGACATTAAATGTTGATCAAGCGACAATAAATGTTGATCAAACGATAAACTATGTTGATCAAACGACGGTAGAAACTTCGAACGGCTGTAAGTGTATACAACGTGTGGGCAAAGTATAAACCAAATCGTATAAGACGATGGTACAACGATGACGAAACAACGCGTACTTATCTATATATATAAAAATGGATGTATGTTTGTTTGTTACGCTAAAACTCAAAAACAGCTGTACCAATCTTGATGATGTCTTCGGATGATTTGTTCGTTTTTGCCCAACGACGGTTTAGGAAAAAAAAATTGAAAAATTCCGAAGGTATAGCTGGAAAATTAGAAAATTCTTAATTTCGATTTTTCTAAAACGCAGGAGGCTATGATCGTGCTCTTCTTACGCAGCCAACTATGAGCAATTGCTTTAAAGTGTGCAGCCTGGGAATCATTGAAAACTTTTCAGCGAAAAAATGATATGTGCAAATTCTAAACTCCTTGGATTTGCCTGGATGCGACCACATCGTTTGCGACACAAAAATTGAAGTGTTATTATTATGCTCCGAAACCTTCATGCCCCAAAATTATGAAATGGAACATGACTGTTTGTCACGCAGCTTTCGAACAATGTGATAGAGACTTATAAGGGGCAGCATGTTTAACTGCATGAGGTGGAAGGATGACGTAGACGAAGCCGCCAGTAAAGCCGGGATACGGAATTGGACAATGCGGCGAGCGACCGTGAGCGGTTTCGGATGGATCTTCGTCAGGCCAAGACCGCCTAGCGGTTGTAGCGCCACCTAAGTAAGTAAGCAGTAAGTGTGTAGCATAAATCTTAAATGCCATGTTTTTCACATGACCATGCTGTATGTGGCGTGTTAACGCTTTGGTAAACCAGCTTCTCTGTACAGTTGAAAACATTATATAATCAGCATCAATGAATCCCAGTTTAATAAATTCAAACCTATTTTCATTAAAATTAGAAACCATCAAGAAAAACCTTATTGCATACAATCAAAGATATTGGACGGGGCGAAGTTCGTCGGGCCAGCTAGTAAAGGTATAGATAAGTTGCTTTTTGTATGAGTAAAGTCGCATATCCGTGTGGACCAAGTCGTGTATCTAAGCATATACCTACGAATATACCTACGTACAAACGAAATCTTATAATATGTTATTGACATTTAAAAATCGTATTAGTAAACATTGGAAAAGTAAGCAACATTTTACTATTCCAATGTTTACTAAGACGTTTTATAATGCTTCCAATGCGATATATTGGTAGGTCGCAATTGCGATATAACCTGCAAACTGTGTTATGTGTGGAATGAACGAACAGAGTATGGCAACAGAAAGGGGCTCGAAAGCATACAAAGAACTGTTTGCTCAAGTGGTAGTATTTGGCTCTTGGGTTAAGAAGTTGACTCGTTAACGACATGAGACGACCAACAAAAAAGGAAGAAGAAGAAAAGAAACATGGAAGACATGGTGTGCCACGAGATAATGCCGCATACCCAATGTACTCACGCGCGGAGCGCCACCGTCGACGTCATTGTGGCTATATTTTTTTTCACCGCTTAAAAAAACCCTACAAAAAAAAGAATAAAGAGGTTGCCACCTTCTGACAACCCGATTCGCCCCTACTAAGTTCCACGGTTTTTGGGCAAAAACCCGTGTATACCCGTGTGCGTGTGAACCTTATCAGTAGTCTACTTTGGATGTGACTGCCAAGGCCTTTTTTGTTGATTTGTCTGCACGATGTTGTGCGGTAGAGCTGGTGGTGTTAATGAAAATTTATCTCATCCACGGAAGTAATGAATTAAATCATCTTTTTGAAAGGGTAATTCGATAAGGGCTCTTCTGGGCTGGAAACCCCTTTTTTTAAGAATCCAAATCTGGCTTCCCAGTTCGCCAAGCACAGACAGATGTGCGTGATTCTACCTGCACAGATAACATATCAGCTGCAATTGCCTGTACATGTGATCTTTACTATTTGACAGGCACGTATAATATCCCAAAGATTTTGAACCTTCTGATGCAAAATGGTCACGGACCGGGATGAAAAATCAATATTTTTGTGTATAGCAAAAGTAGCCCAGTTTGAACAAAAATCATGTAAACAATGAGTCAGAATTAGTGAGTGAGTTAAATCATCCTAAATATTCGTTTTAACTCATGTGTGAGTTAACTCAGAGTGAGTGAGTTGAGAAAAGCACGAAAGAGTTAACTCTTCATTTCACTAGACTCATCACTAGACAGAACCTGACCTGCCACACTAAGCGCGATGTGTACCGCGGTGTCAAATTTGACAATTGACTCGATATGACCGCGTTTTCCGTGGTGGTCGTAGCTCTCGCTCTAAACAGCGATGTCTCGTTCTATAAAAAGCTCTCCTCGATTTTTCAAAACAAGTCAACGTGTTGAAATGGACGCATATCAAGCTATAATGGACGCATTACTAGACGATGTGGTGTAGCACGTGCATGTCACGTCAAATTGGCGCTTTTTTCGATGCGTTATATTTTCCATTCCAGGAATACATTCTATAGCGTTCTTTTAACACATTAAGTGCTACGCTAATTTTGCACTGCTTTCCCTTTTGCCGGCGACTCGTCGCAAATCATAGACAACGCGAGCAGTGCTTGGACGTTCAAACATGTCTTGGCTGTACAGAACAAGGCAAGAATGAGAAACGAAACTGAGTTTTATTTTCGATAAAAAAACCCAACGAACCCAACCCAACAGCTGGTACCAACAGGTCAAATTTATGCGCCCTGTGAGCCTAATTTCTCACCTTTTCGTCGAGTAAGCACAGTTCTTGACACTTACACGCAGTTGACAAGTTGGTCTGTTCGCGTGCGGTCACGTTCGTGAGCGTCGGAATCAAATCAGTAAAATTGGTTGAAATATTGAGCAAGTGGTGTAAGAAAAGTACACACGAGTGATTGTTTATCATATTTTAGCTTGTAGGCAACTGCAGATCATGTTTTGTTTGTTCTGCTGCTGCACATGATATGTGTTTGTTGTCTGAAGACAGGCATTTCTTCTAGCTCAGAACACCACCAAAACCACTTGGAAAACTCAAAAACCGCAAGAAATCAGTGTTGGTGATCACAAATCAACCGAAAAACTGTTCGTGAAGAAGGCGTGCATCGGTTCCGTTAAACAACCGGGCCCAGGTCCCAAAATTTGTTTAAGCTAAACCAAAGAATTGTGTGAATCGGGTGGGATTGTATGAGACAAATCCAATGGTAATAACATATTCTTGTATTTTATAGCTTTCACTGCTATGAAATTTGTTGATTTTTGCATCAGCATTAGAATAATCTTTATTTTACTTGTTTTAAACACTAACGAAGAATCTAACGCATAAACATATAATCTGCTCGCGCACTTTCATGACACAGCGCGAAAAAGTTCCAAATCCATCGATGTGAATATCCATGCGCTGCATATGGCGGCTCTGAACTGAACAGAGCGATATGAAAATCCACAAGCGATGCACATCCATGCGAGAGAGAACATTGAGACTGAGTTGAAATACGCGTTCATCTCAGCCGGGGTCTTAAACAGTTGTTGAATTTGAAAATTAACACGCATAGAAAAGCTCTCTGCTAAAGGCGGTTGCAATCACATACTTCACATAATTCAGTCAGAAAAAGTTTTCACAGCTTTTAGAGGCAGAACCTTAGAAATCACTAGCTCTTGAATTCCCAATTTGCAAGCCCAAGTCTAAAAATAGAATCATGGCCGATATAAACAGAATAGAGCAGAACGGGCAGCACGATATCGAGTAAGCGCGGGAAGAATCGAAGAGAGACGCCGGTTTTGTTGTTGCTATTTTTGCTCACACACCTACACGCAAAATTTTGACGTCGCCGCCATGACATGATGAACCGGCTCTTCCTGAGCTTCCTTTCGTCAGTGTCTCTTTGTCATACGAACGCTTTGACGAACCGTGTCAAAACCGACCGACACACTCATGACAAAGACAAAGAAACAAAGAGAGAAGTTGGAGAGAGTGGAGAAGGAATGGAAGGAGAGCAAAACCCGAGCCCGAGGGGTCGGCTCTACTGTTTTTTTTTTTTTGAACGATTGTCTTTGTCATGAGTGCGCGAACCGAGCTCAATCTCCAGTTTGCGGATAACGATGATTATTATTGTAAACTGAATGTCGACATTCACTCGGCAAAAATTCCCGGAAAAACCGGCGTGGTCGTTCGATTGGATAGCGCCCGGAGGTCAACTCTTACTTGATCAGCGACTGGTCATCCATCGGCACCGGGCACCGATTTAAACATGTTATTTCTAAGGAATTGTTTTAATGTAACTGTGTTAGGGGTTTTAGAGTCGGACAAGTTGAGGAGATGGGTTGTGCCTCTTTCGGAAGATTATTCGAAACATTTAAATAAAGCCACACATAGTAAGCAACAATGAAAGGAAAAATTTAGGTAAATTTTCCATCAGGAAAATCAGTTAAGTTCAAATAACTGTAGCAACATAAACTGTGCAAAAAAAAAAAAAAGTGGCTTTCGTGATCGAACCTTCGAGAAGCTAAGATCTTCAGTTCTGCTGTTCCGATAAAAGTGAAACATTTTTAAAATAATAATAATAATAATCCGTTTTATTCCACAGAACCTAGTCCGGTACGTGTTTCAGAACCAGCACAAGCTCATCCAGCAGTTGCTCGTCCAGAGTCAGGTGCGCCTGTGCAGCGGGCATGGCGGCATCCAGCAGAAGGCTCAGCTGCGTTTGGACGAGGAGGACAGCTTTCCGAAGATCACCGAGGTATCACCGATCGCTGCACCATTCCCAATGACGATCGAGCATGCGGCGGACGTTGGGGAACAGTTTAAGGTAACGTCAGTGGACCACCACCCCAAACAATTCGCTGGCAATAACGAGTTCAACAAAGATTCTACCAAGCTAATGAGAAAAACTCCCAATTATTCCACTCCACACAATGAATGATGATGTGCCACGTGCACGCTCTTGCATCAGCATTTCGTGAATATAAATAGTAATTAACACTCTAGACAAGAATGACGAATTTCACGCGAAGAGCCATCGCGTCGTATCGTACCACATACGTCAACAACTGGATCGCGCTGGGCAGGCTGGCAGGTCAATGAAATTCTGTCACCATTGCGACAATATCTGCCAAATGCTAATCGAGCCAAGCCGAGGGCAGCACCGTGAACTTGGTCCGTCTTGTTACAACTTTACCTCAACCAACCGCGTTAGGACAGCTTATGAGATTTTTTTTATTTGCCAAGGCAGTCGATCGATCGATCGACTCGACAAATCCATCTACTTCGAAGTGGGCTGATTGACGATACAGGAGTGTACCAAAATTGATGACACTTTTCGATTTACTCGGAGTGCTTAACTCTTTCAGCTAATTCAAGTGGCTCTTCCGATCTGTACTAGGTTTAAAAAGGTTTGTTTATGACACCTTCTAAATAGAGTACTGCCTGTCTCCTGTGCATTTTTTCAGTATTCTGACCTCAGCGTCCGGTTAGCCGCACCACACCAGCTCAACCCCAAGCCCGATGTGGACGACCTGGCATTTGGAAAGTACTTCACGGACCACATGCTGCGCGTCTCGTACCACCGTCGACTTGGGGGCTGGCAAAAGCCGGAGATTACGCCGATGGAAAATCTGAACCTTCACCCGGCAGCAAAAGTTTTTCATTACGCGATTGAGGTAAGTGATCTTCAAAACAAGTATTTCGAAAAAAGAACATATCACATACCATCGGACCCGGCTAACGAAGAAGATTTGCTGTCTCGCTTACTTGCAGCTTTTTGAGGGAATGAAAGCCTACCGTGGGTACGACGGCAAGATTCGATTTTTCCGTCCGGACATGAACATGGCGCGTATGAACGTCACCGCCTATAGGTCCGGCCTGCCGACGTTCGAAAGCGAGGAACTTATCAAGGCAATGGGTCGGCTAGTAATGATCGATTCCGAGTGGGTTCCGCACACCGAATCCGCCAGCCTCTACATCCGCCCAACGCTGATCGGCATCGAGGTAAGTAATTGCTAGAGCCCTCCACTTCTACTGGTTTCAATGTCCTTCTTTGCTGACACTCACACTCACACTCACACTCACACTCACACTCACACTCACACTCACACTCACACTCACACTCACACTCACACTCACACTCACACTCACACTCACACTCACACTCACACTCACACTCACACTCACACTCACACTCACACTCACACTCACACTCACACTCACACTCACACTCACACTCACACTCACACTCACACTCACACTCACACTCACACTCACACTCACACTCACACTCACACTCACACTCACACTCACACTCACACTCACACTCACACTCACACTCACACTCACACTCACACTCACACTCACACTCACACTCACACTCACACTCACACTCACACTCACACTCACACTCACACTCACACTCATACTCATACTCACACTCACACTCACACTCACACTCACACTCACACTCACACTCACACCCACACTCACACTCACAATCACAATCACACTCACAATCACACTCACACTCACACTCACACTTGCACTCACACTCACATTCAAACTCACACTCACACTCACACTAACACTCACACTCACACTCACACTCACACTCACACTCACACTCACACTCACACTCACACTCACACTCACACTCACACTCACACTCACACTCACACTCACACTCACACTCACACTCACACTCACACATACACTCACACACACACTCACACACACACTCACACACACACACTCACACACACACACACACACTTTTTGTTTTCCTTTCCAATAGCCGACGCTCGGTGTGGCCTCGTCGGATTCAGCGCTACTTTACACCATCCTATCGCCGGTGGGACCGTATTTCAAGCCAGGTGCCAGCGGACTGAAGCTGTACGCAGAGCCGAAGTACACGCGCGCCTGGCCCGGTGGTGTCGGAGATCGAAAAGTCGGCTCAAACTATGGTCCTACGATCCACGTACAGCGTGAAGCCCTTCGCAACGGCTGCCACCAAGTTCTGTGGCTGTACGGCGACGACCATCAGCTGACCGAGGTTGGCGTGATGAACATCTTCATGCTATACATGAAGGAGAATCGAGGTTTGTGCCACTTAATGTTTGGTGTACGAATGCCACGCTTATCCCCCTTCATTGTGTTCGTTTGCTACGAAAAAAAAACAGAACGCGAGCTTCTGACGCCACCACTGGACGGTCTCATCCTTCCTGGAATCACACGCGACTCCATCATACGCCTATGCCACCAGTGGGGCGAATTTTCGATCAAGGAGCAAAAGTTCACGATGCCAATGGTTAAGAAGCTCGCCAAAGAAGGCCGGGTATGTACACCGAAAATGAAAGATAGGGATATCTATTCCTCATCTCACGATCTGCCCGTCCCCTCTACATTCCATTCACAATTATCTGACTCGCAACTTCTTCGTGTCTCACAGTTGCTGGAAATGTTCGGTACGGGTACCGCGGCTGTTATCAGCCCAATCGAGAGAATAGCATACATGGGCGAGGACATTTATGTGCCGACCGAAACGCACGACAATCCACTGTTCCGGCGGCTGTACAACACGCTCACCGACATCCAGTACGGCAAAATGGACCACCCGTGGGCCTACGTTATAGACTGATGATTGTGATGTCCGAGTCCCAGTTGCAATTGATGCAATTCCTTTCATCTTTACCTTTTCCCGTTGTTCCTTCTTCTCTACTTTGTTCCTGGCACCATGTTGTCGAGTATCGGTTCGAAACTACTCGTTATCTGGCCACTATAGTGCACTTCCTTTCTCATGATTCGTTACAATACCTAGCCGCGTCGAATCGTTTCAACTGTAGCATTGCGTCATTTTTTGTGTAGATAGTAGCTTATTTTACACGTACTCCAAGATGATTTTCTCATGTAAGTGACTCTGAGAGAACCTTGGGGAAGGACGTCTGGACCTCATGCCATCCCTGAGCCGGTTGTTCAACAAAAAGCGCATGCTGCAAGTAGCCATGTTTGGTGCAGTGCGCTCGCGTCACTGCAAATCGATAAGATTTCCTCTTGTGATAGGGCCTTTCTGATGAATGTTTATGTATTTTAAGAGTACTTTAAAGATATTTTTGTACACACTAAGGTATATAATAAATTTATTTCATTTTTTTCTTAATGAGAAAACCAATTTGCCATAAAATTGAAAAAAAAGTGCATTTCCCCAGATATTGGACACCTCTTGTACATTACTTAGAGCGGGCTACTAGCTTGCGAAGGATCGAAGCGTAATCCCGCCACGGGGCGCTGCCTCATGCTCAGCTCCCCCTTCCGTCCTTTCGCTCAACACAGGCACGCGTGCATGAGGAAAATTGTAAAGTCCGTTCTAAACATAGAGCGAAAATCGCCCGACGCGAACGAATAAAAAGTAGCTCAGTTTAGCTAAAATATCAGCGCGAACGAACTTATTCGTCCGATCTGTCAATGTGGTATAACAACAGTTTGTTTACGTTTTTGAAACCGGCAGCAGGTAAAAGTGAAAATGTGAATCATTCCTTTTTTTTACTTGAACATTTAACCCTACCAGGACTAAAAATGTTATAAAATCTTGAAGCGTTCACAATATCGAAATTATTCACTTGTTTACATTCGAATGATAGTTTCAGCGCACGACAAATTGGGCAACTTCAGTTCAAACCAACATAGTGATATAACAACCTTGGTTAAAATAGAGCAATTGCGTCCGTTCGCCCTTCGTGGTAGTTTCGCAGTTTATAAACATAGCGCGAACGAAATCGGTTTTTTGCATATGGACTTTCGCGTCGGGTTGTGCAATTCGCACTACCCGGTGCAATTTTCGCGCTATGTCTAGAAGCCGCTTTAAGGTGTACGCACTGTTGCGAAAAGTTTTGCGATGGAAAGCTAGGTTTGGACACGGCTGTGGAATTCTCCTACACAGGCATAAGAATATTCCTCAGATTTAGGTCAAAAGTGAAAGTTTAGAACATGGCAAATTTTTAAACCCTTTGTAGAGTTTAAGCGCAACTTGAAATAATAAACCAAGGATAAACCCCTTCAAAATCAAACTGTAGCTTATTCTATACTGGCAACATTGCTGACCGCGCAGGTAAATATTGTAACGACATCAGGTCGATTAATGCAGAAATATTGTAAAGACTAATTTGTAGCACTGCGGACTTATATCGAACTTTATGTAAGAAAGGAAAAGCGCTAGTAGAGAAAAGGAGAGAGATAAAGAGTTGCGAGAGAGAGAACGCGCAGCATTAAAATCGGGAGCGCGGGTTAAAAGGGAGAGAGTTGGATTCGGACGTTACTTGTTTTAAAACCCGAATAAAAAGTCTCACATTTATAGCAACATACCAAGACCGTTTGACTAGAAAGTGGAAAGGAGCGAGTCAGTTAGCGTGTAGCACTTAAGTTACAATGGTGACCGTGCTAAAATACGGCCCTGCGAATTTTCTGCAACGATTTTTGTTGACAAAAAAGTTAATCGAATAAAATTCGAATGCCGTCTAATTGCAATTGCAAGTTTTCCGATACGCGTATGCGAGTTAAGTTTTGAGGTCCAGGGTTTTCTTTCGTTAATAAGAACCAAATCGATAAAGTGCCACCAAAGAACTAAAATCAATTTATTACAACCGTTATCCGTTTCTACCATCGTTTGACCCACATAATTTGTCGTTTGATTCACTGTATTGTCGTTTGAGCAAACATGTTCTGCGTATTTGAAAACAGCTTCGCCTTTTTAGCAACTCCGATTATGATGAGATCGTCCCACAGGGGGAGATTTGATAACGACCAGAATAAGTCGGCACCAGGAAGTTGGGTTGCTTTTGTTGTGTATGTCGTGTTGTTAATGCCTTGACATGACTCAAACTTTGTCAGATGTAAAGCTGAGAGAGTTCTATTGCAGATACCGTAATCACCCAGCGAGACCAACACCTTAAGCTTGTTTTATTTTATTTATTTTATTATTTATTATATTTAAAAACAGAGTGTCTGCCACACTTGGGCTATGACACTTTAACACTAGTGCACAATAGACAAACGCAACGCTTCTTTAAACACAGGCAAAGATACATTAAAGTCGAACACATCCGAATAACAATTAAAGACCTCACACATTGGTAGCATTGGGTCAGGGAGGCCACTGGAGGTTCTTCTTCTTGCGGCGTGGAGAAGTGGTCCGCTACGTAGTACCCTCGGAGCATAGATGCCTATATTAGCGAGCAGCACTGGGGAATTGATGGCACCGCTGAACATACCAGCCACAAAGAGGCACTGCGCCAATGTGACACTCAGGGGTTCCAGCCCTAATAGTAGACATCGAGATCTATACGGGGGCATCTGGCTGCGGTCAGGCCAGGGTAGAAGCCGGATAGCGTATCTCGTCAGTCTCCACTGAATACTCTTAAGACGATTTATGGCAGTCACAGTACTCGGGCACCAAACAACGTAACAGTACTCCAACACTGGACGGATAATCCTGCAGAAAACAGCTTTGATGGTAACAGGGTCGGTGAAGTCCACAGTGGCTTTGCGCAGCAGTCCTAGCAATTGATTGCCCTTGGAAATAACGTAGTCCTGGTAGTCTTTGAAAGTCAGACGATGGTCGAGTAGCACAAAGAGGTCGCGGATGCAAGGAGTGCGTTCGACAGTGACCCCATGAATTGAATAATCAACACGTACAGGTAACGAGCTCTGCAGAAAGAGATGGTGCGGTACTTATCAATACATACCCAGCGAGACCAACGCCTAAAGCTTGTACCAACAGGTCAAATCTATGCGCCCTGTGAGCCTTATTTCTCACCTATTCGTCGAGTATGCGCAGCTCTTGACACTTTCACGCAGTTGACAAGTTGGTCTGTTCGCGTGCGGTCACGTCCATGAGCGTCGGAATAAAATCGGTAAATTTGGTTGAAATATCGAGCAAGTGGTATAAATTTATATAGTCAAAATCAGCCAAAATTGTATGAATCGGGTGGGCTTGTCTGTGACAAATCCAATGGTACACGAATCGTGGAAATCCGTTGAAAACTGTGCGAGTTTTTGACGGAAAACTAATTAAACTCAGTGCGTTTTGTGCGAAAAGGCTGCTTGGGCCAGTGCAGTTTGCTTAATCGAGCTCTAAACACGAGGGGAAATTCGCGTTATGCGAACGATAAAAGTAGCCCAGTTTCGACAGAATATCAGGCGGGAACGAGCTTGTTCGTCCGGTCTGTCAAAGTGAGATATTAACAGTTTGTTTACGTAATTGAAACCGGCAGCAGGTAAAAGTGAAATTGTGAATCTTTGCTAACTATAAAGTTGATCAATGTTGTTTTCTTTTAGCAAAATGAATCAAGACAGTTTCAGCCCAGAAAAGTTTCAAATTGAGTTTGAAGCTTGCTTCAAATGAATAAAGCTGGCTTCAATTGAGCAATTGCGTCCGTTCCGTTCCCGTCACGTCACGTCACAGTTTTGCGTTTTCTACACACAGCGGGAACGAAATCCGTTTTTTTTCATATGGAGTTTCCCGTCGGGCAGCCGTCAGAGGGGAAATTCGCACTATCCGAGGGGAATTTCCCGTCGTGTGTAGCAAGCCCTTTACATTTGATTTCGCCTGCCATTCCCAACGGGACATTTAGGTCCAGCTTTCGTAATATTAGGTTAGATTCATGCGCCCCCACAACCTAAAACAGGTTGTGGGGGCGCGCCTATACAACCGCCTAAAACAGTAAATCGGGCGCAAAAAGTTTAAATGTGCAAGCTTCCCGTCCCGTGAGCTTTTCGCCCATGATGCGATGCGCATGCGCGATGGCAGGCGAAATCAAATGTAAACAAACTGCGCTGGCCCAAGCAGCCTTTTCGCACAAACCAAACTGATTTTAATTAGTTTTCCGCTAATAACTCGCCCAGTTCTCAACGGATTTCCACGATTCGTGCTCCATTGGATTTGTCTCAGACAATCCCACCCGATTCACACAATTTTGGACGAATTTGGCTTAAAAAAAAAATTTGGTACCTGGGCTCGGTTGTTTGACGGCACCGATACACGCGTTTTTCACGAACAGTTTTTCGGTTTTCTCTGGCTGTTTTTTACCGATTCACGCACGGTTTTCACAATTAGGTTGGCTCCTGACACAACCTACACTGATTTCATGCGGTTTTTGGCTGTTCCAAGGGGTTTTGGTGATGTTCTGAGCCACAAGAAAACGCCTATCTTGAGACAACAAACACACACCGTGTGCAGTAGTAGGACAAACAAAACATGTTCCGCAGTTGCCTACAGGCTAAAATACGATAAACAATCACTCGTGTGTACTTTTCTCACACCACTTGCTCGATATTTCAGCCAAATTTACTGATTTGATTCCAATGCTCACAAACGTGACCGCACGCGAACAGACCAACTTGTCAACTGCGGGAAAGTGTCAAGAGCTGCGCTTACTCGACGAATAGGTGAGAAATTAGGCTCACAGGGCGCATAATTTTGACCTGTTGGTACAAGCTTTAGGCGTTGGTCTCGCTGGGTTGCGCATGCGCATCGTAGGGGAGCGAAAAGCACAGGAGAAGCTTTCACATTTAAACTTTATGCGCCCGATTTACGTAAAGCTTTCCCAAACGGGACATATAGGTCCAGCTTTCGTAATATTAGGTTAGATTCATGCGACCCCCAAAACAGGTTGTGGGGGAGCGCCTTCTCAACCGCCTAAATCAGTAATTCGGGCGCAAAAAGTTTAATTGTGCAAAAGACCAACTTGTCAACTTGAAAACTGTTCGTTTCCACAACCGGGCCCAGGAAGTCGTCAAAAATACGATTTTATAAAAAAAAACCATAACCAAACAAATTTTCAACAACATCTGCAGTGTTTAAACTTAAGGTGTGGAATGTTTCAGAAATTCCATATAAAAAAAGGTAAAATATGCAATAGATTATCGACGACATTAGGATAAATAAATAAAATTAAAACAAACATATTTCCGGGAACATTGTATTGAATGTGTCACATGTTATAAAAATGTCTTACAAATACGCAATACTCGGCCTGTGGACGTAGCACTTAAAGTATTTGTATTTTCACAGTACCCGGGTCTTATTTGCTAGTACAGTACTAACATACTTACAATCATTTTTATTTATCAGAATATATACTATTGAGTACGAGCATGTGCATATTAATTTTTATCTCAAAACACTGAGATTTCTTCGTTCAATCCAATTCTTGGTCGATGCGTCCATAATGGATGATTGAGTTATAGGGATTGATTAAATTGATTACTCTTTCAGCTTTGACTCGGCGTAGATACACTCGCCGAAACGATCGCAGCGTCCTTCCATCAGCGGCTTAAACCAGTTCATGGTTGGTTGGCTGCATAATGTCTTGGCCGTAGTGCGTATTTCTTGGTTGTAGCCTGAAGAGCTGGTAGGCTTCGGGAACTTGACCTGCGTTATTGGTGCATCCTCCCAAACGAAGCCGTCGAAGCGGGACCCATCCGAGCGGTTACACTGCATGCTGAGTGGCTCAGTCAGATAGACATCCATTAGTTCTTCGGCACGCGTTTGTGTCCAATGAATGGATTTATAGTTATTGGATCGGGCTCCTCCCGGCACTACTGACGTTTGATTTTCTACCCTGGATCGTAAGCCGAGTGAATGAAAGATTGAAAATAGAAAAAGTTAATGCACTATGAACCACCATGATGGTAGTAAGTTCAGGTACTCACTCGCGCATGTACGCAAAGTAGTTGACCAAGGACTTTTCTGATATAGAACTTTTGCAGAGCTCGAGCTTTGTTGCCGGGTAGTAGTGAATGTAGTTTACGCACATCTCATCACTGATGGAAAACCCGCCTAGGGTGGTGGTCTCGTAGCCGCGAGTATCGTAGTAACAGGTAGTAACCAGTGCATCACCCTGAAATCGAGGAACCGATTAGTTTAGAAAGCTGGTATACTGAAGATAAAAACTGCGAGGCTACCGGAAGAACGCGAGGCTTGTAGCGTAGTTGGCGGATCTCCTGGTAGTGATGCGAGAAGAAGTCATCCTGGCTCAGGGTTGGCAGTTCCCTAGCACCCCGAAAGTGTCGTGTGAGCACTCGAACCCCACGCAAGTGCGTGTGCAGTTGCGAGCCAAATACTTCGAATCCGGATGGGGGCAGCGCTATTCCGGTGCACTCTGCGATACAGTAGCCAGTCAGAGGGAAAGCTACCTGACCAGGTGGAATCACCATCTTGTCCGTATACTCCAGCCCAAGTTCCATGATGGCGGCATCGTGATGCCGCAGCTTCGATACCAGGGTAAGTCGCATTCCTGAGCTGTCGATGCGTCCAGCTTCTAGATGTGGGTTGTTGAAGTGCACCTCGAGCCTTATGTACGGGTTGAATTCAGGTCCACCAATAGGCAGGCCAGCTTCGGGCGGGTACGTGAATGTACCAGCCCCCATGGCCCAGAGGGCCATAACTTTCGAGCAAAGCCGCCCTTCTTCCGGCATGTCCTTGCAATTGCCATCGTAAGCGGGGATGTCGACGTGCACATCCATGGTACACTGGAATACCTCCATGTGGTGCACCAAACTAACTTTGTGTCCATCAACAAGTGGCTCGAACTGCACGACATGGTGCTTAGCGGCCAGCAACCACGGCTCGAGGCGTTGAATCTTGCACCAGTACGTTGTTTCGCCTCGCGGCACCACCACATGCTGCAGGCGCACGTCCAGATGTTTCCTCTCATTGGGATGCTCGGGTATGCCAATTGAATCTGCACGCAGTAGTTGTACCGGAATGACGCCGTAGTTCTGCTCGCTGACGATCGGTAGTTCGGTCCAGTTGTGGGACAAATCTAAGAGCTCAGTAGAACGCCACCATACCACGTACATTGTTCCAGCATGAAATGGGACGTCTTGAGGGTCACAGGTGTCGAACTTGCGCCTGAACGCAATCGAGTTCTCATTCATTCGCATCACGTCGCAGTTCTGCAGTGTGTCCACGAACAGGCGGCCAAAGTCACGGGAGGTGTAGCTATCGTGCACCTGCTGGTACAAACCATGTGACAACGAGAATACGCATAAATCCGTGCGGGTAAGTTGACCGCGCGCCGAGAACCCGATTGCGAATGTCTGGTAGTGGCCGGAGGCAAATGTGTTCTTCACGTGAAACAGTACTTCCCGTTTGTACCAGTCAATCATCCAGGCCAGCTTCAGTGACCCATGGGCCAGTGTAAGAGTGTGTAGCTGGGTGGTAGATATGTCTGCAAAAGTCACAAAGCCCATTCTTAGTTTTAGTCCACCATCACACTGACCGCAAGAAACCTGCCACAGCCTTTCTGCAACATCAAATGGCCAGTTTTCCTGTCGCTTGTTGCGCTCAATGTAGTGTGAAGCCGCTCCTAGTCATAGCGCGAAAACTGCCCCAGGTAGTGCGAATTGCACAGCCCGACGCGAAACTCCATATGCAAAAAACCGATTTCGTTCGCGCTGTGTTTATAAACTGCGAAACTACCACTGAGGGCGATCGGACGCAATTGCTCAATTTTAACCAAGGTTGTTATATCACCATCTTGGTTTGAACTGAAGTTGCTCAGTTTGTCGTGCGCTGAAACTATCAGCCTGCGTCTAGACACACCAAAGATTTGCACGCTTGCCAAAGCCAAAATGTAGCTCAGTTTGTACAAAACATGCTGCGCCAACGAGCGCCAAAGAGGTTCATAGACCAATTTTTTTTTGAATCACCAGTTGCATATCGTGCAACCTAAATTATGCATGCTGCTTGATAACAAAAAACTGTTCACAATATATTTTTATAACCTCAAGCACTTATATTTACTCCAATTTCTTGTTTAAATAAAGTAATTTAAGCAAGATTCAACATTTCTTACGGCATTGTTTTTGTTTACGTCTGGAATGACAGCTCAAAGTGAACTACAAGGCCCGGCATCGGCTATATGGCGTCCATTTGGCAAACTGCCAAAGTTTGGCGTCAAATACACACAGCGCCCAGAGACGAGAATTTTTTTTATATAGAGTTCGTCGTGTTGATTTGGCAAATTTGCCAAGTTTCGCTTTGGCAAAAGCCAAATCATGGTGTGTCTAGAGGCAGGCTCATTCGAATGTAAACAAGTGAATAATTTCCATATTGTGAACGCTTCAAGTTCTTAAAATATTTTTAGTCCGGGTAAGTTTAAATGTTCAAGTCAAAAAAAAGGAATGATTCACATTTTCACTTTTACCTGCTGCCGGTTTGATCCGGTATCGCCGAAAGTCACCAGGCTTCCGATAGCCCCGGTGATTCGGCTAGCAAGGGGGTACTGTAGCGGCATATATTTTTGTTGGGCGACCTGCCCAACGGATGTTTCAAATCCGTACGTCACCACCACGAGGGGTGACGTGCGTTCGCTTCGCTGTCAGGTAGCTTGCGTTTTCATGAGAGCCCACGCGGGGAACTCAGACGAAAGGTTTAAAACGTGCATGCAACGGGCAAGCTCTCTCTCTTCTTTCCTTCTTTCTTTCTTACGACACCGATACTCCTACGCGGGACAAAAATTGTGATAGTTTTGGCAAATAAATTAAAAAAGTGGAAAATCATAGAAGTAGTAGCTGTATTACTCGTGAACCCCACAAAGTTTTTGAAACCATTTTTCCATCATATCCTGCTAGCTAGGGTTGATGGAATAATCAAACTCATGAACAACAGTGACGGTGCTCCTAAACATGCAAGCGACGTCGCGCTTTCGCGCGCGATTGTGCGACTTCGCGCTAGGCGGGCGAGCAACTCCATTCAAAAATAAAAAAACATGGGAAAAACGTGTAGGAACTGCGAAAACGTCGGATAGCGCGACGCCGCCGTAGCAGAGTTGTTGTTGCACGACATTACATACTTGCTACCGTTTCCCAATACGTAAACAAACTTTTTCTGTATGCACTTTGACGGTGTGACAACTGTCGCCCTAGAGGGCAAATCGTTTAGCTTAAACTGAGCTACTTTTGTCCCGCTGCCTTGGGCGACGTCGCTTGTACGTGTAGGACGTCCGTGACACTGTCTTTCTGTCCATACATATTCTGCCTTCTGTATTATCGTTCCATTAACATTTTTTACTGAAAACCCAAAAACGTAAAAGTAAAAAACAAATCATCCCAGCGAGACCAACGCCTGAAGCTTGTACCAACAGGTCAAATTTATGCGCCCTGTGAGCCTAATTTCTCACCTTTTCGTCGAGTAAGCGCAGGAGTCGCATCACGTCGACCCATCGGCTAGCGGAGAGCGATGCATCGATTGTCACTCTCACTGACAGGAGGCTGTCAGTGGAGAAGTAGTGTGTAGGAAAGGAGAAAAGGTGCCGCTACATGATGGCCTTCTTTTTCGGCAATCTTTCACACACATCCAAAAGTGCTTGTCAAACAAAAGAAAAATGGAAAACGCTATAACAACGATGGCAATTTTGGACGCCTTTTTTCAAGATTACTTGACAGGTTCATTGTATATGGTTATCTTGACATCATTACGAAAATAACGTTATCAGGGAACATTACTGTCTGTGTACACGTTGCGAACTCGCTGCGAACTCTTCGTGCGAACTCCATTCCCGCAAGCGATGGAACTTGAGCTGCGAACTTTTGACAGCTCATTTTGAACCACATGCTTTTTGTAAACAAACATCAATTGTTTTGATTGTATGGTGTGGTTTGGTGTATGAAAAGTAAAGTTATCATTTTGTGCTTAATATTTGTTAAAATGTAAGTACAAACAATAATTTTTACCGCTAATGGTTTTTGGCGCGCATTTGACATGATATGACAGATAAAGTTAGAAAGAATAAGAAGCAGGGAACGAGCGAACTCATTTACACGCATCGAACTAGCGAACTTGTCATCTCCATATAGTTCGCAGGAAGAGTTCGCAGCGAGTTCGCAGCGAGTTCGCAGCGAGTTCGCACTGTGTACACGGACAGTTACGAGAGGTATCATTCAAAATAATGCTCTCATTCATAAATATACAATGATGAGTCGAGGCTCGATGAGGTCTTTATTCCGTGGCGGTCCGCACAAAAAGAGAGCTATTCTCCCGGTTGCATCTCGTACATCGCTTCTCCTGCGAGTCACACCTTTGCACACATGCGTTTACATTACGTATTCCTCTTCTATGGTGCGGAGTGCTGGTGTGCCCTTTCCTTGGCATATAACTATACAAAATAAATAGCATGATTTGCTTTTATATAAAAATCACAAATCATATTATTATAAAATAATGCACGGCGGTCGTTTGATAGCTGAGAAAATAGGTTTATATCCCCGAGTTAATCTGTTTAATATACATGCACGGAACAATGTGCACGGAATATCAGGGAAAACTACATAAGAACAGAAAAAACCTTATTGAGAGCATTTTTGATTGATTTTCATAATTATTAGAATAATCAAAATAGTCAAGTTGGGTATACACATCTTGTTTTTGAAGCAATAATCAAAATTGTACTTGTTTATAGTAATCTCGACAGTATCATAAGTTGCCGATTTTGATTGCACTTTAGTTGCTCGTACGTTTCAGTGATTTCAACATCACTTTGCACTTACATTTCGCACATATTTCATGGATTTTCGTGGAGGCTCCATTTTCAAAAACGTTTTCTTCTAGCTTCCGTTCGTGGTCCGACTTGGTTCGTGCTAATCGACACACACTTTTAAAATCAACCGAGTTATCAATTCTGTCAAATATACATTTCAAGTAAGGTTCATGCAGAATATAGCATAGCCTCTCGTAACCTTGTTAATGTCAAACGGATGGCTGTCAACATTGCCAGCAATTCTATCCACGGACCCACGGATAGATCGTCAATTTCTTCAGCAATCTTTTTTGACGCACTCACACATTCAAAAAAATCTTGTACGAATACGGTAAACGTCAACATTGCCGAGAAAGAAGGCCATCATGTAGCGGCACCTAAACTCTCTCTCTCTTCCGACCGGCCTCGCAAGGAGCGGACGCGTCGAGCGACCGTCCATCTGGTTTTAACCTGTAAGTTTTCTACCCGTTTTTAATCTGTTAGTAATGTATCATAAGGTGTAATTATATGGAATACATAGTGTACACATAAATAGTGTACACAAAAGTTGCGCCGAGGTAAAACGGCGATTGTACGCGGCGAGTGAGAAAAAGGCGCATGGCACGTGTGTGAAACAAAGAGGTCAACGGTCGCGCAGGAACAAATTACAATGGAGGCGCATCGTGAGCAGCAGCCATCGCGCGAGGGTAATGGTCCGCACCGGCAAGCCGATCTGGAATCCAACTGGATTCAGGAATTTTTTAAGCAGCAGCGCGAAGCAATGCAGCAGCAACAATAGGCATTCCTGACCCAGGAGGAACAACTGGTAACGAAACTGTTTTCACTGTTGAGTGCGAAAGAACCGACGGATACGGCGAGAACAATAGAGTCATTACCCAGGAACATAAAAGAATTCCAGTACGATCGAGAAGATCGCGTGACCTTTGCTGAATGGTACAATAGGTACGAAGAGTTGTTCGAGAAGGACACGGAGCGGTTGGACGACGCCGCTCGTGTCAGATTGTTGCTAAGAAAGCTAGGACTAACCGAGCACGAAAGGTACAGTTAGCACGCCGCCACAGTTAGCACGCCACCACCTGAACGCGACACCAGCCATGCGCAGACGACTTCTGAACAGGACACCAGCCATGCGCAGACGGCTTCCGAACGAGACACCGCTGCACGTGGAGAACCAACGTGACCCAGCTCAGGCAGTTAGGCATTGCAGGGCACACAAAAAGTTAGTCTTAGTTTAGCATTCAAAGGGAATAGATTGCCTAGTTTAAGTTTAGCAAATAAAGATATTTTTTTTTATGCCTGAATAGGTAGAAGAAAAATTAACTGGCGCCCGAATAGGGACCTTTGGTGAAAAAAACCCAAGTGTTTGTGAAGTGCAGTGACAGCGTTAGAGCCAGAGTCACGCCCACATAGACATTTGCACAGTTTATCCAGATCGCCTGAAGGAAGGAAAACAAAAGTGCATTGCAGTTTGGTGACAGCGTGAGTGCCATTGTCACAAGTGTACAGTGCAAAGTTTACCGAACAATAGGCAGCCGTGCGATTAGGTACCCGAGTAACCGATAGTTGCTAACAACAGTCGATCGGAGGAAAAGGATTCTGCCGCCGCACCGAGAAGGAAGACATCACCAAAGGATCCAAAATCAGACCCGTCAGAGGAGGTAAAGAAAATCAACCCCGTCAGAGGAGGTAAAGGAAATCAACCCCGTCAGAGGAGGTGAAGGAATAAACCTCGTCAGAGGAGGTAACAAATGGAAATTTTCATGTAATTAAATAACCATACAAGAATACATATTCATACTTAAAAAAGTTAGTGAATTTTTTGAAAATTATTAACGTACTTATTAGTAGAGATTCAATTTGTGTCGTGCTATTTGTGTAACAATTAAATAATTTATCAAACTGGAGGAATTAGTAGAGTCGTTACGACAATTTTCGGTCACAATTAAAGCCAACCAGGAAGAAGTGTCATCTTGCGAAATGGAGGCATTAAATAGCAGAATAGCAGTCTTAGAAGCGCGTCTAAGCGAAACTAACGTGACGAATGATTATGAAGACCCACCACTCTTTTTTACCAAAAGTGACGGTAGCGCAGTGAATCCGGAATCTTTTGAAAAGATTCCCGGAGTAGTGAAGGACCTACCAGATTTCTCTGGCGATCCAAGCGAGCTGAATAGCTGGATCAACGACGTAGACAGATTAATAAGGTTGTACCAAACTACGTCCAACCAAAGTGAAGAGCAACAAAACAAGGTTCATATGGTGTGCAAATTCATCAGAAGGAAAATCAGGGGGGAGGCTAACGACGCGTTAGTCGCCTCAAATGTAGGGATTAATTGGCATATGATAAGGAGAACCCTTATCACGTATTATGGTGAAAAACGCGATTTAGAAACACTCGATTTTCAATTGATGAGTGTCTACCAGAAGGGTCGATCGCTAGAAGTCTATTATGACGAAGTGAACAGACTTCTCTCTTTGATCGCAAACCAAATCAAGACCGATGAGAGATTCACTCATCCCGAAGCTTCAAAGGCCATGATAGAAACTTATAACAAGAAAGCAATAGACGCTTTTATTAGAGGTCTCGACGGAGATGTTTACAAGTTCATACGAAATTATGAACCAACGTCATTAGCCGCAGCATATAGTTATTGCATTTCATTCCAGAACTTGGAATGTCGTAAGATGCTAACAAGACCAAAACACGTTAACACACCCCTGTCAGCCCCCAGGAACCTCATACCATTGCCGATACCTCATCCACCACCGAGAATGTTCCAAAACCATTACAGACCAATGGTACCAAACAATTGTTGCAGTGTCTTGAAGTCAAGTGACTGTTTGTTTCTTGCGCTCCGCGTGCTTGAAGCTTTTTCTGGTGTTTTTGGATTCCTGATCTCCACGTGAGGCTGTTTCATTTGCTGTTTGGACTACTAGTTTCGCACTCTGAACTTTTGCTCCGATATCGACAAGCTTATCACTTAGTTTTCGCGGTTTGTTTCGTGCGGTTTATTATCGATTCGGCATCTTTGAGTTCGTGACGCTGTAAACGCAACATAATTTTACACAATCATTGGAGCTGTAAAGACGACATCACTACACATATACTAACATCCGATCCTGCGCCATCCTGTGACGGTTATACCACCAGTGATACAATCGAGTGTGCATGGCGGTTTAAAGACGATCCTACCAATATCAATTGATCATTTCGTGTGCGTGCTGCTTACAAAATGTCTATCATCTGTCCAGTATGTAAAGGTCCTCCGGACGACTCAATGTATATCTGCGCAGGATATTGCAGAAAAGCATATCACTGGGAATGTACTGGGCTTGTGAAAACCATTGTAAAGGAGATTAAGCGTCCGAATTCAACACTCATGTGGTTTTGCAAGGAATGTAAGGATTTTCACACACGAGGAAAACCGGCATTGATGGTGGAGGTTGCAAACCAGCTGGATGAGATGAAAAGAGAGCTCTTATTTGAGATTCAAAAGCGTTTCACCCGTAATGATCACTCCAACACATCTGAAAGGCCATTAAATTCCCAATTTACACCGGTCAATCGTCAAGTCGCACAACACACTCAGAACCAGCCCGACGCAGCCGGCAATATTTCCGTAAATGCGCCTAAACGTAGGCTTCTCAATCGCTCACCGTCGGAAAGCAATCCTGTCCCGCTATTAACTGGAACTGCTCAATGCGACACTCCCAGCCTTGCTGTTAAAACAGTACCACTCAAGGAACGAAAGAGTTGGCTATATCTAACGAGGATCGCACCAGATGTCACCGTTGAACAGGTGGAAGCTCTGGTAAAAAAACACGTTGGAACTGAAGACATAGCAGTTTATAGCCTTTGCCCGCGTCTCCGCGATCCCGCAACGATCTCATTCGTTTCCTTCAAGGTGGGTCCCCTTCTCATTGCAAGATAAGGCGCTATCACCTACGACATGGCCCAACGGATTGGTGTTTCGAGAGTTTATCGATCGTCGTCAGCCTGCACAGGATTTTTGGCGCCCGACAGAGCCGATTCTAACTCGAAGTCATCAGTCACCACAAACCATGGAGATACTCACACAAATGCCACACGATCCGGCCCCAAATCACATTACCACGACGCAACCAAAGAGTCCCGAGCCCACCTGTCTTCTTCATCACAACCGGCAACGGATGGGTCCGACGCTAAACTGAATATCTATTACCAGAATGTTCGTGGCCTCCGAACAAAAACAGCTGATTTTCGACTTTCGCTCACCGAAACCGACTACCCGATAATTGCACTCACCGAAACCTGCTTCACACTTCCCTCAACACTACTCTTCGGGTCCGATTACAATGTATATCGTACTGACCGCAGCGCCTTGAATAGCACACGTGAACGCGGCGGTGGTGTGCTTATCGCTGTCCACTCTTCATTTCCTTCCCGTGTTTGCTGTGTTCAAAACGAATCACTCGAGATAGTGTGGGTGAAGATTAGTATCACCGGCAAATCGTTATTCCTTGGTTGTGTGTACATTCCGCCCTACATGAGCAGAAACGATGTCACACTGAAGGGGCTATCCAAATGTATCGAAGAAATCTATGATTTGATGAAGGCGAACGATCATCTCGTACTGGTTGGGGATTTCAATGTGGCGCTTCGCGACTGGAATCATGACGGACCAATTTGGTGGACTACGCAGAACCACTACTTCATCGACGTAATCAAATTGCGACTGCTTGAGCAAAAAAATTTCACTAAAAACGAGTATTGTCGTTTACTTGATCTGGTTTTAGTTGATGACAATTTGGCTGATGCCACAACTGTTACTCCTGTCACTGGAAGCGAACATTTATTACTAGCAGATCGTCACCATCCGCCACTCCTTATTTATTTATCACACTGGACCTCAAATGTGACTGACGATACCTCAACCAACATGGATCGTCTTGACTTTAAACGTGCTGACTACGACCTACTCGACCACATTTTTACAAATGAAGACTGGAACGTTTTGTTCGACGAAAATGTATGTGTTGACGACGCAGTAAATATGTTTAATGCCAAAGTAAACAGCATCTTAAATGATCATGTCCCACGCCTCCAGAAGCCACATAAACCTCCGTGGTCGAATCGTACTCTACGCATTCTAAAAAAAAATAAAAAGGCAGCATTCCGACAACTTCATCGGCATAACTGTCCAACGAATAGACTGCGTGCCCATGATACTTCACGATGTTACCGTAACTACAATAGACTGCTATACAAACAGCATATCAGACGTACTCAACAAAATCTTCGGCGCCATCCTAAGGCTTTCTGGTCTTTTGAAAGCAAGAACCGCTCACAGACTTCCAAACCGGCTTCTATAACTCACAATGGTGTAACTGCAAAGAGTGAGTCCGACATTAGTGAAATTTTTGCGGAACGATTTCAAGAAGTATTCTCCGAACGTATCCTGGACTTCAACAAAATCAATGATGCCATATCGAACGTTCCGTGGAATATGATGAGCTTGTCGGTTATTACCTGTGATGAAGATGTCGTCCTTGAAGCCTCAAAAAAATTGAAAATGAATTATCATCCGGGCCCTGATGGCATTCCTTCTGTTGTTTTGAAACGCTGTATTGCGTCCTTGTTACCGTGTCTAGTTCGTCTATTTCAAATGTCATTTGCTCAATGTTCCGTTCCTGCTGTATGGAAAACATCTTGGATGATTCCTCTGTTTAAAAAAGGCGATCAACACCAGGCAACTAGCTATCGAGGTATCACGTCGCTCTGCTCCAATGCTAAACTTATGGAGATTCTGGTATATGAACAACTGATGAGAGCTGCAACCAGTTACATAACCGTTAATCAGCATGGTTTCACTCCAAAACGATCAACATCCACAAATTTAGTCGAATTTGTATCGGATTGTCTGACCGCAATGGATGACGGATTTCAGATGGACTGTGTTTACACAGATCTCAAAGCCGCCTTCGACAGCATATCTCACGATATACTGCTCGCAAAGCTCGAAAGGCTTGGCTTATCGGTGCCAATCCTGATCTGGCTCCGTTCATATCTGCAGGAACGTGTCTACCGGGTCAGCTTTGGGCAGTGTCGGTCTAGTGAGTTCACGAGCAGCTCTGGCGTACCACAGGGGAGCAACTTAGGGCCGTTGCTGTTCCTTATATATATCAATGACGTGTCACTCGTGCTTCCTGAAGGATCGTTTTTAATGTACGCTGACGATGTAAAGCTGTTTGTCCCGGTTCGTGTCTTGAACGATTGTGTTACGTTACAACATATTGTTAATTTGTTTAGTAACTGGTGTGATAGGAATTCTCTGTGTATATGCGTTGAAAAATGTGCAATAATGTCCTTCTCACGAGCAAATGTTCCACATCACGCTACGTACCACATTGGAACACAGTGTATACAAAGGCTAACCTCGATACGCGATCTTGGTGTCATTATGGACTCACGTTTAACATTTTTGCCACATTATGAGTCAATTATTAGTCGCGGTAACAAGATACTCGGTTTAGTTCGTAAAATTACAAAAGACTTCGACGACCCTGTTTGTATCAAGGCAATTTACTGTTGTCTCGTTAGATCCGTGTTAGAATATAACTCAATGGTGTGGTGTCCATATGCACAGAGTTGGCAGAACAGAATAGAGGCCGTCCAAAGAAAATTGACACGTTATGCGATTCGTGGACTTCAGTGGAGGGACCCGAACCAACTCCCTGAGTATCACTCCCGTTGTTTGCTGCTGGGTATTGAACCACTCTACATCAGACGAAGGAACGCCCAAGCCATATTTATGGCGGGACTCATAAAGGGTACAATAGACGCGCCAAGGCTTCTGGCAAAGACCGGCATACACACCCCTAGACAACTTACCAGGCAGCGTCCTCTCCTTTCTGTTAGTTTTAGACGGACGATGTATGGACAAAACGATCCCATTCAAGCTATGTCGCGTGTTTTTAATAGTTTAAGTGAATATTTCGACTTCCACGTATCCGTTAATGTTTTTTGCGAGCGACTTAGACATGTTCGTTAATTGGTAAGACTGTTTGAAAATCTGCTCTTGTAAACTTGTTAATAATGTTATGTTTAGCCGCTATGGCAGACATTGAATAAAGTAATAATAATAATAATAATAATATGAGACCACATTTTGTAACCAACCAACCAGTTCAGAACCATGCGAGAAATTTCACGCAGCGTCCAACTTGGAATCAACCAAATCAAACAAGACCATTCTTCCAACGCACAGGTTTTAATCAACCAAATTTCCGTCAAGATAGGCCGGAGCCTATGGAAGTAGATCGTTCAATAAGATCGCACCAGGTCAACTATGCAAACAGACCGAATTCATCTAATGTTCGGCCGTTGAAAAGGCAAAGAGCGTTTAACTTAGAAACATTCGCAGAAGAAAGAAACCGATACGAAGACGAAAGTGATAGCCAATCGTCTTACGAACGATAAATGAGGAATATAGAAAAGCAAGAAAAATTTAATGAAGCTTCCTGTAAAGCAGAGTTGAATTTTTTAGAATGAAATCGGCTTTGCATGGCTGGACACCAAATAAAAATTTTGATCGACACAGGATCCAATAAAAATTTAATTAATCCAAAACATGCAAAAATTTCGCATGACGTAACAAAACCTTTTCTAGTATCATCAGGAGGAGGAGATTTACTTGTCACGAAATATTCACAAGCTAAAATATTTGCCCCTTTTTCAGATGTAAACGTTAAATTTTATCATCTACAGGGACTGAAAACATTCGATGCTCTTGTCGGCTACGATACCATCAAGGAAATGGGAGCATTCATAGATGCCAAAAGAGACTATCTAATTATAAAAGATAATATAATACCCCTCTTACTATACCCATTACAGGAAATCAATAGGATCGAAATAAGAGACCAACATCTTAACTGCCATGAAAAGGAAAAATTGCATTCATTCCTTAACAAGTTTCAAGATTTATTTCAGCCACCTGACGAGATCGGTTCACAACTACCATTTACAACGAAAGTTGAAGCAACTATGTCAACCGATGACAACGAACCAGTTTACTGTAAATCATACCCATATCCCTTGTCTCTGAAACAAGAAGTGGAGACACAGATAAAAAAATTACTAAACAACGGTATAATTCGACCGTCAAGATTACCATATAATTCACCTGTTTGGATCGTACCCAAAAAAGCTGATGCATCCAACAACAAAAAATACCGACTTCTGATCGACTATAGAAAACTGAACCTAAAAACTAAAAGTGATAGATACCCCATCCCAGATACATCAACAGTTCTTTCCAATTTAGGAAACAATAGATACTATACCACACTTGATCTAGCAACAGGTTTCCACCAGATCCGTTTATCAGAAAAAGATATAGAGAAAACCGCTTTTTCAATTAACAACGGGAAATATGAATTTTTACGACTACCTTTCGGTCTAAATCACGCCCCTTCTATCTTTCACAGGGTCATGGATGATGTTCTTACGGAACACATTGGAAATATCTATCATGTTTACATTGACGACATAATAGTCTTTGGTAAAACATTCGACGAACATTTAAAAAACTTGGAAATTGTATTGAGCACATTACGTGAAGTCAAATTTTAGAATTCAACCAGACAAATCAGAATTTAAAAATACAGAGGTTGAATTCTTAGGATTCATCGTCTCAGAACAAGGCTTGAAACCAAACGAGAAAAAAATCGAAAGCATACAGAAATATCCCGAACCTAAAACCATACGAGAGCTAAGAGCATTCTTAGTACTCTCTGGTTATTTAAGAAGATTTGTTAAAAATTATGCCGCTCTGGCAAAACCACTAACAAAACTCTTAAGAGGAGAGGATGGGCAAGGCCACTGCAAAATCACGAAAAATCAATCAAAAAACTTTCCTATAAAATTTGATGAAGATGCCATACGCGCATTTAAAACTCTCAAAGAAATTTTATCATCCGAAGATGTTTTGGCATACCCTGATTTTAATCACGATTTTATTTTAACCACAGACGCGTCCGACAAAGCAATTGGAGCTATTCTGTCACAAAAACTCAATGGTATTGAGAAATCAATTACTTTCATATCCAGAACACTATCGAAAACAGAAGAAAACTACGCTACCAATGGAAAAGAAATGCTTGCTATAGTATGGGCTTTACATTCCCTACGCAATTACATTTACGGTGCTAAAATAACAATACTAACAGATCACCAACCTTTAACATATGCAATGTCGCCTAAAAATAACAACGCGAAACTAAAACGATGGAAAGCGTTCATAGAGGAACACAACACGAGCTACGCTACAAACCTGGTAAAGCTAACGTTGTAGCGGATGCGCTTTCGAGAATCCAAATTAACTCTCTAACACCAACACAACATTCCGCTGATGATGATAGCAGTGCATATATACTGTCTACTGAAGCCCCCATCAACGCTTTTCGTAACCAACTAATTTTTAAAACATCTAGCAATTCATCATATGAAATGATCACGCCGTTTCCAAAATTTAAAACGCATATTTTCTGTGAACCAGAATTTACTAACCAATATTTAACAGACAAACTAAAAAGATTCCTCAACCCAAACATAATTAACGGTATACTAACTGACGAAGTCACCATGGGTCATATTCAAGAAGTGTATAAAAATTTATTCAATCCGAAAACAATGCGATGTAGATTTTCTCAAATACAAGTTGAAGATTTAACGAACGAAGAAAGACAGCTAGATGAAATTAAAAACATTCATAATTTTGCACATAGAAATTCAAAGGAAAATTCATTGCAATGCATTAAAAAGTTTTATTTTCCAACAATGAGAAAGGTAATAGAATCATTTGTTAAAAATTGCGAAATTTGTAAAACGGAAAAGAATGACAGAAAACCTCAAGAGTTTATACATATAAAAACTCCAATTCCCAGATATTCAGGTGAAATCGTTCACATTGACATATTTGCGTATAACTCAAATTTACTGTACCTTTCATCAGTAGATAAATTTTCCAAATTTCTTAAAGTAAGATTCATCAAATCAAAATCTATTGCAGATATAAAAGAAGTAATGCAAGAACTCTTATATGATTGGAATTTGCCCAAGCAAATTGTAATCGATAATGAATGCACATTTGTTTCAAATGTCATAGAGCAAATGATTAAAAACCTAGGTATAACTATTTTCAAAACTCCAGTCAATCGATCGGAGACAAATGGTCAAATTGAAAGATGTCATTCAACAATTCGTGAGAAAGGGAGATGCATTAAGGCATTAAATCCAGATATTACAGACAAAAATTTAGTGAAACAAGCTGTATACAAATATAATAATACAATTCATTCCTTTACGAATGAGACGCCCAAGAACGTATACATTGGAGAACAGTCGGAAGAAATGTCCTTTAGAGACAGAGACTTGATAAGAAAATCATAAAACTATTTGAAGAAAAAAATGAAAAGATGCAAGATGAGAAATATAAAGATTACGAACCAAACCAATACGCGTACGAAAAGAGGAAAACGAATATTAAACGCGATAGTCGTTTCAATATGGTAAAGGTTAAAGAAAATCATCCAACGTATATAATCGACACACATAACAGAAAGATTCATAAAGAAAATCTAAGAAATCCTACTTATTGATAATATTCATTCTTATCATTTCAGTTTATTCCTTATCGCTATCTCATCGATAGAATCAAGTAAAATTAAGATACATGATGTAACAAATAATTCTCTTGTAATCATTCCATTGGGGAAAGCTAAGATAAGAATAGGATATGTTAGAACGGTACATCCGATTAATATAGAAGAACTAAATGACTTTGTTAATAACGTAAGCACCATTAACAAAAACGATTTAGATAACCAATCCCTCGGCAAGCTAACAGAAATTAAAGTCATCAAATTAAAAGAAACGTTAGCCAAGATTAGGAAAACTATAAAAAGACAGAAACGCTGAGATACGGTTGGTCAAGTATGGAAATGGATCGCCGGCAGCCCAGATGCAGACGACTAGAGAATCGACTCTGTGGCTGTCGACGTGCTCTCGGTGATTGCCGCGCTCAACCAGCTGAAATGCTCCTACTCCCCTGGTCCCGACGGCATTCCCTCCTCAGTGTTGATCCAGGCCAGGGGAGCACTCGCCCCAATCCTCGCCCGGCTGTTCGCTCGGTCGATCAGGGAAGGTTGTTTCCCCACTCTGTGGGCCTCTGCCTGGATGGTCCCTATACACAAGAGGGGTTGTCGTACGTCCCCCTCTAACTACCGAGGCATCTCCCTCCTTTGTGCCGTTTCTAAAGTCCTCGAGTCTCTCATCCACTCTGCTATCCTTCCCCTCGTGCACCCTATTATCCCGCCATCCCAGCATGGTTTCATGCCAAGACGCTCTACTGTCACAAACCTATCATCCTTCTTGCTCGACCTGTACCCGTGTCTGGCTGCCGGTGGACAGGTAGATGTCATCTACACGGACTTCAAGGCGGCGTTCGACTGCTTGTCCCACCGGCTACTATTGGCCAAACTTGAGCGTATGGGTTTCGGGGGGGCGCTCCTGCGCTGGCTCCAGTCCTTCTGAACGGAACGGACGTACAGGGTCAGGGTCGGGGAGTCCCTCTCGGACCCGTTCATCGGCCATTCTGGAGTGCCGCAGGGGAGTGTCTTGAGTCCCCTCCTTTTCTCACTTTTCATCTCGGATTGCGTCAGCACTCTCCCCCCGGAAGGATGTCTGTTGTACGCCGATGATGTTAAGTTTTATCTTCCTGTGTCCTCGTCTAACGATCTCCTTTCCTTGCAAAAGTACGCGGATGCCTTCTCAGATTGGTGCCTCTCCAACGGTCTTGTCCTTTGCGTGGCGAAATACTGTGTAATCTCGTTTGGCCGTTCCTCTGGCAAACTATTGCACAGCTACTACCTCAGCGGCCTGTCACTTCCTCGTGTGACTGTTGTCAAGGATCTCGGGGTGTGGTTGGACGACCGGCTGGCTTTCGGGGCGCACCTCGACTCAGTCGTCGAGCGCGCCAGCAGGTTGTTGGGAGTCATCACGCGCATGGCGTCGGAGATTCGCGACCCCCTCTGCCTGAGGGCGCTGTACTGCTGCTGGGTGCGGCCGATCCTAGACTACGCGAGCGTTACCTGGTCTCCCGCTGGCGTCACGGCGGCCGATAGGTTGGAGAGGGTGCAGAGGAAGTTCACGCGTGTTGCCGTCAGGCGATTCCTGAACGACCCCTCCGCGTCCTTGCCTCCTTACCCGGCTCGGTGTCGCCTGCTGGGACTGGTTAGCGTCAAAGACCGCCATTGTCATGCACGCTCGTTACTGATCGCCAACATCCTTCATGGCAACATGGATTCTCCCAAGCTTCTTGCAGCCATCCCTTTCTATGTCCCATCACACAGGTTGCGCGTCCGTCCTCCTCTCCATATTCCCACTTGCCGGTCTCTGTTTGCCCAGAGTGACCCTTGGCTGCGTGCTCTGTCGGACTTTAGCGCCGTTGGTCATTTGTTTGACCACAACACGTCCTCTGTTAGTTTCCGCACTCGTCTCTTGTCCACTACTTCCTAATCACGTTCCTTTCTCCCCTCACACTTCCCCCATTCTTTCCCTCTGTATAGTCCTTGTATGTCCGTTAGGTTTTTAAGACAGACTTTGTATAGCCCGCGTGGCAAACAATTTTAAAATATAAATAATAATAATAATAATAATAATAATAATCAACAGTACCATGAACGAATTGATACACCAAAATAACAAACAAGTAATGTTTAATGATGGAATGAATAGCCGCTTACAAGCCATAATCTACGTAGTACACAACGCAATGCAAGAACAGGAAAAGAGTTATAGAGTACATGAAACAGAAATCAACCAATCGATAAAAATGTCGCACATAAACACTCTACAAGATCAAATAGAAAAAATAGAAGAAGCTATGTCGCTGACGGAAATGTAGGCAAATAAAAATCTATCCAAAATAAGCGCTAGTAAGGAAAATGCATGTACGCAGCAAAACCAAGCAATGCTTGGCACGCCGACAACGGCGCATACAAATGTAGGAAATATGCATATGCTGGTAAAAAGTCGCCGACAGCGGTGACCAACACGGCCACATACATGTAAGCAATTATGTCGACTAAGGAAAATTTGTCAATCAGAATTACTATATAAGAATCGATAATTGAACCAATAAATCAGTAGTTGATGAAAACCCAAATAGTTGACTACTCTTGGAATTCTCCAACATTGCCCTCAAGTCGGTGTTCAATACGCCTGTCTCGAGGAGTGCTCCGAGGTTAATCTTCGTGTGCACAACAAATGGTAGCTCCAGAGAGGACTTAACCCCTCACAACGGAGAATTCCTACACATTGCGCCCCGCTCCGAGGTTAAGCTTCGTGTGCGTCGCACCAAAACTCCGAGGTGAATCCTCGTGTGTTTGCAACACGGCAAGTACCGCTCCGAGGTGAATCCTCGTGTGCACCACAAGCCGCATCGAGAAAGAACGCAAGAACTCCGAGGTAAATCTTCGTGTGTTCACAACACGGCTAACCGCTCCGAGGTTAACCCTCGTGTGCACCACCAGCCCAGCGTTCCATCGAACAACGGTTGAGGAGCGACGGACGGTCGCAGGTAACGGACGGTTGCCCAGCCGATATCGGAAACGCCCAACGCACACCAGCTCAAGGGTTGGCGCAAGACGTCAGCTCCCGGCGGTGAGAAGCGAGGAAAGCAGAGCCGGAGCGCGCAAGCTCCCGGCGTGATATTGGAGATAGACGCACACCAGCTCAAGGGCCGGCGCAAGACGCCAGCTCCCGGCAGTGGAAGGCGAGGAAGGCAAGGTCGGAGCGCGCAAGCTTGGCCTGATCAACTCTGCAAGGCAAGCAGAACGGACGTTTGGAAGCCGCGGACGATCACCCCAGCCTGACCTACATTTCGGATCGACGGACGGTCGCGACCGCCGTAGCAGGTGGTAGGTGGTAGCTCCGCGCACCAGCCAAAATATAGTGCAACGCTCCACAAGTGCAACAGTTAGAAGTGCGTAAAAGAGACGGAATTTTAGTGCGACAAAGTGAGCGCGAAAGTAAAAAACAGTGGTCAGAAGCGGCGTCTGACAAAAATACACGGCGACATAACGCAAAACGTGTAAAAAACATTCCGCCGAAACATTAACAGTGAAGCCAACGAGTAGCCAGAAATCAGTGCCAGATCAGCAAGTTTACCAGCAGTGTGTGCGACGAGGTGCGTGCCCAGCAACTCCAGGACAGCGAATGAGGAAGCAGGTAGCAGCGTCAGCAGCGAGGAAGAGAGCGCGCAAGCTGACGGCATCGGAAACGACGGACGGTCGAACCCCATCAGCTCAAATGCCCTCCACGATCTGATAGATAACATGACGTTGCTCAATCAGGGAGAGTATCTCAACGATCAGAGACTCTTGAAAGATCTTGTTGCTAGGCTGCCGGTCGATTTGAGGAACAAATGGTTATCCGATTCCCTTCTGGAAGAGGCAAAACCAAAGACACTTATAAAATTTGCGGAGTGGTTAAAACCAACAGAAGATTTAGCAACGCTATTGGTAGCGAACGAAGGAGGGTTCAAAAGTAGTACCCAGCACGTGAATCCGCTTCACGCACAGGGCAGAATCAACCAACGAGGAAAAAAATGCATGCTATGCGGTCTTCCCCATGACACGCTGCATTGCAAATATTTAAATGGCAAGACAGTCGGTGAGAAATTGCGCACACTGTCACAAAACAACATTTGTACCAATTGCTGTGCACTTAAAAATCACAACGCACAAAATTGTCGGCTACCCCCACAATGCAGGGTATACGGGTGTGGGAAAAAAACATAACACCGCCCTGCACAGGAATGAAACCGCCGAGTGGCAAGCGCGAGAGGCTCCGCGCAGAGTGAATCACCACCACGGCAGGCATCAGCTGTTCTATCAAATTATCCCTGTAAGCCTACGAGGCAACGGTAAAACAGAGCACACATACGCTTTCATCGATCCCGGTTCTTCTACCAGTCTGATTTTAGATAGCGTAAGGGAAAAATTGAATATCATCGGGCCAAAAAAAACACTAACTTTGTCGTGGACTAACGGAAACGTTCAGGAAGAATCAAATAGCCAAACGATTCACCTGAAGCTCGAGGGCACAAATAAACGCGCTTTCGATGTAAAGGGTCTACGAAGTGTGAAGGAACTTGATCTTCCGCTGCAAACAATTGACAGTAAGGAACTTAAAAAGAAGTACAAGCACTTACGCGGGCTGAACTTTGCGGGATATAAAAATGCAATCCCCACAGTTTTACTTGGATTGCCGCATTCTTACCTTGCGCATGGATTTGACTTCCGCGAGGGTGAAGAATATGAGCCGATTGCTCAAGAAACCCGACTTGGGTGGGTAATATTTGGAGGAAGTGACGCAAAAAGGGATGACTGTAATTTATTTACAATCATGGAAAAAAAGGAAGAAGAAGAAAAAGCAATGAAGCAAGTTATGTGCTGTTACTTTTCGACCGAGGAGTTTGAGGTTAAACCTGCTCCCAATAAAGTGCCAAAACAGCTCGAAAGAGCGTCACAAAGAATGGCAAAAAATGAAGTAAAATTTGAGGAAATAAGACCAGTGCACACAGTAAAGACGCTAGAAAGAAAAGACTGGAGCGTCATTAACGTTGACTGGTGCTCCGACTGGAACAAGCTCAAACGAGCATTAGCAATAGGTATGAAATATATTGAATGGCTAAGAGCGAAAGCAACAAGATCGAACTTTAGTGCAACGATCACTACCGATGACCTAAACAATGCAGAAGTTCTTCTTCTGAAGAAAACCCAGTGGGAACATTATACCACGGAAATGACACAGCTTTCATTACAGACCCCGATTAGCAACAATAGCTCGATTCGCGGTCTTTGCCCAATACTGGGAGACGAAGGAATAATGAGATCAAAGGGTAGATTAGAAAACGTAGCCTTCTTGAGGTACGATACAAAAAATCCCATCATCCTCCCTAAAGGGCACCACGTAACTAACTTAATTTTGGCCAGATACCATCAAAGATATATCCATCAAAAGACAGAATCTGTATTAGCAGCTCTACGTCAAAAATACTGGATAATCGATATACGAGCAGCTTTGAAACATGTCGTAATGAAATGCCAGTTTTGTAAAATAACAAGAGCTAAACCGACACCACCAATGATGGCAGACTTGCCAGAGTGTAGAACCGCTGTGTATCAGAAACCATTCACTCATACAGGAGTTGATTACTTTGGTCCTTTATTAGTGACAATTGGAAGACGATCAGAGAAAAGGTGGGGCGTGGTATTTACGTGTCTTACGACCAGAGCCATCCACATCGAAATTGCGTCTGATCTTAGTTCCGACGCATTCATACGCTGCCTTAAAAATATGCAGCATAGAAGAGGAAAAGTGTCCTCGCTATATAGCGATAACGGCACCAATTTCGTAGGTGCTGATAATGAATTTCGACGACTTCAAGGAAGATGCACCTCCGAGAGCATCAATTGGATTTTCAATCCTCCAGGCGCACCCCACTTTGGTGGCTCGTGGGAAAGAATGGTAGCCGAAATAAAAAGTCTTCTTCCGATCGCCGACAGCTACAGGGAGGACGTGCTTAGAGCCGTCTTGACAGAGATAGAATTTCTGACTAATAACAGGCCTCTAACGCATATCCCATTGAATAGAGAAGATGACGAGCCTTTAACACCTGCTCATTTCTTGCTAGGCTGTTCCGGGGAAGCTGAACCAAACATTTCAGACATCACGAAAGCTGAAGCAACCAGATCTGACTGGAAAAAGGCGCAAGCAATTGTGCAGGAATATTGGAAACGGTGGATAACAGAGTATCTTCCGAAACTCTCCAAACGGGAAAAGTGGAGAGACCCCGCCAAGCCATTGGCCATAGGTGACGTTGTTACCTTCCCAGACGAGCAACGAAAGGGAAGGTGGATCAAGGGCATAATTTGCGAGGTATTCAAGGGAAAAGATGGACAAACGCGCTCAGCGCGCATTAAAGTAGGAAAGAGTGAGATTACCAAGCCCACCGTGAAACTAGCGGTACTAGAGGTTCGGGGCGATAAGAGCTTTCGGCCAGCAGAAAAACATATTAGCTTCAAAGGAACTAACTTTACCAAGACTGTCGATCGCGCAGTGAAAAAGAAAACCGAAAATTTGCACGACCCGCGTTGGGGGAAGAAGCGAAGCCTTGATATAAAGGCAATCCAAAGCAGGGACGCTGATCTTACAGCCAACAGTAAAAACAAGAAGCAAAAAATATCAATTCGACCCGGTCACGGAAGCGCAGCAAGTAGATTTCGTTGTTGAGATAAATCTGTCCCAGGACTGCAAAATTCAAACAAGAACACTTGAAATACTCCCAACATTCAAGGGAAAGTTTGAAACGTTCAGAACGTATTTCAAACCATCACGTGAAGATCTATCCGACAAAGCAAAAGAAGAGAGAAAAGAAGAGGAAAAAGGAGATAATGTAACGCTTAAGATAATTATAACATGCATTATTGGCACAATTTGTGTCGCAATTATAGCGGCATATGTAGCTATCAGGATGAAAGAAAGAGCGAGCCATACTTTAGACCCACCACCCTTTAGGCCCACTGAACAACACGAATTGTAACCCCTCTGCGAGGAATTACGGGGGCGGGGATGTCGCTGACGGAAATGTAGGCAAATAAAAATCTATCCAAAATAAGCGCTAGTAAGGAAAATGCATGTACGCAGCAAAACCAAGCAATGCTTGGCACGCCGACAACGGCGCATACAAATGTAGGAAATATGCACATGCTGGTAAAAAGTCGCCGACAGCGGTGACCAACACGGCCACATACATGTAAGCAATTATGTCGACTAAGGAAAATTTGTCAATCAGAATTACTATATAAGAATCGATAATTGAACCAATAAATCAGTAGTTGATGAAAACCCAAATAGTTGACTACTCTTGGAATTCTCCAACATTGCCCTCAAGTCGGTGTTCAATACGCCTGTCTCGAGGAGTGCTCCGAGGTTAATCTTCGTGTGTACAACAAGCTATGTTGACAGCGAAGCATGGTATACCCAGCAGCAAATTACTTTCTATGGAAGATTTTGATAAAATAGATGCATTTCTAGCAAACAATGGCATGCATTATGCAACGGCAGAAGAAATACTCTTACACGCATCAGCACAGATGGCAATTAACAAGACACATGTGGTATATATCCTTAAGTTTCCCAGGTACTACACACAAACATACGAGTACGAATAAATCGATTCAGTAATAAATAATGGAAAAAGGATAATACTAAAAGAAAATCATGTCCTACGTAACGAAACACATGTGTTAGAAACCAAACGACCATGCGAACAAAAGACAAGTTTCTATTTGTGCGAAACCACATTCCTACAACAGACGACAGAATGTATAAGTGATCTTGTACAGGAAAACGATTCCGAGTGTCCCTATGAGAAGGTTTACGCGAACGGTATCATCAAACGTATAGGCGATACGAACATCTTCATCAATGATGCAACCGCAAAAATATCATCAGACTGCAATCGTTTGAATCAGTTCATCAATGGATCATACGTCATACAGTTCCAGGATTGTAATGTACTTATTAACGGTGAACTCTTTTTCAACGCAGAAGTAACGATCAATTCATTGGCTTATCGATCTACCATCGGCTTGTCCATCAAAGAAAAATCGATTAGAGATATACCATCATTTGAATACGTCAGCAACCTCACCTTAGCACAACGGAAAACATTACAAGACATCAAGCTAGAAAGCAATTCGTTCTCATGGAAACTTAATCTTTTCGGTTCAACTAGCGGATTGACGATCATCATATGCATAGCAGTAGTCGCATTTTTCTGTCTTTCCAGAAACCGACAAACAGGCGTCAGAATTCAGGTCCCGACGGCAACCGGATCAACAGACATCCCTCAACCACCGTCAGCAGTCTTCATAAGCACCCCCGCCACCTTCCAAACCATCCAGAAGACTTTGCGGACAGAGTAGCTAAGAGGAGAGGAGTTAGCACGCCGCCACAGTTAGCACGCCGCCACCTGAACGCGACACCAGCCATGCGCAGACGACTTCTGAACAGGACACCAGCCATGCGCAGACGGCTTCCGAACGAGACACCGCTGCACGTGGAGAACCAACGTGACCCAGCTCAGGCAGTTAGGCATTGCAGGGCACACAAAAAGTTAGTCTTAGTTTAGCATTCAAAGGGAATAGATTGCCTAGTTTAAGTTTAGCCAATAAAGATATTTTTTTTTATACCTGAATAGATAGAAGAAAAATTAACTGTACTTTAGCCATATTTTGCCGACGAAGTCAAGTGAATACGATTTTCAAACAACGTGACACCGCCATGATAGCTAATTCGGAGAAAGGTTTTGCGATCGTGTGAGATGCGAGGTACAAACCAAAATATTCCAGACCGCAAGAGAAAAAAGTAAAATGTTGGCTTTGTGGTGGAGGACATTTTAGACAAAATTGGCCGAAGAAGTACCACAAATGCCCAAGATGTCACATTATAGGGCATAAAGAAAGTTTTTGCGCATCAGCCCAACGATGGCGCAATAATCGAAAACGCTGTATAAAAACTGTTTTCGTGAACACGGTGCAAAGTGGTCGTCGTTTTCATGTGAATGTAATGCTAGATCACACACCAGTGTCAATGATGGTGGACACCCCGCTAGGCGCACTTGCATGCAAAACGTCCTCACTTTGTGTCACCCTGGCCTCGGGCCTGTGTAAAGTGAGGACGTTTTTGTATGGGATGAGGACGTTTGAGGACGTTCGAGCAGTCGAAAAATCGGGCAAATGTGGTTGTGTGAGTGAGGCTACACAGGCAGCTTCGTAAGCATGTATTGGTGAGGTACCACGGCTTGTATATGTAGTTGTGAAATATGCAGTTTCTTTCGACAAGCAAAGTAAAATCCATTTTTTTTATTCAATTCCGAAGAATTTTGCCAAGTTTATTTTTCAATATAATATGTGTTTATATCTAAACCCACACGAGATTCTACGCTTTCTGCCTTTCACTGCGCCGATACGGCGTTGCTGGTGACCGTCGACGCTGCTTCCACGAAACTTCCGCTCTTCAGGACGCCTTGCCACACGTCGAACTGTTGATCACTACAGTGACCTGAACTTTTCTTTTTCCAATTGTTCAGAATCATGCGCTTTGAACCACCTAATTAAACAGTACACCGCTGACGAGGGCGTTCGCTCCGATGAGTATTTTCTGGTCAAACTTGATGAATGATGAGAACACACGCGATCTACATGTTCCGTGTTTTTCTTAAGACTGGCGCTGTCAGATACGCGGCTGTGCGTAGACCGCTCTGTGCAGACAAGGCCGGCTACGTTTATATCGCTAACGGGTTGGATCGAGTAGGCCGTTGAAACTCAGGAGAGCAAGACAGACTGCACCAGCTTATGGGTCAACAAGAGATAGCAAGCATTAAATCTCGTTTACAAGTTCAAAGTGTAGGCGAGGTGGGGTCGTGGGCTTGAGGATCTTGTTTGAAAGTGCTCGAAATCGCCTAGCGGGACGGTCGCTGAAATAAACATCATCTGTATGGTGCAAGATGGGCAGGCCGACGCTGAGGCCGAGGAAATAAATGCCAGATCAGCGTCCGGTAATCTTTTGCAGATATTGGGTGAATTCCAATGCGAAGTCACGATTGGACGTCAGCAGCTGCAGTGTTTAATAAGAGTAGCGAGTTGCAATCTGCTTTTGTTGGTTTTTCTCTCTGAGGAAATAAGCTTAGGCGAGTTAACTGCGAAAACATCTTTATTCTGACGGAGTTCATGAGCGACTGACTGACAAGCATTAACGTTCGTTTAACTGTCAAGATTGGCTGCCAAAATTGTTTTGGAATTTCATTGTTATGGAACGTTATCCAACAGTTGGGAACGGACATTATGGACAAATTTGGTCTATGGGATGTCCCGCTATCATCGGTCTGCAACCAGATAAACGCCTTGCAGGATGCAGATGCGGGTTTAAAAAGTCGTTCCCGGCACTTTTCGCACCGAAGCTTGGGTATTCCGTTAAGGCAAATATTAGTTTGGTCCTTAAGGAAGGAGCCAATCCAATATTCCGTCCAAAAAGGCCAGTGGCTTATGCCATGCTACACGCAATGGAAGGAGAGTTGTAGCGTTTAGAGAGTGAAGGCATAATCACTCCCGTCGAGTATTCTGAATGGGCGGCGCGAAGGCGAATGGAACCATCAGAATTTGCGGTGATTACTCGACCGGGTTAAATGAAGCACTGATGTCGCACCAGTACCCCTTACCGCTGCCAGATGAGATATTCGCTAATTTAAGCACCTGCTCTACTTTCAGACAGATAGACCTTTCCGATGCCTTTCTACAGGTAGAAGTGGCAGAGCAGAGTCGCGAGCTACTCACTAACCGTTATACCGAATAACCGTATAACCGTTTGTCACCAGGAGTTAAGGCAGCCCCGGGAGCTTTCCAGCAGCTCATTGATACAATGCTCGCTTCTTCTTCTTCTTCTTCTTCTTCGTCGAGGATTTACCCCAGTACGGCTACCGAATCCAGCTTCCTGGGCCTTCACTAGCTACCCTGGGGATGTAGACCTCTAAAAGGATTAAGGACCAGCTGCTAAGGCTATATGTCCTGATTTTCTGAGCGTCTGTCTAACTTTTAAGGACGAGTCTCCTTCTGAATAATGTTCTATCTGTATGGTTCAATCTTTCTGTTATGATATGTATCCCTTCAATCAGGCTTGTATCTGTCATTTCTGCCTTTCGTTTATAGTTGCTGATTAAGCACTTCAAAGACCTTCCCGGTTGATAGTTGGGCTTGCCAGCTATTTCTTTCTGGAAGCGGGGCTTGGCCCAGGCCTTATACCGGGCGTACTCGGTGGTTGATTGTGGAGGAGAGGGAAGGTCCTATGCTATTTCTGTTGCTTAATCTAGAATTTTATCTTATTTTCTACTATAAACTTATACACTTTTTTCATATAACGTGTGTCCTTTTTCTTGAAACTCTTTACAAATGTTTCTATAGTAATATCGCAGTTTTGTCTTTCTAATCTATACTTATCACATTCAAACACTTTATGCCTGCCCGTCTCAGGTACGTCACAGCTATCACAGTTCCCAGTATCCACAATTTTCATTTTGCTTAGCCAGATCTTGCTATAGTCATGTCCTGACAAGAGTCTATTAAACCAATTTATTTCCTTGGCCGTTAGTTTTAGTTTGTGGTGCCATGTTTTTTCCTCCATTCGATTCTGTAGTGTGTAGAAAGTTTTGCCCTTCATGGCACTGGTCTTTGTATACCAATCGTTTGCTTCGTGCCACATTCTTTGCTTTAGTTTATAGATTACATCCTTTAGTCTGCCTTGGTTTTGTAAGTCGTTACTGCTCAAAACTCCCTTTTTTGCTAGACCATCCGCTATTTCGTTTCCTTCTATTCCCACATGGCTGGGTATCCATTGGATGCTTGCCCTGGTATACACACAGTTATGTAGAATGTTTGCTATCATTTCCTCTACAAAATTGACTCTTGTGGCCTTACGCAAGATCCAGCATGCTACTAAGCTATCTGTATATACGATTGGCTGGAAAATCTGTTCTGCTGCGGCGATTTCCAGGGCCTTTTCTATGGCAATAAGCTCAACTGTTCCTATTGCCACATCATTCGTGAGATTGTATGCTAGCTCTTTGGTTTCCTGCTTTTCTGGGAGTTGTATGTATATTCCAATACCGCATCCTGATTCCGTGATGCTGCCATCTGTGAAAATGGCTGGGAGGTTTGGATCTCTTTTCCCCATGTGTTCGATGCAGGTTTGTTTTAACGCCAGGGTATTAACCTCCTTTTTGCTGCCTATTAGTCCCGGTATTCGACTTACAATCTCAATATCACAGTTTTTCAGGTCGTTGTACCTTACTTTGGGGATCATCTTCATGAGGTCAATATTCTCAAGGACTGCTTGCTCCTGTGCTGAGCGCCGTTTCCTAATGGTTGCCTGTACCACTTTTTCCAGCTGTTGTTCGTTCGGCTTTGAATGAGCAAACGTTTTGACCATTTCTTTTGCTACATGAAATTTCCTTCGTATTGATGAGGGGATTTCTGCTGCTATTGCCATCAGCGTTTTGATCGGGGTGGTTCTTGTGCATCCCGTCACTTTCCGAAGCGATTGGTGTAGTACTTTATCCATTTTGACTAGGTTTACTTTACTAGCATTATTTACCATTGCCACGCCGAATTCCATTGTTCCTCTAATTATGGCCCTATGCACTTGGATCGCCTTACCTGGGTTGATGTTGTTTCGTCTATTGCAAATCATCTTGATTATATTAAGTTTGCTTTGTGCTTTCTGTACTGAATTTTCTATGTGATTTACAAATTTTAGTTTTTGGTCTATGGTCATGCCCAAGAACATGTGTTCCCTTGTCTTGCTGATTTTATGCCCATTTATCATCACCTCTATGGCAGCCTCGTCTTTTGGGAAGGTCATTAATTTTTTTTTTCTGTATTTATCTCTAGTTCTAGCCATTTAATCACTTCCATAAAGGCGTGAAGTTGTTTTGTGAGCTCAATCTTTACTGCCTGGGGATTGCCAGACGCAATTATGGCAAAATCATCCGCATACTGTATGAGTCTTATTTTGCCTCCATTGTTACACAGATGACACTGGTTCGTGTATACGTTGAAAAGGGTAGGGGATAATACGTCCCCCTGAGGGAGTCCGTTTCCTACCATTCTTATAACTGTCCTTTCGCCCACTGAAATTTGTAGTCTTCTGTTGGTCAAAAAGTCCCCAATCCATCTTATCGTCGTTTCCGGGACCATAGAGGATTGTAGAATTTTAGTAAGCTTCAGCGTGTTCACACTGTTGTAGGCATTTTTGACATCTACAAAAATGATGCCAGTGCATTTACCCTCCCTATTGTTTTTGAAGACTTTGTTGATCAACCAGTTAGTGGCGCTCGTGATGGACCTGTTTTTCCTAAAGCCAAAGGAGGTACTTGGGATTATCTCGTATTTCTCCAGAGTTTCCGTCAATTGGTCTAAGACTGCCGTGTTCTAGATTTTGGTCAAGGTTGGCAGCAGTGCTATTGGTCGGTAGTTTTGTAGTAGAGTCGGGTCTTTACCCGGTTTATTTATTGCTACTATTTTAATTGTTTTTAGTTGCTTTCCAACCTTACCTTGCCTCCATTTGTTGTTGAGTTGCTCTTAGATGTATTCCGCACATTGATCATTAATCATTTGGAGCATTTGGTATGTTACTTGGTCCACTCCTGGGGCAGTGTTCTTTTTTTTCCCCAGTATGGCCTTCCACTTCTCCAGATCTAGAATACTCTCCTCGTGGATCATGGAGGATGTTTTTAATTTTCCTGTTCCGGAAAATTTATTTTCATGAATTCTTTGGCTATGTCTATATTGTTATGGACCATGTTCATAGTGTTATCTTTATACCTGTGTCCTTTACATTTGGCTATCAATTGCCATAGTTCTCTGCAAGACGTTTGTGCGCCAACCTTGTCTAACCATTTTTCAAAATTTTTGGTTTGGTTAATCTTTTTGAGGTATCGGAATCTTGCCACTCTTTTCTTAAGTTCTATGTGGTTGTCAAGGCTTCGGTCTTTGCTGAAACTCTTTTGGGCTTCTTTTTTGTCTTTCCAGGCCTGTTCTACTTGCGTATTCCACCATGATTTCGGAATAAGCGTAGTTACTTTGGTGTTATTTTTCCTTATTCTAATAATGTCTTTGGTGATTTTACTCAGGCTACACTGCTCTGTGCACCTCATGCTCTGCACTTGTTCGGCCATTTTTTCTAAATTTAATATCACAGATTTATTTGCTTTACATGGTTTAGCTATGTTTATGGAAATTACCCTATGCCCACTAGCACCAACATGCATATCGGTCACCGTTCTCTTAGTCACCGGGAGAGTTGCTGTCGTAATCACCGTCAGGTCTATGGCAGAGTTTTGTTTTGAGCGATCCGGGTTGATGTATGTCGTTTCCTTATTATGCACGAGGCTGAGGTCTGTCTCGTCGATTTCCTCAAGAAGGTACTTTCCTCGCGCGTCTGAGACAGTGTTGCCCCATGCCATGTGATGGGCGTTGAAGTCCCTCGTTAGGATTGCCGTCTTGTGCTTCGATGCGGTGACGCTATTTAAAATCTGTCTTATGGTGCGCTTAAATGTAGCTATTGGTGTTCTAGGGCTGACGTACACGGACATCACTATCATGTCCAGTTCCTTTATTATCACCGTGGTAACCTGTACATGATTATTCGATCGTACCGCTCCTAGCGGTCTTTCGGATTTGTAACATTTTTTTATGGCTATGGCCGTACCACCATACCCGTCTTCCCGATTGTCCGTGATTAATGCGTATCCAGGCATTGTACAATTGTTATTGGGACTTAGCCATGTTTCCTGTAGGCACATAATGTCCGCATTTTCTTGCATTGCCAGTCTCAATATTTCGTCTTTGTTCGCCCTCATTCCTTGTACGTTTGCTTGCAATAAATTAAATTTAATTGCATAATATTAAACCAAACCTCCGTTCGGTGTAATTTTCTTCTTCTATCCTTTCTACTACGTTGAGACTGGTAGGCTTGATTTGTGTTATCTCAATCGTTGCTTTCATTTCTCGCTTCCTCATCTGCGGAGTGGAAGATCATATCCTCCACATCCGTCAATGTTACCTCCTCAATTATCTCTTCCCTACTGGGAGAGGAAGTTAGATCTACATTGTATGTTTCAATTATCTTTTTCGGTGTCTGTGTTTCTGTAACTTTTTCGTTCTGTGTTCTAATTTTAGTATTTTCTGTAATTTTTTGTGTGTTTTCTTTTGTCTGTGTTGGTGGTTGTATATTTTCTGTGGGTGTGGTCTTGTCTTTAGCGTATGTGTTCTCGGATTCATGTGTTTTGTCGTGTAGGTTCTCTTTCGGTTTTAGTTGGTGTGCATAGCTGTTCGCTTTTGTGTATATTTTCGGGATCATGGGGCATGTTTCTCGTCTGATTTTTTTGGCGATTGCATATGGTACTTTTTTTATCGTTTTAATTTTTTGGATCTCGCATTCATCCACATATACTGGGCAATCTCGGTCCAGCGTGTGATGCTTGTCTCCACAGGATACACACTTAAGCTCCGTGCATTCATCATTGTGTGACGTCATGCTACATCTAGCACATGTTTTCTCTCCCCTGCACCTTTTTTTTGTGTGTCCCAGCCGCATGCACGTGGTGCATCTCATCGGTCTCGGAATATATTGTTCGACCCTGACCGGGTAAAGCCCAAACTCTACCTTCCTAGGCACGCGTGATAGCTTGAAGGTGATGATCGCCATTTTGGTGTTGACAATCTCTCCATCTCTGTTCTTTCTTTTCATAATGGCTACTTCGGAGACCATTTGATTCTTAAGCCCTTCTAAAATTTCTTCTTCTCTCAGGAAGGCAATATCGTCACATTTTATTACCCCCTTTACCACGTTCAGTGTAGGGTGTTCTATCACTCTTACACCAATGTTGCCACTGCCGCATGGGATAGCGTTAATCTTCATTAGTTTAATCGCTTGTCTTTTTGATTTTACTCTAATGAGCATTTTGCCTTCTCTCAGTCGGCGTGCTTCCAACGGTTTATCATCCAGTACGTTCTCTATTATTTTGCCCAGGACAAAAGGGTTGGCCCTTTCCAGGTCCTTCCCCGGGGTCACTGATTCCATCAGCATTATCTGTTCATTGTCGTAACACGTTTCCTCATCACTAACGAACAAAGGTACCGTGGCTTTTTTCCGCTTTTTTTCTTTAAACGGCTCTGCTAAGATAGCATACCGATTTTTAAGGGGGATCCCCCCTCCGGGGTCCTCCACCTCCATCTCCTCCTACACCCTACTCTTTATTCAACCTATCCTTTACCAGTCTCTCGTATTTTAACTCTTCCACCCGTCTCAACCCTCTCGACCAACCAGAACTTTCGGTATAAGGATAACGCACTTAGAACCACAAAAACTGTCACTTCAAAATTCAACTGCACACGATGAATGTCGCTTGTCGAATGACAATGCTCGCGGGGCTAGAAGGAGTAGCTGCATACATGGACGAAATTGTGATCGGATTAAACACCAGGAATGCTCATGATCGGAATTTACGAGCGGTATTGCAGAGGCTTCAAGAATATCGCTTTACGATAAGAGCAAGTAAGTGCAGTTTATCAGTCCCAAATAAAGTACTTGGGTCATTTTCTAGATGAAAAAGGATTGCGTCCGGACCCTGATAAAATAATGGCTATTTCAAAACTGCACCACCGACGGATGTATCAGGAGTGCGTTCCTTTTTGAGAGCTTTTGTTCCCACTATGCGTATGTTGCGTCATGTAAGGTGGCGTGCAAAAATGATAGCCATGGCAGCCAACGTGTTAAAAAGACATGGCCGGATTCTCACCATATGGTGGTTCAGCTGGAACCGGAGCAAAAAAGGAACGAAAAAATCTCTCACGGCTTTTGCCGTACCTTGCTCTGCTCTCTCTTCTCACTGCTCCCCGCGGGTTTAGTTTGCTTCCCAACTTCCCGAGCACGTGGTCTTTCGGTTTGCTTTTCAAGCACTATCCGTTTCCGAGAAGTGAGCCGCAATGTCTGTCGAAATTCATGCGTTTCGACATGCCCGCTATCCCCGCCCATAAAAAAGTCACCGCCCACCCGTTCAAAAATATGATCAGGGGGGTTAGGGGAGGGGGTACTTGGTATGATTTATGGCTTTTGCTTTTGTTTTCCGTGTATCGTTTTTTCTACATGTTTTCTTGGTTCCCCCTCGTCGTCTGGGCCTGCCGGTGGTGTCTGGTCTGTTTCTCGTTCTCTGTTCCCTCGTTCTACCCGCACCCCCTTGAATGCCTATACTTTTGGTCAGTTGCTCTGAGCTATTTTTAGACTCTAGTAAATTATCGGATTGAAGTTTTAGCGCTTGCTAAGCTGCTGGCTCTTTAGCCGTGAAAAGTTTTTGAAATTGCCCTGTCGCTTTACACGCGAGGCCATAGGAGGCCTGTCTCCGCGTGGAGTCAAAAACGGTGTATGAATCCGATGGGAATAGCAGAGTATCGCTCGTGGCTCTTGGTTGAAGCTACGCATGCGTGATCGAATTTTTTACCGTAGCTATACGATGGGACCTTTACGGTACCATAAATCTGCACAAGCAGATTAAAATATTGGCTGCCATGGTTTTTCCTACATGCTTGAAATTTGACTTGCTACTATTACCTCATTTTGTTTCAAGGGCAATCGTGGCTGGAAAACATGATATTTAAAGCGCCGTCATAATGCAATATTTTTGTATTGCTAGCAACGGTTTGCGTTGATCGATCACTCGATAAATCAGCGCGTGAACAAAACACATGTTGAACATACGGAAGAAGGTCGCGGGCAGTAGGAAAAAAACTCCATACGATCGAGGGGACGAGTGGGTCAAAATCTATGAAAAGCAATTAAAACCAAGTTGTACGGCACTCCACAGCACGGCACGCCAGTACAAAGAATAAAGCATTTAAATACCCGCGGCTAGTGTTCGACGATATCGGACACCAAGAACATGCATGCAGAAAAAACGAAAGACAGCCCGGACCGTGGAGTATAGCACGGCACGCAAAAATAAAATTTAATGGTTCTTAAGAAACGATAACGCATTCAAATGCCCGGCCGGGCACCAAGACCCAGTACCATGCATAGAACCCCTCGAAGCAGCACGGACGACGATACAAAAGAAAGACCGTGCCTGAGCCGGGGCGTGCGTTCGTAGCGCGGCACACTTTTCGACCATCAATCACTTGCGGGTGTGTGAGCGAAGCGATATACATGTGCGAGCGAGCAACAACGAGCCGGGGCGTGCGTTCGAAGCGCGGCACACTTTTCGACCATCAATACCTTGCGGGTGTGGGAGCGAAGCGATATACATGTGCGAGCGAGCAACAGCGAATGTGGGTTGGAACTGCTGCGAAAGCAAAAGCAACTCACAGGGGGTTATAACGGTCGTAAGCGAGACGGCATACGGAACAAAGCGAGAGGCAAGTATGAAACGTCCGAAATTCCCCCGTTGGGGTGCTCGGGAAGTTGGGTAACTCAAGGCCCTGGGGCTCTCGCGCGCTCACCACTGAAATAGCCCGCGATCCCGCTGCTATCACGGGGAATTATCGCTGCCGGCTATAAGATGCCAACAACCCGCTATAAGCCGCCCAACTCGAGCTTATAGCATTGAAATGGCGGGTTGGGTCACCACTGAAAATAGCCCGCGATCCCGCTGCTATCGCGGGGAATTATCGCTGCCGGCTATAAGATGCCAACAACCCGCTACAAGCCGCCCAACTCGAGCTTATAGCATTGAAATGTACCAATTGGAACAGCATCAAAATCATGACGTGGTAAACAAAAACTTATCGTTATTTTAGTTATAATTATTAAGCCATCTTAATGTTATCAAACATTTTTAATGATGATTCAATCGAATATTTTGGAACATTCTGAATCGAATAAAAAAATGTTCCGTTCATTTGAGTTTGTCATAATATGAAAGACAATAGTTTACTGTTTTACTGTGTTTTATTTTTATACCACGCCATGTTATTACCAGTACGCAAACGATTCAAATGGCGCTTTAAAATAAAACAGGGATTCGCCTATCGCGTTTTGTGCACTCAAAAACTCCTAATTCCTAATGTTGAAGTTTTTAAGCAACTTGTTTGAATCTTTACATTTTCTGGGTTTCCAATTAATATTGATAACAGAGCGATAGGCAGAAAGAAAGTGTTGCCATTGTTTAAGGAGATCTGATTACTTCATTGGCATCTAAATCATCTTCATTCTGGCAACTAAATAAATAAATAAATGCAAAAGTGAAGTTAAAAACTTTTCGGATTCGTCATAGGCATGATTTTTTAGAAAAAAGAATAAAATTTCAAAACGATACTGAAATTAAATCAGAATAATCTTCAGCCCACACATGCCAACAATCCGTGTTTCCGTCGTCCAGTCAACACATCCATACCTTTTAGCCATCGCTATTGTTCCCGAACCCCCAACATCCATGCCACATATGCAATCGATATCCAAATTTGTCACAAGATCACATATACCGTCCCCGTCCCGTCCAATCTGTTTCGATGTTTAAAAAAACATCAATTTAGCGCCACTAAAATGTATAAAAAATGTGTGAGAAATAGAGTACTTCAGAACAATTTAACAAAACGATAAACGCTTACGACGATTCTGGTCCTTCAACGTCTGGAAAAGAACGAGAGCCAACTTATACCGTCTGCAACAAATGTCCATTGCGTATCGCAGAACTGTTGGCAAAGTTTTAGTTTTAGCTTTTCGAACGAATACAAGTTTGAAATGAAGGTGAAACACTTGCTTCCAAATTTCTCTGGATGCATTGATTCGATGAATAGGATGCACAACGGTTTGGATAAGAGCACAAACACCGTCCTCCAGAAGAAAAGTTCTTCAGCAAACAGAAATCTGCTCAGGTTCCAACGAAGAGGCTCGAGCTGAAAACTGCCGCTTAAACGATCTATATAACAATCACAACAAGCGCAATGCTTTACATTTCGTTCCTTGAGGCATTCTCTATTTACAACGCAGAAACAGTACAGAAATACCATCTTTACATCGCTTACAGCGAATGCAAGGAATAATTAAGTTAACTTCAGTTCATTGCAAAAACATTTGTTTTCATCTGACGGCGTTCTCTTCGCGCTTTTAAATGTTAGTACCGTGCCGAAATTGTCACCAATACAAATGTATCCGCTAGGTTCGAACGGCAAAATGTGTTGAATCTACCCCTGGTGGTGACGCGTGCGTGCGTGTGTTGCTGCTGCTCGATGCCTCGGATCGGCATCGGTCGAGCGCTGCACAGGCACTGTGCGTGTGCAAGAGCGAGATGGAGAATTCCTTTTTTATTCACCTTGGCTAGTACGGTGGGCGCGATGAAATTTACGAGGAGGGGGGGACCCACGAAAAGAAACACGAAAACGAAACGGTCGACTACCAACGGCGGGTGAAATAAAGTAGTGTGCAAATTCTGCAGGCAAAACTGCTTGGCACAAACTCGACGACGGTAGTTTTTCGTTTACCGGCTACCCAACCCGGTCACCCAATGGAGTGATTTGGCCTCGGATTGAGTGAACCTGGGACGTTTTCTCCCCATTTGTAGGGAGAAATGCCCGGTCGCTCATCATTGTCCTTTATTCTCTCCGGTTTCCTTTCGATGAATCGGCACATTCTACGGCGAACGAAGTTGAGTGGGAGGAATACCAAAGTAGGAGATAAAAATACCTTAGCGTGTTAATTAAATTCTTAACCATTTAATGCCATGAAAAACACCCAACCATCGAGTTCTCTCCCGGAGAAAGAATGTTCGTCACATTGAGCATTCAAACAATATAGATGGCACAATAAGCAAGGCAATAGCCTGCCCGCCCCAGTGTAAGCTTTACCCGACTACTGTCTTATTTCGAGATGAAATTAAATTCTTTCGCGTATGTTTCTTCATCAGGAAAAGTTCGGTTGACTTTCTTAGGAGCTCAACATAGTATGATAATCGGAGCATGAACAGCGCCAACGCTCATACGGCACCAGCGTTTCTCAGTCATTCTTTCTTTAACATTCTCAAGTGAGTCTGAAAAGAATGATACCATTTCAAAAACAATTATGACTTTACAGCGTAGATGTTTTCAGTTATCATATGAACATGTCTGTGGCATTTGAAATAAAGAGCATTCTTGGTTTGTCGGAATCTACTGGAAAAGCACTGTAACGAGTGACAATTTTTTAATCTACCACTAGACAATCTATTAATCTATCTTACTCGATTTCATACCAGCTGGTAAGATGCTCTACCGTAATAAATATTATTTTACGCATATAAATACTAAAACATCCGGGTTTAGCAGGCAAATAGGCAAATAACTTTGTTATTTTCAAACATATTCACGATCTGTAAACGATGTTTGGACGGTACATTTGTTATCTTTGTTTTGGTGTTTTAAGATTTCCTCTTTTCCCCCTTCCTCTCTCGCTATATCAGTTGAAATGATGGTAAGCGTGCTTGCGCATTTGTCACGAAGAAAAATTATGAAGTTTTATTTTTATTTTTTGCAATTTAATAGGGTGAAATTATGATTTCACATATAAAATAGTATAGTATATTCAAATCTATTGTAAGAAAGTGCTAAGATGAGCCCTTTGTCACGCGCTAGTGAATCCAATTTAAGCACTAAAATTTTGAAAAAATGCCCAAATATGTTTTTGTTATTGCTTTTCTAGCACACATCCTGTTATTGGTCAAACTAGTTTCATTTCAAACTTAAAAATCTTTTTGGTCATAAAAAATGCACAAATACCCGGCATACTATCATTCCTCGGGAGAGGACAGGGATGGCCGAGCGGGTACGCCGGCTCGAACATGACCCACGAGGGCGTGGGTTCAAATCCAGACCGGACCTCCCCCGGTACGAAAGACTCGCTATCCATGTACGTTAAAGGGGAATAATTCACGTAAGCGCTAAAAATGAGTAGGCTTGACCAAAGTGGTCGTTACGCCAAGACAGAAGAAAGAAGAAGAGACCATCATTTTGACCGAGAGAGTGGACGGGGCATGTTGAGGAGAGAAAATCTTAATACATACAAAAAGCCAACAAACGTACCTTCCAAACACCGTTTACAGATCTTAGGTATGTTTAAAACGACGAAGTTATAACACTTTGAAAAGACTCTTTGGTCGAAATAGGTGTAGTATAAATTTTTCTCGGAATTGCTTGTTCCAAAAAATCCGAAAAATAATTAAAACGTGAAGTTTTAGATTCTAAGAACAGCCCTCTTTTTGTTTCTTAAAATGTTGCTTCGTTTTGTAGGTATTCAAAAGGGAAAATGACAAATGGGTCAAATTGACCCAAAAAACGATTGAATGTTAAACAAAACGGTGAAAGTTTATGTAAAATTTAAAATTAGTTTATTAATAATGGTCAAATAAATCATTTTTTAAAATAAGTAGAATTGATCAACATAGTCGCGCAATTAAATCGTGACGGTCACTGGAGGTTTGGCCATTCTAAAGGCGGCATCTCTCGTAACTCATGCAACCTAACTTCCAGAAAATGTGCTCTGTGGCTCGATTTCTATTTCGAAATGATTTCAATGTTTCTATGATAAGCCACCACATCTTTCAGATAGATGTTCATCTTAACGGAGTTATTATTCTTTTGTATACGAAAAAGTTAGCCAAGACACACAGTTTTAGCGACCATAAGTACGATGAATTAATGAAACAATTTTATGTAACTTAAATGTAGTTGTCACCGCTATTTCTTACCTAGTTCTAGATTGATATTTTAAGAATTCCATTCATGAAATTTTCCTATTGGTGAACCTATTGTGTTCTCCTGTTTTACAGGGTTTTACAACTACAGGGTCAACTTCGAAATCCAGCACCTCTTCGAGTGTCAAACAATGGTGCCTACCCCGTAGACATACAAGTGCTCGAACTTGCATGCGAATCCCCTAATTTGGTGTCACCCGGCCTCGGTCCATACAAAATTGAGGAGATTTTTGTATGGCGCTGAGGAGATTTGAGGAGATTTCCAAACAGGCCCGTGAGGTTGTGTGAGTGAGAATACACAGGCAGTGGCGTATGCATGTATTGGTGAGATACCACGGCTTGTATATGTAGTTGTGATATATGCAGTTTCTTTCCGCTAGCGAAGCAAAATCCAATTGTTACATTTCAATTCCGAAGAATTCAACCAAGTTTATTTTTCAATATTATATGTATTTATATGTATATCAACACGAGATTGTAGGCTTACTGCCTTTCACTGCACCGATACGGTGTTGCTGGTAACCGCCGACGCTGCTTCCACGAAACATGCACTTTTCACGACGCCTTGCCTCACGTCGAACTGTTGATCACTACAGTGATCTGAAGTTTTCTTTGTCCACCGAAAGTACTTGTCCGGAACCGTGGGCTTTGAACCACCCAATTAAACAGTACTCTGCTGACGAGGGCGTCCGCTCCGATGAGAATTTCCGGGTCACACTTGATGAATGCTAAGCACACACGCGTTCTACATGCTCCATGTTTTTCTTAAGACTGGCGCTGTCAAAACCGCGGCTGTGCGTAGACCGCTCTGTACAGACACGGCCAGCTACGTTTATATCGCTACCGGGTTGGATCGAGTAGGCCGTTGAAACTCAGGAGAGCAAGACAGACTGCACCAGCTCATGGGTCAAAAAGAGATGGCAAGAATGAAATCTCGTTTACAAGTTCAAGATGTGGGCGGGGGTACCCCGTAGTCATTTCGAGCACTTTCATACAGGATCCTCAAGCCCACGACCCCACCTCGCCCACACCTTGAACTTGTAAACGAGATTTCATGCTTGCCATCTCTTTTTGACCCATGAGCTGGTGCAGTCTGTCTTGCTCTCCTGAGTTTCAACGGCCTACTCGATCCAACCCGGTAGCGATATAAACGTAGCTGGCCGTGTCTGTACAGAGCGGTCTACGCACAGCCGCGGTTTTGACAGCGCCAGTCTTAAGAAAAACATGGAGCATGTAGAACGCGTGTGTGCTTAGCATTCATCAAGTGTGACCCGGAAATTCTCATCGGAGCGGACGCCCTCGTCAGCAGAGTACTGTTTAATTGGGTGGTTCAAAGCCCACGGTTCCGGACAAGTACTTTCGGTGGACAAAGAAAACTTCAGATCACTGTAGTGATCAACAGTTCGACGTGAGGCAAGGCGTCGTGAAAAGTGCATGTTTCGTGGAAGCAGCGTCGGCGGTTACCAGCAACACCGTATCGGTGTAGTGAAAGGCAGTAAGCCTACAATCTCGTGTTGATATACATATAAATACATATAATATTGAAAAATAAACTTGGTTGAATTCTTCGGAATTGAAATGTAACAATTGGATTTTGCTTCGCTAGCGGAAAGAAACTGCATATATCACAACTACATATACAAGCCGTGGTATCTCCAATACATGCATACGCCACTGCCTGTGTATTCTCACTCACACAACCTCACGGGCCTGTTTGGAAATCTCCTCAAATCTCCTCAGCGCCATACAAAAATCTCCTCAATTTTGTATGGACCGAGGCCGGGTGACACAAAATTAGGGGATTCGCATGCAAGTTCGAGCACTTGTATGACTACGGGGCCATGCCTTTCAAGCGTGTACATTTCAATATGAACTCATTATTGTTTTTATCCGAAGTTGAAAGTGAAGATGTTCTCAATTTAGGCATACACCGTAGGCAATTGCGGCATAAGCTTGATGATGAGCAAGAAGCCTAAAAATTATGTAAGCATGGACATATCAAAGGAAGTGAAAAGTGCTGCGAGACGTTTGTTTTATCTTTAGTTTGTTATATGTGTCAATCGCTCTTTTAGGATTAACATACATGTGAGCATCCCAGGAGGCTAAGGTGCCCTCACGATTTAGGGTAAAACATTTCAGTCCCGCTTTGCAGGGAAGAAACATGTAAAAAAGCAAGTGGCCGAAGAGCAATTGCAACAGTTCAAATCATCACACAACGAAGGAAACACCAGCAGTGCACAACAACCCGTGGACCAGGGATATGAGAAATTAAATCTGCTCTTTTCAGAGAAATTCGGAGTGGTTTCAAAGAATAAACGTTTAGCGCTCGCTACAAAGATAAACGACTCGCTATAAAGACTAAACAGATCCATTTTTTATTATTATTTTTATGATGTTTGTAGTGTCGATACTCCTTGGACTATTGGGACGTATGGACACTCAGATTTAACTATTAAAACACGAAAATATTGTTCGTCATATAATCGTAGTTTTTTCCCGTTCTGTGGTTCGTTACAGACTGATGTCACCACTGACAGATGCCAGTGTTGCCACTACAATCACCCCTTTTTTATATAAAAATTTACATAATTTTTAATTAATTCAACTTGAAATCGTCGAAGCGGGCTGGTTTTCGCCTGGCTTCAGCGCTGCGTTGGGGCCTGGTGTTGACGATTTCAGGTGGTGATTTCCCTTCCGCTCGTTCGGGTAAAGTTGCGCTTCCTTCCTTCAAGGGTTGATCGTCCGGCATGGTAAAGTCATCATCGATTTGCCAGCTTTCACTCGCCTCCGGTACCTTCCTCAAATGCGATGAGTTTCGTCGATACGATTTTCCGGTTGATGACTGGACCACCACACTATTTCCCTCTTTTTTAACGATTTTCGCCGGCTCCTCATGGAAGGTTGGGGATAACTTGTTTCCTGGCGTCATGATCTTCATGAAGACTTGGTCGTTGACTCGCAGGTCACTTGGCTTGCAGTGCAAACGCTCGTCACGGTAATTTTTGTTGTCAAATTTCCGCTGACGGTCTTTGTCGCGAAAATCTTCGATTGCTTCTTTGTCCTCACGGATCTCCGGTATGTAGTCCCTGAATGTTCGACCAAACGCCAATTCCGACGGTGATTTCCCCGTAGCGCTATGTGGTGTCAATGAATACGTGTACATGTACTCGTTCAGTTCGTCCTTCCAATTCCGGTTTTTCAGTTGTGCAATTTTCAGCACCTTCAACATTGAACGATTCTGTCGTTCAACTTCTCCATTCGCCTGCGGCCAATACGGTGTCGTATGATTCAATTTCACATTGCAGCTTTTCAGGTACGTCCGAAGTTCATCGCTGGTGAAATTTTTCGCATTGACAACGGACGTTGTCAGGATTTCTGGTAAGCCCATCGAGGTGAAAATTTCCTTCAATTTCAAGATGATCACCTCCGATGTTGTCTTCTTGATTGGTTTTGCGATCACAAATCGGCTAAATAAATCCACAACGACAAAAATCGAATGGCCCGACGGCAATGGTCCCAAAATGTCTGCGCTCAAAGCGATCCACGGCCTCTCTGGCATTTCTCGAATCCTCGTTGGTTCTGGTGCGATTGTCGTTCCCACGATTAGACAATCCGTACAGCCTTTCACGTACTTCTCGATGTCACTATCGATGTTAGGCCACCAAACCTTGGATCTCAGTCGCTCCTTCATTTTCTTGATACCTGGATGTCCTGTATGCGCTAACTCCAGTGTCCTCTTCCTCAACGAAGCCGGAATCACGATTCGCCTCAATCGCAGGATGATTACGTCGACTCTTGTACGGCTCATACTTTTTCAGCTCGTCTGGTAATTTCTGCTCGTACAAATGTTGTCGCAGCTCAGTCAATTCCTTGTCGGCAATCGATTCCCTTCGTATATCCTCCATGCTCATTGCGTTCGGCACGGCACATTGCACTAATGCACACAAAGCCTCTTCCTCGCTGTGGTCGAATGTCTCCTCGTTTTTATAAACGGTCAGTCGCGATAACGGGTCAGCTATGTTGCACTTGCCAGAAATATGGATGATTTTGTATCGGTAACTTTGAATCCTCATCACCCATTGCTCGATCCTTGCATTCGGCTTCGATTTCGGCCCGAATAGTACTTCCAGTGGTCTACTATCCGTCACTAGGTAAAACTCTAGTCCTTTCAGATAAATCTGAAATCTCTCCACTGCCCAAACCAGTGCTAACGCCTCTCTTTCGACTTGCGCGTAGTTCCTCTCGGCTTTGGTCAGTCCCTTGCTGGCATAACAGATCACACGTTTTACATCGTCCCTCTCTTTTATGACTACGGCTCCGACTCCTACTGGACTTGCATCTGCAATCACGGTCGTCCTGTCCTTTGGATCAAAATATCCCAGATGATGGTGATTTGCCAGTGTCTTTTTGATCTTCTCAAACGCTTCGCTTTCCTTCTTGAACCATTGAAATTTCACATCCTGTTTGGTAAACTCTCGTAGAGGTGCGGTCATCGTCGATAAATTCGGTATGAATCTACCCAAGTAGGTCACCATTCCAAGGAAACTCCTCATTTCTTCGACGGTGTTCGGTTGACAGAACGCCTGAATCGCTTCCACTTTGCTCGCCGCCGGCTGGATTCCCTTGTCGGATAAAATGTGACCCATAAATTCAACTTTCCGTTGCTTGAATTTGCACTTTTCGTGATTAATCGTTGCACCAATACTTTCCAAACGCTTCAATGTCGCTGAAAGTTGCACATCATGCATCTTCTCTGTTTCTCCGAACACGATCAGGTCATCGATGAAATTCTTCACGCCTTCAAGTCCGTGTAACTTTTCCTCCATTATCCTCTGGAACACCTCCGATCCGCAATTCATGCCAAACATCAGCCTTTTAAACATGTAGAATGCATTGTGCGATGCAAACGTCGTTATGTCCCGTGAGTTTTCATGTAACTCCACTTGATGGAACGCCAATGTCAGGTCAATCTTCGAAAAGTATTTACAATCCCTCAAATGTGGCATAATACTTTCGAAAGTTGGTATCGGGTACTTCTGAGGTATATCGGAATGGTGATAACCAGGTGATTTTCCCCGTTGCCCGCTCTATGATGTCGTCCGCCAACAGTTGCTGTAGCTGCTGCTCCACTTTCTCTTGAAGAGGTATCGAAATACGCCGGAACGGTTGATAGACGGGTTTCACGGTAGTGTCGAAAGTTAACTCCACTTTCACACCTTTGATGCTCCCAATTCTCCTTTGAGACGGCTGCATATCACCATTTTCCTTCGTGGCCAACACCCTGTTGATATTCGAATTGATCCTCAGCACGCCCAATCGAATAGCTGCCTTTTTGCCCATAAGGTTTCCTCCTTTTTCCTTGACAACGTACACATCGTCCTTGATCTTGCTGTCCTGCACAGATAACTTTGTGGTTACTTTCCTTACCACGGTCAGGTAATTTCCACCATACGTTTTCAACTTCATCTTGGGATTCTTGTCCACATCAATCACGTCAACTTCCTTGCGCTTGAGCGATTTCCAGGTTTCCCAGTCGATTACGTTGACACCTGCTCCAGAATCCACAATCCAATTCAATTTGACGCCACCCATGGTGCACTTCAAATCAGCTTCCTTCGCTGCATCAGTTGCGAACACGTACTGCACGCATTCCTCGTCCTCGGAATCGTCGCTTCCGCTTTGCACACATCGCACTTGATCACGGCCTTTTCCCTTGCGTTGATCCTTGCGTTTGTCCTCGGATTTGCATCGACTCTTGAAATGGCCCTTCACTCCGCATTTGTTGCACACTTCATCCTTTGCTGGGCACTCGGCATCGCGCGCAATGTGTCCACGCCTTCCACAGCGGTAACAGGTAAAATTGTCCATCGATGCGCTTGGCTTTTTCGCGATGCGGCTGCTTTTCACTTTGTTCACGGCTGCTTCATCCAAATTGCTCTTCTCGCGGTGGATTTCCAGCATTTCCAACGATTGTCCTAGCTGGGTCACCTCCTGCAGTGAGGTCATCCTCTTCTGCAACATCCTTTCCCTAAGGGTATTTGAATTCGCCTTATCGATTATCTGCTCGACCATTCGCTCCTCCTGGTTCGTGTACTCGCACAGATCCGCCTGCTGCTTCAACTTCAACACGAATTTTTCGAATCCGTCTTCACCTTGGACGATACTCCTGAATTTGCTTCACTCATAAACGAGATTCTTCATCGGGTTGAAATGGTTGTCCAACAACGTTTTGGCATCCTTGTACACGTCCGAGCCTTCCGCTGGTGCTGCATCGTTGCCCTCAATGTTGAAGAAAATTTCCTGCACTTCCAATCCTGCATAATGAAGCAAATTCGCCTTCTTCGCTGAAGCCTCAGTCACTTTTGCCACCTCGGCAAACAATTCGAACGATCTCATCAACTTTTTCCATCGCACGGCAATCGTAGATAGATCCGTTGTATCGAATTTCTCCATGGTGCATTTTCCCTCCATTTTGTCTTTCACACGCGATACGCTTTGCAAAATTTGTTCCCGAATTTAATCACAAATAACTGCACAAACACGTTTTATCTCTTCGCCAAATTGTAGTGTCGATACTCCGTGGACTATTGGGACGTATGGACACTCAGATTTAACTATTAAAACACGAAAATATTGTTCGTCATATAATTGTAGTTTATTCCCGTTCTGTGGTTCGTTACAGACTGATGTCACCACTGACAGATGCCAGTGTTGCCACTACAATGTTTATAACATTTTATTTATTTTTTAATTTAATATGGCGTGCCGTGCTGTGGAGTGCCGTACAACTTGGTTTTAATTGCTTTTCATAGATTTTGACCCACTCGTCCCCTCGATCGTATGGAGTTTTTTTCCTACTGCCCGCGACCTTCTTCCGTATGTTCAACATGTGTTTTGTTCACGCGCTGATTTATCGAGTGATCGATCAACGCAAACCGTTGCTAGCAATACAAAAATATTGCATTATGACGGCGCTTTAAATATCATGTTTTCCAGCCACGATTGCCCTTGAAACAAAATGAGGTAATAGTAACAAGTCAAATTTCAAGCATGTAGGAAAAACCATGGCAGCCAATATTTTAATCTGCTTGTGCAGATTTATGGTACCGTAAAGGTCCCATCGTATAGCTACGGTAAAAAATTCGATCACGCATGCGTAGCTTCAACCAAGAGCCACGAGCGATACTCTGCTATTCCCATCGGATTCATACACCGTTTTTGACTCCACGCGGAGACAGGCCTCCTATGGCCTCGCGTGTAAAGCGACAGGGCAATTTCAAAAACTTTTCACGGCTAAAGAGCCAGCAGCTTAGCAAGCGCTAAAACTTCAATCCGATAATTTACTAGAGTCTAAAAATAGCTCAGAGCAACTGACCAAAAGTATAGGCATTCAAGGGGGTGCGGGTAGAACGAGGGAACAGAGAACGAGAAACAGACCAGACACCACCGGCAGGCCCAGACGACGAGGGGGAACCAAGAAAACATGTAGAAAAAACGATACACGGAAAACAAAAGCAAAAGCCATAAATCATACCAAGTACCCCCTCCCCTAACCCCCCTGATCATATTTTTGAACGGGTGGGCGGTGACTTTTTTATGGGCGGGGATAGCGGGCATGTCGAAACGCATGAATTTCGACAGACATTGCGGCTCACTTCTCGGAAACGGATAGTGCTTGAAAAGCAAACCGAAAGACCACGTGCTCGGGAAGTTGGGATGTTGAACATACGGAAGAACGGTAACGGGCAGTAGGAAAAAAACTCCATACGATCGAGGGGACGAGTGGGTCAAAATCTATGAAAAACAATTAAAACCAAGTTGTACGGCACTCCACAGCACGGCACGCCAGTAGAAAGAATAAAGCATTTAAATACCCGCTGCTAGTGTTCGACGATATCGGACACCAAGAACATGCATGCAGAAAAAACGAAAGACAGCCCGGACCGTGGAGTATAGCACGGCACGCAAAAATAAAATTTAATGGTTCTTAAGAAACGATAACGCATTCAAATGCCCGGCCGGGCACCAAGACCCAGTACCATGCATAGAACCCCTCGAAGCAGCACGGACGACGATACAAAAGAAAGACCGTGCGTTCGTAGCGCGGCACACTTTTCGACCATCAATCACTTGCGGGTGTGTGAGCGAAGCGATATACATGTGCGAGCGAGCAACAACGAGCCGGGGCGTGCGTTCGTATCTCGGGACACTTTTCGACCATCAATCTCTTGCGGGTGTGCGAGCGAAGCGATATACATGTGCGAGCGAGCAACAGCGATTGAGGGTTGGAACTGCTGCGAAAGCAAAAACAACTCACAGGGGGTTATAACGGTCGTAAGCGAGACGGCATACGGAACAAAGCGAGAGGCAAGTATGAAACGTCCGAAATTTCCCCGTTGGGATGATTGTCGTGAATGATACAAAGGAAGTTAAAATGTCAACAGCATTGCTCAACTAAGTGGTGTGTTGCAACTGTGACGGCATAATTCAACAACATGATTGTAATCAAATGGGCAACCTTTCAAAATACGAAATCATTTTCCAACGTGTCGGTAGCAGCTTGCAAAGACGCTGAACGTGTTTGCACAAACGAAAAACTATGTTGATCAAACAAAAAACATGCGGATCAAACGACGGTAGAAACTGCGTACGGCTGTGTCACTTTTAAAACTGCTCTGTACGTCCAGAACTACCATTCTTCGTCTTCGAAAAATTCGTCTTGGCCACAACAACCGGCATGGTCGGCGACGGACGCATCGCCCGATCAAAATATTTAGGGTATGGTCAAAAACAGCGCGCGTCAGCCGCTTGTTCAAGTTTCAAGAGGTTTCTTGAGGCATACAGAAAATAAAATCATTATGTGTTTTTGTAATGAAATGAAAACGATTTGTTTGGGATTAACTAACCTCTTTATAACCTCTTCTTGCCCAAATCTGTGCTTACATGTGTGCTCAACAACACTGTAACACGCTCGAACCATAAACTTTACCGCGTGCGATGGTGCGTGTTCTTTTTTGCTTTTCCAACAGGGTTGATTAAAGTGCCACGCTTGATAATATATTGATGAATACACTGGTAAACAAACACATACCAAGCGAAAAACCGAGGGAGTGTGAAGTGTATGAATTTCCTTGTATCATAACGGACGATTTCATCTTCGTTTAACATTACCAGAAGCGTAATCCAGGGCAGCCGAAACTTCCATGGACGATATCGACCACGGTTTTCTGCTAGAGTAATCTTATACCTATCCCCCGTAGGCTATATTCTGAAGAGCATGGCCGCAAGGATACTTCCTTTACTAGTTGTCGACTTGACAAATTTCCGCCGTTTATCAGCAATTTTATTTTGTGTTAACGCATTATAACCTCGTCCGGTTAGAAGGCTTGTTGTGAACTTACTTTAAACGTTTGGAAAAACGAAATGCGCAAAATATGGCTAAATTTCAAAAATTGCGTTTTTTGTTGACAGTGTAAATAAGTTAAATGTTTTACTGTTGTGAACTCAAAGAAGAGTTTCAGTATTAATCGGGATTAAGAATGTACTTACAATTTGTATTATGTGTGATTCTCATAGACGTGTAAACACGCAAACACCTTGGTATTATATCTATAACACTCAATATGTATAAAACACCAAAAAGCGGACATTTTGATCGCTTCTTTTCGAAGTGTTATAGTTTTGCCATTTAAAAGCATATTTACGAGCAATTAAAATTATTTGAGGCAAGGCCAATAGAATTCCAATGCAACGACTAAGTGAGCTAAAATGAAGTTTTCAAACGAAGGTGATATTTTTCAACCTATGTTAGAAAAGACTGAAAAGAGATGAATATGAGCTCCGTGAGTCAATTTAAATTAAATGCTCTCTTACGCAAAATTTTTGAGGTTGAACTGGCTGCCTCGCTCGTTTTGCTTTGAGTTATGAGTTTTTCTGTTCTCTTCATTGTACGAGTTCAGAAATCGAATGAATACACAAACAGTGTAAGATGAAATAATTAATAAACATTAAAAACTGTTTATCAAGTATTTCATCGTACACTTCTAGTTAATATTTTTCTTTGTTCATAAATTAATTCTCCATCGCAACAATTGAATATGTTAAATCATTGTTTTGCACGATAAAATCTATGGAATTGCGATAGTTGCAACAAGAAAACGTACTTTATGTCAATAACTTTTTTTTTACCAAAAATACTTTCACTCTTCCAGCAAGATACCAATAACTTAAGAGTTCTTCAGTTGAGGGAATTCTTCAACAAAACTTGAAAACTTAATAGCTTAAACTAAAACACACGATAAAAAATGAATTCGCTACTTTTAAATCCAATATAAATTAAAAAAGTTGTTTGATGTATCACACGAAGTGTTTTAGCATGGGTACTGTTAAATCTCCTGAAGACCTGTTGAAATTAGAGCAAATAGGCAATAAAAATGTGGCATTATTGCAATAAAAAACTTTTTGCTAAAAGACTAAAAGCTTGTTAGTTGAAATTTACTTGGAATCTTACTTAAGGAGGTAGGAGTTAGTTAATAAGAATCCCACACTTCCCAGGAATAGAATGAGTGTCTTTTGGAAGATTTCACATTGTGTGACATATCCAAATACCCTTTGTTAGTGCATTTATAACCATAGGTATTGAATTTTTTCATTCGTTTTATGTTGAGAGGATTACTTAAACATACGCCATCAAGTCGCCTACATAGACTTACTTAAAATAATGCCAACTAAACACGTTGGATACTAGATATTCCAACTAGAAGTTATAAAAATAATTTTCTCTTACTTGCTAGATTTTTTAGTGCCGCCATATTCATAGCCCTAAACTTTTCAGACCAGATTCATCAATTTTCATACGTTTTTAGCATTTTTCCGAGCACTTTATAGAATTTCATCTCTCGAGTGATACTGAAGCTTGTTGACTTCAGCAAGGGAGAAGTATATCATCACAAAATTCGAATGAAACCGGCAATATGTTAAGGCACACATTTCCAAACATTATTGGACCAATTTAAATTTTTTGATTTCAATTTGTCAGTAAACAAATAGAAGTATTCGTGCCCAACACATAAAGCCACTTTTATTAGTTCCCTTGAATGGTTTATGTCACCGCAATGTTCGCCGAACGGCAAAGACACCTGCCTGTCCCATTTTACTGCAGTTTTCCATTTTTGGTGCTTCGCGAACAAAGGTTAATTACTCCGTCGTTTACCGATTTTGATGCAGTTTTCGACGTACCCACATAGGGGAAGAGTTGTGAAACAGTTCTGTATACTTAATGATCAATAAAAGTTTCCGCGAAGGCTGCAGGGACGCGAAAAGTCGGAAGAACGTCAAAAATTTGCACTGTCCCATTTATTTTGGGGCCGACTGCTTAACGCAAATCACTGGATAATAATGGCAGAAACTTACTGGAACAAGCTACGAGGGACACACAGACAACAATGAACGGCAGCAACCAGTGGAGCTCTAAGACACTGTATGCAGGTTTACGGAACAGCATCGTCGTTATTCTGAAGCAGTTGCAGTGCTTTTTTTATTGAAGAAATTCTTAGTTGGAAAACTAGCACATCTGAACTAAATTCTGCGCGGATAAAAAATCTCATCAAAATGTGTAAAATTATCGGAGAATGAGCGACTTATTAAGTTTTTCCTGTTCTAAATTCAAACGTCTACACCGTCTAGCGATGGTTGATAAACTGATCACTTTCTGGTGAATTCCTTTTCGATATATTTGCTTCGGCTAGGCAATGCATCTAGAGGCCAGCGCATACCTAGTGTGCTCATTGCGCAAAACCGAAGCATGGGCACACTCGGTGCCTTATCCTCGGCAAAAGTCGAAATTATCCGAACACAAGTGCTGCAGCCAGAACAAGCAGCAATATGATTCTTTCTTTTTCTTTCCATTTTCTGCCACAGCAAAGAACGATCTTTTCTTCGGACTTTGAAGTACATTATTTTACAAAATCCGTATCTTCCCAGAGGTGAACTGTTTGCTTTGCTTCAATATTCCGGAGCCTGATCGAATATTTTCGATTTGCATTCGATTGCTCTCTCCCAACCTCCGCAAAAGTAGAAATACGACGAGAGTATCGATGTGCTATCAAAGTCTTCTGTTAGACATGCCGTTTGACAATACTGTATGTCAAAAGAGCAGCTAGACACATATGTGTTAGTGCGCCATATTCTTCCGCACCCTTCCGCCGTCTTTGATTGTTGCCATCAGTTGTTGACAAACGCAGATTCCATTTCGTACTGTGCCTCCGGAAAAACTAAAACATTGGAAAATGAACTTCATTCATTGTTTGCACCGTTTTGATTCACTGAAAACACACTTTTAAAGGATCGATCACTTACCTACTCTGCTTGATCTTGCCTCTTCCTCATCGACTGGATCTGAAACCATGTACTTTTCAGCACGTTTATAGGGTAAGGTGAGGCAATACGCACCCCTTAAGCAAAACAAATTATTCCTCGCAATCCATTCAGGCAAAAAGTCTAAATTTAGCACAGTTTGATTCCTTAACATGTTTTCTATCAACTAAAAATGCCAAAAGTAATATCAAAACTATCCATTTTTAGTTAGATAAGGTTTTTGAAGACCCTTCTTTTTTATGCGCCTTTGACAATGTGGGGCAAAATGGCCCGAACGGTGGGGCAAAATGCACCGATGTAAACATGGGGCAATACGATCCAAAACAAACAGAACTTTGACGTTTTTCAATAATACTTGCAAGTACAACAACCTTGCTGTAGATCTACGCTTTGAAAACACAGTTAATCATCATATGAAATTTAGTAAAATTAAGAACAAAACCAAAGGAAATATCAATTTTGTTTGAAAATCTTTAAAACGTGTTCAATATAAAACGTATGAAAATCAATAACGTGTGGCTTATGAAGGTGGCAAATGCAAACCCGTGAGTGGCTTTGTTTTGACGGTGCATTTTGCCCCTTTGTTTACATTTTGAACGTCAGTGCATTTTGCCCCACTCAAGCCGGGGCATATTACCCCATACTGAGAGAAGTTCAAGTTTTGTCTTAAATAAAAAATTCAAGCATTTTGTAGCGAAAATTTCTTCAGCATTCGTGAAATTACATATTCAGGTACCTTATGAATGTCTGCTTTTTTGAAATATTTCATTCCTACACTTATAATATCTTAAGACACTACACCGAAATCTTACATGATTTCAGACACAATATGTTTTATCTCGTTTTCTCTGGTTAGTGTTAATGCAGAGCCATGAAATTCACAAAGGATGTATTGGACACGCTAACGAACAAATTTCATTGATTCATTTATTTTTAAATAGCATAATTCAGCCAAAAACATGCCGGTGCATTTTGCCCCACCGGTGCATATTGCCACACTTTCCCCTAAAAACTACCAGTTTTTCTCAAACGTTTCATATGATTCATATTATTGCAAGCACCAAATTATTGTTTCAATTTATTGATCGAAATATAATGTTTGATGGCGGTGGTGTGCGGAAGAATATGGCTCACCAACACATGTGTGCCTTGCACCGGCACACAGCTTTCTGTACTGTCAAACGTCCTATCAATCAAAAAATCCTCGATAAAAGTGGAAATACGATGAGAGTATCGATGTGCTATCGAAGATTTTGCCGTCCTCAATAGGTGTCCCTTGGGTAACTTATGACTGTAAACATGAGTTGGCTTGTTCGAAATGCGGAGACAAACATAAAAAAGCAATTTTTAAGTCTATTGTTTTGAAGTGTGTCATCTGCGAACAGGTCGTTGTGGAGAAGAGTGTGGGGAAACATAAGCTCCAGGTGGCTGACGTCTGCACACAGTGGCGGGTTTAACGGTGAGCGGACTGAGCGGCCGCGGGGGGCCCCAAGCTCAAAAGGGGCCCCGAGCTCATAAGGGGCCCCGAAAACACAACAGGCAGTGAACTTCTATCTCGTCGAGCTCATAGTAAATTTCGTGGTAATTGCAAAGTATCGCTTTCCGTAACACGCTACGCTTGTTTTGCACTGTCTCCCGTCGAATTCGTCGTAATCGACGACGCGCAAGGTGTGCATGCACGTTCGAACAAGTCACAGCGATATAAAACGAAAGAAAACAAAAATCGACAACAGAGCTTGGCGGCATATTCTTCGAATGCATTTTCTTTAAAAATTTCACGGTAAACTTCACTCCCTTCTGTGTGTTCTTTCTTCTTTCTGTGCTTCTAATTTGTAGAATTAACCAAATCGACGTGAATTCAATTTGTAGTTCCATTTCGCAACACATGTTTAACGGTAAAGTTTTCTAAGTAAAACTTGGACTCAAATCAGAACAACTGTAGGCATCGGGTCAGTCGGCGAGCAGTCCACCTGTGGAAGTCGACCTAGGAAGATCAAAATTGTCGCTTGTATTCCATAACTTCAATTGTTTTCAAATATTTTGTGTTGTTGGATTTCATTTCTGATATATTTTGTCCTATTTTGTTGGATTGCGTTGCGAATGCAAAGTATTTTGCTAGTGATTGATATCAATTTAATTTCAAATAGATATCACGCTTTAGTGCCTAAAAATATGAGTGATTTTTAAACATAGAACTGTTGGAGATCGGTGTGTAATAGATACATTTTAAAACTAATCTTTTAAATTTGAGTTGTGTATAAGCTTAATTGAGGTTAGTATGAATGTGTGGTTTGAATGCAAGTCATTATTCTTATAAATGTTACTTTTTTTATTTTCCTAACTTTCTTCCATGATTGTGGTCACCGTGCAGTGTGTTTTACAAAACAGCAAGTTCAAATTCCTTTAAACTGTTACATTACTTGAAGTAAAGACACATCATGAAAAGGTACCAGAGTGGAGCTGAAAAACGCAGAAAAGTAAAAAAGATGAAGAACTGGTTGAGAGCCAGAGAAATGCACTACACAAGTTTTTGGCAATAGAAACGTCGTCAAAATGTTCGAGTGAATCAGTGATGTGTCCAGATATAACTAAAAAGTGTTCAAACGATAAAACTGCGAGCAAAGATGCCGGTGAAGATGCACATGAAACTGTGGAAAATGAAACAAATGTAAACAGTTGTTCCTCAACTAATTCAGTTAAATTTGATGAACAAGCCGCTAGTGCTAACACTTCCCAAGCAATTAATGACCAAACTACCCACACAGTGACTGATGTAGCTTTTTGGCCAACAAATTTTAGCGATGACTTTATTGAGCACGTCCTTAAAAATAAACCTAAAAATATTGGGGATATATCAAAATCAAAATTATTGTACATACTAAAATGCAGGTGTTTACCACAGAAGTCTTACACTTGATCATTTTCAACGGAAAAAATCTAATGGCACTCTCGAGGAACGAACATGGCTGATATATTCTGAGACTACAAACAGCGTGTATTGTTATCCATGTAAACTGTTTTCGCAGTCTTCTTCTAAATTAAAATCTGGTTATAATAATTGGAGATCAATTACCAATGTGCTGACGGAACACGAAAGTTCAAAGGACCATATTTCATCAATGTGTATTTTGTATAGAAGATCATCGAATCTAGAAAGAATAGATTCTAAGATTGTAGAAGAGCGAACAAAAGAAGAAGGATATTGGAAAGAATTTTTGAAGATAATCGTCTCAACGATAAAATTACTCAGCCGTCTAGGATTAGGTTTTAGAGGACACGATGAAGAAAAATATTCAAATAGAAAGGAAATTAAATGACATGTTTACAATATTTAAGTGAATACGATGATTTTTTAAAGCATCACCTGGAAAAATTTGGATGCCAAGGAAGCGGCAATGTTAGTTACTTATCCCATAATATTTGCGACGAATTTCTAGAAATTCTCTTCGCAGAAATTAAAGCAGCATTCTATTAAAGCATAATTGTAGATTCTACTCCTGATGTATCACACGTTGATCAAATCACCTTCGTAATAAGATATGTTTCAGACACAGGAAAAATTACGGAGCGCTTTTTAGGATTCATCCCAACTCACAAACATAATTCGTTGCACTTAGAGCAAAAAGTTATAATTTTTTTACAGAGCATAAATCTAGAAATTAAAAATTGTCGAGGTCAATCGTACGATAACGCTTCAAATATGGCTGGTAAATATTCTGGCTTACAAGCCCGGATCAAACAATATTGCCCAAGTGCGGTTTTGTGCCATGTTCAAATCATTCGTTAAATCTTGTTGGTAATTTTTCTGCAGAAAATTGCAGTGCAGCTTTTCATTATTTCTCATTTATCCAGAAACTTTTTACATTTTTTTTCATCATCATTATCATCATCATGGAATATTTTGACACATAAATTAAAATCACAAGATCAGAGGCCCATACTTTTAAAAAGAATTATAGAAACCAGGTGGTCTGCTAGGGCTGATGCAGTAAATGCAATCAAAATTGGTTATGAAGGCATTAAAGAGGCTTTAAAAGATATAATTACATCTTCAGATGAAAAAAACTCGACAATTGAATAGGCGAAATCTCTCCACAAAAAAATGTCTAAATTTGATTTTTATTTGCTGACTATAATATGGAACAGTATCCTGCAGAGAATGAATGCAACTAACAAGTCGTTGCAATCGATAGATAATGAAATCTTGCAGGCTCAGCCCTGTTACGATCACTGCAACAATATGTTGTTAATTACTGAATCAACAGGAACCGCGAATCACAGCGAGACAAAATTTTAAGATAAATGTTTTTTTTGTGATAATATTATACAACAACTAACGCAAAGGACAGAAAAATATGAAGAGATTTTAGAACCATTCAAAATTTTTTGTGAGTGGAACATGCCGAACATAAAAAAAAAGAATGTATCGAAAAACTTAAACAGTTATATTCACTTGATATCGATGTATGTACCCTTGAAGATGAATTCAATCATTTTATCACATTTTTAAATGAAAATAGTTGCTGCGAAAAGGAAACAGGAGCAGAACAAAAGGACTGTAATGCCAATCACGATATCAGGAATTTGTATCTTATATCCAAAGAAATGTCTTGTACATTTCCAAATATTGAAACAATTTTGAAAATTTTACTCACAATTCCAATATCGAATACTTCAGGCGAAAGAACGTTTTCTGCTTTGAAGCGTGTAAAAAACTATATACGAAACTCGTTAGGAGAAACGAAATTAAATAATTTGGTAATATTGTATATAGAGCAAGAATATTTGGACAAAATAGATACAACCACTATCATAAATGAATTTTCGAGAAGAAAGACTAGAAGAAAAAAATATTTTAACGTTATTGGACATTATAACATTAAAGTTTTTTTCCAAAAAGATAATAAATAGGTTTAATAAAATTAACTGATTAATAAGAAATGAACTGTGTTAATAAAAAAGAAACAGCGTTTAAGAAAATTATTAAATAACTTGCAACAAGAATAAGGAAACTACTTTTAAAGCTATGTAAATATTTTACCAAGTTTTTTTTTCAATTATTTAAAACGATCAAAAGTCATGAGATCAATAAAAAAAATACCCCTGTAAGCCATGTGGTAGGGGCCCCGTTCAATTTTCCGCTTAGGGCCCCGAGAAGTGTAAATCCGCCACTGTCTGCACAACGTTCCGCCCTCTACCTGCTGGCAAACGGGAAGATCGCAAACGCGGAGCATCTTTTCCGAGCCGGCAGAGCCGACACACCAACCTGCCCGTTTTGTACCGCTGTTGAGACCCTGGAGCACAAGTTTGCAGCATGCCCACGCGTTGCGTTAGCGTGGGACATCCTGCAGACGCGACTGCAACAAGTAGCTCCAGGGTCCCAGTCTCGTTTTGTCGACCTGCACTGGTCCGCTCTAAACAGGATAAGAGCGGGCACACGCAGTGAAGTACTAGCTGTATTTGCCAACTACATCATCCACATCATTGGAAACAACGATGCTGCGATTGATGTAGACGTCCTCTCCTGTTTTTTGTAACTTTCTGTTTATTGTTCCACACTTTTTCTAGTGCACGTTAATGTACCTGCTTGTACGCATCGTGCGACGTCTCCTTGTAAATTGTAAATTAGCTATGAGAAAACAAATGTGACCAAATATATGTTTTTATAAAAAAAAAAACAGGCTAATAATTTAAACAAAAGTAATTTTGATATAAAACACGCAACATATAGCAATGCATTTACAATTTTCCAACAAGAATTTGACTAAAGAAAGAATCTTCGCAATAGCAAGTTGGTTTGGATAATGTTCGGCAGTATGAAATATTGTATATGAATACTAGCTGGCCAGACGAACTTCGCCCCGTCAAACATCTATGTTTGTATGCAATAAGGTTTTTCTTGAAGGTTTCAATTTTAATGAAAATTAGTTTGAATTTATTATACTGGGAATCATTTATGCTGACTATATAATGTTTTCAAATGTACAGATAAGCCGGTTTACAGAAGCGTTAACATGCCACATAGAGCATGATCATGTGAAAAACATGGCATTTAAGATTTATGATACACACTTCCATCGACTGTTGAAAATTGAATACGCTTAAATTGAAATGGCATGTCGTTGGAACCTAAAGAAATTCTCGGAGTTAAATATGCTGTTCCCTTATAAGTCTCTATCACATTGTTCGAAAGCTGCGTGACAAACAGTCATGTTTCATTACATAATTTTGAGGCATGAAGGTTTCGAAGCATAATAATAACACTACCATTGTTATGTCGCAAATGATGCTGTGGCATACCAGGCAAATCCAAGGAGTTTAGAATTTGCACATATAATTTGTTCGCTGAAAAGTTTTCAATGATTCCCCGGCTGTACAATTTAAAGCAATTGCTCATAGTAGGCTGCGAAAGAAGAGCACGATTGCTCTCATATACTCCTACGTTTTTACGTTTTGGAAAACTTGAAATTAAGAATTTTCTAATTTTCCAGCTTTTTCCGATTTTTTATTTTCCTAAACACAGTGCAGTGAGATTGTGAGTTTTCAAGTTTTAGCGTTACAAACAAACATGCATCCATTTTTTTATGTATAGATTAGTCTGACTTTGTTTACATTAATACTGTGACATCTTGCAGTGTACATATTAAATAATGTAGGGGGCAGTACATCTCCCTGGGGTAGGCCATTTGACACTCTCCTTCGTACTATGCCATCTTCAGTTGTTATCTCCTAGTTACTGTTATGTAGAAACTCCTTAATCTATCTGGTATCCTCTTGGGATACCATATACGATTCCAGGGTTCGTATACACTGTGATATAAGCTTTTTACATCTATAAAAATTACACCGGTGTGCCGCTTTTGCCAATTGTTCCCCAGGATCTGGTTGACCAAAAGATGCCGTCGTTGTGGCCCTGTTTTATCGGAACCCATACGTGGTGTCCGGTAGGATGTGAAACTTTTCGAGGTGGTTTGATAGCTTTTCTAGTATGGCCTTTTTATCACTTTGGCGATGGTTGGGAGCAGTGAGATTGGTCTGTACTACTCAACATGCCTTGGATCTTTTCCAGGTTTTCTTGTTGCTACCACTTTTATTTTTTTAAGTTTTCCCGGCACTTGTCCTCTTTGATACATTTCGTTGACTTCCCTTAAAATAGCCTGGGTGCTTTCCTTGTTGAGCATCTTCAGCATCCCATAGCTGATTCCATCTACTCGAGGTGCCGTATTTTTTTTTTTTTTTGATTTCAAGATGTCATTCCAATTTTCAAGGTCCAGAATTGTGTTTTCGGACTTGGTGAGACATTGCATTAAAGGCCTTCTGATCCTGTGCTGTGGACCAAAATTGAGCTTGAGAAATTCTTCAGCTTTCTTTGCTTCGCTACTGATCACATTCTCTGTACTTTGGAATCTTTGATTCCCCTTGCATTTTGCTACCAAGATCCAAAGTTTCGAGGAAGACGTTTGCGTGTCAATACTTTGAAGAAGCTCTTCGAACTTTTTACGCTTTTCCCCCTTGTTTGTGTATCGGAATAGTGCCAGGTTCTTTTTAAATAGCATGAGATTTTCCAGGGTCCTTTGCCTGTTGTATTGGGATCTAGACTGGTTTTTTTTACCCATGCCGCATTTAACTCCTCATTCCACCACGCTTTGGGGATATGTATTGATTCTTTGGTATTTTTTATTTTTATGTTATTTATCTCTTTGGTAATAGTTTTTATCGCGCCAACACCGGTGACCATGTTACTATCGATTTGTCTTTCCATTCTTGTCTTATTTATGATTCTGTTGAATCGAGGAGGGGCTTGTTCCAGAAATCTTATAGCTATTATTTTATGGCCACTTCCACCTTTGTGCCTGTTCAGGACTACTCTTTCCATTTTTATATAGTCCCTTGCCCGTACCACTGTATGGTCTATCGCTGTGCCCACTTTACCCGGGTCTGAGCTTATATGATTGCGGCATCTGTCAGTCGAGCTGTTCAGTCGTGCCTCTTAATCGTTCCGCTGTTTCTGGTTCGATTTCTCACACTTACGCCGTTCTCGCGACGATTGTTTCCGCGCTTCACTAGTTTTCTCGCGCGCTGTTTGATCACCGTCGCATCGAATTTTCGTCAATCGGAGTTCTGTGCACCGTTCCTGCCTGTGTTTTTGCTTCCGCGCTCGTCACTGCTTTTTTTCACTGGCCGTACGATTCGACTCCATCGCGCTTTCTTGGCGTCCCGTGGTCCCGCTCACGCACACTCCGATAGCCTGCTGTGCTCACCATGTCCTGCGGCTCCTGCAAACTCACCATCGGGGATGATGCCATCTCCTGTGACGGCCCCTGCGGTAGCCAGTTTCACATCTCCTGTCTGGACCTGCCGCGGGAATGCATCAAGGAGTTGCGTCGCAACCCCCAGCTCCTGTGGCTCTGCAGGGGCTGCACCGCCACGAGATGCTCCAGCAAGGGGTCACTCCCCCCCTGCCGCGACGATATTGCCGTCCACGTCAGATCTTGCCTCTCGTCCGAGTTCGCGGCTAGCTTCAATGGGCTAAGGAGTGAGCTTCTTGGCGAGATCAAGTCGGTATTGGCGGCTTCGATAGCTTCTCACCAAGTCGCTGCTCACGTTCCGACTCAGGCGAGTACGCAGCCTACTCGTCCATTCACACCGGCCTGGAACGCCCCGCATGCAACTGGACTCACCAACGTCCCATCGAAGCGCCGTCTCATCGATCGCTCACCACCGCCAGCCGTCAAGGCCCCCCCGCTGCTCACCGGTACCGGCCAACAAACGTCTCGTGCCCTGTTAATGGTGCCACCGGCGGAGGCTAAGTTTTGGCTATACCTTACACGTATAGCCCCCTCGGTCCCGATTGCCGACGTCGAGGCCTACGTCAGGGAGCAACTTGGCACCGACGACGTTACTGTGGTTCGGCTACTCACGAAGGGCCGCGATCTCAGCACTCTCACCTTCGTGTCGTACAAGGTCGGGATGTCGCCTGAGCTTCGCGACAAAGCCCTGTCCCCCGCTACTTGGCAGAGTGGTATGGTGTTCCGGGAATTCTCGGATCACGGCGACACTAACACTACTGTCATGGACAGCTTTCGGCCAAAGACTCCTGCTGTTTCTGCCCCGCCACCCCCGCAACCAACTGGATCATCCACGCAGCTGGCTTCTGATGTCTGACGGGAGCCATGCCCTTCCGCATCAGCGCCAGCCCGTCCTGTTCCCTCCGATTCATCTACGACTGGTTCACACCGCATTGTACCTCTACCATCGGCCTCTGTTTCACCCGCACCATGCTGCTCCGGACACGTGCTTCACCGCACAACCATGGCACCGCGGGCCGACGCTTCACCGCACCGCACCACAGCACTTCCACCGCTTCACCGCACAATCATGGCACCGCTGGCCGACGCTACACCTCACCGCACCACAGCTCCACCGCTTCACCGCACAACCTTAGCACCGCCGACTGACGCTACACCTCACCGCACCACAGCTCCACCACCGCACCGTGCCGCATCATCACCGCAGACGCCCCGAACAGCCGCTTCGTCTCAACCTCTGGTGGTTTACTACCAGAACGTCAGGGGCCTTCGCACAAAGCTGAATGCTTTTCATGCGGCCGTTCCTTCTGCGATCCTTGACGTTTGCGTGCTTTCCGAAACATGGCTTACCGAGGATATTCCATCCTGCCTGCTCTTCGACGACTCCTTCACGGTGTACCGATGCGATCGCGATAAGCTCAACAGCACCTGTTCCCGTGGTGGTGGTGTACTCATCGCTTGCTCGAGTGCCTTGGTGTCCACGAGCATTCCACACACTTACACCTCGCTTGAGCTCTTGTGGGTGCGCATCCGCCTGGACAATACATCGCTTTATCTCGGTGCTGTATACGTCCCTCCGGATCGTGTTTCTTACTCGGCCGACATGGAACTTCTCCATGAATGCATCGGCCGTATTGCTGAGCGTCTCTCTCCGTCCGAGCATTTGATGGTGTTGGGCGACTTTAACGCACCATCTCTATCCTGGCAGGCTGCCCCCTCCGCGCATCACTTCATACCGTCCGGCTCCTCATCGTCGTCATTGCCTCTCATCGATGGACTCACCTTCAACGGGCTCCTGCAAATCTCGGGCGTACCGAACGTGCGCGATCGTCAGCTCGATCTCGTCTTCGTGAACTCGGTCGCCCTTGCCGAATTCTCGACCGTACGGGCCTCGGCTGTACCGCTCGTCGTTGAGGACGTGTATCATCCGGCGCTGGAGGTGTTCGCCACCCTGCCATCGCCAACTCCAAGGTTGGTCGCCCCCGCTCCCACCGGTAGGCCCCGGCGTCTCAACTTCAGCAAGTGTGACCACTCCAAACTCGACCGATTGTTGGCATCCACCGATTGGTCCATGATTGACGCCGCCAACTTCATCGATGATGCTGCATCCTTTTTTACCTCCACCGTATCCTCCCTTCTTCCTCTGTGTTGTCCTTCTCTCACTCCTTCTCCTCGTCCTGTGTGGTCGGACAGGCATCTCCGTGCGTTGAGGGCTGATGCGAGGCGCGCCAGCCGCGCTTATCGTCGATCCTTCACCGAGCACCATCGCCGTATGTTCAAATATGCCGCCTTTGCTTATCGATTGTACAATCGTGCGCGCTACCGAGCATATGTATCTCGCTTACAGTCGAGATTCATCCGCGATCCCAGATCTTTCTGGCGCCATGCGAATTCACGGCGGGGTTCCTCCAGTATCCCCCCTACCCTATCCCTAGGCAACGAGTCTGCTTCTTCTGCCGCCACCATCTGCGGCCTCTTCGCGAAGCATTTCTCGAGTTTACTGGTCGGCCCAGTTAACTCCTCAATCTCCCTCTCGTCAGGTCTTGCCTCCACTCCTCGTGACGTTATCTCGGCGTGCACAGCACCAATCGAGGTGGAAAATGTCCTGAAGGCCCTCGCAAATCTGAAGCTCTCTTTCTCCCCCGGTCCCGACGGTATCCCCTCTTCTGTGTATAAGGGCTGCAAGAGCTCTTTCGCTCCGATTTTCGTACGCCTTTTCAGCAGATCGCTGCGGGAAGGCGTGTTTCCTGAGATCTGGAAGGCCTCTTAGCTTGTACCCGTCCATAATAGGGGCTGCCGTAACTCCGTTGAGAATTACCGCGGCATATCCCTCCTCTGCTCAACCTCAAAAATCCTCGAAACCATTATCCACTCCCATCTCCTTCCTTGCGTCCTTCCCATTATTTCCCTAAGCCAGCATGGGTTTATCCCTAAGCGGTCGACAACGTCAAACCTCATGTCCTTGTTGCATCACCTGCACTTGGCCGTCACAGCTGGATCGCAGGTGGACGTCATCTACACCGACTTCTCCGCCGCTTTCGATTGCATTTCTCACCGCTTGCTTATAGCTAAGCTCGAGCGGCTGGGATTTGGCGACCCCCTCCTGTCATGGCTGGAATCCTTCCTTACCGGGCGGACTTCTCGAGTCCGGCTCCGGGACTCCTTATCCCCCGCTTTCCCTATCCCGTTCGGCGTGCCACAAGGCAGCGTCCTCAGTCCTCTTCTCTTCTCATTATTTATTAATGACTGTTCCCTGGCCCTTCCTTCCGATGGATTCTTAATGTACGCAGATGACATCAAATTCTTCCTCCCTATCTCCTCTCCCGATGACGCCCGCTCCCTTCAAAGAGCTATTGATGACTTCTCCGCCTGGTGCTTGTCAAACGGACTAGTCCTTTCCCTCTGAAGTGCTGTGTGATCTCTTTCTGTCGCTCTCGGTCTGCCATTCTATGGGACTACACGCTGCTCGGTGTACCTCTTCCTCGGGTGAGGACTATCAAGGACCTCGGGGTCCATCTCGATGATGCCCTCACCTTCACGCCTCATATTGACGCCGTAATCTGCAAGGCCAATAAGACCCTCGGTCTTATATCACGGCTAGCGTCCGAGTTTCAAGACCCGTGGTGCTTGAGGGCGTTGTATTGTTGCTGGGTCCGGCCGACTCTCGAATATGCTTGCGTTGTTTGGTCGCCGATGGGCATCACTGCCATGGGCAGGCTGGAGAAAGTGCAGCGCAGGTTCACCCGGATCGCTGTTCGCAGACTTCTGGGCTTTACCTCCGCTGCCACTCCTCCTTACCCCATCCGTTGTCGAATGCTCCGACTAGCCAGCATCGCATCTCGTCACTCGCTTGCCCAATCCCTATTCATCGCAAATCTTCTCCTTCACAACCTCGATGCTCCTATCCTGCTATCCTCTCTTCCCTTCTACGCGCCTGCTCGGAGGTTACGTGACCGTCCTCCTTTCCTCATTCCCCCCCGCCGTACTCGCTTTGGACAAAGTGATCCTCTGCTGCGTGCCTTGTCAGCGTTTAACGTTGTGAGCTCCCTGTTCGACTACCATCATCCTATTTCCACATTCCATTCCCGCCTCCTCGAATCCTATCTCTAATTCCTCTCCCCTTCGTTGTCCTTCATTCATGAGCTAAGTCTATGTTCTCCTCCTCCTACTAGTGTTTAATCTAGTATATAAGTATATATATATATATTTTTTTTGTAAAGCCCTGGAGGCAAACAAATGTATATTAATAAATTCAAATTCAAATTATATAAGTGAGTTTCCCACCTTGTAGAAGCATCAGATCCTCCAGCAGCACCTTTCCTTTTGCATCTGAATACGGGTTTCCCCACGATTCGTGATGAGCGTTGAAATCCCCTGTTAAAATTGCCCATTTATTTATGTTTCTATCAACAAAGGTTATAACAATAAGACAATAAAGACAAAGGTTATAACAATAACATGTCCCTTATTGTCTCCCGGAATGTCGTCGTCGGGGTGTTTGGTTTCACATATATAGATGCTAATATCAAATTCAGCTCTTTAATTTTAACCGCCGTTACTTGGATAAGATTTCAGGGCAATCGCGCTACCATATCCATCCTCACGATTTGTAGATACTAGGTTGAAACCCTTTATATATGGCTTTTTTCGTGTTCTGGGTTGATCCAGGTTTCCTGTAGGGCGAAGAAATCTACGTTTTCTTGAGCGTGTTTTCTTTATAGCTCGTCTACGTTATTTTTTAGTCCTTGCACATTTATCTGCCTTTTTTATCATTTTTGGTTGTCTTTTTATCATAAACCATAAATTAATAGGGTTAAAAAGGTTGCACAGTTTCATAAATAGAATGAATTAGAAACACAAATAAACGCGACAGGGAGTTATCACAGTTATTCTCTTGAAATTCAGGCTGTTGTTCTCGTTTGGTTACTTTGTTTTTAGTATGGCTTATGTTCTTGTTAGCATTTCTGATCTCTACGGAGTTGAGCATGTTGAATCCTTCCTCAGCTCCTCCTCCGCGATGTGGATGATCATGGCCCCCACATCCGTCAGTGTCGCCTCTTCAATGATGATCCGATTGGGAGTTGTCATTTCAGTACTTAATTCCATTTCATTTGTTTGATTATTTGTTTCTGTTTTTTTTTGTATTATTGTGTTGTGTTGTATATTTAACGTTTTCTGTATTACTGTTTGTATTTATTGTTTTCTGTTCGTGTGGTCTCTTGTTTTCTGTTTGTGTTTTCGTTTCTGTTGTTGTGTTTACTGATTTCTGTGTTTGTGGTGTCTTGTTTTCTGTTCTTTGTGATCTTGAATTTGTTTGTGTATTCGGGAGCTTGTTTTCTGTCAGTTTGTCTACGCTACTTCTCGTCTGTTCAGCGAAGCTCAGATTTTTGAAGGTGTACAGGCGTGGGATTACAGGGCATTCCTCCCGCCTCATTCTTTTTGCCGTTGCATATGGCACCTTTTTTTCTGTTCTTATTTTTGATATTTCCCATTCGTCTAGGTACATCGGGCATTCTCGGTCAAGCGTATGGTGGCTATCTCCACACGACATACACTTAGGAGTGGTGCACGCATCTGCGTGCTCGATAAGGCTACATTGTGCACATGTTTTTTCCCCTCTGCACCATTTCTTTGTATGTCCTATTTTCATGCAATTCGTGCATCGCATTGGCCGGGGAACTTAAAGCACGACTTAGACCGGATACCAACCAAAATCGATCGATTTCGGCACCCTAGCGGACTTGAAAGTGAGTATCGCCATTTTTGTATTGACAATGTTTCCATCCTTGTCTGTTCTTTTCATTATTACTATTGCCTTAACCTTATGTTCTTTGAGGCTGTCCAGGATCTCTTGTTCCGAAAGCGATTGCATATCATAGCAACGGATGATGCCTTTCACCACGTTTAAGGTAGGGTGTTCGCTCACTTTTACTGCCATGTTGCCTTTTCCATGTGGGATACTGTAAATTTTTTGAAGCTTTTGTGCTAGCTTGACCGACCGAACTTTTACTAGCATCTTTCCATCTGGAAGCCGTCTCGCGTCCAGCGGTTTTTCGCCAAGTGTCGTTTCGAAAAATTTTTGCAGTAGGGAAGGATTACAAGTTTCGAAATCCATTCCAGCGGTCATTGACTCCATCAGCATGATTTGTTCGTCTTCGTGGTTGCCATTGTCCTTGTATAAGTTTACGTATTGTTTAGTTGCCTTTTTTCTTTTCGGTGCCGTTTCGTTAGCCAGGATGTCGTATTGGTTTTTGCGGAGTATTCCACCTCCGGGGTCTACAACCCCCATCTTTTCACTGTCTCCCTCTTTTATCCCCTTTTCTTTGTCTTCTCCTTTTCCCTTTCCTTCTTCTCAACACTCACTTTTCACTTTCCCGTGAACTAGTGATATAAACGCAATATTTTTATCAATTGTCGTACGAAATGCTTAATTTTTTTTAAATATAAGTAAAATCTAAGTTGAATTAAAATTAACATATTAATTTCAAGTTACACCAAAGTTAGATTGAACTTTTTCTCACATGTTTTACTACATGGTTGATGATGCTTATGGAAAAAGGATTAATTGAAAAGTGGTACTAATTAAACCAAAATCCTACCGTATCGATATTATCCTGCATTTAGTTAACCAATAGTTATAGTAAATAACTTGCATATAGTTAATTTTAATATTGAATTTTCTTGATTTTCTTGAATTGAAACTCAATTTGTAACGTATGACCGAAAAGACAATACGTACCCTACGTGATGCAGCAGTCAACTCCGTTTACAATATATTATGTCAGTCATATATATTTGACAGTCAGCCGAGTACGTTCTATCCAAAGGCCCAATGAGTGCCTCGTTCGTCATTTTTCGAACCCATACTGTGGGCGAGAGTGAAACTGCTGCGACCGAGTCATACCCTAGCTCTTTCGCACTCTCTTTGTTTTGTCAAGCTGACGGACGATATGACGAACGGTTTCGCACTACACCACTCGAGTGAATGTCAATCGACAGTTTGTGACACTGTGTTGGTAAACTCATCGTTTCTTTCGATAAAAAAAAACAGATCAAATAATTTGTGTGGGCTAGAAAAATCTTCAGTGCATACATTGTTTGAAAATGTTTCCTAAAACGTTTGTCAACCTTTTCAAAACCCATGCCTGAAGGATGAGGCGGCTATTACAACCTAGGTGCACCCTTTGTATAAATTAGTTATTGTAAATGTGATGTTTGTCGTGATTGACGCTCTGCTCGCTTAATTATAACGTTTCAGTATATTTATTTATTTAACAAGAAAAAAAACCCAACAGGTACCAAGACCTCAATGAGCATATCTTAACATATAACCTAATACTATGTACATAAACACTTAACATAACACTTAATTCCAACAGTTTCGCATTAACATTTCGCCTTTTATGGCTCTGGAGCTATGGCGAAAATCGAACACAAAACCGAAAGAGTTCGCTTCCCTCAACATGGCGACTGTTAAGTATTGAACTAAGCGTACGATAAACCGAACTTTGTAGTAACACGCACGGGTATGGGTAGCAGCTAAGCAGATGAGACAATTGAAATAAAGATAAAGAGTTAGTAGCAATTCAGAATCGGAACGGAGCACAAGTTATATTTTCGATTAACGCAGTTGATTTTCTCGCAGACATAAAATTTGGTCCTTCGAGCCGGATCTTTGCGTATACTGGTAATTTGTATCCGTTTTAAGTCAAACAAACAAGTTTAAAGGTGAAATGTCGAATCCGGAAATTTCTACATTTACCGGAATGCAAGCAACATCGAGTCCAAAAGAATCGACCTCGATGATCGGTGCAGTGAAACGGTGTCAGTTTCATTTAATGCGTAGATTAGATTCGCTGCTGAACGCTATCCGAGCCGCTGATGCTGATTATTCGTACGTGCAAGAGTGTACAGAGCAGCTAAAGACAATAGTGTCCGCTTACGAGACAAAGCACGCATCGTTATTGGAGACGTTGGATGCTGTGCAATGGGAGGAAGAAGAGAAGCAGTACGAAGAGTTTGACCAGCGTCGCTTCGAAGTATCGGTGGTGTTAAAAAGGCGCGAAGCAGAGCTGTGTGCGGGTAGCCCAAAAACGCAGGAATCAGGTGTGTCGAACCCTAGCTCGAAAGTGCGTTTACCGGAGATTCCACTTCCTCATTTCACCGGCGCTTGGGAAACATGGCCTACGTTTCGGGACGCGTTTATCAGTATGATCGACGGACATCCGAAATTATCCGATGTGGATAAATTAATTTATCTGAAACGCGTGGTATCCAAGGAAGCAGCGCAGTTGATCGATGCAGTGGAAACGACAGCGGCTAATTATAGTGTGGCGTGGGCGTTGCTGAAAAATCGCTACGAGAACAAGAAGGTGTTAGTACGGCGTTATCTAGACGACTTATTCGCCATTTTGCCGGCAAAACGGGAAAGTTACGAGACGCTCACCATCTTGATCGATGGATTCGAGCGGACCATCAAAATGGTGGAAAAGCTGGACATTTCTACAAAGGGCTGGAGCGTGCTGTTAGCGCACATGTTATGCGATAAATTAGATCCCGCTACACGAAAGGAATGGGAAACTCATCATAGAAGCATCGAAGTAGCGAGATATGACGAACTGGTGAAATTTCTAAGAGAGCACGCTTTGGTGCTACAGGCATTGCCACGTGGCTCATCAAAGGAGATCCCGTCTCACGCACACACTAGCAATGGTCGACCTAAATGGAAGCCAACGTGTGCATCAGTGAACGTAATCGAAAAGAAATGCCTGTTCTGCAAACAAGAAATCCACTCTGCCTTTAAGTGTCACACGTTTCGAAACCTGCCAGTAAATCAACGATACGATATGGTAAAGGAGAAAGGACTCTGCATAAACTGCTTGGCGTCAGACCACCGCGTGAGGGATTGTACTTCCAGTGCGTGCCGTGTGTGCAAGTTGAAGCATCACACTATGCTGCACAGATCGCCGAGTGAACACCAGCCATCTCCTGACGCCAGGGTTCCAGAAACAACTACGCCAAGTGATGCAACGAGATCGTCGGTGGCACCCAATATCGAACCTGCCAACAACGTCATGCTTACACCGTTTGAGAACCGTCCAGAGCCTTTAACGACTGTATTGCTCCCAACCGTTCTGGTGACCATCATCACCTCGAATGGCAACAAGATGATAGCACGAGCATTACTGGATGGCGGGGCGCAAATTAACCTCATAACTGAACGAGTAGTGCAAGGATTACGAGCACCAAGGCAACGGGATCACCTGTCGATTGGAGCAGTGGGAAAAAGCAACCAGACCTCATCACATTCGGTAAATGTAATGATTCAGTCCCAGTGCACTAATGTTCAATTTCCTTTAAGGTTGCACGTACTGCCGGAGATAATGTGGAACCTTCCGGCCTCTAAGGTTGACAAGCAACAATGGGAATTACCACCGAATATTAGGCTGGCCGACCCGACATGTGGAGAGGTGGGAGCGATCGATATGCTACTCGGTAGGGAAGTGTATAACGAAATATTGTTAGATGGTTTAGTGAGACTGCGTTCGGGAGATAGTAGCTTGATGTTACAAGAAACATTACTAGGTTGGGTAGTGTCTGGAAAGGCTTTAATAGAAAGAAGTGGCGTACCAAGAAGTCTTGTCAATATTACGTGCATAGCAGAATCGTTAGACGAGCAACTTGGCAAATTTTGGGAACTTGAAGCGTGTCAGTCATCGAACATATTTTCCCCCGAAGAATCTCAATGCGAAGCGATCTTCGAAAGTACAACTACCCGCGGATTGGATGGAAAGTTTGTAGTAGCATTACCAAAGCAAGAAGAAGAGATAAAGAAGTTAGGCAGCTCGTACGAAATAGCGAAGCGACGACTCCATTCGCTGAATCGTCGCCTGAAAGCCAATCCGGAATTACAAATGCAATATAAAGAGTTTTTAGATGAATACTTAAGGCTAGGTCATATGGAGGAAATCGACACCGAACCGTTACACGACTTGCCTACGTATTATATGCCACATCATTGCATTGTTAAACCAGACAGCCTTACGACCAAGCTAAGGGTTGTTTTTGATGCCTCTTGTGCGACAGATTCTGGAGTTTCGTTAAACGAGACTTTATTAGTTGGCCCTGTCATTCAAGATGACCTGATCAGCATCGTAATGCGTTTTCGCTTCCCGAGATACGCATTGACGGCGGATATTGAGAAGATGTATATACAAATATGGATAAGAGATGCCGACCGCCCTCTCCAACGCATTCTTTGGGGAGACGAAGCAAGTGGAATTCGGGCATTGCAACTAAAGACAGTGACATATGGAACCTCGTCTGCTCCATACCTAGCGACAAAATGTCTTCAGGCACTTGCCAACGAGGCCAGTCTATCGCATCCGGTAGCTTCAAAGATTTTGTCTTCGGATTTTTACATGGATGATTTGATAAGCGGTGTGGACACGGTGAATCAAGGAAGACTTCTGTGCAGAGAATTATCTGATCTACTGCTTGCTGCTGGGTTCCATCTGAGAAAGTGGGCTTCTAATTCGGCGCAGATACTGAACACACTTCCGCCTGACCTTCGGGAAATGGGCTCGGAACTTTTGATCGATCCCCACAAGTCTATTAAAACACTTGGACTTAAATGGACTCCTGCGCAAGACATACTTACCTTCAGTATTCCCAACTGGAATAAGGATGATCAAATCACTAAGCGAACTGTGGTATCAGATGCAGCTCGTTTATATGATCCTTTGGGACTGATTGGTCCAATAATCATTATAGCTAAATGTTTCTGGCAAGTTCTTTGGGAAAGAGGTGTCAACTGGGATGAACCACTTGAGGCGGAGCTACGAGAGAAATGGATGCTCTTTAAGCGAAGCTTAATAGACATAAAGGATATCGCTGTACCACGTCGAGTAGTGGCGGAAGAAGCGGATATCGTAGAAGTGCATGGCTTTAGCGACGCATCTGAAAAGGCATACGGTGCTTGTATTTATATACGTACTATCACCGCAGACGGACGAATCTCAGTAGAGCTACTATGTGCAAAGTCGAGAGTTGCACCAATAGAAAACGGAAAAAAGCAAAAGAGAGTGACTTTACCAAGACTAGAGCTGTCAGGAGCTTTATTACTATGTCATCTGTGGCAGAAGGTAAAGTTAAGCACCAAACGCGAAATGAAGAGTGTATTCTGGGTAGATTCGACAATTGTATTGCACTGGATCGCTGGTAATCCTTCCCAATGGAAACCCTTCGTGGCAAACAGGGTTTCGGAAATCCAACACATTACCGATAAAACGCAGTGGCATCATGTGCCAGGAGAAGAAAATCCAGCAGATATCATATCTCGAGGGATGTCACCTAGCGAACTCAAGAGCAGTGAGATGTGGTGGCATGGGCCAAAATGGTTGAGTCAGCAAATTCAATGGGCATCACGATCGGCAATCCCAAATGCAAGATTCACGGCGGAGCAATTGGAAGAACGGGTCGTAGTATCTGCTGTTAAATCTAAGGGCACAAGTTCTGTGTTCATGCTTCGATCGTCGTATCCAGCCTTAGTGCGATTAGTAGCGTATATGCTCCGTTTCCGTTATAACAGCCAAGGAACGAACCGATACCAAAGACGAAAGGGATTCCTGACGCTCTCTGAACTACATCAGGCAACCAAGGTACTGGTTCGGTTAGCACAATCGGAAACATTCGGAGAAGAAATAGAGAGTCTGAAAGATGGTCAAGTTAAGGTAAATTCGAAGATGAAATCGCTTGCGCCCATATTAGTGGATGGTATCATATGTATCGGAGGTAGACTTCGGAACGCGCCAGTTTCGTATAATCGCAAACATCCAATCATATTGGATCCCAACCATCCTCTTACCTTACTCGTCATGAATGCATACCATCGACAATTTCTACACGCAGGTCCTCAACTGCTTCTAGCACTAGTTCGTGAAAAATTCTGGCCACTTCGGGCTCGCAATCTAGCTCGAAAGGTAGTACATAGCTGTGTAAAGTGCTACCGAAACAAACCTACGTGTATGGAACAGCTCATGGGGGACCTACCGCCAGAAAGGGTCACACCAACCTACCCCTTCTTGAATACTGGTGTCGATCTATGTGGACCATTCTGGTATCGTTTCGCGCCTCGCAAGTCTACCCCGATTAAAGGCTACGTTGCAGTCTTCATATGTCTGGTAACCAAGGCAGTGCACGTGGAGTTAGTAGCGGACTTATCTACCCAGGCGTTCCTTGCAGCCCTCAAGCGCTTCGTGGCTCGACGAGGAAGGCCAGCAGTAATAGAATGCGACAACGCCAAAAACTTTCGAGGAGCGGCTCGCGTGCTTAAAGAACTGTACGAACTCTTCAAAACACAACAAGCGCAAGATGCCATTACAAATCATTGTACTAACGAAGGAATTGAATTCAAATTCATTCCCCCACGCTCACCAAATTTTGGAGGATTATGGGAAGCGGCCATAAAAAGTCTAAAAAAGCATCTCAAGTGTACAATTGGAGCAACCATCCTTCTAAAGGAAGACCTCGAGACTTTGTTGATTCAAATCGAGGCCTGTTTGAATTCCCGGCCACTTACGCAGTTATCAACAGACCCTGAAGATCTGGAAGCTCTTACCCCGGGACATTTCCTAATCCACCGCAGTCTGGTGGCCACGCCGGAACCGTCCTATGAAAACATCAATCTTAATCGTCTGGATCGTTTTCAGAAAATCCAAGAGTTTGTCCGTCGAATCTGGAAACAGTGGAAAACAGACTACCTCTCTGGACTTCATCCTCGAACTAAATGGACGAGACAGACAAGTAACATCGAGGTCGGAACGTTGGTGCTGCTTAAGGAAGACAATCTTCCACCTTTGAAATGGGCAGTTGGAAGAATAACCCAAATATTTAAAGGCAATGATGGCAATATACGTGTCGTAGAGGTTCGAACGAAGGAAGGAGTGTATCGTCGAGCCATATCCAAAATATGTATCTTACCGGTCCAAGAGGAAAAATAGCTAGGGTCATGCGTATCTCACAATTTCATAGGAGTAGAAAGGAAACTTTCCACGGGGGGCGGCATGTTAAGTATTGAACTAAGCGTACGATAAACCGAACTTTGTAGTAACACGCACGGGTATGGGTAGCAGCTAAGCAGATGAGACAATTGAAATAAAGATAAAGAGTTAGTAGCAATTCAGAATCGGAACGGAGCACAAGTTATATTTTCGATTAACGCAGTTGATTTTCTCGCAGACAGCGACTATGGGTGCGTTTGAACGGTATAGCGTATTCGCGGTCGGCACATGAAACAAATCAGTTCCTCTTAGATATCGAGATGGTGCTCGGAGTGGGAAACGGTTAAGCAAGCAAGGAGCGAAAATCTCACCCCTTATTATTTTAAGGACAAATAGGGCCTGTGCAACACGCCTCCTATGAGCAAGAGGTTGAAGACCCAAAAGAAGACAGCGTGTGGTGTAATCGGGTAAGGGTCCACTGGACCACCAGTGAATGCGGCGCAGCGCTATTCGTGAAAACTTCCTTTGCACTGATTCGATGCGTTGGATCCAGTTGCCGTAATAGGGAGCCCAGGTTATCGAATTAAATTCTAGGATAGACCTGACCAACGCAGCATATAAAGATTTTAGGCAAACTGGATCGTATAATTCTACTGAATTTCTTATAAGGAAGCCTAGCGCCTTGTTTGCCTTACACAAAATGTCCTCATAATGATTCCGAAAGTTAAGGTGGTCATCCATTATGATGCCAAGATCCCGGATCACTGAGCAGCGTGAGAGCGTAATATTAAAGACAATCCAAAATGTGAATGCTTAATTTTACCTGCAGTAATGTGCGTTCAGCAAAGCTACTAAAATTGTCTCAATATGTGTTTCATTTTCAAACTTTACACAATACAGTTTAAAGTTATACAATTTCGGGAGAAAGATGGGTTTTTCTTGTTGATACCATATCTGATGATAATATGAAGAACATACATTTTTAAACTATTTAATAATTGATTAATACCTGATTTTATAGTATCTTACCATAATTACCGAACCGATTAATTTATCAGCATTTCAATAATCCTTATTTTACTTGTTTTGAACACTAACGAAGAATTACGCATAAAAATATAATCTGCTCGCACATTTTCATGACACCGCGCGAAAAAGTTCCAAATCCATCGATGCGAATATCCATGCGCTGCATATGGCGGCTCTGAACTGCAGCGAAGTACGCTGGACAGAGCGAACTGAAAATCCACAAGCGATGCACATCCATGCGAGAGAGAACGTTCAGAGTGAGTTGAAATACGCGTTCGTCTCAGCCGGGTTCTTAAACAGTTGTTGAATTCGAAAATCAACACACATAGAATAGCTCTCTGCTAAAGGCGGTTGCAATCACAAACTTCACACAATTCAGTCAGAAAAAGTGTTCACGGCTTGTAGAGCCAGCACCTTAGAAATCACTAGCTCTTGAACTCCCAATTTGCAAGCGCAAGTCTAAAAATAGAATCACGGCCGGTACAAACAGAATAGAGCAGAACGGGCAGCACGACGATATCGAGAGAGCGCGGGAAGAATCGAAGAGAGCCGCCGGTTTTTTTGTTGCCTTTTTTTGCTCGCGGCATTTCGACGTCGCCACCATGACATGACGAACCGGCTCTTCCAGAGCTTCCCTAGTACCAAAATCATGCAACGCGGATTAAACGCGCTACATTTCCCATACAAACTGACTCTGCTTCACCCCGTTCCTCCCATTCTTTCCATATTGCACCCCCCGCTAGCCTACAATCCGAGCGGACTTGCAACTTCACCTGCTTGTATCGTAGAGCCATCACTATCCCACACACACACATCGTTCGGTAGTTTGACAACTCAGTTTTGTTTTGATCTTGAAAGAGGTAAAAGTGGTGCTGATCAGTGCAGACTAAAACAGTGAAATATGTGTAAATTAAGTGTTTAACGGTGATAAAAATGTGTTTAAAAGTGTCCAAGGCTCAAGAAAGGGTAAGTATGAACAAAATAATAATGTTCTAGATGTTTTTTTCTTCTACAGCAGCGAAGCGGAAGAGGCATCATCCAGTGACGTCATCATCATCCGGCTGATGTGCTGCAGGTCTGGCCTCATAAAAATGGAATCCAGATGTGAAATTCGTGTTATTGTGTTATCTATAAGTCTATTACAGTGAAATATACATGTTTAAAACTGAAAAGTGTGTACGTGTGTTTATTTATGTGTAGGAAATATTTCATCGACGCGCCCGCTTGATGAGAATGATGACAAAATTCATCGCATGATTCAAAACATCGCATTGACGCATGACATACGTGCAACGACGGGTAGCAGGGGAACGCGACGTTGCTGGTTTACTCCGTTCGCGTCTTCCATCGGAGCTCTCTTCATAGTATGAACGGAGCTCCGTTGATCGCGCAACATGGCCAAAAATGTTCCTCGGGTTCCTTTCGTCAGTGTCTCTTCGTCATACGCCCCGCTGTACAAAATCGTGGCGTGACGCTACACTTTTCGGCTTCTCCTCGGTTTGTTCTCGTTGAGAACAAGCCGAGAAGAAGCCGAGAAGTGTAGCGCGCCTCGACGCGTTGCACGCAGGGGTTTTAAGCGGTTCAAAATTATTCACCGGTTCAACCGGTTCCCTCGCTCCGGGGTTCCCACAACCCGGGCGATATTTCGGTCGCTTTGATGACCTGTGTCATCCATACAAATAAAAACACAAAACAATCACTAAATTTGGTTTCAATAGTTTATTTATGGTGAAAACGAACATCAAAACAACAATCACTCTGAACCATTCACTTTGCTCGTCGGGAGCTGCACTTTTAATGCCAGGCACTGCAGTTGATCAGCCAGATGGAGATGACGTCATGCTTCGCTGTCGTGAAAGAAAAGCTTCAAAAACGTTAATATTTCGTTGCTACTTACCCTTTTTTGTTCCTTGGACACTATTAGACACCATTTGGCGTAATTTAACACTGAATATATGTAAATTACACTGTTTCGGAATGAAACCACGCCACCCACTTCCAACATCAAAACAAAACTGAGCTGTCAAACTACCGTATCGTGCGAGAGTCCGGCCCAACCGGTTACTTCGATGGACCAGCGAAATCGGCTAAGTCCCAGGAGAGGGAGAACGAACATGAATTGACAGAACCATTCGCGCTAGTGCAAATGTGATAGCACTATGATACAAGCGGGTTGGGTTGCAAGACCACTCGCAAGTATAGGCTCGAGGGGGGGAGCATCAGAGAAAAACTGGTGGAAACGGGGTGAAGGCATGCAACTTTGGCAGCAGGGCGAACGCTACCCGGCCGGCGAAACATGTTGCGCGACTGGCTGTTTACCCCGCAGGCAAAAGGAACTCAATTTTTGATGTCACATCTACGTCTCTCCCATTTCCACCCCTGTTCGGCCCACACTTTTCGGCACGCTACACTGTCGATTCTTTCATGATGCCATCTCGTTCTCCCCTGGAGCGATATTTTTTCCGCTCTCCCTCTTCTGGGACTTAAGAAAATTTCTTCGCGGCTTTGAGTGGCGTGTATCGATACATTATACGGCCATCTCTTTTTTTCCTTCGAGCTTGGTTTTCTTTCTCGCTTTTCTGGGACTTGGAAAAATTTGTGCGCAGCTCGGAGTGTTTTTTATAGGAGATTCAAAGTTGTGTTGGTGTCGTGATAATCTTTGGAAACCTGTTGGCATTTGACAATTTGACAGATAATCATTATTACCGGTAAGTTCAGTTTGTTTTGATGGATAGAAATTTGATCCGATATTATAATACCTTTTTTATGAGTTACAGCAAGATTACGAATATGGATCGACAGCAAAAACAACTTTATAAGCGAGGGGATAAATTGATGCAAGCTTTGGAGCAAGAAGTAGACCAGGAATGGGAGAATCTTGCCCAAATGCTCTGTGGACCCGGCCTCGTCGGAAGCTTTCCATGGGCTCTTGGTAAGTGATAATGTTTTCTTGTTCAACTAACCCTTCTCAAACATTCGGTGCGATGTGTTATAAGATTCATTGAATAAGCTAACATAGCATATAAATAAAAGTGTTCAAATAGTTTATATAGACATGCACGAGGTTAAGTGATTGAAAGGGTTTGTTTGTGATATTGTGAATCTCCTTTAATCCGAAGTGCGAAGCGAAATCTTTTGCCCACATCCTGTACTTTTATTAATGCTGTAATACTTTACGTATTCACATATTAATTTTCGGTTATTTACAGAATTTTTTTAGTTTAGCTAGAAACAGGACTAAATAATTTCTGTGGTGTTGTGAAGCATTATAATAAAAAGTATAGGAATTAATTTGTGCTTTATAATTGCCAAAAGTGTGGGAAAAGATTTTATCACTTACATTCATTAAATGTCCACAAACAAAAAGCAGTGTGAAGCCTCCAAGAGTCTGAATGCCAATTGTAGCCTGGTTGCCGGGTTCGATAAAAAGTAATTAAAATGTGCAACAAAACCACAATGGTCTGCACATGAAAGTATTATATCCCGCTTAGATTTTTAATTAGTCCTTCATCAACTTTTCAATCCATTTTTCTGAATTTCTGCTTAGTTGTAATTATTTCTGAAAGTCATTTCAAATATCAAAATACGTTTTGGCAACCCTGCATCCCATCGCCTTTCTGCCGTTTGACAGTTCAAAAGTTGTTTTGGTTTCGGCTGCGTGGTGTGCGGTTTATTTTCTGTGTTCTTATTTTATAATTTTTCAGTGTTTAGAATTATATTCAGAGTTTTGTTTAGCGGGTATGTGCTTTAAAAATCTCTCCCGAGTTGTTTCTTTTCAGCATAATATGGAATATAGGCGTGAAATGTTCCCCATACCGATCCCCATCTGCATCGATCCCCATCTGCATTCGATGTTAGAAAGGTAAGTGCATTAAATTATTCCAATCCAGAGGAATGTAGATTAAATAAATCTTCAATTTTCTCTCTTTTTGCAGTTTTATTCGTCTTGCAGCACCTCCGGTAAGATTTACAAGCAATTTTCATTGTACATTAGAGTAATTTTTTCAATCGATTTTTCGCTACATTCCCATACAGTAACACCGGCTTCGCCTCAGGCTTCCCAATCATAAAGCAGCTTTGTGGCGCATTGGAGAATGCAGATTATGCATTTTTGTGAAGTTATGTGCAAAGTTGATAAAAAATATAGTGAAAAAAACCGGCACCAGTTTTGTACGTGTTTTATTTAATGTTGAAATTTTGTGGATCGAGTGGTGGGAATCTCAATCCACGGGGTAAAGGGGGAAGGGTTACGAGGGATAGGGATTTTATGACACTAACACAAATAAACCAAAACGGTTACCGCGTTCTCACTACCACATGCGCACGGAGGCACTCAAAAGGTCGCTGCTTAAGCTTAAGGGACCTACGGAAATATTTTCCCAGAACAGCAACTCAACAGCCACTACCCCGCGGGCAGAGACCGTGCAACGTTGCATCGCGTGACTTCTTCACAACTTTTTCACAATTTATTCACATGAAAATTATTCAGAAGATTTGAGACCCCTTTTGCGTATGTGGTAGTGTGGCGCGGGGTTGCGATTTGCGTGTGTGTTAGTGATTATATTTTCCCCCGGTCCCCGGTGTGGAGGTGGTGTCATCGCAAAATGAAAATACTAATGTCACTAATAATAATGCAAATTTTCAATATTTATTTCACCATCAAAACTTTATCACAAAAACTTCTTCTAAATTCCCATGCCCACCCACTCTGTTAGCCGTGTATACTTTACCACACTTTTTCCTCCTCGCGTTATTGCTTGCGCACTTCGGGTCATCTCCGGCGTTAATGTGCCACCGTCCGCAGTCAGGCAGCTCCAAAAGAATATAGATGCTCAGGTACCACAATCTGTTGAAGAAGAAACAGTTTATTAAAACACACTGCAAACTTATCTAACAATTCTATAGAAACATATAAAATCTTACCTTGCCCCCTATGCACGTTCTGCACAAGTGTAGTCCACGAAACGTTGATGAACCTCGACCTGATGATTGCAGCGTTGATGGAACGAGCGGTTGTTTCTCCATGCCGCATTGCTGAACGCACTATGGGCCAGAGATGGAGATGATTGCATGACAATGAATTAATGCAAGCGTAGGGTCGAAAATTAATATTTGCTCATTTCTTATTCAATCTTCTTTCTATTTTAAAGTCGTTTTTAAGAAAATTTTAATTTTATCTTCAACCATACTTGATTTCTAGGAACAGTACATCAAGAACATTATCTATTAATTTAAAAAAATCATGTGTTATGTTTGCGTGAATTAGTCCCACTGTGCATCGGTATGTCAGACTATGTTGAATTATTGTACAAATGTTAACCCTGGGCTTTGAACTGGCCAATAAAATATGTTTAAAACCTACAGTTAAGTTAACTTGTGAAGTTAATCTTTTCATTAGGAATACACTTGCACTACTCATGAAAACTTACACCACAATAAACAGCCCTCACTGCACGTTTAATCAAAAACTTAGACTTCAGTTATTACAAACACTTCCTTATTCACTTTCACTTAATATGTTTTCTTCGTACTTACCAAGTGACCATCTACAATTGCTGTCTTCCCCGGCTTGGCGAACAAAATTTGATCCCATTCTGCATCAGCTTCTGCCAGTATACTCCTGTTGATCAGATCTCCTTCGTAGTATAGGCAGGGCGGAAAGCGTTGGTTAATCATTTTACTGCATTTTTATAACAATTCTCGAGTTCTGAAACACAAAAATCTATGAATAATTAATGGCTAAAACGATGTGTAACAAGTGAAAGTAAACAAGCTTACCAGGATAATTTTTGATCTGTCAATTTTTTCGCCATTCATTTCACAATTTCATACACACACGCACTGCAAATAAACGGTGCGTCGAACGCACAAATTTTTTCCAAGTCCCAGAAGAGCGAGAAAGAAAACCAAGCTCGAAGGAAAAAAAGAGATGGCCGTATAATGTATCGATACACACCACTCAAAGCCGCGAAGAAATTTTCATAAGTCCCAGAAGAGGGAGAGCGGAAAAAATATCGTTCCAGGGGAGAACGAGATGGCATCATGAAAAAATCGACAGTGTAGCGTGACGATGCAAACGTGTGGACCGTACAGGGGTGGAAATGGGAGAGACGTCCCCGCGGTACGAAGTTGCATACTTTTTGTAACGTTGCACCTGCAAGTGCCCCTGCTACCATCCTGCAAGACTGAATTTTGCTCTGAAATTTTCTAGAGATGCAGGATGTTTGGGTTACCGTGAGCGGCTGCGTGAATGAACGCCCTCCTCAAAATGAACCCCCCTACTGCTTTTCCCCTGTACCCGGGATACCCAATGCCCGGGGTAGAAATGTCAGCTCGAAATGAAACCAAACTCAAGCAATTCCTATAATATTGTTCACACTTATTTATCTATATTTGCACTTTCAATACAATTTACACATATTATACGGCTTCATGTGCCCTGGAACGGCAAACAGGACAGCTCACGAAACCTTCAAGCCACGGCTAAGTCTGCTTCTGGTTGTTCAGTGTTGGCGTTCTTTTCGATAGCTGTTCTTCGCAAACTTATCGTATTGCAAAATATTTCAGAAAAAAACGATGCATAAACACTTTTTATACAGAAATTCACGCCTGAAATCCGCTTTTACATCCAAAATAATCCACTTTACTCGGTCTTTACGATTACAGCACTTCGAACAAAACTACATCACTGCGCAGGCTACTAGGATGAATACAGATCTGTCTTTTGACAATCAAAGCCGAGCGAGCTTGCTCTGTAGCGCGACGGGATTAGTTTGTAGAGTTGAGGGGTAAAAATCATAGTGGAAACAGGGAGAGGATGGTGGATTTTGAGTGTCGAGAGTGATTTTGTACCGCGGGGGTAGGTGTAACATCAAAAATTGAGTTCCTTTTGCCCGCGGGGTAAACAGCCAGTCGCGCAACATGTTTCGCCGGCCGGGTACCCCGCTGTACAAAATCGTGGCGTGACGCTACACTTTTCGGCTTCTCCTCGGTTTGTTCTCGTTGAGAAAACACGTACAAAACTGGTGCCGGTTTTTTTCACTATATTTTTTATCAACTTTGCACATAACTTCACAAAAATGCATAATCTGCATTCTCCAATGCGCCACAAAGCTGCTTTATGATTGGGAAGCCTGAGGCGAAGCCGGTGTTACTGTATGGGAATGTAGCGAAAAATCGATTGAAAAAATTACTCTAATGTACAATGAAAATTGCTTGTAAATCTTACCGGAGGTGCTGCAAGACGAATAAAACTGCAAAAAGAGAGAAAATTGAAGATTTATTTAATCTACATTCCTCTGGATTGGAATAATTTAATGCACTTACCTTTCTAACATCGAATGCAGATGGGGATCGGTATGGGGAACATTTCACGCCTATATTCCATATTATGCTGAAAAGAAACAACTCGGGAGAGATTTTTAAAGCACATACCCGCTAAACAAAACTCTGAATATAATTCTAAACACTGAAAAATTATAAAATAAGAACACAGAAAATAAACCGCACACCACGCAGCCGAAACCAAAACAACTTTTGAACTGTCAAACGGCAGAAAGGCGATGGGATGCAGGGTTGCCAAAACGTATTTTGATATTTGAAATGACTTTCAGAAATAATTACAACTAAGCAGAAATTCAGAAAAATGGATTGAAAAGTTGATGAAGGACTAATTAAAAATCTAAGCGGGATATAATACTTTCATGTGCAGACCATTGTGGTTTTGTTGCACATTTTAATTACTTTTTATCGAACGTAGCTAATGTGAATAAAATGATTAATTTTGGCAACCAGGCTACAATTGGCATTCAGACTCTTGGAGGCTTCACACTGCTTTTTGTTTGTGGACATTTAATGAATGTAAGTGATAAAATCTTTTCCCACACTTTTGGCAATTATAAAGCACAAATTAATTCCTATACTTTTTATTATAATGCTTCACAACACCACAGAAATTATTTAGTCCTGTTTCTAGCTAAACTAAAAAAAATCTGTAAATAACCGAAAATTAATATGTGAATACGTAAAGTATTACAGCATTAATAAAAGTACAGGATGTGGGCAAAAGATTTCGCTTCGCACTTCGGATTAAAGGAGATTCACAATATCACAAACAAACCCTTTCAATCACTTAACCTCGTGCATGTCTATATAAACTATTTGAACACTTTTATTTATATGCTATGTTAGCTTATTCAATGAATCTTATAACACATCGCACCGAATGTTTGAGAAGGGTTAGTTGAACAAGAAAACATTATCACTTACCAAGAGCCCATGGAAAGCTTCCGACGGGGCCGGGTCCACAGAGCATTTGGGCAAGATTCTCCCATTCCTGGTCTACTTCTTGCTCCAAAGCTTGCATCAATTTATCCCCTCGCTTATAAAGTTGTTTTTGCTGTCGATCCATATTCGTAATCTTGCTGTAACTCATAAAAAAGGTATTATAATATCGGATCAAATTTCTATCCATCAAAACAAACTGAACTTACCGGTAATAATGATTATCTGTCAAATTGTCAAATGCCAACAGGTTTCCAAAGATTATCACGACACCAACACAACTTTGAATCTCCTATAAAAAACACTCCGAGCTGCGCACAAATTTTTCCAAGTCCCAGAAAAGCGAGAAAGAAAACCAAGCTCGAAGGAAAAAAAGAGATGGCCGTATAATGTATCGATACACGCCACTCAAAGCCGCGAAGAAATTTTCTTAAGTCCCAGAAGAGGGAGAGCGGAAAAAATATCGCTCCAGGGGAGAACGAGATGGCATCATGAAAGAATCGACAGTGTAGCGTGCCGATGCAAAAGTGTGGGCCGAACAGGGGTGGAAATGGGAGAGACGTAGATGTGACATCAAAAATTGAGTTCCTTTTGCCTGCGGGGTATGACGAACCGTGTCAAAATGGTCCCTTGGGATACTCCCGGCTGTGCCGCCCGCATAGCCAAATTGGGTTGAAATCTCACAAAGTAACTCGATCTTTGTATGTATTGCCTATCTGTACACGGATCACTCGCGTTTTGCCGCTCGAATGTTATGTGCATCCCGCTTCTTCTTTTAGCCTCTCTGTCGCTCTGTCGGTCGCCGAGTTGCTCGCCGGCACGAGCAGATTTTGCCTCGCGCTGATTGGTTGGATTTTCCCCCTCGTCGAAGGCCGGCGTGTGGCAGAGAGTTCGTGGCGCAAATTTGCATGCGCACACACATACGGTACACAGTCACAGCTTCGTCGCCTCTGACTTGTCCGCGCATTCGCAATCCATCGTCAGTTGCTCGCGTTGTCCGCTGCGCGACGGGTATGAAAAAGTGGAGAGCCAGCGCAGTCAGCTCAGAAAACGTTCTGCTTTGATTACTTCAAAGTTTGCAACAACATCAAGAACAACATTGGGATTATTATCATGCACATGTTATTCTGCTTGGGTTTGGCCTGCTAAATATGTTCAAGTCATAAGTCGCTTCATTTAAATAGCTTGGAACGAAGATTTCATAGGCGTGCGCTTCTCCGATGTACATTACGAAGTGGGAGCTAGCGCGGGTTCAGATAAATTTCTTCTTCGATTATTTTAAATATTTAATGATTTTATTCATGAAAAAACATGAAACATGCAGGGTTTCAGGAATCACTTACATGTTGTCTAGAAGTATACAAAAACTAAAGAAGTAAACATATTAACATTGAAATTACTATATTTCAAGCCGTGCATTTTTCTAGCAAAGGCTGTACAACTTTCTTAGATTGACGAGTTAATTTTTGTCAATAAATACCACTTGCATAAAAGCGAGCAATTTGTGACATGTATGCTTTCCAACTTGCAGCACATAGAATTATTTGCATACGATGATAGCATTTCTTACACATTGACGCGTTTTTTCTTATCGTATGAATCGAATAGTAAAATTGCACAACTTTTTTTTTGAAAATGCTTCAATAAAATAATGATGTATATGAAAGTTTATTTAAAAAAAAGGATAGTTCTGTATAAATGCATTTAAGTCCTGCCTAAAAGCATAGTATATCTGTACATGGAAGGGTGTGTACAGCGACAACGATGCTGCTTAGCACTGGAACATCTTTATGGTGAACCATCTGTTTTGATTGATTTGAAAAGATCGATTCAAAGTGAAATTTTACGCGAGGGGGAAGTTCTTGATGTTCTCTTCTACGTAGCTAAAATACACATTTCCGATAGAAGTGTTAAACTGGGTCGATGTTGTTGAGGTTACAAGGGTAAACTGACTACCAACTGTTCCATGTTATTCGCAAACTGTTATTGATGATAACAACATAATTATTTATGCATTTAAGCCGTTCACTGCTGGATGCTCGAAATTTTATTGTAACACATTAACCGGCAAGCAAATTATTTGAGAATTTGCGTTCACGCTGACTGATATTTCCACCCGATCGAGTTACGCAGGACGAACCCTTATGTGCGTGGACCAAAACTAAAAGACCAATTAGTGTTCTGCAAAGAAAGAATGATGCTTCAGTCACTGTCCCCTGGGACCAACGGGAAGTGAACGGAAAATCGACTGTCAGTCCCTAGTGGTTAACATGGTAAATCACACATGCAATGCTTCAATTCATTTGTAGGATATTATTAACGGGCATGTCACATACATCAAATCCGCAATCTAGCGTCCGAAGCAATGTTCGTATCTAGTCGGTTAACTGTAATTGTCTCGGTTGGATTAAGCCTCTTGAACCATAGCTTTACCGACCACGTTAAATTGAATAATTCTTACAATTGTACTAGTGCTATAGAAATAGAACTATTGTAAGAACATTTGTCCGCCCGCGCAAGAACATGAAAACTGTAATTTGTCCTCATGTCCGTCTGATCAACTCTGTTTTGATGGGTGGAACAAGATTTATCATAGATGATCGTTTAATGAACCGGTTATAATCGGTTAGATTAAACCGTTGGTCGTTGATTGAAACGGTTATAATCGGTTCAAAACTGTTCGATGACCGTTGCATGAAATTCAATGTGTTTGCACATTTTGAATGGGAAATACCTTACGTTTTACCTAATGTAGGAAAGTTAATAAAATTCAAAACCAATAAAAAAAATTATTTCCTATACCGATGACATACAGTTTTTTTTAAATAACTGGCGGTGCAACGCTCCCAGTGCTAGAGCTGCCTCTGATTCAACCGACAGCGCGACATACGAATTCAAATTTAAAGAGTTGTTTGAACGACAACGCTAGCCGGTCGAACTTGGCAGGCGGGAAATCTCGATGGGGTAGGTGAGGAGGGAGAATGGTAGACCCGATTGCCGTTGCGCGGTGTGCAAACCAGCTCCGATTAAAAGGCTCTACACACGCGCGCGCATATGCGGACCGTCGTGGCCGTACGGAATTTGTACCAACTTTTCAAATCCCGGCTCCATCAAGAACGAGCATAACCTAAAAATCAACGCCGTGCCGCGGATCGATCAAACAGAGGAGGCGATACAAGTCCAGTACCAGGGGCGCAGACAACAGCAGAAGCATGCAGCTCAGCCGAGGCGATGGAAGAGAAACGCGCGCAGACATCGAAGTCCGAATCAGCTGATGCTAACACCCGGGCGGCAGCAAACGAACAGGCTACGCACCGAAGGCAGACACAGACACACAAGCGACGGAGAAGCGAACGAGAAGAGCAGAGCGGGCGGCGCATACGGGGAGAGCGAGTAGCGAGCGGGCACGAAGCGATGAGAAGGAACAGGCAAAATAGAAGGGGCGAGCAAGGCACAGGCGAGAGAGGGAAGAAAATATTTTTTTGCTCTCTTGAGGGGCATTCGCGCATGAACTTCGCGAGTGAACCCGGCCTGAGCTCTTATCGGGCATCCTACAGGAAAGGACCGCCGGTACGTTCCGCGTGACGTTCACGGGCACTAATTTTTTGAGTGTATGCGTGAGAAATTCACTCAACTTCCCCTTATTTGGCCTCCGGGGCGGGAATGCCGAGTATTGCCCCGAGTATGAAATTGAGTGTCAGCCGTGTATGCTGAGAGGCTGAGCACCCGGTACTCATCACACTCGCTACCGTACTCGCTACCACCCCGGAGGCCAAATAAGGGGAAGTTAAGTGAATTTCTCACGTATACACTCACAACCCGCATAGCCAAATTGGGTTGAAATCTCACGAAAGTAACTCGATCTTTGTATGTATTGCCTATCTGTACACGGATCACTCGCGTTTTGCCGCTCGAAAATATTTGCATCCCGCTTCGTCATTTAGCCTCTCTGTCACACGGGACGGTCGCCGAGTTGCTCGCCGGCACGAGCAGATTTTGCCTCGCGCTGATTGGTTGGATTTTCCCGCTCGTCGAAGGCCGGCGTGTGGCAGAGAGTTCGTGGCGTAAATTTGCATGCACACACACATACGGTACACAGTCACAGCTTCGTCGCCTCTGACTACCCAATGAAGCGACCACGCCGGTTTTCGCTAGAATTGTTGCCGAGTGAATGTCGACATTCATTTCACAAAATTATTCTTCCTTTTCAAACGAATGGGGATTGAGCTCGGCTCGCGCGACCCGATCCGAAAAAAATGGGAGAGCCGACCCCGGCTCGGGTCTGGCTCTTCTCTTCCATTCCTTCACTACTCTCCCACCTTCCTCTCCCCTCTCTCTGTTTCTTTGTGTCATGAGTGTGTCGGTCAACTCGCTCGGCCATAGAGCTCTTATAGATATGTGTGTTCTTTAACGGTATAAGAGTCGGCCTGCCGGGCTGCATCGGTAGGCGCTGCGTGTTGAAGAAATCGTAAGTCCGCTGCACAGAGCGTGCTGCGTTCTCTCAGATGTCCAGTCGTGCGGGGATAGAAAAAAGATCCCCTACCCTAGCATGTCAGTTCTCGCCCGCACGCCGGCGGTGACGGTCGTGCATAGGCTGTTCAATGCATGGCATGCGTGTGAGAATTTGCGCACCGCTTGGTGAGTGTGTGCGCGCGGGTATTGGGCGTAGCGAGGGTCGTGTCGGGGAAGCAAGCACGACACGATGCGTGTCGGGAAGACGAAGCTGGATCATTCGCAATTTTTGGAGATGGCTTCGTAATTTTTGGGGAATGGCTCGCTTCGTCTATTGCCGATGCCCATATATGGAATTACGAGTGCGCCGGTCGATTCGAATTGCAATGCTCGGCTCGAGACGGGACGGCCGACCGCATTCGACTACGGATCGGCGCAGTCATAGAGACAGCGCATGTACCCCGGTGCACGCGCCAGAGCGAGATGCATGAAAATCATACTCCGATTTTCTTGGTTGGGTAGTCCGCGCATTCGCAATCCATCGTCAGTTGCTCGCGTTGTCTGCTGCGCGACGGGTATGAAAAAGTGGGGAGCTAGCGCAGGCGGCTCAGAAAATGTTCTGCTTTGATTACTTTAAAGTTTTCGACAACATTGAGGTTACTTGCATAAAAGCAAACAATTTGTGACATGTATGCTTTCCTACTTGCAGCACATGAAATTATTTGCATACAATGATAACACTTCGTACATATTGATGCGTTTTTTTCTCATCGTATGAATCGAATAGTAAAATTGCACAACTTTTCTTTTGAAAATGCTTCAATAAAATCATGATGCATGTATATGCAAGTTTCTGTAAAAAAAATGATAGTTCTGTATAAATGCATTTATGTCCTGCTTAAAAGCATAGTATGTCTGTACATGGAAGGGTGTGTACAGTGACAACGATGCTGCTTACAACTGGAACATCTTTATGGTGAACCATCAACTCTGTTTTGATTGATTTGAAAAGATCGATTCAAAGTGAAATTTTACGCGAGGGGGAAGTTCTTGCTGGGAAGTTCTACGTAGCTAAAATACACATTTCCGATAGAAGTGCTAAACTGGGTCGATGTTATTGAGGTTACAAGGGTAAACTGACTACCAGCTGTTCCATGTTACTCGCAAACTGTTATTGATGATAACAACAAAACCAACAATTATTTATCCATTTAAGCCTTTCGCTGCTGGAGGTTCGATAGTTTTTTTTAACATATAGCCCATTAATTGGCGAATAGGCTTGGCCCGCCAAGCACATTCTGAAGAGAATTTGCGTTCACGCCGACTAATATTTTCACCGACCGACAAAACGATGCTTCGGCCACGGGAAGTGAACGTAAAATCATGTTAACATATTAAATCACACAGTGTCCAGCAATGCTTCAATTCATTTGTAAGATATTATTCACGGGCATGTCAAATACATCAAGGCCGCAATCTGGCGTCCAAAACAATGTTCGTATCTAGTCGGTTAATTGTAATCATCTCGGTTGGATTAAGCCTCTTGAACCATAGCTTTACCGGGCACGTTAAATTGAATAATTCTTACTATTGTACTAGTACTATAGAAATAGTACTATTGTAAGAACATTTGTCCGCCCGTTGTCATGAAAACCGTAAATTTGTCCTCATGTCCGTGTATCATAATCATGCACGTATGGATTATTATGCCCAGGGCCAAAGATGCTTCTGCAAAGGAAACATCTGTTACCGTACATCTAGAAAGCCCCACGACTTTTCTGTTACTTGTTTTGCAGCAAAAATATTAATCAAATAAAGTTCTATAATATAAATGAATTAAACGCACGAATGAAAGAATCATCAACTCTGTTTTGGTGGGTTGAAAAAGATCTATCATAGATGATCGTTCAATGAACCGGTTATAATCGGTTAGATTAAACCGTTGATCGTTCATTGAAACGGTTTTAATCGGTTCAAAACTGTTCGATGACCGTTGCATGAAATTCAATAATGCACATTTTGCACATTTTGAATGGGAAAGACGCCTAATGCCTAATGTAGGAACGTTAATAAAATTCAAAACCAATAAAAAAAAAAAATCCCATACCGATGATATACAGTTTGTTTTTTATAACTGGCGGTGCAACGCTCCTAGTGCCAGAGCTGCCTCCGGTTCAACCGACCGCGCGACATGCGAATTCAAATTTAAAGAGTTGTTTGAACGACAACGCTAGCCGGTCGAACTTGGCAGGCGGGAAATCTCGATGGGGTAGGTCATGAGGAGGGAGAATGGAGGACCCGGTTGCCGTTGCGAAGTGTGCAAACCAGCCCCGATCAAAAGGCTCTACACACGCGCGCGCATATGCGGACCGTCGTGGCCGTACGGAATTTGTATCAACTTATCAAATCCCGGGTCCATCAAGAACGAGCATAACCTAAAAATCAACGCCGTGCCGCGGATCGATCAAGCAGAGGAGGCGATACAAGTCCAGTACCAGGGGCGCAGACAACAGCAGAAGTATGCAGCTCAGCCAAGGCGATGGAATTGAAACGCGCACAAACATCCGAGTCCGAACCAGCTGATGCTAATACACGGGCCGCAGCAAACGAGCTGGCTACGCACCGAAGGCAGACACAGACACACAAGCGACGGAGAAGCGAACGAAGAGAAGATGGGGCGGCGCATACGAAGAGAGCGAGTAGCGCGCGGGCACGAAGCGATGAGAAGGAACAGGCAAAATAGAAGAGGCGAGCAAGGCACAGGCGAGAGAGGGAAGAAAATATGTTTTTGCTCTCTTGAGGGGCATTCGTGCGTGAACACCGCGAGTGAACCCGGCCTGAGCTCTTATCGGGCATCCTACAGGAAAGGACCGCCGGTACGTTCCGCGTGACGTTCACGGGCACTAATTTTGTGAGTGTATGCGTGAGAAATTCACTTAACTTCCCCTTATTTGGCCTCCGGGGAAAATTAGTGCCCGTGAACGTCACGCGGAACGTACCGGCGGTCCTTTCCTGTAGGATGCCCGATAAGAGCTCAGGCCGGGTTCACTCGCGGTGTTCACGCACGAATGCCCCTCAAGGGAGCAAAAACATATTTTCTTCCCTCTCTCGCCTGTGCCTTGCTCGCCTCTTCTATTTTGCCTGTTCCTTCTCATCGCCTCGTGCCCGCGCGCTACTCGCTCTCTTCGTATGCGCCGCCACATCTTCTCTTCGTTCGCTTCTCCGTCGCTTGTGTGTCTGTGTCTGCCTTCGGTGCGTAGCCAGCTCGTTTGCTGCGGCCCGTGTATTAGCATCAGCTGGTTCGGACTCGGATGTTTGTGCGCGGTTCAATTCCATCGCCTTGGCTGAGCTGCATACTTCTGCTGTTGTCTGCGCCCCTGGTACTGGACTTGTATCGCCTCCTCTGCTTGATCGATCCGCGGCACGGCGTTGATTTTTAGGTTATGCTCGTTCTTGATGGACCCGGGATTTGATAAGTTGATACAAATTCCGTACGGCCACGACGGTCCGCATATGCGCGCGCGTGTGTAGAGCCTTTTGATCGGGGCTGGTTTGCACACTTCGCAACGGCAACCGGGTCCTCCATTCTCCCTCCTCATGACCTACCCCATCGAGATTTCCCGCCTGCCAAGTTCGACCGGCTAGCGTTGTCGTTCAAACAACTCTTTAAATTTGAATTCGCATGTCGCGCGGTCGGTTGAACCGGAGGCAGCTCTGGCACTAGGAGCGTTGCACCGCCAGTTATAAAAAACAAACTGTATATCATCGGTATGGGATTTTTTTTTTTTATTGGTTTTGAATTTTATTGACGTTCCTACATTAGGCATTAGGCGTCTTTCCCATTCAAAATGTGCAAAATGTGCATTATTGAATTTCATGCAACGGTCATCGAACAGTTTTGAACCGATTAAAACCGTTTCAATGAACGATCAACGGTTTAATCTAACCGATTATAACCGGTTCATTGAACGATCATCTATGATAGATCTTTTTCAACCCACCAAAACAGAGTTGATGATTCTTTCATTCGTGCGTTTAATTCATTTATATTATAGAACTTTATTTGATTAATATTTTTGCTGCAAAACAAGTAACAGAAAAGTCGTGGGGCTTTCTAGATGTACGGTAACAGATGTTTCCTTTGCAGAAGCATCTTTGGCCCTGGGCATAATAATCCATACGTGCATGATTATGATACACGGACATGAGGACAAATTTACGGTTTTCATGACAACGGGCGGACAAATGTTCTTACAATAGTACTATTTCTATAGTACTAGTACAATAGTAAGAATTATTCAATTTAACGTGCCCGGTAAAGCTATGGTTCAAGAGGCTTAATCCAACCGAGATGATTACAATTAACCGACTAGATACGAACATTGTTTTGGACGCCAGATTGCGGCCTTGATGTATTTGACATGCCCGTGAATAATATCTTACAAATGAATTGAAGCATTGCTGGACACTGTGTGATTTAATATGTTAACATGATTTTACGTTCACTTCCCGTGGCCGAAGCATCGTTTTGTCGGTCGGTGAAAATATTAGTCGGCGTGAACGCAAATTCTCTTCAGAATGTGCTTGGCGGGCCAAGCCTATTCGCCAATTAATGGGCTATATGTTAAAAAAACTATCGAACCTCCAGCAGCGAAAGGCTTAAATGGATAAATAATTGTTGGTTTTGTTGTTATCATCAATAACAGTTTGCGAGTAACATGGAACAGCTGGTAGTCAGTTTACCCTTGTAACCTCAATAACATCGACCCAGTTTAGCACTTCTATCGGAAATGTGTATTTTAGCTACGTAGAACTTCCCAGCAAGAACTTCCCCCTCGCGTAAAATTTCACTTTGAATCGATCTTTTCAAATCAATCAAAACAGAGTTGATGGTTCACCATAAAGATGTTCCAGTTGTAAGCAGCATCGTTGTCACTGTACACACCCTTCCATGTACAGACATACTATGCTTTTAAGCAGGACATAAATGCATTTATACAGAACTATCATTTTTTTTACAGAAACTTGCATATACATGCATCATGATTTTATTGAAGCATTTTCAAAAGAAAAGTTGTGCAATTTTACTATTCGATTCATACGATGAGAAAAAAACGCATCAATATGTACGAAGTGTTATCATTGTATGCAAATAATTTCATGTGCTGCAAGTAGGAAAGCATACATGTCACAAATTGTTTGCTTTTATGCAAGTAACCTCAATGTTGTCGAAAACTTTAAAGTAATCAAAGCAGAACATTTTCTGAGCCGCCTGCGCTAGCTCCCCACTTTTTCATACCCGTCGCGCAGCAGACAACGCGAGCAACTGACGATGGATTGCGAATGCGCGGACTAGTCAGAGGCGACGAAGCTGTGACTGTGTACCGTATGTGTGTGTGCATGCAAATTTACGCCACGAACTCTCTGCCACACGCCGGCCTTCGACGAGCGGGAAAATCCAACCAATCAGCGCGAGGCAAAATCTGCTCGTGCCGGCGAGCAACTCGGCGACCGTCCCGTGTGACAGAGAGGCTAAATGACGAAGCGGGATGCAAATATTTTCGAGCGGCAAAACGCGAGTGATCCGTGTACAGATAGGCAATACATACAAAGATCGAGTTACTTTCGTGAGATTTCAACCCAATTTGGCTATGCGGGCATACTCGGGTCAATACTCGGGTTGTGGACGGAGCGCTTAACTCTCCGTGCACACGATGCGAACTCGCTGCGAACTCTTCGTGCGAACTCCATTCCTGCAAGCGATGGAACTTGTGCTGCGAACTCGCCTCGAACTTTTGACAGCTCATTCTGAACCACATGCTTTTTGTAAACAAACATCAATTGTTTTGATTGTATGGTGTCGTTTGGTGTATTAAAAGTAAAGTTATCATTTTGTGCTTAATATTTGTTAAAATGTAAGTATAAATAATAATGTTTACCGTGCAGTTAAAGGTTTTTGGGGCGCATTTGACATGATATGACAGATAAAGTTAGAAAGAATAAGAAGCAGGGAACGAGCGAACTCATATATATGCGTCGAACTAGGGTAGATGCGCCAGTTTTGGCCACATTAGGAAAGGGTCAGCACAAAAAAAATCGTTACACTCATTGTATTGATCATATAACGTTAACCTTGGTATGGTAATGTAGAGTAACTATCTAAGCATGATTTCCAATGCACATTTGTGAGTTCATTTGATGTTTTCGCTAAAAATTCATCAATTCCCGAACACACTTTTTGTCGCTATTTTGGCCCTATCTGTTTGTATTTTGGCCCTATCTGTGCACCAGTTTTGGCCACTAAAAGAATGGCTCCTTTTGTGTACTAGACAATTTTATGATTCTTTTTAATAATTAAGATAATTCTTTATGCCTTTATTTTCGTAAAATCAATGAGGTTTAATGCTTAATTTGCTATTTTAATGTTCCATATTTTTGCATGAGTGTCATGGCTCACATGACATATATGCTGTCAGTTGGTCTCACAGCGGTCATACTTACAGCATTCCCAAGGGACACCTATCGAGGACGGCAAAATCTTGGATAGCACATCGATACTCTCATCGTAATTCCACTTTTATCGAGGATTTTTTGATTGACAGGACGTTTGACAGCACTGAAAGCTGGGTGCCGGTGCAAGGCATATATGTGTTGGTGCGCCATATTCTTCCGCACACCACCGCCATCAAACATTATATTTCGATCAATAAATTGAATCAATAATTTGGTGCTTGCTAGTATGGATCATATGAAACGTTTGAGAAATACTGGTAGTTTTAATGAACGTGCTAGTCGATGAGGTAGAGGCAGGATCAAGCACAGTAGGTAAGTGATCGATTCTTTAAAAGTGTGTTTTCAGTTAATCAAAACGGTGCAAACCATGAATGAAGTGTATTTTCCAATGTTTAAGTTTTTCCGGAGGCACAGAACGAAATAGAAACTGCGGTGCTATGGAGGAAAGCGAAACTAAGATTGGAAGTATGCTTGATCTTGATGAGCACTTTGGTGTTGTCGCTGGTCGGGGGAACGTAAACAAGAAATAAATGTTTTGAATTACAAAAGGACCAATCCTTAGCAGAGATTTTTTCAACTTACGCTGAGAAATTTGATTGAATGATATGATCGTGAAATATCTTCCACATATGTTTGTCAACAACTGATGGCATCAATCAATGATAGCGGTGGGGTGTGGAAGAATATGGCGCACTAACACATATGTGTCTAGCTGCTCTTCTGACATACAGCATTGTCAAACGGCCTGTCAAAAAGAAAACTTCGATAGCTCATCGATACTCTCGTCGTATTTCCACTTTTGCAGAGGTTGGTTAGGTTCTGCGACTCTAGTGGAACTCCAGGCCAGGGCTATGTCAAAATGAAAATCGACTGATGAATGGCCGTGGCTACCCTTGCATGCCGCTAGAGGACGCTACTGAATAGTTGTGTTTTGTAATACTGTAATACGGTATTTTATACCGGCGAGCTGCGCGATTGCTGGCGGAAGACGAGCAACCGGAGAGCGTTGTTGATGTGGTACCAGCATTTGAGCTGCAAAGTATGTTTTCAATAATAACCTTAATAGAATTTCATTACAGCTCTGTGAGTGAGCAAAAATGACTTCTCCAATGCGTTTACCACGTAATTTTCTCCCGGCTAGCGCAGTATGAGTATGTTTCTCAGCTCCCGCTACTGCCAGCTGATGATCATGTTAGCTGTATGTAAAGAAATATGAGAGTAACAACAACACAACGACAAAAATTTCTATATCATAATATTCTCTTAATATACTACTACAATAAAGAAAATCATACAAGCAAAAGCCGATATCCATTTGCCGATCATTTGGTTTTACTAGGCTTTGTGAAATAAAAATATAACAAATAAAATGTGTATGTTTGTAAACAAAGAATAACTGCCGTAATCGAAATCCGCCCAAGGAAATTTAAAGAAAAAATTATGCGCCTTTTCATTCGTTACAGTTTCAATTAAACGCATGCGTATGCGTTTTAATGCAAAATTCCACGTTTCGTGAATACAAGTTTAAGGTAGAACGGCAAAGGCAGTCTGTCAAAGTTTGTCAGAGTCGAATGATATTTTATGCAATGGGTCGCTATCTCACCTCAAACACTTGTATTCTTCAACTAATAATATTAATTTATCTTCGTCCATTTGGTTGTTCCACAAATCTCTTCAATCGAATCAGACTGTGCTAGCAGTCAATCGACTTTTATCGCTGGTTGCTTTGATATATCTTTGAAATTATACACGGGACATAAGAACATCACACACGCGATGTTAAACGCAGACGTCTGCGTAAAATATAAAACTTTGACTTTTCATCGCCTTAGCTGATGCGTTTTTGTGCGTTTTTCATTGCATAACAGCTCCTATCTAAACGCGGGTGTAAAAAAAGTAAAAAACCGCATACGCATTCGTTCGCGTATAACAGGAGCCACAGCATAACTGTTGTGTTTCGGACGGTACACGCTATTTCACAGGGTCACTTTAGTTTCGTTTCCCAATCTAACATATAATATATTTTGCTTAACCACACTGTGAGGAACCTTCCTCGGTCGCAGCCCGAATAAGAGTCCGAGCAATCGTTCACCCGATCGCTCCCGAAAGCCCTAACGGCCTTTTTGGTCTCACATGCTGTCAGTTGCCGGACAGCATTGAGGCGCGGCTACACGTTATCAAACACACATACAACAATAACTACTTTTTGCATTCCTGCCCAGAAAGATTCATGACAGTAAATGAAAGCAAATTATTATCATTAAAACCCATTTCCTATCACCATCCACACGAGAACGCATATGGCTTAGCGCGTACGTCGAAAGCGTGCCGGTTCGGAAGTCCCCAATTCAAAAGGTAAGAAACACGCTATATGAAAATACACTGACATATAGGGGAAAGTGTGGCAATATGCACCGGTGGGGCAAAATGCACCGGCATGTTTTTGGCTGAATTATGCTATTTAAAAATTAATGAATCATTGAAGTTTGTTCGTTAGCGTGTCCAATACATCCTTTGTGAATTTCATGGCTCTGCATTAACACTTACCAGAGAAAACGAGATAAAACAAATTGTGTATGAAATCATGTAAGATTTCGGTGTAGTGTCTTTAAGATACTATAAGTGTAGGAATGAAATATTTCAAAAAAGCAGACATTCATAAGGTACCTGAATATGTAATTTAACGAATGCTAAAGAAATTTTCGATACAAAATGCTTGAAATTTTTATTTGAGACAAAACTTGAACTTCTCTCAGTATGGGGTAATATGCCCCGGCTTGAGTGGGGCAAAATGCACTGACGTTCAAAATGTAAACAAAGAGGCAAAATGCACCGTTAAAACAAAGCTACTCACGGGTTTGCATTTGCCACCTTCATTGCCACACGTTATTGATTTTCATATGTGGTATATTGAACACGTATTAAAAATTAAAAAAAAAAGATTTTTCCTTTGGTTTTGTTGTTAATTTTACTAAATTTCATATGATGATCAACTTCATATCGTAGATCTACAGCAAGGTTGTTGTACTTGCAAGTATTGCTTCCTTCAAACAACCTTGATCTGCAGTATTGAAAAACGTCAAAGTTTATATATACACAGGTTTCTACATTTGCCATGATGATCTGTGTAAAAGGTCAAATTAATATCAATAATCATGTTCAAAAGTGGTTAATAAATCAGAAATGATGCACTATCGTAGATATCTTTCATGTGCTACACTATAAAATATATTTTTTTTCTTTTGTTTAATATCGGAACATTTGCTTGTTCCTTTGCATTGACTAACCTTTAAAAACAATAATGGTCTTGGCAGCCTTGGTCTGTTTTGGATCGTATTGCCCTATGTTTACATCGGTGCATTCTGCCCCACCGTTCGGGCCATTTTGCCCCACATTGTCAAGGGCGCATAAAAAAAAGGGTCTTCAAAAACCTTATCTAACTAAAAATCGATAGTTTTGATATTACTTTTGGCATTTTTAGTTGAAAGAAAAGATGTTAAAGAATCGAACTGTGCTAAATTTAGATTTTTTGCCTGAATGGATTGCGAGGAATAATTTGTCTTGCTTAACCGAGGTGCCACACGCTGGCGTACAAACGCGTATAACATAACTTTTCACCCGGAGCTTTGTGCGGCGTACGGGTATAACATACAGTATGACGCTCGGTTTCATTTTTTTTACACGCAGTTGATAGGGGAACCATGTTCAAAACTGTATGCTCGACTTTATTTTGTATGCTCGAAATGTGTGCTCGACTTGAAACTGTATGCTCGAAAAACAGATCGAATGCTCGAATGAAATAATTCATTTGGAGTATTTCAACTGCTCATCCGATTTTAATTCGCCGTTATTGTGCTGTCAATCAATGCTGTGAGTTTTGCATTGTCTTTATTTGACTAGCAATTAGTCTTAACCACTTGAAAACAGGGTTAAAAAAATACACACAACAAAATCTATACTCGGAACTTAATAAATGAGCGTGATCATGTGTTTACAAGCAAAATGCATGCAATGCTGCCGAAATGGATTAACATGCGTAGTCGAGCAGTACAAAGGTGGATCATGGAATATTTCATTCGAGAGCTTTTTAATGCGAGTGTGTTGGTGACACACGGCGAACGCCCCAAAAGTTTCAACTGCTAGAAAATTTGTAATTTTACGCTGCGCAAAGCTCTCGTGTGGCACCTCGGTAAGGGGTGCGTATTGCCTCACCCTACCCTATGCTCTATCTTGCGTGACATATACTTGATTGATGCGGTGGTTGAAGGGTGCTCGTCTAATGAAGTTAGGCGCAGAATCTTGTTGAGAGATTTGCCCTTCTCGGAAATCGAGGCATTAGGAGTCGCACAAGAAAGTGTCGATCAACAATTAGTGGAGATGAAAATAGGACCACCACCGGAGAAAGTTTTCAAAGTAGAGCAAGGAAGATCACGAGAAACACATCGGACTGGAATAAGACAAGCAAATTGCAAGCGAGATTCAAATGCTTGTTTCAACTGTGGTAGAGAAGGACATTTTGCCGCCTCATCTGTTTGCCCTGCTAGGGGAAAGGAATGTTGGGAATGCAGTTGGTGGGGCGTTTCGAACAGATGTGCCGGAAGCCGAAACAACCGATGGAAAGAGGTTCAAAGAGGCTCATCCGAGCAATCGAGAAATCACCCGAAGCGAAACAAGCAAAAGCGGATCTCGATGGAACGATCCGAAAGTTTATTTCGCGTTCTGCTCGGGAAATGAATCGAACGTGATAACGTGTGTGGTTGGAGGAATTCAGTTGGAAATGCTGATTTATTCCGGAGCAGACGCCAATTTGATTAACAGTGAAATGTGGAACAAACTGAAGGAGAAGAAGGTGGAAGTTGTTTCGTCAACCAAAGGGAGTTCCAAGATTCTGCGTGCATATGGAAGTCAAAGCCCACTAAAAATTATCGAAGCGTTCGTTGCGGACATTGCAGTAGGACATCAACGGATTCAAGCAGAATTCCTTGTTGTGGACGGAGGACAGCGTTGTTTAGTAGGAGACAAGACCGCCAAGCAGCTGGGTGTGCTTAAAGTTGGGATGAACATAAATAACGTTCAAGGATGTCCGTTCCCGAAGATGATTGGGATAAAAGCGAAGATCCAGAAGAACACAAAGATGGCCCCAGTATATCAGCCGATGAGACGAATTCCGGTACCGTTGGAAGCAGCAATCGACCGTAAGTTGGATGAGTTATTAAAAAAAGATATTATTGAAACTATCCCCGGAGGCCAAATAAGGGGAAGTTGAGTGAATTTCTCACGCATACACTCAAAAAATTAGTGCCCGTGAACGTCACGTGGAACGTACCGGCGGTCCTTTCCTGTAGGATGCCCGATAAGAGCTCAGGCTGGGTTCACCCGCGGAGTTCACGCGCGAATGCCCCTCAAGAGAGCAAAAAAATATGTCTTTCCCTCTCTCGCCTGTGCCTTGCTCGGCCCTTCTATTTTGCCTGTTCCTTCTCATCGCCTCGGTCCCGGTCCCGCTCGCAACTCGCTCTCCCCGTATGCGCCGCCCGCTCTGCTCTTCTCGTTCGCTTCTCCATCGCTTGTGTGTGTCTGTGTCTGCCTTCGGTGCGTAGCCTGCTCGTTTGCTGCGGCCCGGGTGTTAGCATCACCCAACTTCCCGAGCACGTGGTCTTTCGGTTTGCTTTTCAAGCACTATCCGTTTCCGAGAAGTGAGCCGCAATGTCTGTCGAAATTCATGCGTTTCGACATGCGCGCTATCCCCGCCCATAAAAAAGTCACCGCCCACCCGTTCAAAAAAATGATCAGGGGGGTAGGGGAGGGGGTACTTGGTATGATTTATGGCCTTTGCTTTTGTTTTCCGTGTATCGTTTTTTCTACATGTTTGCTTGGTTCCCCCTCGTAGTCTGGGCCTGCCGGTGGTGTCTGGTCTGTTTCTCGTTCTCTGTTCCCTCGTTCTACCCGCCGTTTAGACTCTAGTAAATTATCGGATTGAAGTTTTAGCGCTTGCTAAGCTGCTGGCTCTTTAGCCGTGAAAAGTTTTTGAAATTGCCCTGTCGCTTTACACGCGAGGCCATAGGAGGCCTGTCTCCGCGTGGAGTCAAAAACGGGGTACGAATCCGATGGGAATAGCAGAGTATCGCTCGTGGCTCTTGGTTGAAGCTACGCATGCGTGATCGAATTTTTGACCGTAGCTATACGATGGGACCTTTACGGTACCATAAATCTGCACAAGCAGATTAAAACATTGACTGCCATGGTTTTTCCTACATGCTTGAAATTTGGCTTGCTACTATTACCTCATTTTGTTTCAAGGGCAACCGAGGCTGGAAAACATGATATTTAAAGCGCCGTCATAATGCAATATTTTTGTATTGCTAGCAACGGTTTGCGTTGATCGATCACTCGATAAATCAGCGCGTGAACAAAACACATGTTGAACATACGGAAGAAGGTCGCGGGCAGTAGGAAAAAAACTCCATACGATCGAGGGGATGAGTGGGTCAAAATCTATGAAAAGCAATTAAAACCAAGTTGTACGGCACTCCACAGCACGGCACGCCAGTAGAAAGAATAAAGCATTTAAATACCCGCTGCTAGTGTTCGACGATATCGGACACCAAGAACATGCATGCAGAAAAAACGAAAGACAGCCCGGACCGTGGAGTATAGCACGGCACGCAAAAATAAAATTTAATGGTTCTTAAGAAACGATAACGCATTCAAATGCCCGGCCGGGCACCAAGACCCAGTACCATGCATAGAACCCCTCGAAGCAGCACGGACGACGATACAAAAGAAAGACCGTGCCTGAGCCGGGGCGTGCGTTCGTAGCGCGGCACACTTTTCGACCATCAATCACTTGCGGGTGTGTGAGCGAAGCGATATACATGTGCGAGCGAGCAACAACGAGCCGGGGCGTGCGTTCGAAGCGCGGCACACTTTTCGACCATCAATACCTTGCGGGTGTGTGAGCGAAGCGATATACATGTGCGAGCGAGCAACAACGAGCCGGGGCGTGCGTTCGAAGCGCGGCACACTTTTCGACCATCAATACCTTGCGGGTGTGGGAGCGAAGCGATATACATGTGCGAGCGAGCAACAGCGATTGTGGGTTGGAACTGCTGCGAAAGCAAAAACAACTCACAGGGGGTTATAACGGTCGTAAGCGAGACGGCATACGGAACAAAGCGAGAGGCAAGTATGAAACGTCCGAAATTCCCCCGTTGGGCAGCTGGTTCGGACTTGGATGTCTGCGCGCGTTTCTCTTCCATCGCCTCGGCTGAGCTGCATGCTTCTGCTGTTGTCTGCGCCCCTGGTACTGGACTTGTATCGCCTCCTCTGCTTGATCGATCCGCGGCACGGCGTTGATTTTTAGGTTATGCTCGTTCTTGATGGACCCGGGATTTGAAAAGTTGGTACAAATTCCGTACGGCCACGACGGTCCGCATATGCCCGCGCGTGTGTATAGCCTTTTGATCGGTATGTTCGGATCGGCTGGTTTGCATACTTCGCAACGCCAGCCGGGTCCTCCATTCTCGCTCCTCATAACCTACCCCATCGAGGTTTACCGCCTACCAAGTTCTACCGGCTAGCGTTGTCGTTCAAGAGACTTTTTAAATTTGAATTCGCATGTCACGCGGTCGGTTGAACCGGACCTCCATACAACTTGTACCAAAAAAAAAAAAAAAAAAAAAAAAAAACGGAGGATTTTGAACGCAAATTTAGTTTCATGCAACTTGTACCTTATCAGTTGTTTTGTAACGCATATATTTTTTAAATTATTAATTAATGATATGTCCTGGATGAACAAATTTGATAAGAAAATATTTGCAACGACCGTCGAACAACATCGTACCGATTATAACCGGTTTAATAAACGATCAACGGTTCAATTGAACCGATTGTAACCGGTGCATTAAACGAACACAACCTGTGCCAATTCTTCACATGTGGCGGTAGATCAATAGGCAATATTTCGCTTGCTACATTTCGTCCCCTCGTTCGAGTATTGGCAGTTTTGGGAATTCTTAAGAATTCTGCGAAATTGATAAATGCCATCTGTTTCGACGCGTGTGTGCATCGACATGTCTGGCGGGGTAAGTACGAAAAGTGTGTTATTCTCACGATGCGCAGTAGCAGTTTGTTGTCCGGCAGCAAGACAGCCAAGTACAATTTCGCGTTAGTTAGTTTTGCTATTTTGAAAGTTGAAAAAAAATATGAATCCGGTAAGTTTATAGTGCATTTATAAAGAGTAGACGTATAAAATAAAACCTTTTTTTACAGTATCAAGCATTGAAAGAAACACTGATGCGCCGGGGAATCAGTTTTGAAATGATCCCACAGGCACCGGTGGCCGACCTGGTGGTCGATGCAGCAACACCGGCACCGTCGATCATTGTGCAGCAACCGGTGGCCGATCTGGTGGTCAGTGCGGCTTCACCGGTACCGCCAGCGGCTACGACATCCGGAGCACCATCCACAAGTTCGCCACATACCTTAAGTTCCCCCCTCTTCCTTTCTGTTCCATCTCCCTCCCGCCCAACGTCCCCGTTCTCTCCTATCCCTTCCTCTCCGCTTCTGGCAGTGCATTCGGCAAACAATTCCGATCGAACTGCTCATCGTGAAGGCCCAACACCTATTGTCTCCACGGCAAACTCAAATGATCAAGTTCTTAAAGAACTTAACAGACTACGCACGTCGTTTGAGTTTGCCGTGGAGACAATTGGTGTTGGGTCATCAAGAGTAGTCAAAGTGCCGTTTAAATTCAGTCCCCTTGAAAACAAGGAGGATTTGGACGCCTTTGAATGTCGTCTTGGAAGCGATGAGCAGTTCCGTCGGAATATGCTCGAATATATGAGGATCTGTTCCGGAGCAGTGCATGGCAACATGCTCATGCACGACGGGATAGACCTCATATTTTCGCGGCATTTGTTTGCGGAATGTAGCTGGACGGGAGTGGGGCGTCCTTTCCCTAAAATACCCCTTAAATCTTATAAAAATGTGGTTGAGCTTTTCGGGGAACTCGGTGCGCAGGGCAGTGGTTTCCTGCCTGAGCGGTACATGCAGAACTTTTTTACATGTAAGCTCAGGCATGCGAAGAGCCGACTGCTGCTGAAAGGAGTACGTAGACCGGTGAGCCGAACGAAAGCACGGTGGATGGAGCCCATCATAGTGGACTTGGCGAATGAGAATTATGGTAAGTGATATAACAACATTTGAAACACGTTAACTCTATCCAACCAACCAATGTGCATTATATATCCACAGCTCCTGCAGCCAGCCGCCTGCAGACGGAAGCGGATACAGAAGATCTGAGCAGCTGTTAGCGTTGCAGGAAAAAGCAACCTGTTGACCAGGAAGCCCCCCCTCTCAATTCAGCCGTATCATCCATCCTCCCAAGGGGTTGGGTTTCCCCGTTTACCCGAGCTTGGATATTCGGAATGGTACGTTACCGTTCTGTACGTCGCGGACGCATTGAGTAGGAGTAGGGAGGAGAGCCTCTACATATCCTTCGAGAGGATTCGGATCCATCACCTTAGCAGGGCTGCTTTTCTACAACCTCACCGAACAGAACGGATTGACGGATCATAAATCATCGAAATGGTACGATCCGTGCAACCACAGTAAAACGATTGGACCCAGAAGCTATGGGGTAGCAGGGAAAACATAAAGGATATTATTAGTGCATTTGGTTAACATAGTTAACTAACAATAACTTACGAAGCTACTGGTTCGTTCCAGCATTAGTCAATGTGTGTAGCATGGATGCTGCTTCGAAGGACTGCTGATTGTACCATCAAATGGAAAAGAGGATATATAATGAAAAATTAAAAGATTTGTTAGGCCAAATTAGACAAATAAAATATCTTAAATAAACTTACAGTTTGCTTGTAATTCGTTTAATCATTTGTCAGTGTGTGCAGTAGGGGCAAGAATACTGTAAGTTCTTCAGAGTTACGAGGAACAACCACAAGCTTGCATTTTATATTACATGGACGAAATAGCGAAATGGTTGAAGAGATATTGTTTATATTGCCTTCAAAAATAAACATCTTTTCGGCTGGAAATGGTTGTGTGAAGCACGGTTGCGGTTTATTTAATTTCCTACCATAAATCGAAATTACGGAACAAGTTGTTTTCGCTGCCGAGCAATATTGCACTACTTCGTTCTCCGTAGAAAGAAACCAGCCATCACAGTTGTTTTTCGTTAAAACAAAATTTCGAACATGTAAGGCAATAGAATCTCCGTTTGTTTTTAGAAAAGCAGTACTAGACCGCAACAGTTGTTTGGGAGCACGAAAGCTATCATATTCGGACAGCCGATTGATAGATTGCTCCAAGTTAGCTCGACCACTTCTTAAATGCTTTTTTATGTATTGAAGCTCATTTTCAAACGGGTAGGCAGTTAACGTACTAAGAGGACCGAGTCTCTGGACTTCATCAACAGCGTGCAGCAGATTATGGATGTTGCTGCTGATGTAACCGTCCCCATATACTGTACCATATTCCAAAACAAATTGTTTCAGCATTTGGCCAGCCTGTAACCAATAGTTTTGGTACACACTAGTAGAAAGTAATGTGACCGCACAAAACAAAAACATGAAGTGGTTGTACTCCACCGAACTAACATTGTGTTGTAGAACAACAATGCTCACGTAGTGGAGGAAAGAGGCATATTCAGAGCCTTTCCAAAACTTTAAATCGTCCAATAAACGCTGCTTCCGATGAATTTCCATTGGCAAAGCTACGCGTAGCAAATGTGCATTTACCGTCGCACAAGTTGGATCCGACCATTTAGGTGCTCCCCATTTGCCATATGTCCATCCATGCAACATTTTCCTCATTACTCCTAGATCTATAAGGTGAAGACGATCCGCAACAATAACGTCTTCCACAATGTCGAAACCTTGTAGGTCTAGGAGTGGCGTTCGAAGCTTGTGGTGGAGCTCGTATACCCCTTTGCGGAAACCGGCGTCGGTCCTTGGAGGATTGTCGACACCGCTAAACGTTACAGTACGGGAACTTGGATGATGGTTTCCAACAACCGTACATTTGAGACAACCATGTCTGGCATTGTGTCCAATCACTCCTGGAACATTAAAATGGTTGTTTACATGAACTCTTAAATTAAGTAGCACAGTACAAAAGTTACCTTTTATAAAAGCCCGCGCCGGTGAATCCGCCACAATCGCACGGACACACATTGGGACCAATATTTGATTCGCACCCAGCCGCATTCCTTGTTGTTGGAGTATATTCAGCTCATCCACCAATGGCCTGAGAAACTCTTCAAGGGAATCTGGCTTGGATTTCCCACTGAATATTGCCACCGTCATTGGCGATATGTGGGGCATACCATTGATGGTCATCAATATTGGCCAAAATGTGGTTCTTCCGCTTTTGTGCAGGGGCAACCCATCAATCGACAACATCAGACCCAGCGTTGTACCCTCTGGAAGCTGCATTTTCCTAAAAAATCAAAAATTCATTATTTTTCTGCATCTTTGGTTTTGATTTTTTTTTGTTACTTACCGAAAGCGAATCTCGAGGCTCTTACCCACCCCACGATACCAGTACTGACCACCTCCGATGTTGCTTATGATTTTTTTTTCCCTGCTGGTACGAAGAAGTGTTCGAGCATCCTTCGGTACCCACACGTTTGTTTTATCCCGTATGATTTGCAGGAACAGGTTTAACGTAGAATGTGGTACGTTTCCGCGCAGAGCCACGTACCGGAGGCAATCCTCTAGCGTATTGTCCTGCATGACGAAGTCGTTGGAATCGGTCTCCGGCTCGTCATCATCGTCGATTGCATAATCATCGCCCAACACGATGTCTTCCGGGTCTGCTTCATCTTCATCTCGCAAAGCGATTGATGCACATTCCATCTCTTCGACAGCCTCACGGGCCATGGTTTCTACACCAATATAAATAATTTCATAAAATCAAACTTAAACTTCATACGTATCACATTAATTAACTAACAACCAACACTTATTTGATTCACAAATCGAGGGCCACTGCTACTAGAGCAACACCCGCACAAATAACAACACAACAATAAAATTTCACTTTGATCTAGTATCATTATTAATTATATCGAAATCATTATATTGATAACGACATTGTTTCTAAATTTGTTGTCATTGTTGTCTAAATTTCACATGCACATCAACTTACCGTTTGGCTGCAATTGTTGATGACTGCTGCTTTCTCCTTTTGCTGCATTTTCTAATGCCGCTTCCTCGGCGGTTCGTTTGGCCGTCCGTTTGGAATATTGGCCGCTTTTACGAACGTTACTAAACAAGCTATCTCTGAAGGACATTTTGGAGTAACTAAAAATATTTAATAAACACTATAAATCCTGTATTCTCCTAATACTTAGAACTTAGATTAACTCACCAACGTTGTCGCTTGTAAAAACTATTGTAAATAACTGTGCACTGTTTTGACAGATTGAAAATTATCTGATGAGATGTTTTGAATTCAGCACAATATGGGAATATGTGAAAAAGAGACAGCTAAAGGGATGAACAAAACTGGCAAAAGCTGCCGATATTTTTCGACGGCCGTTGACCCAATTTCAATCTATAGATTTTTTAATGCGGCTGTGTGAAAACGTACATGTGGATGCGTGTGTGCGCGAACAAATTTAAATGAGAGCGACACTGACGGCTTGCCGAATGCGTGGACAATTGCACGCGCCGAAATTGTAACTTTGTACCGTATGTGTGCGCAAGTGCAAATTTCAGCCACGAACTCTCGAGAGCGAGCTCGCTCCCGCCGGCATTGACCGAACGAGAAAAAGAAAAAAGAAAAAAGAGTTGTGCATTCTCACCGACACTCTAGTGCGACCGAGAGGCTAAATGACGAAGCGGGATGCAAATATTTTTCGAGCGGCAGAACGCGAGTGATCCGTGTACAGATAGGCAATACATACAAAGATCGAGTTACTTTGTGAGATTTCAACCCAATTTGGCTATGCGGGTTGGTCGTAGTCGGGAAGTCGAATGGTGAGCCGCGTCTGTGTCTCGATCTGCGCAGAGTTAACGAAGCCGTATTAAGGGAACATCATCCAATGCCTTCCGTAGATGATTATTTGGCCAGACTAGGACGTGGGAGGTTGTGGAGCAAGCTAGATATTAAGGAAGCGTTCCTGCAGATAGAGTTAGAAGAAGATTCAAGAGACGCGACAACTTTTATAACTCGACGTGGTCTGTACCGCTTCAAGCGTCTGCCATTTGGTTTGGTAACAGCTCCAGAGTTGTTTCAAAAGGCAATGGATGAGACTCTTTCTGGTTGCGATGGAACAGTTTGGTACTTTGATGACGTTCTGATTGAAGGAAAACATCTGGAGGAACATGATAGTCGATTGGAAAAGGTTTTAAGACGATTGAAAAATCGGGGAATCCAATTGAATTGGGAGAAATGCCAGTTGCGGGTATGTGAATTAGAGTTCTTAGGACACAGACTGAGTCAAGAAGGAATTAAGCCTGGGAAAAACAAAATTCTAGTTATCCAATCATTTCGCGAACCAAAAAAATGAAGCGGAAGTACGTAGCTTCCTAGGGCTGGCAAACTATTTGAATAAGTTTGTGCCAATGCTTGCTACACTGGATGAACCATTGCGCCGATTGCTACATAAGGATAGCAAATTTGAATGGACTAAAGAACATGCAAAAGCATTCAACGACATAAAGGAAGCGATGGGAAAGATTGATAACTTGGGTTTTCATAGAGTAGAGGACCGAACAGCAGTAATCACGGATGCTAGTCCGTACGGTTTAGGAGCCATTCTTATTCAGTTCGATGAAGCTGACAACCATCGGGTCATCAGTTTTGCATTTGAAGCTCTAACTGATACGGAACGCCGTTACTGCCAGACGGAGAAAGAAGCACTGGCAATAGTTTGGGGCGTGGAGCGGTTTCAATACTACCTCCTAGGTAAACCTTTCGACATATACGGACTGTAAGGCACTGAGTTTTCTTGTCACTACGCGATCAAAACCATGTGCACGCATAGAGAGATGGGTACTACGACTACAAGCGTTTGACTACAAGATTATTTTCATGTCGGGAAAAAGCAATGTAGCTGACGTGTTATCCCGACTACCAGTGCAAGAAGCAGTTCCGTTTGATCCATTAGAAGGAATATTTGTTCGAGAGGTTATTATGTATGCGACAAATTCTTCAGCATTGAACTGGCATGATATCAAGGAAGAAAGCAAAGCAGACCCGGAAATACAGGAAGTGTTAGGATTATTAGCGGGTGGAGAGATAGATAAACTGATGTTAACATACCGAGTGATTGCTAATGAGTTATGCGAACTAGAAGGAGAACACTTACGAAGAGACCGAATAATTGTTCCATCTTCTTTAAGGAATAAGGTATTGACCACGGCTCGTGATGGGCACCCTGGTATAACTATGATGAAAAACCATCTAAGATCGCATGTTTGGTGGCCAAAGATGGACGTTCAGGTTGAACAGTTTGTGCGGAATTGCCGAGGCTGCACGCTTGTAGGGGCTCCAGACCCTCCTTGGCACACGGTTGCCTTGGATTTTCTCGGCCCTCTACCAGAAGGGCAACACCTTCTGGTAGTTATAGATTGCTACAGTCGATTCATGGAGCTGTGCGAAATTAAATCTATAACAACTACCGACGTAAGAAGGGAGTTATCGGTAATATTCAGCCGTTATGGAATTCCAGCGGCAATGAAAGCTGATAATGCCCCACAATTGAGTGGCAATTGTCTTGAACTGAAAGAGTTTAGTGAAGCGAATGGGGTGAAACTCATAAACACTATACTTTGTTGGCCGCAATCTAACGGAGAAGTGGAGCGGCAGAATCGCTCCATCCTGAAACGTCTACGCATATCACAAGAACTGGGACGAGACTGGAGACAAGAATTGTACAATTACTTGTTAACGTACCATGCAACCAAGCACCCGTCCACAGGAAAATCTCCTGGAGAAATAATATTTGGAAGGCGGATAAAATGTAAATTGCCTACCGTCTCTTCTTTCCAGGAGGATCCGGAAGTGAGACATAGGGACGCATTAGTAAAACAAAAAGGAAAGGAGTATGCTGACAAGCGACGCGGTGCGAAGAGAAGTCAGACCGAGGAAGGTGATCACGTGTTAGCTAGAAATATGAAGAAAACTAACAAGCTAGACACAGAGTTCAGAAATGAAGAATTTATTGTCCGCCGTAAAACCGGCACGGATACGATCATACAGTCAAAGTTAAGCGGTAAGGAGTATAGAAGGAGCTCAGCTCATCTCAAAAAGATAGGAGGTCCATCTTCAACTGAACTACTAGAGCCAGGATCGACAGCTAACAGCAACTCTAGTTCTAATAACATTCCTATTCTATCGCCGTCTGAATTAGAGACTCAACTAAACAAAAGAGTAAGACAACCGCCGGTGAAGTACCACGAATATGTGCCACATTAGAATGTGCTGAGAACATATAGTCGATATAGTGAATTAACAAAATACAAATAAAGATGCATGTCCGAAGAGTACACATTTATTTATAACAAGGGGGGTTGTAGTATATTAACCTTGTGAATGCATCATGAGGTATCAACCCTGCACTACTGTCATAGGATGACAGAAGGGAACTGTCAGTTAACGACCGGGAAACCAAGCATGTCAAAGAAGGTCGAGGCCCCCGTAGTCATTTCGAGCACTTTCATACAGGATCCTCAAGCCCACGACCCCACCTCGCCCACACCTTGAACTTGTAAACGAGATTTCATGCTTGCCATCTCTTTTTGACCCATGAGCTGGTGCAGTCTGTCTTGCTCTCCTGAGTTTCAACGGCCTACTCGATCCAACCCGGTAGCGATATAAACGTAGCTGGCCGTGTCTGTACAGAGCGGTCTACGCACAGCCGCGGTTTTGACAGCGCCAGTCTTAAGAAAAACATGGAGCATGTAGAACGCGTGTGTGCTTAGCATTCATCAAGTGTGACCCGGAAATTCTCATCGGAGCGGACGCCCTCGTCAGCAGAGTCCTGTTTAATTGGGTGGTTCAAAGCCCACGGTTCCGGACAAGTACTTTCGGTGGACAAAGAAAACTTCAGATCACTGTAGTGATCAACAGTTCGACGTGAGGCAAGGCGTCGTGAAAAGTGCATGTTTCGTGGAAGCAGCGTCGGCGGTTACCAGCAACACCGTATCGGTGCAGTGAAAGGCAGTAAGCCTACAATCTCGTGTTGATATACATATAAATACATATAATATTGAAAAATAAACTTGGTTGAATTCTTCGGAATTGAAATGTAACAATTGGATTTTGCTTCGCTAGCGGAAAGAAACTGCATATATCACAACTACATATACAAGCCGTGGTATCTCACCAATACATGCATACGCCACTGCCTGTGTATTCTCACTCACACAACCTCACGGGCCTGTTTGGAAATCTCCTCAAATCTCCTCAGTGCCATACAAAAATCTCCTCAATTTTGTATGGACCGAGGCCGGGTGACACCAAATTAGGGGATTCGCATGCAAGTTCGAGCACTTGTATGTCTACGGGGGCTTCTGGTTTCGGCGATCGACGGGGACGGACGCTACAGTAAGGCCGGTGTCATTGCTCCGTCGGACACTTTTTAAATCGGACGATATGTCAAATTTTATATGGGATTTGAATCAATTTTTTTTGATTAAATCGGCCGATTTTTATCGGCCGATTTTGCCATCTGTCAAATCCCATACAAAAATTTGACATATCGTCCGATTTAAAAAGTGTCCGACGGAGCAATGACACCGGCCTAACGGTCAAAATGACTAGTGGGATGGATCGAAAAAGTGACAACCTCATGTATTTTAACAAATTTCTTGAAAAATATTGATACAATCGCTCTCAAACTGAACATTCAACTAGAATAAATCAATGTTAACAGTATAAAAAAGGTAAGGGGCCATTTTTACTTGAAATCAGTGTGATAATTGATGTTTTTTCGACTAGGGCCAAAATTACATGCACTGGCCAAAACCCCCGCACTTACCCTACACCAGTAGCACCGCGAGTCGCGAGCGATGTCGCAGTGTAATCGCTTGCGATTTTTCATGCGCTGGTGCATTATACGTGACAGAGCAGTCATTGGCGATCGCGCTCATGTTCGAACTGAAAAATAAAAAATGGTGGAGTTCCAGATTTGAAAAAAAAAGATATTCCACCCTATCGCCGCTATGCTTTGCAGTTGTGTTGGTGTACTTTTATTCCGGTTCGCTGAGCTGTAGCTGCGCGCTGTTGGGGAATTGTACGTAGGGTAGGGTGAGGCAATACGCACCCCTTAAGCAAGACAAATTATTCCTCGCAATCCATTCAGGCAAAAAAATCTAAATTTAGCACAGTTCGATTCTTTAACATCTTTTCTTTCAACTAAAAATGCCAAAAGTAATATCAAAACTATCGATTTTTAGTTAGATAAGGTTTTTGAAGACCCTTTTTTTTATGCGCCCTTGACAATGTGGGGCAAAATGGCCCGAACGGTGGGGCAGAATGCACCGATGTAAACATAGGGCAATACGATCCAAAACAGACCAAGGCTGCCAAGACCATTATTGTTTTTAAAGGTTAGTCAATGCAAAGGAACAAGCAAATGTTCCGATATTAAACAAAAGAAAAAAAATATATTTTATAGTGTAGCACATGAAAGATATCTACGATAGTGCATCATTTCTGATTTATTAACCACTTTTGAACATGATTATTGATATTAATTTGACCTTTTACACAGATCATCATGGCAAATGTAGAAACCTGTATATACATAAACTTTGACGTTTTTCAATACTGCAGATCAAGGTTGTTTGAAGGAAGCAATACTTGCAAGTACAACAACCTTGCTGTAGATCTACGATATGAAGTTGATCATCATATGAAATTTAGTAAAATTAACAACAAAACCAAAGGAAAATTTTTTTTTTTTAATTTTTAATACGTGTTCAATATACAACATATGAAAATCAATAATGTGTGGCAATGAAGGTGGCAAATGCAAACCCGTGAGTAGCTTTGTTTTAACGGTGCATTTTGCCCCTTTGTTTACATTTTGAACGTCAGTGCATTTTGCCCCACTCAAGCCGGGGCATATTACCCCATACTGAGAGAAGTTCAAGTTTTGTCTCAAATAAAAATTTCAAGCATTTTGTATCGAAAATTTCTTTAGCATTCGTTAAATTACATATTCAGGTACCTTATGAATGTCTGCTTTTTTGAAATATTTCATTCCTACACTTATAATATCTTAAAGACACTACACCGAAATCTTACATGATTTCATACACAATTTGTTTTATCTCGTTTTCTCTGGTAAGTGTTAATGCAGAGCCATGAAATTCACAAAGGATGTATTGGACACGCTAACGAACAAATTTCAATGATTCATTAATTTTTAAATAGCATAATTCAGCCAAAAACATGCCGGTGCATTTTGCCCCACCGGTGCATATTGCCACACTTTCCTCTACGTCTGAACCATATTTCTCAAAGCCACATTGAGATTCTTGTTGTTTTAGCCGAATCAAAAAATCCGCGAATCGTTCCCCCGCTTTTTGCTTGATCAAACGAAGAGTTCGCCGTTCAGTTGTAGCCTGATGATGGGGTGCGAAAAACTCGTCCAGTCTTTCGATCGCGTCATCATACCAACGCGGTTCCAAAATCACCAATGGCACGCGATCATGGTCCTTCAAGTTTCTAAACACCCGCCATTCCATTCCATGTTCTACTAACGCACTCCAAATCGACTGCTCACAAATGAATAACCTCAATGTCTCGCAATTCCACACGTTCTGGAGAAACACTCAGTTTCCGCCGAAATCTGATACATGAAGAATTCCGTATTCGAACTCTCGCGATTGTTCTGGAGAAACCCTTTAGTTTCCGCCGATCGACTGCTAAACACGGAGAATTCCACTTCCGAAATCTCGCTATCTCCGCTTCTGGGAAAACGCATTCGTTTCCGCCGGCATCAAATACTCAAACATGGAGAATTCCGTCTTCGAGCTCTCGCGTTTGTTCTGGAGAAACACTTAAGTTTCCGCCAATCAACTGCTCAACATGGAGAATTCCACTTCCGAATTCTCGCAATCTCCTCACAAGTTCTGGGAAATGCGTTCGTTTTCGCCAAATCAACACCCTTCGAATTTTTAATACTCACCTTCAAACTTGTTCTGGAAAATACTGCACAGCTTTTTATCCTCGTCGCCAGATTGTAGCGTCCGTCCCCGTCGATCGCCGAAACCAGAAGCCTCGACCTTATTTGACATGCTTGGTTTCCTGGTCGTTTACTGACAGTTCCCTTCTGTCATCCTATGACAGTAGTGCAGGGTTGATACCTCATGATGCATTCACAAGGTTAATATACTACAGTTACTAAAGAGGAAAAAGAAATAACACGTCCGTTTCGGTTGGAGTTCTGACCAAGACTAACTTTATTGTAGTTCAAGCGGGGTTTATATATACATGTTCTGATACGGTTCTAAGGAAATTGTTCCATTCCAACACTCTCCCTCAATTTCTGGAGACTTTTCAACCCTAAACCCATGCGATGAATACCAAATGGTTTTGCTGGTAAACCCTTCGTCATAATATCTGCTACTTGCTGATTAGTTGGCACGTATTTAAGCTCGATGAGTCCTTTTTGAATCAGATCCTGTACAAAATGAAACTTTATGTCGATGTGCTTCAGTCGACTGGTTGCCTTCTCCTCTCCCATAACTCGAATGGCCGATTGGTTGTCCTCATGGTAGATAACAGGATTCACCAGATTAATACCAAGATCTTTCAACAATCGTACAAGCCATGTGCCATGACATGTTGCCATACACAACGCAATCAGTTCAGCTTCTGTAGATGAAAGCGAAACAGTGGTTTGCTTCTTCGTTGACCAGCTTATTGTACTACCATACACCTTGAAGACGTAGCCAGTTAATGATCACCTATCCATCGCACTGTTTCCCCAATCAGCATCAGAGTATGCCTCGATAATGGGGGCATCATCATTTCCTTTGTATTGTAGACCCAAATCCAAAGTTCCTTGAATATAACGCAAGATACGCTTTAGATGTATCCAATGCTGGTCTGTTGGGCAACTTTGAAATTGGCTGAAGTAGTTCACTGCTGCACACAAATCCGGTCTTCCTGTTAAAGTTGTATACATCAAGCAACCAACTAATTCACGATACGGCTTATCTGTACGGTTGCTTTCTTCACCCTTCTGGAGTCGTAGGCCATGCTCGATGGGTGTTGAAGCTGGTTTACAATCTTTCATATTAAATCGCTGCAGCAGTTTCTCCAAATACGCTCGTTGGCTTATGTGAAGGATTCGTTGTTCTGGCTTGCGTTCAATCTTTTAACCAAGAAAATATTTCACTTCTCCTATATTTTTCATTTCAAATTCACTTGATAGGCACTTCTTCACTATCTGGATCAGTTTCAGTTGTTGTCCAATTACAAGCACATCGTCTACATATATTAATAAAAACAACTGTTTTCACCGGAATCGCGCACATACAAGCACTTGTCGCTAGAGCTTCTTTTAAATCCAAGCTTTTCTATAAACACATGGAATCGCAAATTCCATACTCGTGAAGACTGCTTGAGGCCATACAGAGATTTGTTTAACCGACACACAAGTCCATTTCCTTTTTCAAATCCTTCCGGTTGTGCCATGTATATTTCTTCTTCTATGTTTCCGTTGAGAAATGCACTCTTAACAATCATTTGATGAATTATCATACGCTGTTGATTTGCCACTGCTAGAATCAGACGCAATGTATCTAGTTTTGCGGTCGGTGAATAAGTTTCAGAATAATCAAAACCGTGACGTTGCGTAAAACCTCTTGCCACTAATCTCGCCTTATATTGAACGTGTCTATTTGTCTATTGTCCATCGTCTATTTGTTTAATTTTAAAAACCCACTTGCAAGAAATGGGAACACGTCCTTCCGGGAGCTTGGTTAATTCCCATGTTTGGTTTCGAATCAACGCATCCATTTCTTCATCAATTGCGATTTTCCACTTTGGCCAATCTTCACGCTTCCGCATATCTGCTACGGTACTTGGCAAATTTTCCACAAAATTTGAAGCATTTAACGCAAAACCAGTAAAATCATAGTCCTCATGCCACAATGGTGCTACGCGGTTTCTCACTGCACGCGGATTCTTCTCTTCTTCGGAATCATTGTTCTCTCGGATGGTCTGATCCAAACAACTTTCAAAAGATTCTTTACTGAGCTCACGAATGCCCTCGTTTTCACTTTCCACTTGTATATTCGAGTTCATTTCACTTTGCACTGGATCAACAGGAATACTAATCAAATCACTTATGGATTTATAACCAATATGCGCATTTGTAGCAATATCCATATTTTCCTTTTCTTCGACAAAAATTACGTCGCGCGCAGCAACAATCCGCCTTTTCACTGGATCCCAAATCCGATATCCATTTGAACAGTAGCCAATGAATACACCATTCCACGATTTGAAATCCAGTTTTTGCCTGTTTTCTTTGGGAATGTGTACGCGCATTTTAACACCAAAAACTCTAAGCTTGTCTATGTTTGGTTTCTGGTTATTCCACACTTCGTAAGGTGTCTTATTTGGATCCAAAGCCTTCGCTGGACTTCTGTTGGTTATGTACGCGGCTGTTTGTATACCTGGCCCCCAGAAGCTTTTGTCCAGGTTCGCATCTTTAATCATTGCACGCGTCATCTCTACAAGTGTTCTATTCTTACGTTCACTAACGCCGTTTTGTTGTGGTGTATATGGAACCGTGAACTCGATCTGTATCCCTTTCTTTTTACAAAAACTCAAGAATTGATCATTTTTATATTCTTTTCCATTATCACACCGTAAACGAGATATTTTCGAGCTAAACTTTGCAGAAACCATGGCTACATATTCCTTGAATTTTTCGAGCACTTCACTTTTTGTTTTCAGCAAAAACACTATTGTAAACTTGCTGAAGTCGTCATAAATGTGATGAAATATTTGTCACCACAAAGTCCGACTGGAGTAATGGGACCACAAAGGTCAGAATGTACTAACTCCAATATTCTGCTGGAATTTCTTCTTTCACTTGTCACAAATTCCCTACGAGAAAGTTTACCAGCGACGCATGCGTCACAAACATATTCTCCGTTAATTTGTCGCGCACTCGGCTGCATTCCTACAACCATATTGTTTCGCACAAGCTGCCCCAAACCGTTTGCACTTAGATGGCCAAATCGTCGATGCCATACTTCTAAGCTTCTTGGTATTTTTCCGCATGAATAAAGACACGAATCGGTAGCACTTACGTTTTTCGAAAATGTCACTTCGTACAGCTTTCCCCGTCGATTTCCACACGCAATCGTTTCACCACCTCGTTTAACAAGAACTTTCACTTCTTTGAACATAACGGTAAGTCCTGCTGATTCCATTTTTCTTACGGATAGCAGGTTTACTCGGGCGTTAGGTATGTACAGTACGTTCTTAAGGGTAACTGGAAACGATTTTTCACGTACCACAGAAATTAGCTGGACTTCACCACTTTGTTCGGCAACAATTATTTCTCCTTCCTTGGCTACAGCTATTTTCATTGGGGTATGCATCGGGGTTACCCAACGGGGGAATTTCGGACGTTTCATACTTGCCTCTCGCTTTGTTCCGTATGCCGTCTCGCTTACGACCGTTATAACCCCCTGTGAGTTGTTTTTGCTTTCGCAGCAGTTCCAACCCACAATCGCTGTTGCTCGCTCGCACATGTATATCGCTTCGCTCCCACACCCGCAAGGTATTGATGGTCGAAAAGTGTGCCGCGCTTCGAACGCACGCCCCGGCTCGTTGTTGCTCGCTCGCACATGTATATCGCTTCGCTCACACACCCGCAAGGTATTGATGGTCGAAAAGTGTGCCGCGCTTCGAACGCACGCCCCGGCTCGTTGTTGCTCGCTCGCACATGTATATCGCTTCGCTCACACACGCGCAAGTGATTGATGGTCGAAAAGTGTGCCGCGCTACGAACGCACGCCCCGGCTCTGGCACGGTCTTTCTTTTGTATCGTCGTCCGTGCTGCTTCGAGGGGTTCTATGCATGGTACTGGGTCTTGGTGCCCGGCCGGGCATTTGAATGCGTTATCGTTTCTTAAGAACCATTAAATTTTATTTTTGCGTGCCGTGCTATACTCCACGGTCCGGGCTGTCTTTCGTTTTTTCTGCATGCATGTTCTTGGTGTCCGATATCGTCGAACACTAGCCGCGGGTATTTAAATGCTTTATTCTTTGTACTGGCGTGCAGTGCTGTGGAGTGCCGTACAACTTGGTTTTTAATTGCTTTTCATAGATTTTGACCCACTCGTCCCCTCGATCGTATGGAGTTTTTTTCCTCACGCCCGTTACCGTTCTTCCGTATGTTCAACATTTGTGTTGTTCACGCGCTGATATATCGAGTGATCGATCAACGCAAACCGGCGCTAGCAATACAAAAATATTGCATTATGACGGCGCTTTAAATATCATGTTTTCCAGCCACGGTTGCCCTTGAAACAAAATGAGGTAATAGTAGCGCCAAATTTCAAGCATGTAGAAAAAACCATGGCAGCCTATGTTTTAATCTGCCTGTGCAGATTTATGGTACCGTAAAGGTCCCATCGTATAGCTACGGTCAAAAATTCGATCACGCATGCGTAGCTTCAACCAAGAGCCACGAGCGATACTGTGCTATTCCCATCGGATTCATACACCGTTTTTGACTCCACGCGGAGACAGACCTCCTATGGCCTCGCGTGTAAAGCGACAGGGCAATTTCAAAAACTTTTCACGGCTAAAGAGCCAGCAGCTTAGCAAGCGCTAAAACTTCAATCCGATAATTTACTAGAGTCTAAAAATAGCTCAGAGCAACTGACCAAAAGTATAGGCAATCAAGGGGGTGCGGGTAGAACGAGGGAACAGAGAACGAGAAACAGACCAGACACCACCGGCAGGCCCAGACTACGAGGGGGAACCAAGAACACATGTAGAAAAAACGATACACGGAAAACAAAAGCAAAAGCCATAAATCATACCAAGTACCCCCTCCCCTAACCCCCCTGATCATATTTTTGAACGGGTGGGCGGTGACTTTTTTATGGGCGGGGATAGCGCGCATGTCGAAACGCATGAATTTCGACAGACATTGCGGCTCACTTCTCGGAAACGGATAGTGCTTGAAAAGCAAACCGAAAGACCACGTGCTCGGGAAGTTGGGTAGTTTGTCCAAAAGGTTTTTGTTGTTGATTATATGTTCCGAAGAACCGGAGTCAACTATCCATGTTATCTTTTCTGATGTTCCGGGATCCACATCACCGCCAACGAAGCAAACGCCAGCACCACCTTGTTTTTCATCGAAATTAGTGTTCCGATGTTTCGGTTTCCCTCTTTTGGGTTGGTGTTTTTGTGGACAGTTTCCTACTTTGTGGCCGATTCTCTTGCACCCGTAGCATTTTCTTTGAAAATGCAGGCGACCGTAGCAGCGGGCATTTTCTTTTGAAATCAGTGCGATAATTGATGTTCTTTCGATTAGGGCCAAAATTACATGCACTGGCCAAAACCCCCGCACTTACCCTATATAAAAATACACTAGGGTAAGTGCGGAGGTTTTGGCCAGTGCATGTAATTTTGGCCCTAATCGAAAGAACATCAATTATCACACTGATTACAAATGAAAATGCCCGCTAACCCTTTTTATACTGTTAACATTGATTTATTCTAGTTGAATGTCCAGTTTGAGAGCGATTGTATCTATATTTTTCGAGCAATTTGTTAAAATACATGACGTTGTCACTTTTTCGACCCATCATGCTGAAAGCTGATAGTTGGCCCTATATCGAAATATAAGCAAAACTGCGTACAAAACTCGGAAGTAATGTTTTTCTGAAAGTCTGAGTGGTTTTAAGAATTATCAAAACGTTATTTGAATTTTTTGTGCTTGAAAAATAGTTTTATTTTCGATACAAAGAGTGGCCAAAATAGATGCAAGAAAATCTGATTTGGATTTGACAGCTGTGACTCTGTGAAGATCTTCCATGCATGGAAGCCATGACACTCAAGCAAAAACTACCCAACGGGCAAGATTTGACAGATCGGACTACGTCCCGGCCATTTACTGTCGACTGGACAGAGAATCTCCAGTGCCCGTCCGATTCAATATCCACTGGTGCATGGAATCTCCAGTGCCCGTCCGATTCAATACCCACTGGGGCTGGGAATCTCCAGTGGGAATCCGAAGTAACGGCGAGTCTGCGAAATTTTTATGGCAATCAATAGCTGTCAGATCGATCAATGTTTACATTCACATCAATAACTAATCTGAGCAACTACGCATCGTGTTCTGGCTTGAGCTGCATGTAAATTGCGTTTTATCCAGCAAAGTCTAAACAAAATGTAAGTATGATCAATAATTTATATCAAATACACGTACGTTTGATAACTAACATCAGCCGGATGCTGAAAGGAACTGCACGGGAGCAGAACGACGGTGACTGCGGTCCGGCTATCGATGCGCGTTTCTCGCACCCAATGAAACTCGCAATCCGCCGATCGGACATTGTTCATCGCCGACGGCACCAACATCTGTCCGGTCGACCCGAAGGGCACGATCCACACGCTGATCGGGCAACACGGGAACAATTGTCTCAAGAACCACTTGTTTCCGGTGTCGTGACGAAGTGCGGTGCGCAGCTCTTGTGGTCAGCGGCGCTGGCGCTAAACCCGGTCGACAGCTCGTTGTACTACGTCTACGACCGGTTTGTGCTTAAGCCGACCTATGCCATTGAGGTGAAACGGATCGAGAGTATTCCGGTGAAACGAGGACCATAGCCCCAACGTCAACCGGTCGAGCGGCCGCTCGGAACAATGCTGGCGATGACGTTCAGGCCGAATTGGAGGCTGTACGTAGCGGGCTTCAACCCGAAGTAAATCAACACGATCAAGGTGACCAGATACATGAAACAGAATGTAAGTAATGTGGATCAAGGCAGGAAAGATTAACCTCACTTTTGTACCGTCACAAATACCACCTTTTTTAACGAATCTGTTCACAGGCAAGCGAGCGACTGTCCGGTTGACCTTTACTCTGGCCGCTGCCCATCGTAGGCGTTGTGTGGCGCAGACAGCGAGAAGAGGCTGCTCGTGAACGACGGTAAGAAGTTGCGTGTCATGTACGATCCATTCACCCAGTGCAAGATTTTGCGCGACCTCGAAAACGAGATGAACCTGATGGTTTCGTACGACCAGTCCGGCTTGCTAATCATCTTCTCGCCCGGCATTTGCAACGTGTCACCGGGGCTACGGCACCAGGGCTTATAGTGGCCGACGTGATGGACAGTTCCATCTGCAAATCGGAGCCTCTACTTTCGTCGATGAGAAGTCGCACATCAGGTGAACAAGGACAACTACACGATCGCGTTCGAGCAAAGTATGTTGTACTCAGATGGAAGCTATTACGGTGATTAACTGACAAGTTGCACTCGGTAGATGCGCCATATGACTTGATAGATACATATGTTGTTTCACAGCTGGACCGGAGAACTACGAAAAGTACAAGCGCATGCATTTGCTAAACAATTTGCAAAATTGCACCCCATGCCTCAAACAACAGTACTCCTTGTCCCGACCGGAGAGTAACGGCCCGGCACAGAGGTAAATTGATGGTGACGCCTGGCTGCCAAGAGATCAGAACTTGCGCTAAGCTATTCTTTCCCCAACTTCTTGCAGGTTACCGAACGTAGGGAACCGGCTGATAAGTCACATCTCGCGACACGCCCGGTCCCGCTTCGTGCGCAAGAGTCTCAGCATGCCGAACGTGCAGTCGAACTAATCGCAGCACCATATTCCGGTCGGGCAGCATCCACTCAATGTGTCCAAAGCCCCTGCGGCCAGCCGCAACTCGGCCGAATTGTTCGATCGCCCGACCACGATGCGTAAGTTATTGCCAATGTATGCGCTTGCGACGGATTCGGAAACCAAAGGAGCACCAACGGCAATGATGGAGCGATCGCTGATCGCGCCGACGTGGACCAATGTGACCGGAACCAACATCTTGGCACCAAACATCAGCAACAACAGCAACAGCAACAGCAATCATCGTTTAATTTGGTGAAACTGTTCATCTAGCAGAACCGACACATGTCGTCCGGTTGTTGGCCCAGCGATAGCAGCAATAATGGCGCCTCGTGAGATCACCAGACTCATCGGCTGGGCGGTGTGGCGACCGGCACGCCGTTGTGCAGTCGGAAGAGAAGTATGCAGGACTCGGGTAAAAGCTCTTCCACAAACGGGGCCGATGCGAGGCCTTGTTGCGACGAGGAAGAGTTTCAGTTGGATAGGCTGGATGCACAAGTTAATAATAACAATAATAACAATGGGATCCATTTCCATCTGCTTCTCTTGCAGTAGCTGCAAAACAGAAGACGATCAGGCTGCGAGGGCATCGAAATGTTGGTGTTATTCTGTGATCAACTGGGTGACCAGCTCACGGCTCGAGTTGGATTGGTCCCGGGAAAGAAGGTAAGTGCAATGTGAAAAATTACGAACAAGCATTCAAAATTGTATCGTTTCTCTTATCGATTTGTAGGACCTTATTAATTGCCACTGTTCCGACGAACCAGCGCCACACTTCACTTACTCTGCTGCAGGCGTACATGAGATGTGGCTTGAACTATAAGCCATCGCGTCCATCGAGCACAATACTGGACGACCCTTTGGATGACATCGACGATTCTTACGGTGCGTAAGTGTGTAGTGTAGTATACGGTGTGAACTTACGGTGTAGTTCAAGGCACATCTCATGTACGCCTGCAACAGAGTAAGTGAAGTGTGGCGCTGGTTCGTTGACCCAAAAAGTATACGCTATCATAGCGATCTCGATTTCTACGTTGAGCTGGTTGGCAAATGGTACGCAACGAAAAAAACCTCTACATACATTCTAAATGACGAAGTATGCCGACAAAGTGAAGTATGCCGGTTGTAGCACCACGTGGATGCTGGATCTTTTAAACCTTCTTAACGAATCTCTTCTTTCATTCACAGTCAAGAGTGCGACTGACAGAGTGGTAAGACGGTGAATCACTCGCGACGTAAGCTGGACAACGGTACGACCGGTGGCTCGGGCCAGGGTACATCTGGTGGATCAGGCGCGGTTCCGACCGGTTCCGCGTACGTGCTCGGTGCCGGCAATGGTGCTAACAAGGAGATCATCCAGTTGTCCAGCATCCGCTTCCAGCCGATTGCCGAGATAGCGGTTGCACAGGACGGCGTGATCAACGTCGCTGACCAGGGTAAGACTAAGGCAACCTAGCTTTCCCTTACTCTACAAATGGCTCACTAACTCTCTTTTACACTCGCTAGTTTCGCTTCGTATTCTGGCACTCGAGAACTACAAGCCGCAATAAGTCGGAAACGTCGAGTTCCTGGTACCGTTGAACGAGGTACGACGAGCGCACCGACTCGACCGCGACCAGCGCCAGCGACCAGACCAGTATAATCACGCGCACCGTCAACGGACGCTTAGGCATACAAAAATTGCATGTGCTTTTATGTATAATTTATTTAAGTATGAATTTCATGTAAATTAAAAGCAATAAAATTAAAAATTTAATTTTAATAAAATAACTGGTATTTTGCTATAATAACGGATAATTCAAACAAATGTTTTGCTATAATAACGGAAATTTTGAAACCATTATAGCAACTTATAGCGAGCCACAAAATGGAGGGCGTCCGATTGAGGCAGTCCGTTACCGCGGTAACGGCATATAATTCGGCCCTTCAATGTATGGAACTTTGCTGCGACAGGACATCCAAAAGGACGTCCGTTTTTCTAGTGGAAGGCACGTCCTTCATCACATATTTCCGCACTTCTTGGTTCGTTGGGAAATCTGGCCGTTGTAAAAAAAAACCATCTTTACTTTATGGCAAAATTGTAAGCTGTCAAAACGTTTTTGTTGGTGTCGCATGCATTTCATTGTTTACATTCGCTAAAAATATTTCGTGGTGGTTTATTCGCAGCTTTTGATACAATAATATGGATGAAATTAACAAGTTAAAGCGTACTGGCACATTTTACCGTCGGAGAAATAAAATGGTTAAGGAGTGGAGAGGATCGACCGTTGATACAGGTAAGAGATTGATTGCAAAATTTTACGTTGTGATACAGTGTTATGAGAAATGTGTAATCTCATCGTGTCCTATGATATATTCAATTAGAAATTTCTGCATCTTCGAGTGCACCATCAATTCCTCCTATGAATGATCTTGATCCTGCGAATGTTCCTGTTACGAACTACGATACTTTCTTGGAGGAAGAACATTCAAGCGCTGACGAGGAGGAGTATGAAATGCAGTTGTTGCCGGATGGCTTGCAGGGGAAAAGTTTTGCGAAATGTCTCAGGTATTGGGCCCTTAAAACAGGCCAGACGCATCTAGCAGTGAACATGCTGTTACAGATCCTCCGAACCAAGACGTCTGCTGAAAACATCCCCAGGTCTGCAAGAACATTGCTTAAAACTTCGCGGACGGCATCGTCAACAATAGTTCCGGTAGAAGGGGGCGAGTTTTGGTACGGCGGAATCAACAATTGTCTGCAGCATGTGTTAGGGTTGCATGAAAAACGAAGTTTGGAATGTGTGCGACCGTGCATCACTGCAGAAAGGCTGAACCGAGTTGTGTCGTTTCCAGTGTATTGTGTTCATCTTGACCCAAGGCAGGCTTATGAGGCTGAAAAAATCCCATAATTTTTACAAATTGAGCAATTTTTCTCTCAAAACTTGCGTATATTAGCCACTTTCTGCCAATCATTTTCCACTCCACCTCGCCTACTATGGTTATTGGGAATGAAGTTATCAAACCTCTAAAAAGCAAAGCGACACTGACTTTCTACTTATCACTCAACTATCAATGTTTTAGTGTTGCTTTTATTTTGCTTAGAAACTTCTACTGCGCTAATCAGGGTTCCCCGATTGCAGAGAACGCTGCTCAAGGAAGCTAGGGTATATTAACGCAAGGGCCTAGGTTAGCTAAACGTTTGGGTGTTTGTCAACGTAATTGCAGGGAACTAACGTCAATCTTAACTTTTCCCGAGGAAAGCCGGGCAAAAATTTAATTATGATATGTATTCTAATTTTTTTTTCTTTTAGCGATCAACATATTATGTCTACAATATCGTTAAACATAAACATCGATGGAGTGCAGGTTTTTAAATCTAGCCCTGCTAATTTCTGGCCAATTTTGATTGGCATCCATGAGATGCCAAAAGTAAACACGATGCCGATAGCTATCTATTGTGGTGATAGCAAACCGCCCAGCGCAAATGACTTTCTCAATCCACTTGTGGAAGAGTTGAAGAATATTTTAACTGACGGTATTACTATTAATGAGCAAGTCGTTAAATTATCCGTTCGTGCTTTCATTTGCGATTCGCCGGCAAGAGTTTTTATAAAAGGTAAGAAAAGAATAAAGGTAAAAAGAAAGGTTATAAACCATCACCAAAAAACTGTTAGATGCTGTCCCCCAGATGCTTAAGAGCAGTGATTGAAGCCGGGCGTTAGCGTTTGAATGAAAACACAGCTTAAGAAGGAACAGGCTATCATGAAACGGAATGGCGCGTGCATTAGCGAACAGCTGCTCGAGCTGTCGAACCAGCTGTGGGAAAAGTTGCATCGCTACTGCGTGCAGCTAACCTTCAAATTGTCGATCTCACGTGCGCAACTAGTTCGTCAGTATCCTCCGCATATGCACGTATAATATTATACACCAAAGAACCGCAAGCAGTTGGCGAATAGACTTTTAGTTTAACCAACGAAAACTTTTAAACGTAACTTGACACATGAGCAGAAGAAACAGCTGGACAACTTTCTCTACCAGAAACAAATAATCGAAACGTTACGGGAAATTGATTTGCAGCTGATATCGAAATGGAACCAGAATCTGAAAATCGTACCAATGTTGATTCGGAAGATTTCCTTGCAGTTCGTACGGACAACATATCGCTCTTCAGCATCGCAATCGCGATTGTGCAATAATAAAACAATTACATGGTCTTTGTAAGTATCAACTATAGAATTGTTTTGAACTAAATCAAGTGAATAACGCTATTGATCTCTTCTGCTTACGCTCATTGCTTTCTTCATAGATTGATAAACAAGATCGATTTGGGGTATCCAATTTGCAGCTAGGAACCAGCAGGGGTGAAAGGCCACGAATACTACGTGTCAGTTCACACCGTCCATCACCTTTACAGTGAGCTAGCGAAACGACGAAACAGATGATGGTGTTACGTTACATGTCGTTGCGTCATCTGCTTCTTAACTGTTGTGAAACGTCTCAATTGTCTCAATAGTTAATCATTTTATCCGACGGCCATGCCCTTTGTTTGATCAGTTTGTCCTTTCTTCGTAGATTTACCGCGATGGAGTGGCCACTCACCAAAGCATCCTCTCGGTGCTCTCTGCGTCGTAAAATGGGATCGGCAAGCTGTCGTTTACGAGAGGATGGCGAAAGACACCGATGCCAACCTGGCAGAGATCGATATCGAGAACTTCCGCACCGAGGACATCCGCTCGCTGGTGGTGGCCATTCCATCCCAGCTGAATTCGGCGCAACAACAGTCGCATCTTCGCGGCAGTCACCGGGAGATCAGTCTCGGGAGATCACCAGACTCATCAGCTGACGGCCGGCACGCCGTTGTGCAGTAGGAAGAGAAGTATGCAGGACTCGGATAAAAGCTCTTTCACAAACGGGACCGCAGCTTGTCCTTGTTGCTACGAGGAAGAGTTTCAGGTTGGATAGGCTGGATGCACAAATTAATAATAACAATAATAACAATGGGATCCATTTCCATCTGCTTCTCCTGCAGTAGCTGCGAAACAAGAAGATGATCAGACTCCAGCCGCGCATCGAAATGCTGGTGTTATCCTGTGATCAACTGGGTGACCAGCTCACGACTCGAGTTGGATTGGTCCCGGGAAAGAAGGTAAGTTTAATGTGGAAAATTGCGAACAAGCATTCAAAATTGCATCGTTTCTCTTATCGATCTGTAGGACCTTATTAATTGCCACTGTTCAAACGAACCAGCGCCACACTTCACTTACTCTGCTGCAGGCGTACATGAGATGTGCCTTGAACTATATGCCACCGCGTCCACTGTGGCCATCGAGCACAATACTTGGCGACCCTTTGGATGACATCGACGATTCTGACGCGCTGTCGTTGACCCAAAAAGTAAACGCTATCATAGCGATCTCGATTTCTACGTTGAGCTGGTTGGAAAATGGTACGTAAAGAACAAAACCTCTTCATACATTCTAAATGACGAAGTATGCCGGCAAAGTGAATCACGTCAGGAAATATTAACCTTCACATACGCGTTTGTACCACCACGTGGATGCTGGATCTTTTAAACCTTCTTAACGAATCTCTTCTTTCATTCACAGTCAAGAGTGCGACTGACAGAGTGGTAAGACGGTGAAACACTCGCGACGTAAGCCGGACAGCGGTACGACCGGTGGCTCGGGCCAGGGTACATCTGGTGGATCAGGCGCGGTTCCGGACGGTTCCGCGTACGTGCTCGGTGCCGGCAGTGGTGCAAATAAGGAGACCATCCTGTTGTCCAGCATCCGCTTCCAGCCGATTTCTGAGAAAGTGGTTGCACAGGATGGCGTGATCAACGTCGCTGACCAGGGTAAGACTAAGGCAAACTAGCTTTCCCCTACTCTACAAATGGCTCACTAACTCTCTTTTACACTCGCTGGTTTCGCTTCGTATTCTGGCACTCGAGAACTACAAGCCGCAATAAGTCGGAAACGGCAAGTTCCTGGTACCGTTGAACGAGGTACGACGAGCGCACCGACTCGACCGGCTCGCGACCAGCATCAGCGACCGGACCAGTACAATCACGCGCTACGTCAACGGATGCTTATGTATGTATAAATTTCATGTGCTTTTATGTATAATTTATTTAAGTATGTATTTCATGTATAATAAAAACAATAAAAAAATAATTTTAATAAAATAACTGGTGTTTTGCTATAATAACGGATCATTCAAATAATTTTATTGCTATAATAACGGAAATTTTGAAACCATTATAGCAACTTATAGCGAGCCACAAAATGGAGGGCGTCCGATTGAGGCAGTCTGTTACCGCGGTAACGGCATATAATTCGGCCCTTCAATGTATGGAGCTTTGCTGAGGCAGGACGTCCGTTTTTCTAGTCGAAGGCACGTCCTTCATCACATATTTCCGAACTTCTTGGTTCGTTGGTTGTTAATAATTAAGATAATTCTTTTTGCTTTTGTTTTCGTAAAATCAATGTGGTTTAATGCTTAATTTGCTATTTTAATGTTCCCTACCCAACGAACCAAGAAGTGCGGAAATATGTGATGAAGGACGTGCCTTCGACTAGAAAAACGGACGTCCGTTCGGACGTCCTGCCTCAGCAAAGTTCCATACATTGGCAGGCCGAATTATATGCCGTTACCGCGGTAACGGACTGCCTCAATCGGACGCCCTCCATTTTGTGGCTCGCTATAAGTTGCTATAATGGTTTCAAAATTTCCGTTATTATAGCAATAAAATTATTTGAATGATCCGTTATTATAGCAAAACACCAGTTATTTTATTAAAATTATTTTTTTATTGTTGTTATTATACATGAAATACATACTTAAATAAATTATAAATAAAAGCACATGAAATTTATACATACATAAGCATCCGTTGACGTAGCGCGTGATTGTACTGGTCCGGTCGCTGATGCTGGTCGCGAGCCGGTCGAGTCGGTGCGCTCGTCGTACCTCGTTCAACGGTACCAGGAACTTGCCGTTTCCGACTTATTGCGGCTTGTAGTTCTCGAGTGCCAGAATACGAAGCGAAACCAGCGAGTGTAAAAGAGAGTTAGTGAGCCATTTGTAGAGTAGGGGAAAGCTAGTTTGCCTTAGTCTTACCCTGGTCAGCGGCGTTGATCACGCCATCCTGTGCAACCACTTTCTCAGAAATCGGCTGGAAGCTGATGCTGGACAACAGGATGGTCTCCTTATTTGCACCACTGCCGGCACCGAGCACGTACGCGGAACCGTCCGGAACCGCGCCTGATCCACCAGATGTACCCTGGCCCGAGCCACCGGTCGTACCGTTGTCCGGCTTACGTCGCGAGTGTTTCACCGTCTTACCACTCTGTCAGTCGCACTCTTGACTGTGAATGAAAGAAGAGATTCGTTAAGAAGGTTTAAAAGATCCAGCATCCACGTGGTGGTACAAACGCGTATGTGAAGGTTAATATTTCCTGACGTGATTCACTTTGCCGGCATACTTCGTCATTTAGAATGTATGAAGAGGTTTTGTTCTTTACGTACCATTTTCCAACCAGCTCAACGTAGAAATCGAGATCGCTATGATAGCGTTTACTTTTTGGGTCAACGACAGCGCGTCAGAATCGTCGATGTCATCCAAAGGGTCGCCAAGTATTGTGCTCGATGGCCACAGTGGACGCGGTGGCATATAGTTCAAGGCACATCTCATGTACGCCTGCAGCAGAGTAAGTGAAGTGTGGCGCTGGTTCGTTTGAACAGTGGCAATTAATAAGGTCCTACAGATCGATAAGAGAAACGATGCAATTTTGAATGCTTGTTCGCAATTTTCCACATTAAACTTACCTTCTTTCCCGGGACCAATCCAACTCGAGTCGTGAGCTGGTCACCCAGTTGATCACAGGATAACACCAACATTTCGATGCCCTCGCAGCCTGATCGTCTTCTGTTTTGCAGCTACTGCAAGAGAAGCAGATGGAAATGGATCCCATTGTTATTATTGTTATTATTAATTTGTGCATCCAGCCTATCCAACCTGAAACTCTTCCTCGTCGCAACAAGGACTCGCTCCGGTCCCGTTTGTGAAAGAGCTTTTATCCGAGTCCTGCATACTTCTCTTCCTACTGCACAACGGCGTGCCGGCCGTCAGCTGATGAGTCTGGTGATCTCCCGAGACGCCATTATTGCTGCTATCGCTGGGCCAACAACCGGACGACATGTGTAGGTTCTGCTTGATGAACAGTTTCACCAAATTAAACGATGATTGCTATTGCTGCGTCGACTGCTGTTGCTGCTTCTGCTATGACTGTTGATGATGCTGCTGTTGTTGCTGATGCTCGGTGCCAAGATGCTGGTTCCGGTCACATTGGTCCACATCAGCGCGATGAGTGATCGCCCCATCATTGCCGTTGGTGTTGCTTTTGTTTTCCGAATCCGTCGGAAGCGCATACATTGGCAATAACGTACGCATCGTGGTCGAGCGATCTAACAATTCAGCCGAGTTGTGGCTGGCCGCAGAGGCTTTGGACACATTGAGTGGATGCTGCCCCACCGGAAGATGGTGCTGCAATTGGTTCGACTGCAGGTTCGGCATGCTGAGACTCTTGTGCACGAAGCAGGACCGGGCGTGGCGCGAGATGTGACTTATCAGCCGGTTCAATACGGTCCGTAACCTGCAAGAAGTTGGTTGAAGAATAGTTTAGTGCACGTTCTGATTCCTTGGCAGCTAGGCGTCACCATCAATTTACCAATGTGCCGGGCCGTTCCTCTCCGGTCGGGAGAGTCCTGTTGTTTGAGGCATGGGGTGCAATTTTGCAGATTGTTTAGCAAGTGCATGCGATTGTACTTTGCGTAGTTCTCCGGTCCATCTGTGAAACAACATATGTATCAATCAAGTCCTATCGCGCATCTACCGAGTGCGCCTTGTCAGTTAATCACCGTAATAGCTTCCATCTGAGTACAGCACTTTCTGCTCGAACGCGATTGTGTAGTTGTCCTTGTTCGCCTGATTTGAGACTCCTCATCGACGAAAGTAGAAACTCCGATTTGCAAATGGATCTGTCCAACACATCGGCCGCTATCAGCCCGGCTGCCGTAGCACCGGTGACTGTCGCGAAGATGCGACTGTTGTTGCGCCGACTTCATCTGGGATGGAATGGCCACCACCAGCGAGCGGATGTCCTCGGTGCGGAAGTTCTCGATATCGATCTCTGCCAGGTTGGCATCGGTGTCTTTCATGCATACCCTAACACATGCTGCAGACAATTGTTGATTCCGCCGTACCAAAACTCGCCCCCTTCTACCGGAACTATTGTTGACGATGCCGTCCGCGAAGTTTTAAGCAATGTTCTTGCAGACCTGGGGATGTTTTCAGCAGACGTCTTGGTTCGGAGGATCTGTAACAGCATGTTCACTGCTCGATGCGTCTGGCCTGTTTTAAGGGCCCAATACCTGAGACATTTCGCAAAACTTTTCCCCTGCAAGCCATCCGGCATCAACTGCATTTCATACTCCTCCTCGTCAGCGCTTGAATGTTCTTCCTCCAAGAAAGTATCGTAGTTCGTAACAGGAACATTCGCAGGATCAAGATCATTCATAGAAGGAATTGATGATGCACTCGAAGATGCAGAAATTTCTAATTGAATATATCATAGGACACGATGAGATTACACATTTCTCATAACACTGTATCACAACGTAAAATTTTGCAATCAATCTCTTACCTGTATCAACGGTCGATCCTCTCCACTCCTTAACCATTTTATTTCTCCGACGGTAAAATGTGCCAGTACGCTTTAACTTGTTAATTTCATCCATATTATTGTATCAAAAGCTGCGAATAAACCACCACGAAATATTTTTAGCAAATGTAAACAATGAAATGCATGCGACACCAACAAAACGTTTTGACAGCTTACAATTTTGCCATAAAGTAAAGATGGCTTTTTTGACAACGGCCAAATTTTCCAGTCTCGCCGCTACTTCGGACGGGCACTGGAGATTCCATGCACCAGTGGATATTGAATCGGACGGGCACTGGAGATTCCATGCACCAGTAGATATTGAATCGGACGGGCACTGGAGATTCTCTGTCCAGTCGACGGTAAGGCCGGTGTCATTGCTCCGTCGGACACTTTTTAAATCGGACGATATGTCAAATTTTATATGGGATTTGAATCAATTTTGTTTGATTAAATCGGCCGATTTTTATCGGACGATTTGCCATCTGTCAAATCCCATACAAAAATTTGACATATCGTCCGATTTAAAAAGTGTCCGACGGAGCAATGACACCGGCCTAAATGGCCGGGACGTAGTCCGATCTGTCAAATCTTGCTCGTTGGGTAGTCTTCCACAGCTTCCTCTGTTTCCTCCGTTGCAATTGCCGATGCAGACTCTCCCTGTGTTTCCACACGTTCTTCACCTTCAATATTCATCACATTTTCGCCCACGTCGCCAGCTGCATCCATCATGTTTTCCCATAGCGGTTCCTGTGGATCTGCAAAGTGGAACATGAATCAAAACACGAACAGCACAAACTACATTTTACATTAATTACCAGTTGTTCCATGTTCAAACTGCTCCTCTACTTCTGAGCTTTCCGGTAATGTATTCGGATAGCGATACAAATACGAGTTGTATTTAATTAGCTTAGAAAAACTCTTATCCATGATGCTGCATTAGTCTGCTGAACAAAATAAACACCGAAATAAACACTGCTCTTAGCGCGCCAGTTTGGTTTTTACAATGACAGAATAGGAACAAGAAAAATAAGAACCTCTGAAACCAGATTGAAAATTCACACGAAACACACGTTAATCCCGCTTGACAGTATATACGTCTATGGGCAGAAACAAAAACAAGGAGTAGTTAAACTCATTTCAACTCCTCAACCCGGTATCGTAAATTGAGTCAATCGGTCTTTTCGACCAAAGCTTGCAGCCTGGGCAATCTCCCGTTGGGTCCAAACCCATGGAAGTGTTATGTCAAGCCATGAATTGTAATTTTACTCTGGACGACTTCACCTTCTAATATATACACCTTGCCATCTTGCTACATACAGTTAGTTTGACATATGTCATTTGACCTTTGTATCAGCTTACACGTGTTGATTTGGAAAAAGACATTTTGTACTCGTGCTTGTTTTTCTGCTGCAGTTGCGCTTGCCCTTAAGATATTTCCCTTTGCTTTTAATTTTCAGTAAAAAGGTGTTTGCTTATAACGTTAAAATGGATCTCATGCTTAGTAATGTTATTGTTGAAAGTTCGTCTGCTGAGAACGAGGTATGTTCTTTTCCGTGTATGACATGTTCATTTCAATTGTTAATGTGTGATGAATTTGGTTGTAGAAACAAGCGCATCCCGGGCCCGTTGGAAGGAATGTTGATCATAACGGTGCAGCGTTTTCAATTAGTTTTAGAAAGGCGCTTCCTATGAAGGCAGTGGTTCCCAGAAGAAAAAATGTTTGCGAAGTTGCAACCCTGCCATCGAAATCGAAAACGATGCTTACAACTTCACAGCCAGCAATGAAAATCTCTCAAGATGAAGATAATCAAAAATACTCCTTTGTACAATATAAAGCTGTTGGCAAAGGTAAAGTTGCTAATGCGAACAAAGCGGAAAAATTGCAAATCCTCGAAAAAAAAGCTACCAGAACGGCTGAAGAAGTGAACGAGAAATTACACGAAAAGAAACCGATATTGAATTTTCAAAATGATTCAGCGACGATAAATCGTCTTCAAACAACGTCAATGTTTGATCGTCTTAAAATGGACTTACCAAAGATACATTTGCCACATGTGAAACCACTTGAAGAGCAAGTTTTTAGTGAACAGCTAATCAAAACACTCGAAATTCATCCGCATACCAAGAAAAACATTAAAGATTTCTTGGGCTACACGCATTTGACAGTAGTGCAAGTTATGGCCATACCACGTCTGATGGAAGGCCGGGATGTACTCATCAGAGCCCAAACTGGGTCGGGAAAAACTCTCGCGTATGCACTACCCCTGATAGAACAACTGCACAAGATTCGGCCGAAAACTAGCCGAATCGATGGCATCTTGGCTGTGGTGATTGTGCCAACTCGCGAACTAGCGGTGCAAACGTACGAACTTATGGTAAAATTGCTCAAACCGTACACCTGGATTGTTTCGGGTTTTTTGTGTGGAGGCGAGAAACGCAAGGCAGAAAAGGCACGATTGCGTGCGGGGTTAAACATACTGATTGGAACTCCTGGGCGATTCTGCGACCACATTCGAAACACCGAGACTTTGAAGCTAGGCAATGTACGTTGGCTAGTGTTAGACGAGGCTGATCGTCTGCTGGAACTTGGCTACGAAAAGGATGTAAAAGAGATCGTTAGTGCGATTCAGGGCCAATGGTGTAATGCAGACGATTGCAGCAATGTATTAAAAAAGGACGGATCACTGCAAACCGTTCTACTTTCAGCCACGTTAACTGCATCGGTGAAAGAGCTAGCCGGACTGACCTTGCGCGATCCGGTGTACGTTGAAACGAGTGAGGGCATCCGAAACCGTCAGATGCTGGCCGAAACATTCGAAGAATCAGCTGAATATGGTGACCATTTGCTTAACATGGAGGAATGCGTCAGCATACCGTCGACGGCAAAGCAGCGCTACCTAGTGATCCCACCCAAATTGCGGCTCGTCACTCTCAGTGGACTGATTGCGCTCGAGCAGCACAAAAAACCATCGAAGGCGCTCGTTTTTATGGCTACACAGGATTTGGTTGATTTCCACTACGATGTCATGGTGGAAGTGCTCACATCTAAGCAATTAGATTCGGATGATGAAAACGAAAACGACGCAGACGAGACGAATGAGCTTCTTCTTTTGCCTAGAGTAGTATTTTTTAAGTTGCACGGAGGAATGACGCAAGTGGAACGAAGCTCGGTGTTCTTAAAGTTCCGAAGAGCGAAGACGGCCGTACTGCTGTGCACCGATATGGTCGCACGTGGAATCGACATACCGTGTGTTGACCTGGTTGTACAGTATCACGCTCCGCAGATATTGGCTGACTATGTGCATCGCGTCGGAAGGACTGCTCGTGCCGGACATCCTGGTAAGGCAGTCTTATTCGTCGAACCGGCGGAGGTTGATTTCATAAAATATCTGTCTGATAAACAGATAAGGTAGGCTCGTAAAATTTATGTATTCACTTTATCAAACGTCTACTGTCTTAATAAGAATAATTTCGATTTTTTTAACTATCGTGCAGCATACAGGAGCAGAAGATTGATGGAATTTTTGTTCATCTCGGGCAGCGGTTAAAATGTGCTCAGAAAACTATTGCCAGGAACAAGGAGCAGGCTGCGATCGTATTACAGCGACGCTTTGAGCAGCTTATTGCCAAAGAAAAGGAGTTGTTTTTGAGCGCGAGTAAAGGTGAGTTTTAAAAAAACAAAAAAAAAACAGTTTTAAAAACACCTGTTTAGTTCGTACTTCCCAGATTTGTTCATCTTCGTATTAGAAAAGAATTTTGAATTTCTTAAGCCCGATCCAAACGCAAAGCAATACACTATATAAACAGAGCAGTTCGTTTGCAAATGATCAAATCCTTTTTCGGAAAAGTCTCGTGCAAAATCCTCAGAGCGTGTATTGGTCTGGCTAGAGCAAAAAAAAAAAAGTAGAGCAAAACGTTATTTGCTTGTTATTGCCCGCTAGGCGAAATTGCCCGCTAGGCGAAATTGCCCGCAAAACGTCTATTACTATAATTTAGGTAACATATTTTACGATTATATTACTCATTTTTATCTAATTCTTCTTCTAAAACTTGTCAATTTTATGTTGACATTTGCCGGATGTTGAATTGACTTGAAAATCACATTTGTTAAAAATAGTTTTGCAGTAAAAATATGCACAAACACAATTAACCCGTATGTTAAATTTTACGCTGTAGAAAGGGTTCACAAAGTAATAATTTTCACAAAGCAACTACACGCGTCTTTCCAGCTTGTGCGTCAATCTTCGAGTGACGGTTATCTGTCAGTTTATTCCCAAGGTAGTTACAACTATCGCGCAATGACGTTTATAATCTAAACTTAAGCTAGGTTTATACGTGCATGTTTACAGCTCGGCCGTTCCTGACTACAAATTGCCCTCAATTTCACTATTCTCCAAATTCTGGTTGGGAATTGTATGGTACAGGTTCCACTTCAGAGCTACTCCAAAGCCTTAGCTTATCTGACTCTAAAATATTGTCGTATGGTATTTGGGTTTGCTTGAAACCGTTGACATCACGTATTACATATCGATCGTTAAGGAGCTTTTTGTAAACGATATACGGGCCCTTGTATTTCGGTAGGAGCTTCTTGTTAGTATTAACGGAGTGATCTGTATAACGAATTGCTACAAGATCTCCTTCCTCAAACTTTTCTGCTGGGCGATGTGTTTTGCTAAACTGCTTTGCGTTAACCATTTGCGATTTAATTATATTTTGAGAAGCTATGTTACGACACTCGGTTAAACCTATACTATTTTCCTGTTTTCCGTCTAAGTACTCTGTTATTTCGTCTATTGCTGTTCCTCGTTGTTCTATTCCAAATAGCAAAACTGATGGAAGTTGTTGTGTCGAACTATGTACAGAGTTATTCAAAGCATATTCTACTATTTGTAATTTACTGTACCAGTCGCTGTGGTCTAGGGGATCGGAAATTTTGCTAAGAATTGGTTTGATAACTCGATTGACTCGCTCCACCTGTCCATTTGCTTGAGGAGATGCTGTATTAATTATCTATATACTGAGTTTATTGCCATTTCTTAATTCAGCCGATCCGCCCAGTTCCAGCTTCTGCTTAAGTCTGTCTGTCAGATTGCTACCGCAACCACCGCTGTCACCTGCCAGTGTTGCCAGGAACCTATCTTATTACACGCTTTCTTTTTTTTTTTTTTTTTTTTTTAATGTACATTATTTACAAACCTATTTATACTAGCTAAGTGAATAACTGTGTTCTTACACCCTAACTCTTTTTATTCCTAATCTATCCTAACTAGATATTTAATTTTACTGGAGGGCGTACAACTCGTCCGCTCCTTGTTACGTATTGCGTATTTACACATGGCTCATCCGCTTCCGGATTATTACCTTCTTGCTCTTGGTGTTCTGATGTGTCTGAATCACTAGCAGTGTAGTACATTTCAAATTCACTTTCTACGTCTGTTATAGAACCCGCAGCCTGAGATTCCAGTCTATCAGTAAAGTCAGAACTATTTCTTCCGCATGATGCTGCAATATCGATTTCTGCACTTGGTAGGTTATGAACGGGTTTTGAATGCACTGTTTCGTTGTTTTCTTGGCTTAATTTTGTACTTTTTACTAACAATCTTCTATTTCTTCGAAAATGATTTCCGTATTTATCTTGGACTACGTACGATCTGCTGTTAACTTGACGTATAATTTTTCCACCACTCCATTCTTTTCCTCCCTTTTTAAAAATAACTGTATCTCCTACGTTAAGGGCTGGCAAATTTTTAGAGGACCGATCGTAAAATTCCTTCTGATACTGGCGTTTAGATTTTATCTTTGTCGCGACATAATTTTCATCAATATAATTCCGTACTAACAATGCGCTAGATATTGGTAGCCTAGATTTAAGTCTGCGACCGAAAAATAATTGCGCTGGTGAAAGGCCCATACTAGCAACTGGTGTGGTGTTGTATTCCAGCATATGGTATTGAAACATTTTTATGTCTCCAGTTTCATAGCACCGTTTTAAAATATTTTTAGCTATTGCTACGCCTTTTTCGGCGAGTCCATTACTTTGTGGGTATCTTGGACTAGAAAAGTTCACAACAATGTTGGTTTCATTGCAATACGACATAAATGCTGTTGAGTTGAATGGCACATTATCACACCTGATTTGAGTCGGGTACCCATAATTACAAAAGATGCCCTCTAATACATCTATCACGCATCTGATTGACTTTTCATGCAGTTGTCTAGATATAACATATCCAGAATACGAATCCATTAACACGATATGATCTTTTCCAGCGTATTCATATAAATCTATACCTACTCGTTCAAAAGGATAGTTAGGAGGTACGTCCTGTAAAAGAGGTTCTTTTTGTTGATTCCTTGTGAATTTTTCACAAACACTACATGCTTTGACAATTTCAGTAATATCTTTAGACATTCCAGGCCAAAAGAATTGAGACCTTGCTCTGGCAAGAGTTTTTTCTATTCCTAAGTGAGGAGCATGGATCCATTTGGATATGGTTGGCTGCATTACTGTGGGAACGATCAGTCTATGTTCCTTGAACAACAATCCATTTTCAAAATGTAGCAAGTCACGATGTTTATAAAAAGATTGTCCAAATGAATCCAGTTTGTGATATGATGGCCATCCATTTTTTACATATTTAATTATTCGACAGTATCTCTCATCATTTTTCAACTTCTCTACATAGTAGTTATAATTATCTTGTGATAAGCATACTTTGCTAGATACAGTATGAATTATGCCTGACAGTTCCTGGCTGAACTCTTTGTTGTCTAAAAGTGGTGCGCGCGATAAACAATCTGCTATTAGTATTTCTTTTCCAGGTGTGTATTTAATACACATTCCAGGATATTTTAACAAATATAAAAACATTCTTTGCAGACGCGGTGTCACATCATCAATATCACGCTTCACTAGTGCTTCAAGTGGCTTATGATCCGACTGAACCGTAAATTCACGACCGTATAAGAAATGATGAAAACGTTCACAAGCAAATACAATGGCCAGCAGCTCCTTTTCTATTTGGGCCCACTTCTGTTCACTTTTTGACAGTGTACGGGACGCATATGCTATGGCCTTTCCTTCTTGCATTAGCACACTCCCTAAGCCATCTTTTGAACTATCCGTTTGGACTACCACAGATTTTTTAACATCAAACATTGCCAGCACAGGTGCACTGGTAATGGACCCAATGAGATCATTAACTTCATTGTCATGTTGCTCAGTCCAAGACCATTCGACATCATTTCGTGAGAGCTGTCGCAATAAGGCGGTTCTTTTGGATAGATTTGGTATGAATTTGCCAATATACTTGAGCAGTCCGAGGAGACGCAGAACATCCGATTTATTCTTCGGTCGGGGCATATCAACAATTGCATTTATATAAGACTGGTCGGGTCTTATTTGACCAGCAGACAATATGTGTCCCATAAACTTGATCTCATTTGTTCTATACTGGGTTTTTGCAGGATTAAATTTGATGTTGTTTTGTCTGGCTCTTTCCAAGACAATGGATAATGTTTTATCGTGTTCTTCAACATTTTTTCCTGTCACGGCTACATCATCGAAATATACTTCGACTCCTGGAATATCTCCAAAAACTTTCACCATGCGCTGCTGAAACATTTCAGGCGCGCTACTGATCCCAAAAGGAACACGATTCCATCGAAAACGACCAAACGGTGTCATAAATGTTGTTAAGTCTGAACTTTTTCTATCCAATTTCATCTGCCAAAACCCATTTTTGAGATCCAGTACCGTAAATACACGTTTCCCTGCCATGCGACTTACAAGATCCTCTGATTTTGGAATTAAGAAATGTTCCCTTTTAATGCACGCGTTCAGGGGCTTCGGATCCAAACAAATGCGCAAAGAGCCATTCGGTTTCTCAACAATCTGCATATTGTTTACCCAATCGGTTGGATAATCAACAGTGCTAATTATTCCTTGCGTTTCCATTGCTTTGAGCTCCTCTTTTAACCGATTATGCAAACTGATAGGTATGCGCTTTTTATAATGTAAAGAAGGGGTAGCATCTTCTTTAAGTACTATAGTGCATGTTCCTGGAAGATTTCCCAAACCTTGAAATAAATCCACATTTGATTGGATGAAAGTTTCTCTGTCTAATGGAAATGATTGCAAAGATGCCACACGTTTCAATAATCCAAATTCAATACATGTTTCCAATCCCAGTATAGGTTGAAGAGAATTATCTACAACAAGGAAATTTGCTGAGTGTGATGTATTTGTTTCTTCATCAACACACGTTAGACAAACCTGGCCATGTATTTTAATATTATTATTATTATAGTCCACGACATTAAACGACTGCTCGTTCAACAAAGGTAAATTCAATGCGGCCACCACCCTCATCGGAATGCAGTTAACGTCAGCGCCAGTATCAAGCTTGAATTCCACGGAACAGTCCTGAACACGATATTTTTTAGTCCATGTGTAATTTGATCCTTCTCTAGTCGAATTGGAGTTTACTCTATAATTAGAATCACAAAACCTATGTAAAGCCCTAACATTTTCCATGACAACACTTTTATCATTATTTACGTTACCTGATTCAGACCATGCAATCATATGAACGTTTTTGTCATTTTTCTGCTTCGAACCATCGTATGCTCGTGTTGATTCTCCCGACGTACCAGTATGGTTGTCGTTTTTCGGTGCCTTGCAGAACTTCTTGAAGTGACCTCGTCGTCCACAGCTACTACAAGTTACATCCTTTGCTGGACAATAGCGACGATGACTCCCGTTGAATGGTTGACCGCAATTATAGCAGCTTACTTTACGAGTCTCGCTACGCTCGATGGAAGCCACATCCTTATTCCCAGTATGCAGTTCTACACTGTTTACATTGTGTGCGTCGTGTTTCTGGAACAGTTGTTTATGTTTTGAGGCAGCTTCATGTGTTTTGCACATTTCTACAACGTTCTTAAGCGGTTCATCCTTGGCATCCAACAATTTCAGCTGCAGAGTTTTATCATGAATGCCAATTATTAAGCGATCACGAAGCATTCTATTCGCGTAGGACGCATGACACTTTTCACACTCGAATTCACAAAATGCCATTTGCGTTCTTAGCATGGTTTCAAATTCTGCAAATGGTTGATTTTCTTTCTGCTCGATCATATTGAACTTAAAAGCCTCGACAGCCAGATTTTTCCTTGGAATGCAGTATGTATTAAAAGCACTGATGACGTCATTCAAAGTGATGCTTCTTTTAGCGATGCTAGTTGTTGCTGCTGCAGCAGCTTCATCAGCCTTTTGTTCACTGGTGGCTGAAGTTGGCGCTTTTTTTGACGTTTGCCCGCCAAACATAGTATTCATGTCTCCGTTGTTGGGAAATAATGTATTATATATCTCCAACCCATGATCGCCAATAAGCCACAAGAAGGTTGCGATCTTGCTTTCTTCGCCCTCATTAATTTTGCCTGTGGCCATCATGAAAATATTGAACTGCTGCTTCCATTTTGGCCATTCTTTAGCCAAATTTGTCGAGTCTAAAGCTCTTGGCAAACGATCCGATGGGTTTACAGCCATTTTGTGTTTTGCACTTTGCTGCACGCAGTACGCGACCTTTACACGTTTGTTTTGCAAACGACACTCTTTTTCCGATAATAAGAGCTTTTAATCGAAGTCGGCTCGTTTTTAACTTCTGACACCATGTATTAATTATCTATATACTGAGTTTATTGCCATTTCTTAATTCAGCCGATCCGCCCAGTTCCAGCTTCTGCTTAAGTCTGTCTGTCAGATTGCTACCGCAACCACCGCTGTCACCTGCCAGTGTTGCCAGGAACCTATCTTATTACAGATGCAACTGCATTTAGTACATGAATTATATTACGGTTATTAAGAAAACTTGTGAACTCTTTAGATGTAAAACAGGTGGCCTGGTCACTTATTAACCGTCTAGGGCGACTGTAGTAAGCAAAGTACTGATTCAGTGCATTACAAACTTCTCGACTGCTGGTAGAAGATGTAGGGTATAGTTTAGTAAACTTTGTGAATGCGTCTATAACGACCAACAAATACTTTTTCTTTGATTTTAAAGAAGGAAGAGGCCCAAGATGGTCGATGTGCAAGGTATCGAACGGTACGGGATTCTTTGAAATACTGTGAAGGTTACGCATATTTTTGCGAGCGGGTGCTGAATACACAATGCATTTCAAACAGTTTCTGATAAAATTGTCCACCCGGTTCCGCATTGCAGGGAACCAAAAATGTCTACTGATTTTTGTGCAACATTTATCTACCCCTAAATGCCCTATCTTTTCATGCACATTCCGTATAACATTGTTGATCATTCGTTTCGGTACTAACAATAAAAGTTTTCCTGCAGACGGTTCACGATATACTACACCATCGTGAATTGCAAACCCTTCGGACAAACCATTTTCCAGTTCTTCTTTTATCTTGATTATCTCAGGATCACTTGTTTGAGCAATTTGCAACTGATAATCAATATCCAATTCACTCACAGCACCAGCCATTGATACGCGACTAAGAGCATCTGCGTGACTCATGGTACTTCCTGGGCGATATTGAATGCTATAGTCATAGTTTTCCAAAAAAAGAGCCCATCTCGCGATCTTAGCAGAGCAGTTTCGGTTCTTGAGAGTTTCAACTAGCGAATTACAATCGGTTACAATAATTATGTGAAGGCCGTGTACGTAATGATGAAAGCGTTTAAGGGCATAAATCACCGACAATGTCTCCAATTCATAGCTGTGAAGATGAGATTCAGACGAAGATGTTGTTTTCGAAAAATATGCTATGGGATGAAATTTATCATCATCCTGCTTCTGCAATAGCACTGACCCAAAACCTGACGAGCTAGCGTCACAGTGGAGTTGTGTTTCGCGTTTGGGGTCGAAAATAGCTAGTATTGGAGAATTTAGGAGTTTTGTCTTTAATTCTTGAAAAGCATTCATACAATCATCATCAAACTGGAAGGGTGTTTTTTCCTTCAGCAAATTGCTCAATGGTTTGGCAATTCTCGAAAAAGATGGTACAAATCGCCGGAAATATGAGAAGAGACCTAAACAACGCTGAACTTCTTTAGCATTTCTGGGAACTGGATAATTAAGTATTGCTTGAAGATGGTGATCACTCGGATGAATACCGTTGGCATTTACATGGTAACCGAGATAGTCAAGGTCACTGTAGCCAAACTTGCATTTATCCAGCCTTAACTCCAACCCATTCTTGCGCAATGTTTTTAATACCGCACTGAGTGTTTGAACATGGTCTTCAAAGTTTTCACTACCAACAATTATGTCATCTAGATAGACAACAAGTTTTCCCTGCTCTATAAATTCGCGCAGCACCGAATTAATAAATCTTTGAAATTGGGATGGTGCATTTCTTAAGCCAAATGGCATTTTTGTATATTCATATTGGCCATCAGGAGTTACAAAGGCTGTGTATGGAATTGATTTTTCATTCATTGCTATCTGATGAAATCCGCTCTTTAAATCCATCAGGCTAAAAATCCGCTTATTGCTGAGATGCTCAATGCATGTATCTATCAGTGGCAATGGATAATTATCGCGTACAGTAATTTTGTTCAACGGCCTGTAATCTATACACATGCGCACTTCTCCATTCTTTTTCCGCACAAGAACGATAGCGGACGCGTATGGTGAATTGCTAGGCCGAACGATGTTTTTTTTCAAAAGATCATGCACAATCGTCTTCACTTGATTACGCTCGGAAAATGACAATCGTCTTGGCTTACAAAATATGGGCGATTCACTCGTTAAGTTGATACTCATTGAATGGTCTGGGTTAGCTTTTACTTCACACGTGAACTCTAAATAATCCTTCTGAATTACACAATTCAATTGAAGTGATTGCTCAAAATTAAGATTAGAACCTACATCAAAATGATTTTCGGTGGCACTGATTTCAATTGCACAAAGTTCAGAAAATGCAGCTGATAATACTCTAGCATCAGATCCTATTGCAGTAGTATTTTTGTTCGTCAAATCAGTCGAATTATTTTTCATTAGATCTAGCGTAAGTAGGCGTCTTTCAATATTTGATTGTAATGCAACTTTATTTGTAGTCCGTATTTTCAAAAGTTCATTGATAGAATAAGCACATCGCTTGTAACAAAGATTAACCTTCAGTTTTTCCAACAAATCCCGACCGATGATCATCGGCCATGCCGTTTGATTAGATGGGATGATAATGAACGAATGCTGAACAAATGAGCGGCGAAAGCGAATCAAACATTCTACTTGTCCGAGTGTCGTTAGTCTTCCATTTCCTAGTCCGCGGTATTCTGATAGTTTTGGGTGGTACTCAATTCTGGGGACTATTTGTTCACTAATAAAACTCCTGGGGCTACCCGTATCAAAAAGAGAATACACATTTGAGAATGCAGAGCTCACGTGATTGTTAGATAAAATTGCCACACTTACATTTTGCATTGGGTGGACTTCGTTTGTTGGCTGAAGCTCGTAGTGCGACGTAACCTCTCCCTGTTGAACTGCCGCTGAAGTAGATGGGGCACGTTGAGGGCAATCGCGAATTACATGTCCTGTCTTGTGGCACAAGAAGCACGATCCTGGTGGACGTCTGGGTTGTCGACAATCCTGCTGATGATGCCCGTAACGCGCACAGTTGTAGCATTTTACTGTAGTATCAGATCGGGCAGTATTTGGTGCTGCTATTGTTTGCTTCATTTGACGGGGCCGAATAAATTCGTATCGTTGTAGCGCAGCTCGTAGCTCGTTCATACTATTGGTCGCAAATCGGATTGCAGCGGCATTAGTAGGATCTCCGATTCCATCAAGAATAATAGAAGTGAGTTCTTGTTCCGGAATCACTGCTCTTGTTGCGATGTTTTCCATTTCCATTATATATCGTGTTGTTGTCTCGTTCGGAAGCAATTTACGTTGTCGGAGTTGACGATATACACTTTCGGTCGGTGGTTTTGAAGAAAAATTAATCAGCAGTTTCTGTTTCAGTTCCTCATAATCGGTATGGATAGATGATTTAATCAACATTGCGGCGGTTCCTTCGAGCAATCGGCGTGTAACTATTATTTTTTGTACGTCGTCAATTTGCAGCATGTGAAATGTTTGTTCTAGTTGGCCGACCCACATATTAACATCTTCTCCGTTATCACCGTTAAATTTATCCATTAAACCTTCCACATAGGCAATAACTTCGGATAGTGGAAGCAGCTTTTGGTTAGCTTCACCAATACTTGCGCATTCAACATGGTTTTCTCGCAATGGTTTCGGATTCACCGATGCAACAGAGTTGCTATCCTCGCTGGTCGCCATTTTGCGCGTCGTTTCGGTGTTGATGAGCACTCCGCAAACTGGTTTGACATGCTCCTTTTGTGTCGCTTCACTCACTCTTTTGGGCACGATGAAACATGTCTTATGATCAGGCATTGCGGCCATTTTGTACGGCGGCTTGGTATTGGTGCTTACCCCAGCAACTGCATCGCCGTATTCTCCTTGTATTGGATCATGCTTTCCTTTGGGAATGATTAAACTTTCCTCGAGCTCGATCATTCCAAGCACATTACACGATGGCTCGCCATGATTGTCGATTTCGTGAACTGCTTCAAGAGGCATATTTTGCACTGGCGTCTCCTGCTCGCACACAATCGAACACGATTGCTCAAAGAGCCGTCGGATTTGTGCTAATGTGGCGGTTGCGGGTACATTGACTTCGGCATGTTCAAGCATGCACAGCATTTCGTCCTTTGTAGGCATGACGATGGCTAACGTATCCCACTTCTGAGTTGTAGAAAGGGTTCACAAAGTAATAATTTTCACAAAGCAACTACACGCGTCTTTCCAGCTTGTGCGTCAATCTTCGAGTGACGGTTATCTGTCAGTTTATTCCCAAGGTAGTTACAACTATCGCGCAATGACGTTTATAATCTAAACTTAAGCTAGGTTTATACGTGCATGTTTACAACGCTCATCTTCTATTAAAAAAAGAATACGACTTTGAATGTAATTCTATGTGAAATTGCCGTAATGAAGTTGTTGAGTAAACTTCAAACCTTTCAACTATAAAGCTGCGCTCACATTCCTGCAATTAACCATCTGAACAACAACAACCCAAGGAACCACGGAACTGTTAATCACCTGATGAACAACTGGAACATTACCGGGTGATTAAGGACCCAATAGTGGGTTGATCACCGGGTAATTGGAGGACCCATTCCCCTTCGCTGTCAAAATTTTTGTGACGGATCCAAAAAAATGAGTGTCTCCTCCTTTTGCGCTGCGCTCCTAGTGTGCTGGTCTTAGGTTTTATAGTGTTTTTTTTTATTTCGCATTTTTAAGTGATTTCGCAGCGCCGGTAGTACTGAAATACATCCAAGTAAATTTAACTATTTAACGTTTAAAGTCCCATCATAATAATTTTACTAATGAGATTCGATCGCTTATCCTCCGTGTTGACAGACTTGAATGCATTCTCTAGACCATAGGAGCTGTTGTTATATTGGAAGCCAATTATGAAATATAAAGAGTCTTCAACGTCAATAGAGAGAATCCTATCCTCCAATCACCAGGGGTCGTTTCATTTGAAACTAGTTTGAAAATATTCCATTTCAAACTCTTCTGAACCTAAATCATCAATACACTTTTCACGTACATGCGTGGGATTACGCTACAATATAAACAACAACTAGTGGTGGATAACTCAGTCGGACCGGGGGAATAAGGCTCTGACAGGCCGCTTGGGAAGGATGGTGACCAAAGATCGTGCAATTTTAGTTGCATAAAATCGGAAATAGGAACGACTCTTTTGTTTTGTGCAACTTGAGTTGCTTGTGCTTTTGTTGCAAAAACGCTTTTTAAAGAAAGCCGTTTTTAAAACTAATTGTTAAACGCCTAAATGATAAGAAAACACACAATTGTATAAGTACAACAACATTTCACTTAACAAAGCTTCCCTCTTCATTATGTCATAAGACTTCAAACTTTGTTTTAACAGCTTTTTTATGCGTAAAGTTAGCGGTACTTGCATAAGCGGATAGCAATGCCAACGCGGCACTTGGCAAATTGCCAAATCAACACGACAAAATCTATGTAAAAAATAAAATTGTCCTCTCTTGGCGCTATGTGAAAATGTTCTTCACACGAATTCACACGAATATACGCACAGGGATCCCGTCGATTCCAGATTTTTGATTTTGGAGAATACTTTGGCGTATGTTTGTGTTGCTTGACTTTAACACCATATGTCGGCGAAGTATTTTTCGGATTCCTCGAAGACGTTTAGCTTTTGTTTGCACGTTTTAAGCTGTAAATTTATTTCACTTTAGTCTTTTAAATTTCAATACAAATCTCTTCTCCTACTCACGTTAGTATTCCAAAATCCTTCCTTCGCTCGATAACGATAAAACACCTGTTCTTCTAGCCTGCCCAGGAACAAAAGACCTTTGCCTTTTTCTGACCCTTTGTCCGTCCCACAGCTGGCTCTCACCGACTCACCGGCCGCAGCCAGCCGTAACTCGTGGCCTGCGTTCGGCCCTTCGGCCGTGAGTGCCGGCGGCAGTGTGGCCAGTTTCCCCAACATTCCCCGACTCGTAAAGCTGCTAGTTCGGTTACGACTAAGCCTTACCCATTCCTTCAACGTCCAACACTGCGACATTACACGTGGGGCGACGAAGTAATCCCGTAGATGTCTGTAGTACAACTTGTCGCACCCTGCCGTCGCGTCCAGCTACCACGGAAATTATGCGGCCTCTAGTCCAGCTGTTCCTTACGTCCTTGTCTTGCAGGATCACTAGATCCCCTACCTCTGGTTCCCTATCATCTTCAAACCACTTCGTTCGCCGGGAAATACACGGTAGATACTCCTTCGTCCATCTTCTCCAGAACTGGTCCACCAGCTTTCTTGCCACGTCCCAATCAGTACGGCATACCTTCTTTACCTCCGTCAGTGACTTCCTTGCGCGGACCACTCCGTTGGAGCTGAGATGGATGAAGTGGTTCGGTGTAAGTGCCTCCTGGTCTGCCGATTCCAGGGGAATGAACGTCAGTGCTCTGGAGTTGATGATTGACTCGGCCTCTGAAATAATAGTAAGCAGGGTCTCGTCGTTCGGATTCTACAGGGTGTCGAGCGATGAAAGAGCGACCTTAACTGAGCGTACTTGTCGCTCCCACACTCTTCCAAAGTGTGGAGCGGCGGGAGGGTTGAAAATCCACTTGGTCGTTGCGTCGGTGAAGGTATCCGCCAGGTCGCTGTTGATGCCTTCGATCTCCTGCCGTAACTCGCGACTAGCTCCTTGGAAATTCGTCCCATTATCAGAGTAAATTTCACTGGGCGCACCTCGGCGTGCCACGAAACGACGGATAGCGAGCTTGCAGGATACGGTTGAACGGGAATTAGCGACTTCCAGGTGGAAAGAACGGAAAGACAGGTAAATAGGGCCACCCATCTTTTTGCGATGGCGCGTCCTCTCTTGATGTTAATTGGACCAAAATAGTCGAGGCCTACATACGTAAATGGACGAACGTACGGAATCAAGCGCGCCACTGGAAGCTGGCCCATCATCGGTGCTGCGGGCGCTGCTTTCTTGACCTTGCAGTCTTGGCAATTCTTGGCTACTTGACGCACCACCGTACGAAGGTTCGCTATCTGGAAACGCTGCCGTACTTCGTTAACTACAGTCTCGTTTTTAGAGTGCAGATATTGTCGATGATACCAGTCCACGAGAAGTCTGGTGAGTCGATGATTTCGCGGAAGAATAATTGGGAATTTAAAGTCGAGCGATACCCCTGGTGCCACCCCGATTCTGCTATCCATGCGAAGTACGCCATTCTCATCGGCTAACGGCGAACGCTTGTAGATCTCACTCGACTTTTCAACCCTCTTGCTCATGGAGTCCGCACCAACCAACACGGCGACTTCTTCTGGGTACGCTGTGGCTTGCGCCATACGAAAGAGCGCTGCTTCCGACCGCCGAATCTCATCCTGCAACAAGCGACCCACCTCCTTCGGTTGATTCTGCCGCTTACGATGAACATTGTCCATGATCCTGATAACGAATGCGAATCCTCTTAACACTCGTTCCCATTTCGAAAAGCGAGTAAAATCTACCAAAGAATCCAGCACCACCTCTCGATGTATCATGCATGCGCGTAAATCCTCATTGGTTTCCAATGGCCCCTTCGCACTCTTCACTGGCCATTGTTCTTCTGGCCAACGCAGAAACTCAGGACCCTGGAACCATCGGGAGTCGGAGCTCAGGCAGGGACCCTTTCCCCACTTGGTGGCTTCATCGGCTACGTTCTGTTTCGTGGGGATCCATCGCCAGTCCTCGCTGATGGTGTTGTCCAAGATCTCCCCCACACGAAAGGCCACGAACTGCCGATAACGACGATGGTCAGACCTGATCCACGCGAGCCCCGTTTCCGAGTCTGTCCAAAGGAACTTACGCGTAATGGGAAGTGAATGGGACTCGGTAATAGTCTTCAACATTCTGGCTCCAAGCAGTGCACCCTGCAGTTCCAGACGTGGAACAGACATAGCTTTGATCGGTGCGACCTTCGCTTTAGCCATTACAAGGGCGCAGATTATTTTTTCCTTGATCTCCGCTCTAAGATACGCGACGCAGGCGTAGGCATCCTTGCTCGCATCCGTGAATATATGCAGCTGAAGTTGACCAACATCGATGGACGAAACTCCAGGAAAGTACGAGCGATTAATACGGACAGTCGCTAACGCTTCAAATTCGGCGATCCAGCGTCGCCGCTTTCCCCGAATTTCCTCCGAAACTTCTTCGTCCCATCCTGATTGTGTTCTCTAGATATCCTGGATGATGATTCGTCCGTGAACCAGGAAATGAGACAGCAGTCCGAGCGGATCGAAGGTGCTCATAACGCAGCGTAACAGATTGCGCTTTGTAGCTACTATTTCTTCTACTTTCTTATCCACCTCGAACTTGAACTGGTCATCGCTAGGTACCCAGAACATTCCCAGGACTCGTTCGACCTCTGTCTCTTTGTTGGCTTCGATCATCTTCATATTCTGCGCTCCTGAATCCCTGACTCGTCGAAGAACTGCTGCAGAATTAGATAGCCAAATTCTAATGGTGAATCCTCCGTTGGCGTACACCTGCTTCACATCCAGCGCGACCTCGATGGCCTTCTCCTCACTGTCGAAACTGTCTAAGTAGACATCGACATAGTGCTTGGATACGATAGCGGTAGCTGCTTTAGGAAATTGGCCTCTGTGTTCTTCAGCGTTGACATTTTTAATGAACTGAGCCTGGGAGGGCGAACACGTAGACCCGAACGTCCCGACATCCATAATGTAAACTTGCAAGGGATCGGAGGGATGTGCCCTGAACAGGAATCGTTGCGAGTGGGTATCTGTATCAATGATGTTAAATTGGTGAAACATTTGTTTCAGATCACCACACACTGCTACTGTTGCGGCACGTTCCGGCAAACAGGTCCCCGCGAAGGAAAGACCTCCTAGCTTGCTCGGTCGGTACGCGCAACAAAATGTTCCTGGTGAATCCTTGTCCTAAACAATTGTCAAAACCTCTGGCTCTCTAATACCTTCCCGCTAGTTTGCTTTCGTGTATGTCGGAAGCCTATGCCGCAGAAGGGGAGAGCTGAGCGCTTTGATCTTTCGGATGGGGTCGGGCAAGAGCCCAGGAGAGTAACAACCTCAAAATCGTTGGAGCGAAATCTAGCAATTCTAAAAAGAAAAGACGAGACGTGCTCCGTTTGAGTCTAAGATTGATACTGATTTATTCATACAATTTAAGTTTTTTATATTCTAGAAAATTGTAAACGTGTAGGTGTCATACGTACACGTATGTGCTGGTATGCGTGTGGGATGACCAATGTCGCATGCATTGATCCTGAACCATGTTTCCTAAAGATCATAAACTCGTCCTGTTTCTTTAGGTTTTCCTGTCGGTTCCCTTGATAAGGATATCTGCCTAAAACTATGGCGCGATCGCGTTTTCCCGTCGCCTGCTTGGTGCCTTATTCTTTCGCGATTCCTTTTTTATGGCTCTCGTTCTTTTACGGACCTTTCGTCGCCAGAACGTCGGACCTTTGCAAATTCGTTTATTTAGGCCAGCGATCGTTCTGGTAACAATTGGTTTACAATCTTCCTTGAACCATATTTACTATTTGCTAAACGTTCGTTTTACGTATTTGTATAGCTATACCTTTCGCTGTCGGTACGTCGGGCCTTTCTGTAAAAGTTTATTTAGGCCAACGAACGTTCCGTTGGCGATCAGTTCACATGTCGCGCGATCCTACACGGTTGGTGCAGCAACAGCTTCCCTTCGTTCACGAAAGGCGAAAAGAACTGTTAGCAGGGGTGTTAGAAGATCCGGGTCCTTTAGAAGCATGTTGTTAAGGGAGACTCCTCCTGCCTTCGCTGCAGCGTCCCACACGAGACGTATTTTCCCCGGTTTCTTTGGGTTCCTAACAACTCCCAACGGTAGGTACCATACTCTCGCAGGATCCGCGGCTCGTAACTCGTTCGCCGTCGCCAAATGAATGTAGCTGTTCTCCAGGTATTCTGCAATCTGCTGTCGCACGCTTTCTCCTAGATCGGTGTCCGCCTTCATTCGCCTCTCGAAGCACTCTAATCGTCGTTTCGCCATTCCGAAGCTGTCAGGAAACCTGAAGCATACTTCCATAACAGTCCAGTTTCGAACCTGTTTTCCACACGTCTTGTCGTCTGCTCCAAAATCGCGCGAGCGCGTTTGTCGTCGTCAGACTTCGGACCCTTGTCGGCAGCCACTCCAACGCTATCGACGGAGAAGAAATTCTTGACCGAGTGTGTGAGTGGATGATAACGAGTGCAGTTGGTAGTTTTGTGGCTCGTTATTTTTCTGACTTTTTCAAGTGACCGGATCAAATTCAACACTTGGTTTGGTGCTTCAAATGTGTCCGAAGTGTTTGTTTACTGTGTAGTGAATGTGTTTTGTAAGTGCAGGGTGCCTGTCGGCGATCACGACGGTTTTACTTTCAGTGGCGTCGCCAAGTGTTGGCTGCTGGGAGAGAATTTGTGCTTGGTCATCGTTGCCGTACCGTGCGTATTAATTGTATTAGTTTGTTTTGTTCTCCTGACGGGACGCACACATGTGGGAGAATCCAGCGTTTTAGCTCGGATTGTGTGATACGATCATGGAGTGCGTGAGGTGCTCCAAGATCGTTTTAACAAGCGATGACCCAGTTTTATGTAAGGGTGCGTGTGGCGGTCACTTTCACCGACGCTGCACTACGCTTACTAAACCGATGGCTCGCATGATCGGTGAAAACACAAATTTGTTTTTTAGATGCGATAACTGCAATGAGATCGCAGAATTACCGAGCGAGGAATCTGCAGTAGTTAGAGAGACAAAAGCAATGGCACTGCTCTCAAAAACGCTGCAGGACATGGAGATGAATGTGGGCAAATGGATTTCGAAGGCGCTAGAGACAGGAATGGAAACATTGAAAAAGGAGCTGAGTGTAGTGGTGGAACGCAAGTTGGAAGCATCCATGCAGGAAGCCGTAACTACATTTAGAGCCTCTGGGCCACCGAAAGCCCCTGTGATCAAGGCGACACCTACACAGGCTACCGCTCCGGAGAAAACCAGTGAAAGGACAGATGCCGATTTTACAGTAGTTACCAAAAAAAGGAAGCGGACAAATAGTGCGAGCAATAATGTTCAAACTATAATTAGGAATTTTGACGTAGGGATGAGAACTCCCAGTACTGTTACGACGAAGGTAACAAAGGCAAGAATAATAGGAAAACCACATTTTGATAAGGCCAAGGAAACAACATCAAGTGTAACAAGGGATAGCAAAACACTGGTTATTGTGCCAAAAGTGGATCAGTCTTGTGAAAAAACAAGAGATGATCTACGCGCCAGGTTGGATCCAAGAAAGCAGCGGGTGTCGGACTTCCGTAACGGTAGGAAAGGGCAGGTCTTGGTTCAATGTCCTGTTGAAAACATCAACCAGCTGATAACGGATTTACAAGGCAAGCTGGGAGATTCGTATTCTGTGTCATTACCATTGTCCAGAATTAAGATAATGGGGATGACGGAGAAGTATACCGACACCGAACTGGTTGCCCTTTTGAGAGAACAGAATCAAGAAATTGGCTTCAAGACCATAGAAGTGATCGGAATGTTCGAATCGAAGAACTTCAAATATCAGAAGCATAATGCGGTCCTAGAGGTAGACGCGGACGCAGCAAAGATGTTGGAAGAACTAAAGAAGGTTCGAATTGGTTTTTCGAGATGTATGATTAGTACATCCGTACATGTATTGCGATGTTTCTGTTGCGGACAATTTGGTCACAAAAGCAACGATTGCAAGCAGGATCAGGCTTGTTCGAAGTGTGGTGGGGGGCACAGGACGTCGGATTGCACATCGTCAGACCTGAGGTGTGTGAATTGTGTGTTGGCGGAATCGAGACAACCCCTGGATCATGCCGCATATAGCCATGAATGCCCGGTGTACAAAAAACATGTGTTGAGAATTGCGAAACATACCCAGTAGCAGGTAGGCATGGGGACAGGGCGCCAATATGCAGTGTTCTACTGCAATGTTGCTGGCTTGTCATCCAACTATGCATTGCTAAGAGAAACGGTGGACAGAATCCAGCCATCGTTGGTTATGTTAACCGAGACTCATATAACGGACGTGGATGCATTTGATCAGTACAGTATACCGGGATACAGGGTTGTTTCGTGTTTGTCTCACTCACGCCACACAGGAGGAGTTGCTGTTTATGTTGCGTGCCAGGTTGCTGTCAAGGTGATTATAAACGAGTCATTGGATGGCAACTGGTTTATGGGCTTCACAGTGTCTCGGGGGATGTCGGTTGCGAACTACGGTCTGTTATACCACTCACCGAGTTCAAGTGATTCACGATTTATCGAGATTCTGGAAGACTGGCTAGAAAGGTTTATGGATTTCGGTAAACGTAGTGTGATTGTGGGAGACTTCAACATTGATTGGTTTAATGTAGAAAAATCCAAACAACTGAAAACACTGTTTGAATCGGTTAATATGGTCCAGAGAGTGAAACAGGCAACACGTATTACAGGGCAAAGCAGGACATTGATAGACCATGTTTATAGTAGCACAGACTCAATAACAGTCGCTACAGATCCTCTTTTGAAAATATCGGATCACGAAACAATTGTTTTGAACCTGAATGATGAACGTTGCGATCCAGTTCAAAAATGGGTTAAATGTTGGGACAAGTATTCAAAGGAAGCGCTTTGTAAAAAAATCAAGTCAGATCTGCAACAGGAAACAGATAGCTTCAATGTCTCTGGAGATCAATTGAAGGTGATTCTTGAAAGTGCTATGTCTAGTCTGGTGTATGAAAGGAGCATAACGACCAGGTGTTCCAGTAGGTGGTATACCTTGGATCTGGCCCGTCTAAAGCGGCAAAGAGACAAGGTGTATAAAAAATTTATTGTTACAAACCTGGGTTGTTATTGGTCTGAGTACACCAGAAAACGCAACGAGTACAGTAGGGCTTTGAAAAACAGAAAACGAGAATATTTTTGTAGTGAAATCAGCAAAAACAAAAAAGATAGCAAAGAACTATGGAAGGTCCTCAAAACGATGCTAAAATCTGAGGAGCGGTCCACTTCATGCGTGAAGTTTGACAATTCTGTAGAGTTTGATGCATCACTAATAGCAAACAGGTTCAATAAGTTTTTCGTCGATAGTGTAATGCAGATTAGTCGGAACATCCCACGAGTAAATGAACCATTAGAACTGCAACAGGTTGACACTCCGAGACACAGGTTCTTTTTCAAAAAAATTGATCTTCCAAAACTAAGACAGATTTGTTTCAACCTGACCAAAACGGCAGGCCTGGGGAGTGTAAATTGCGACACAATAAAGGACTGCTTCCATGTGATCGGGGAGAGGCTTCTTTCCGTTATCAACCAGTCACTGGAGGAGGGCGCTTTTCCGGGAACATGGAAGGAGTCATTAGTAATTCCCATTCCTAAGGTTAAAGGAACAATGAGGGCGGAAGAGTTTCGTCCCATCAATATGCTCCATACACTCGAGAAAGTCTTGGAGATTGTAGTCAAGGAGCAGTTGATGCAATTTTTGGACAGAAACGGGTTGCTCGCACAGGAACAGTCAGGATATCGAGAAGGACACTCTTGTGAAACTGCACTGAACCTAGTGTTGGCAAAATGGAAAGGATTGATGGATCTCGGGCAATCGATAGTTGCTGTTTTCTTGGATTTGAAACGGGCATTTGAAACAATATCGAGGACTTTATTGTTACAAACCCTTGAACGATTCGGTATTGGAGGGGTAGAACTCAATTGGTTCAAGGATTACCTAACGGGAAGAACCCAGAGAACTGTTTTTAGAAATTCTGTTTCAGAATCAACCGAAAACACCCTTGGGGTTCCACAAGGAAGTGTTCTTGGACCAATTTTGTTTATAATGTATATCAATGACATAAAACAGGTCTTACGATCTTGTGAAATAAATCTGTTTGCGGATGACACAGTCATATTTATTTCTAGAAAAGACGTCAAAGAGGCAGAGAATCTAATGAACATCGATCTGATTGCGTTGGACGGCTGGTTGAAATATAGGAAGCTTGCCCTAAACGTGAAGAAAACATGTTTTATGGTGATTTCTACGAGGGAGAGATTTAGCCAGCTGTCTATCGTAATCGATAAGGAACCTATCGATAGAGTCCCTCAGGTCAAGTATTTGGGGGTAACATTAGACGAAAGACTAAATTTTAAAGCCCACATTGATGGAGTCATCGCAAAAGTTGCAAAGAAAATTGGAGTGATGTGTAGGATTGGAAGAGACCTGAACTTTTTTGGGAAAGTCCATCTCTACAAATCGATCATCGCACCGCATTTTGAGTTTTGCGCCTCGATTATATTTCTCGGAAGCCAGACACAAAGGAAGAGGTTACAACGGCTTCAGAACAGGGTCATGAGATTAGTGCTGTGTTGTAGTCGATATACACCTTTGGTTGTGATGCTGGATGTTCTACAATGGATGTCAGTAGAGCAGCTGATAGTATATCGTACTATGATATTCCTTTTTAAACTGTTGAAAGGCTCATTGCCGAGTTACCTGGGTGACAGAATAATTCGAGGCTCTGATGTTCACCAACACTTTACGCGCAGAGCTAAAGAGCCACGTACGCCAAACTATATGTCAGCAATTGCCAGGAACTCTTTATTTGTGAAAGGAATTCAGTTCTATAATTCATTGCCGAGAGAAATAGTCGGGGCCAACAACGTGTGGGAGTTCAAACGTAGGTGTGCTTCTTTCGTCAAGGAGACAATAAAATAGAATTTGTTATGTGTTTGTGTAACTTTCATGTTGTAGTGTGAATAGTTTTATTCTGTGTATAAACTGCATTCGTCATCAGAAGCTCACTTGATGATGATGAGAATTTTGCATAAAGAGAAATTAGATTAAAAAAAAATGTATGAGACAACATATTTTTGAGACACGCGCGCGTAAAAGTGGACAATTGAATGCACTAAGGAAGGGGCCCATATTGATTATACTCGTGCTGTCTAGTAAATGGTACGTCAACTACATCCATTGATGATTTTTCTGATGTGACCGGGTATTTTACTGACAACGTAATCTCAAACCCTTCTCGGAAGTGGTTACCCCGCACCGATCAAATGGCGCGAAGGGACACCGGCTACACGAAAAGAAAGGTAGATTTTACGCTTGCATTCCGGAGAGTGGTTCTGTATGCGTTTTCCCCTAGTGAAAATGGCTGGACACCCCTGTAAGCAAGGAACAGAGGTGATTAGTGGGTTCTGGATAGAGGCGCAACAATACCACCACTTCGACTTGAATGACATTGTTTTTTTTTTAATATCACTAAGATACTTTCGCCATTCTCAAACCTATGTTGGGGTAAGAGGTGGGACTCATCATCACCATATCGTGTAGCTTGCGGTCCGGTGAGCACTCACAGATATGCAAGCTCCAGTTGGCTTTCCGCTCGCCGTCTGCTGCCATTCCGGAAACCGTCCAACCGAGTCGCGTTTTGCTTGCGATGGGGCCGCCCAGTTGACCCTCTCGTATCTTCAATGCTGTTATCAGGCTGGCATTGTTTGACCCGATTAGGATGCCTGGGGACACCGCCTTATAGCTGCGAAGAGGCAACCCCCGTAAGTGTGCGTGCTGCTTATTTAACTCCTCAAAGTTCAACGACTGCTTCGGCAAGTTGTGGCTCTTCACTGTGCGGGTGTCGTTCAACGCGAATCGTTCGGTCTGCCCAGCACCACGGATGTCCACCGAAATACGTTGGGACTTGGGTTCCAGGCGCGTTACATGGCTCGTCCAACTCAGGCACAGCGGGAGAGTTTCTCCATCGTCGATTCCCAACTGCTCGGCGACCCAATGCTCCACCAATGTCATGGAAGACCCGTCGTCCAAGAACGCGAACGTATCGACTGCTTTGCCCTTCCAACACAACTCAACAGGAATTATTTTGAACATCACGGACTGCTTCACATTGTGATGTGCGTTAACACGTTTGCTGGTCTCGCCATCCGTGATCGGCTTGATCGGCTTCTGCAGCGCTGCGTGTAGCGACGGATGGTGTCTCATCTGACACGAATTAATTCCGCACGATTGCTGTACCTTGCATGGCCGACGACCATGCTTTCCTAAACACAAGCGACAGAGGTAGTTGTCCTGCACAATCTTCCACCGCCGATCTAAACTTAATGCTGCATAAGTGGGACAGTCCTTTACTTTGTGCCGTGAATCTTCGCACACTAAGCACAGTACCAGCGACGTTTGTTCATGTTGCCGCGGCCGGTCCTTCTTCGTCAACTCTTCCACTGAGTGAGCATTAAGGAAGTTCCGTTCCCGCCTCTTGTCGCTCATGCCCAGTTTCGCCGACTTCGTTTCCGCAACAACGGTGACATCCGAGGCGGCTACGACGAGTGTGGACATGTAGGCAGAAAAGGTACGAAGATTCGCCGCCGGTAGCTGTCGCTTGTGCAATGCCCAGTCAAATCGCAATTGTGCAGGAAGTTTCTCGTCCAACTCTTGCAGTAGCACGGGGTTGCACAAGTGGGCTATCTGTCCCGCAGCCTCAAGATGGTCGCTGAGGTTCTGAACCGCCATGCCAAACGTTATCAACGTTTCCAGCCGCTCAGCCTTTGGTGCGGGTACCTCCTTTATTTTGCCCATCAATTGATAAATAATCAACTCAGGCCGACCAAAAAGCGTGTACAATGTAGAAAGTACCTGCGGCACACAGCTTGTTTTTTTATTTTTTTATTTTTTATTTATAAGAGGCTTCGGCCAAGAAAACAACTTAAAGAACTAATAACAGGGCATGGCCTAGTGCCTCTTCTCCGCCTCTATTCCCCCCTGTGTAACTGTCCCGTTAAGGTTAAACACAGGGGGGAGGCTTTGCCGTCTCTACCCGAAGGGAGACGGCCTTTCGATGTATGGCGCAGTCCATCTACAAGCTCTTGCCGACTGGCACGCTCCGGCTCAAACGAGAGGCTTACCCGGGGGTAGTGCATGGCGTGGCAAATCGCCGGTGCCATGGTGCCCCCGGGTTTCAGGCTCTCGTTTGGTTCAGCGTCCTATGGTTAAGGACGCTGTTCCTTCCGGCAGTAGCTGCACCGTTTCTGCTGCCGTCGCAGCCACCGCAGACGCCGCTTCCGCATCCGCAACCGCTTCCGCTGCTTCCGCCACTTCCGCCGCTGACGCCGCTGCAGTCTCTGCTGCCTCGGTCGCCTGGTCCTGTTGCCATCGCCGTTGCCGCACCGTCATAATGCGGCGGGCCAGCTCGCTGATCGTCTTCCACCTCGCCGGGCTATGGAGCAGCTGCTCCACCAGATTGTCGGCCGTGACTGCGGGGGCGCCGTCATGCGCCAGCAGCGCAGCCCGCTCGGCCACAAATCTGGAGCACTGGAATGCAGCATGCTCCATGGTGTCGACCGGGTCGGCGGGTAAACCCGTGGCCCGTGAGCCACTGCGCGAGGTGGAAGGACATCTCACCGTGTCTCCTGCTGACCCACTGGTCCACGGATGGGATGACACGGTGGGCCCAGCGCGTGAAGCGGCTGTTCTCCGGACTTCCTACAGCGATGGTGGCGTCCCAACGCGCCTGCCATCGGTCGAGGGTGGTGCGCCGCTCCTCCTGGCGGACCGCTGCTGCTTCGATGGGGAGGTCGGTTGCGCGCAGCCGGTGGTAAACGCGCGCATCCTCCTCGACCTGCAGGCTGATCGGGATGATCCCTGCCACCAATATCGCCGACCAGTAGCGCACAAGCCTGAAGGTGTAGCCGACTCTCCTGGCCACAATCCGCTGCGCGCTCTCCAGTCGTAGGCGGTACGACTTCGTCGCTAGACCTGCGTGCCAGACTGGTGCCGCGTACCTCATAATTGAGGATACGACCCCGGCAAGTAGGCGACGCTTGGAGCTTCTTGGGCCACTGTGGTTCCGCATGAGGCCCGTTACCGCATTTGCTACGCGCACTGCACGAGATGCGACCTCTTCGACGTGCGCGTTCCACAGTAGGTGATCCTGCAGCATCACTCCTAGGTAGCGGATGGACATCGACGACCTCCTCACACACCCGCCGACGTCCACTGGAACCCGAGGATGTCCCTGCCTCAGGGAGCTGATCATCTGGAGCTCCGTCTTGGGGGGTGCGATCTGCAAGGAGTTACCCTCCATCCATCGCTGGACACAGGCGATGGCCAAGCTCGCGTTCTCGGCCGACTCCTCAGGCGTGCGGCCAGTCGCCACCAGCGCGATGTCGTCTGCGAAACCGACGATTTTCGCGTTCGCTGGTAGTTCCAGCTCGAGGACTCCGTCATACATGGCGTTCCACAGGGTGGGGCCCAAGACGGAGCCTTGTGGCACGCCTGCCGTCACCGCTCGTTCCTCCACTCCTTGGTTTGTGTCTAGCAGCAACATCCTGTCCCGGAAGTAGTCCCCGAGTATCCGCAACAAGTAGTCTGGGCACTCTTTGCGCCTGAGTGCAGCTCCAATCGCCGTCCAGCTTGCCGAGTTGAACGCGTTTTTGACGTCCAGCGCGACAACCATGCGGCAGCGCCAGTTGCGAGCAGATGTGACGTTCAGCCGCATCGCCTGCCATCCTTGCTCGACTACCTCGCGGACTGCTTCCACTGTTGATCGACCCTTGCGGAAGCCGAACTGCAAGGGAGACAGGCGTGGAACGGGGCCGCCCTCGAGGAATTCGTACAGCCGGTTCAGCACAACTCGCTCGAACACTTTTGCGACAGTGTCGATCATGCAGAGTGGCCGATATGATGATGGCTAACCAGGTGGCTTGCCGGGCTTGGGCAACAGTACAAGCTTCTGGCGCTTCCATCCAGTAGGAAAATGGCCGTCGTCCAAGCAGCGCTGGAATACCCGGCAGAATGTTGTGGGGTATGCCCGGATCGCTGCAGCTACCGCAGCGTTGAGGATACCGTCGGGTCCCGGTGCTTTTCTTGGCTTCAGCCTTGCTGCAATGTCGACCAGCTCTGCTTCCGTCACTGGTCGCCCTGTGCTCGTAGTGGGGCCTGGGTCTGGCCACTCCATCTCGGGATGCGTCGGGAACAGTTCGCTCACAATTCGACCAAGAGCCTCGCGGTTGCGCACCTGTGGCACTCGGCTGCCACGGATCCTGGTCATCACCACCCTAAAAGCCCTGCCGAAGACGTCGTTCTCGGCTGTCGCCACTAGCTCGTTGAAGCAGCTTCGCTTGCTCTTTCGTATGGCGCGAGACAGCCTTTTCTTGGCGGCACGAAACAGGGCTGATCGCTCCTCCCTCAGCGCAGGGTTTCGGGCTCGCTTCATCAACCGGCGTGCGCGTGCGCAGGTTCTGCGGAGCTCCGCGATCTCCGGGGTCCACCAGTACATGGGAGGTCGGCTCGTGGTGTGCCGCTGACGGGGCAGCGTCTCGTCGCACGCGCGCGTCAGTGCTTCCACCAGTGACTGCGGATCTTGCGCCCTTTCCTTGAAGTTGGTGAGCGTCAGTGCGAGGATGAACACTTCCTCCTCGAATCGCCGGATAGCCCACCTGATTCCAATGGCGCGTGTAGCTGGGTTGGGCGCCGCCTGGTTCCTTTGGCGTTGCTGCTGTTGACGAAGACGTTGGGGGTCTACTAGGAAACGTATGGCCTGGTGGTCGCTGTGTGTGTATGCGTCGGAAACGCACCATTCGTTGCCATTTGCTAACGCAGGGCTCGCGAAGGTGACGTCAACGATGGACGGTCTGGCGACAGCATTCCCCGAGTACGTTGGCACTCTTCCTTGGTTGAGGAGGACCAGCCCCAGAAAGTCGACCGTCTGGGCCAGCTTCCGCCCTCGCTCCGTTGTCCGCCGACTGCCCCAGCGCCCGTGTGCGGCGTTGAAGTCGCCTCCAAGGATGACTAAGGGTTTGCCATCCGTCGCATGCTCGACTGCTTCCATTAGAAGGTCGAACTCCTCGATACTGAGTCTAGGAGGAGCATAACAACTGACGAACGTTATCCCCAGGACGCCACCACCCCCCCTATCTCCGATCGCCATGCTCCATCGATGGAGTACGGACCAGTCACGATGACCGCCAACGTGCCTGCGCTATCTGCTACCCAGTTCCCATTGCTCTGAGGGACGCGGTAGGGGTCCGACAGTAGGACAACGTCGATTTCCTCCTCCCGCGTTGTCTGGAGCATCAGGTCCTGCGCAGCCCGGCAGTGATTCGCGTTTAGCTGCAGTAACTCAAGCACGGCGGCTGCTTGTTGCCTCGCATTTTGCCGAGCCTGTGCGGTGGGGTCCGCTACAGCTCAGGCATTTGGCCGTCTCGCGGCACGAGCTGGCTTTGTGGTCCTCTGCACCACACTGGAAGCAGCTCTTCTGCCGATCAGGGCCCTTGCACGTCGCCGCGAAGTGCCCCCGCTCCAGGCATTTGAAGCACTTTGCCTCCGCCAACGGAACCCTTGGCACCTCCTTAATGGTGCATCGTGTGGGTCCGATCACCACTTTCTCACCCGCGATTTTCTTCGCCTGTTTCCTTGTAAGGCGGAATCGCGAACACTGCAATCCATCAAGGCGGCGACAGAGGCGTACGGTGCTCGGGATGATCGGCTCTCCGAGCTTCTCCGCTACTGCGAGGGAAACCTCCTCGATGGTGGCCAGCATGTCGATGCCAGAGATCGCCATTTCCCCCGTTTCCGCCAGTAACGTTGTCTTGCAGCCGGGTGGGGCCAATGCGCCGGCCTTCCAGCAGACTTCTGCGCTATCCGCCGATGGCTTGACCACCAGGATAAGGTGATCCTTTGCCGTTCTCTTCGACTCTTTTATAAGGTCATCGACCTCCTTCGCGGCACGAATCGAGGTCATGAGGTCGAGGTAGGTAGTCCCCTCTGCCGGCTCGATCCTCACTGCTTCCAGGCGAGCTTTGGGCCCCCGCTTTTTCCGCTTCTTCTGCTCTGGCAGCGGTTGTTGCTGCTGCAGCTGAAGTTGTGCCTGCTGCCGGCAGACGCAGGGACACTGCTGCCACTGCCACGGGTGCTGCTGCTGGTTCCACGGGTTATCCTGCGCCCCGTTGGACTGCTGCTGCTGCGGCTGCTGCTACGAGTGTTGATGCGACTGCTGCTGCTGCTGCGGGTGCCGCGGGTGCTGCTGCGAATGCTGCTGCTGCGGGTGTTGCTGTGACTGCTGCTGCGGGTGTTGCGGGTATTGCTGCTGCTGCGGGTGCTGCTGCGGCTGCTGTTTCCGCGGGTGTTGCTGCGACTGCTGCTGCGGGTTCTGCTGCGACTGCTGCTGCGGGTTCTGCTGCGGCTGCTGTTGCTGCGGGTGTTGCTGCGTCTGCTGCTGCGGGTTCTGCTGCGGCTGCTGTTGCTGCGGGTTCTGCTGCGGCTGCTGTTGCTGCGGGTGTTGCTGCGTCTGCTGCTGCGGGTGCTGCGGGTATTGCTGCTGCTGCGGGTTCTGCTGCGGCTGCTGTTGCTGCGGGTGTTGCTGTTGCTGCTGGTGCTGGTGCTGTTGCTTGTTCTGCTTCTGTTTCTTTTTCTGTTCCTGCAGCTGCTGTTCTTTTTGCTGCTGCGGCAGGTCCGCTTGCTGTGGCTGTTGCTGGGGGCCCCACAGTCGTTCGCGCAGTTGCTGCTTCTCCAGCAGCGCCAGTTGCTTATCTTTTCGAGACTTTCGCCCCTCGACCTCCGTCCAGGGTCCATGGCCGTCGATTTCTGCGGCGGCTACTTCGGCGACGGCGACAGCAGCAGCGCCAGCATTCGGCGCGAGGAAGCCGAACGGGACGCACGCGGTTCGATCGGTCGCGGTACACTCCATTCCCGGTAGAGGAATCCCGTTGCGGCAGCGATGGCTTGCACCGCGCCGCGCAGCCAGGCCATTTCATCGCGGAGGGCAGCGTTCTCCCTTCGCACCTCCTTCTCCCTTTTGGAGGTCTCATCCAGCTTGGCTGCTAGCGCGTCTCGCTCAGCATCCAGCTCGATGAGTTGCCTCTGCAATCGGCTCAGCTCCTCTGAGGGAGCGAAGTCGTACCCCGACTGACGCCGGGGTGAGGTGGCTCTGTTGGAGCCCTCGTCGTCCGATGGGGTCGGTGCCGCGTTTCTTTTACGGCTCCTTCCACGCGGTATCTCTCCGTCTCGGCGCTCATTCGGACCCATCATGGGTCCGTTCCCGACGGTCCACCACCAGGAAGTCGGTATTGTACGCCTTCACACACACACTTTCACTCTCCCGTCGCCCAGATTTGGCAGCGCACAATAAAACGGGCAGGTGCGTTTGCCAGCACCTGCTCGCACAGAGGAGAGAAAGTCCCGTTATTTTCGGTTGCTGTACCGGAGCACTTGATGACACGTCTGTTCTGGACGGAGGCTGGACGCTCACTCCGCACACAGCCTGGTAATAGTAACCTACTCTTAACTGCTTCGTAGGCCTTCCCCTGTAGTGCGCGCTGAAGCCTCGCCAGGTTCTCCGCGTCTCCGTATTCACACGCTTCCGTAGTATTCACGAACGTACAATAAAAAAAGGGCCAATCTTCGGGGTCGCCCCTGAACGTTGGTAAATCCTTCGGCATTACCTGCCGCGCCAACAACTGCTGCTGCGATGGTCCCGCACATGCAACAGTATGCGATGGTCCTGCCATCCCATACTGATGCGCGTACTGCTGATTCCTTATCGGTGGCAGAGCAGCTGCTGACGGGAACCCTTCGCATTGTGGAACCGAGTGATGACTTAGGTTCGGCTGATGGGCTACGGGGGGTGGCGGGTAGCTGGCTGAAAACGACGGCATTGGGCCCACCGTCGTAGCGATGCCCGACGTGGCACCGGGATACAGCAACGGGTATGTCGTCACTGGCATCGTGTTATTCACTGTCACTGCTGACCTCACCTTACTTTGCAGGGCACCGCAAAGCCCGCGGGTTGCGGGGGGAAACGTGGGCTGAAAGGGGGGAATCATTGACGATGACCGGTTCGCAACCGCTCCGACGGTCGGCGTGGAGGTAATACAATGCGAGGTAGTGGTGGGAGCCGCAACCTCTGCCACTGGTTGCGGATTTCCTGCCCACTTCATCCATTCCTCCACCCGTGCCACGCCGGACAGCTCGATGCTCGTCGTCCTCGTGGTTGATTCTATTGCCTCGCCCAGCATGATCTTCCCTTTCACCTGCTCCACCGTTTCTTTCAGCTGCCGCTTCTTCTTCTGGAGCTCTAGTGCATGCTGCAGTTCCATCTCCTTTTCCATCGTGTCCTGCTGCAGACGCCTGCAACGGAGATTCTCCTTCGTTTTCTGCGATAGCATAGAGGTGGCGCTGCTACACGTGCTTACGTCCGCGGTTGCGGCGGTCGCGGGGAGTGTCGATGGTGGAGGGGTTTTGGTGATCGATCCTTTGCAGGCGTCGCATCTCCAATTCTTTTCCTTCCGGATACTATCGCACACTCCCGCACACTTAAAGTGCATCCACTCGTTGCACTGCTCGCACAAAACCATATCGTCTACGCAATTAGACTGACGGCATACCTTACAGTCGTTTTGGTCTGATTCCGGCATGTTGGTGCTTGCACGAGGTTGCTCGGGATAACCTTACGCTTTGCTATTCGCACGAGATTGATCGGATAACCTTAAACTTTGTCGGCGAATTATTTTTCGGATTCCTCGAAGACGTTTAGTTTTTGTTTGCACGTTTTAAGCTGTAAATTTATTTCACTTTAGTCTTTCAAATTTCAATACAAATCTCTTCTCCTACTCACGTTAGTATTCCAAAATCCTTCCTTCGCTCGATAACGATAAAACACCTGTTCTTATAGCCTGCCCAGGAACAAAAGACCTTTGCCTTTTTCTGACCCTTTGTCCGTCCCACAGCTGGCTCTCACCGACTCACCGGCTGCAGCCAGCCGTAACTCGTGGCCTGCGTTCGGCCCTTCAGCCGTGAGTGCAGGCGGCAGTGTGGCCAGTTTCCCCAACACCATATGAACCTAGTGCAACTGTGCTTAGCTTGGTCTAGTCACCTTGTCAATCAGAGGCGGATTTGTCGAAAGACGGTAGAGCTTGACAAAAAGCTAGAAGAGTTTGCCCAAACGTCGGTACGGTTGACCAAACAACAATAAATGTTGATCCATCGACACACTCTGTTGATCCAGCGACGGTAGAAACTGCGAACGGCTGTAATAGACTCTGACGAAAGCAATAGCTGCACCTTTTAGCAGCAGTCAGTTAAGCCACAGTTGATTGAAATGGTACGTACATTTTGTGGAACGTCATGGTTTTAAAAGTGCATTTAGAGAGCAGGGGTTATCCAATAGCAAATTTAGAAGATATTGAAATGCGTCGTATGAACGACAAGTTTTGTTTAGCACACCATTCAATTTTACATGTCTCATAAAATTATGTAAAGGTATTTGGTACAGACGCACACCTCACGATGCTTTACTGTCTCTACAGCTCGTGAATCGCATGATACTGTAACTACATTTTATGATTTAGCTGCATTTGCAACAAACCAAACTTTAAATTAACCAAAAAGGTTAAATTCGGTGTTTTTTTTTAAATTTCGCGTAATTATATATCTTTAACGTTCCCAAAAGGATTTCATCCTGTTCGAAAGTCATTGGATAGGATCAGACAGTGTCGGCTTTGGGGTCCATTGAATCCATTGAATAATTTCTGAGAATTAATTTTCTCTTACTTTTAACACAAGTTGTATAAGAAGGGTGGATAGCAGAGATTTTTCGGGAAAAAGGATTGCAAATAATAATATCCAGTTATAGTCCTCATCTCCGTATCAAGTGTGATACAAAACGATCCGATACATTTGCGTGATGTACAAACATATATAAATATGTGCATAAAGTGCATATGCATATTAATTAAGAGCTTCATTTTGACATTTAAACATCCGTTTTTGGGACTATACCTATTCCGAATAAACGGGTTATATTGACCCAAACTTTTCTAAGCGCTATAACCTTATCATTTTCAAACATTTTAACAATTTTGCAGTTATTTAAATTCTGTTTAATTTACATTTATGGAAGGATGCCAATGTACAACATTTAACGTCGAGGAAATCCTTGATGTTCCATTAAGAAAATGTTGCCACCTTACATTTCCATTGTTATTTTTGTACAGACATACATGGAACGTTAATTCGAAACGTCAATCCTCAAAAGAAAATGGTATTGCTAGAGGGGTTTAAACTCCGTCCAACAGCATAACCTTGCTTTTGTCGGTGGTTTGATTTCGACACGTACCTCGCTGATTTCCTTCTACAGTCTCGTTCCGCTAATTTGTCCCCTTTTCCCGTTGACTTATCCCGGGGGGTTGTATTGTTGTTTCTGGTTAATTTAATTACTGTTAAAACCTTTCGTCTCATGGGCAGCCTTTCAGGAGCTGCAATAACGATGTATATTCACTACTGTTTTTCTTCTTTTCCTTCCCTCCGAACCGCTGGACACCCGCTGCTTTTTCCGTGCGGAGTTAATAAACGATACCGCCGATAGGGGGTCCGGAAAATGGTCGGGAAAGTGGCATTGTTTGCCATTGTGGTGGTGGAAAACTGTCAGTTTGTCAATTGTAAGGATAATGGTAGCCAACCCACTTCGGCCAATGGATACTATTGTCTATGCTCCTTGTGACACAGATTGCCTTTAAATGTGGCATTTTTTCGAAAGATTTTCTTTAATGAACTAATGCCCCTGGTTTACCATCCCGCCTCCGGATCGTCAGGCATTTTATAGATCCTGAATGGCCCGATGCGGGCGCGCAAAATCAGTCACACTCTCTTATTGAACAATTCGTAATTCTGGTTTGCCCGCAGGGGAAATGGCAAATTGTTTTATAGATAACGAGTGCAAAAATAAACGACACTTCCTCCGTTGATTCTGGCATTGAAGATTTGGAGAAAACGGTAACGTGAGATTTCTGCGAATCCAGACACGTCACGAGAAATATTTCTTATTTGGACTATTCTCACTGTCGCGCACACGAAGATTAACCTCGGAGCACTTCTCGAGACAGGCGTATTGAACACCGACTTGAGGGCAATGTTAGAGAATTCCAAGAGTTGTCAACTATTTGGGTTTTCATCAACTACTGATTTATTGGTTCAATTATCGATTCTTATATAGTAACTCTGATTGACAAATTTTCCTTAGTCGACATAATTGCTTTACATGTACGTGTACGTGTTGGTCACCGCTGTCGGCGACTTCTTCACCAGCATGTGCATATTTCCTACATTTGTATTTGGCGTATGCCATTATGCGCCGTTTGTCGGCGTGCCAAGCATTGCTTGGTCCTGCTGCGTACATGCGTTTTGCTTACTAGCTCTTATTTTGGAAAGATTTTTGTTTGCGTACATTTCCGTCAGCGACACTCACATTTTACATTCGTGGCATCCAAAACTTCAAATCATCTTACCAATTATTTTGTGGTGTGGTTTGCATTTGATGATTTGTTTTTTTTTTATCTCTCAGAGCTTTACTATTTATACTTATGCTAGCAGTTCGTGTGATTGACCTGAACCTGGCCCAGAAGGTGTTGCTTATTAACACCTTCCTGCTCCCCAGGCTGTGGTTTGTAGCGTCTGTCTGTGGCGCTAGGCAGCGGGACGTTGCAAAGGTCTCTCACACGATCGGATCACGGCTGTGGAACGGCTCTGGTGGCATCCGCGTACCGCTCGACCAGCTGGCGCTGCCACGAGACCGCGGTGGTCTAAACCTTCACATCCCCAGCATCACCACACGAGCGCTGCTAACCAACCGGTACCTTACGGAGCAAGGATGTTTGGTGATCGGGTCCCAGCATATCGCCAATGCTGGGCACCCACCCGACATCAACTCCGTCCCATCGTCCTACCCCTGCCTACGCAAAGTTATCCGACACCTTGCATACGTGCCAGAGATCCTCCGACGATCGCCATCAACACGAGGTCGGCGACGCGCAGCAACAAACGCCCTACCGGACCCAAGGGTGGCTTGAGCTTCCCCGCACACGCTGTGGAGAAGAGTGTGGGGAAACATAAGCTCCAGGAGGCTGACGCCTGCACAACGTTCCGCCCTCTGCCTGCTGGCAAACGGGAAGATCGCAAACGCGGAGCATCTTTTCCGAGCCGGCAGAGCCGACACACCAACCTGCCCGTTTTGTACCGCTGTTGAGACTCTGAAGCACAAGTTTGCAGCATGCCCACGCGTTGCGTTAGCGTGGGACATCCTGCAGACGCGACTGCAACAAGTTGCTCCAGCGTCCCAGTTACGTTTTGTCGACCTGCACTGGCCCGCTCTAAACAGGATAAGAGCGGGCACACGCAATGCAGTGCTAGCTGTATTTGCCAACTACATCATCCACATCATTGGAAACAACGATGCTACGATTGATGAAGACGTCCTCTCCTGTTTTTTGTAACTTTCTGTATACTGTTTCACACTTTTTCTAGTGCACGTTAATGTATCCGCTTGTACGCATCGTGCGACGTCTCCTTGTGAATTGTAAATTGACTGATGTGATCAAATATATTTTTTTATAAAAAAAGCAGTTCTGATGACCGGTTTTTGGGAATCTGATTAGTCAAGATAAAATTTTTTAGAAGAAATTCGCCAACATTTTGAAAATTATGTCATTTTCCAACTTCCAAAATCATGCAAACCTGCTTTGGGTCAAAATAAACAAATATACCAAAAACGGTCTATCCGTTCTTGAGTGAGGGGTGCGGTCTCACACATTACGAACTTTGTTCATAACTCTTTCATATTTATCTTAATAATATTAGCAGACGCGGTAAACCTAGTTTTACCGTTAAATGTATGTTGTAAAATATATTTTTTAAAGAACATTTCTCTGTTTGTTGCTTTATTTGTTCACTACAAACACATTTTTTAAACAAAATGCAAAACATACTCGAAAAAAAAGGAATTCAGCTTGTTATCCAGAAAATAAAAATGAATGTAATTATGTTTGTATATATCTATATATCTAAAACAAAGTTCAAAATGTGTGCGACCGCGCATCACTGGAGAACGGCTGGACCGATTTGTGTCGTTTTTGGCTCATTGTGTTTGTTTTGAATCAAGGCAGGTTTATGCGGCCAAAAAAGTTGGAAAAATCCCATAGTTTCCACCATTTTCGCAATTTTCTCCAAAAAACTTGCGCCTACTATGGTTCCGAGAACTTTTTGACTTGAATCTTTCGCTTCGCCTCGCCTACTATGGTTGAAGGGAATGAAGTTTTCAAATCTCTACAAACCAAAGCCAGGAAAGAAGAAGACAAACCAAAGCCTTTCTGACCAACGCTCTGTTATCAATTTTTAGTGGAAATCCTGAATATGTTGCCCAAGAAATGGTACTTTTATTTTGTTAAGAAATCTCTTCTTCTTTCTTGGCGTAGCTGCTTTCGGTTGGAATATTTCTTTCAAAGTGACGGTCTTTCGAACTACGGATGGACGATTTATTGTTGTCATCAGGGAGTGTTGTTAAATATTTGCAATATGGATATCGACGATGAATTGACGGCACGCGTTAATATCCGAGCCGATGGTCCTTTTGTTAAAAATATGAGAAAAAAATATTTCTCAGAAACTAAAGCGAATACATTGAACTGTTCCAGTCCCATCCCCTTCCAATGACTTGCGAATGGCTAGAAACAGGATGAAATCCTTTAGGGAACTGTAAAAAGGTTTGTTGAAGGTGTGAGTAAATCATAAGATTAAGGTACGGTATCACGCGAATGGAGCATAAAGGACGCGATCTGCTGAGGCTGTAGAGCATCGTGAGGTTTCGTGGGTTTTCATGGGTTTATCATAAAACAAGCTTTTTTGTCAGGCATTGCTCGGGGAAAGTGATGGTTTTTGCGGAAAAAGCGGCATCTAAGTAAAGTACTTACTGTAACATAGACTTTCTGGGATTTTGAGTTGCCATAGGACTTGCGTTGAAAGACTTTTTTTCTCCATTAACATTATCATTTTTTGCCGAACTTTTGGAACAATGGGCGTTGCTTCAAATTGAAAAAGGATGCAATGCTATTATACTAATTATTATTCTTAGATCTTTTGCGAGGGAGAGTGAATTTCTTACACTCAGCATGTTACCGGGCTCAATAAACCAAAGTCATTTATACATACATCGATAGGATATTTATTATCATCGCCTGAGGAAGCATCAAATCGTCTTCAGTTATATTCAATTTGGAACCCAGAAACACAAACCGAGACATGATCTTTTTATTTTTATACCCAAGCAACAATTTTCCTTGAACTTCAAAATGCTGCATGAATGGTATGCGTTGGTAAAGTCCATCAAGGTTTCACTGGATCAAACACCGCTACATGGACTGCATTCCCACATCGTCACGTGGTTGTTGTTATTTTATCATTTAAGACTTAAGATTTAAACAAAGACATTTTTCTTGAGCTTCCTTTTAATGATATGCTCAAAAAAATTGTATGAGACGCAGCGCCATATGATGCACTCTTATATCCTCTAATGTGCCTGGTCGAGCAGATGGTTATCTTTTTTTCTCCAAATCTCCAAATTGTAAATTAGACCTTGATAGTGAAAACGAATTAAAATTCTACATCAATATTAATTATGTTAGAAAATATGCGTTAAACTATAAACATTTCCAAAGAGCATTATGTCAACCCGTATGAAATCGGGTAAATCAGCTAGTCCAGAAAAAAAAAAACTTCTTGTGCAATTGCATCGATTCCTCCGTTGCGAATGATATTTTATCGATTCATCCTTGCTGTATTCATCTTTCTGTGCTTTGATCAATACACCTTGACAGATTATATGTCACTGTCATTGGATTACAGTAGTTGCCAGAGTTGCATACATAAAGAGTGATAGTTATTTTTATTAGAGTAATGAGTGACTCTAAATTAAGTTTTATGGTAATGAAAAATTCGTAAATGCTACGAGTGATTATTATTTTACGAAAAAACTACAGAAAGATATATATAACTATATAACTATATATAACTATATATATATATATATATATATATATATATATATATATATATATATATATAATTATGATGCCGACGCCAGGGTTGATGTTTTAAAAAAACTTTATTTCTAACGTCATGCTCATTTGAGCCCTAATTCGGAACTGCCTAGCTAATTTCCTCGCGGTTCTCGCATCGATGTTGTAAAGGTGCTGACGATGCGTCTGCTACGTCGAAGTCACATTCCGTTGCTCTGCTTCTGCTGCGGCTGGTGGCGATGCGTTCTCATGTTTCCCGCTTGACCGATGGATGCACGTGGCTGCTGACGTAGCAGGTTGTCCGGTGTGTTCCACATAACTCCTCCGGGGGGTGGAAAAGCGTGGCCTCACGCGTCGTTTTTCCTTGGCAAGATTTCTGCGATGGCTCTTACTTTTCTCTGGTAGAATACAACTGCAAAAAATGCCAAAGCTACTGTGAGGATGAGAGAACATGAAATACCTCCTAAGAGACTGAAATTCCAGTGGCTGTTGAATTTCTTCAAGTAGGCGTGATGCAGCTCGATCCGATTGATGAAGTTCGCTTGATCTTGCAACTCTGTTGGTTGTAGCGTTACTGTTGTTTTCGATACGGCTCCCCAGAATGGCTCTGTTTTGTCGATGGTAGTTGTAGACTGGAATGACAGATTTTGTATGTTTACCGTGCATTGGGTGAATCTGATTAGGTAATTTCCAGTGATTATTTTCTCGTCTGGGCCGCAATTGAATTTCAGGGACTCATTTTTAGCGTTATTGATGAGGAGTGTGCCTTCTGCTATGGTATTGATAACTGTACTGTTTGTACTTTTGGTTTTGCAACTGCTTTTCTTGCCTTCGAGTAGATTCGAGATGCAATCGTCTTCGTATTGTCTGATGTTGCCGGGGCGTTGGATGTACTCATCTGGTGTCGTCGAAGTGAAGATTCCTCGTTTACCTTTTATAACGAGTGCTGGATATTGCGATATTATTGAATCGTTCACGTTCAATGGGTGTATCTGGAGTAAATCGTACACTTCTTTCTCGAGTTGTGGTACTTGAAGGATGTAGAGAAGCGTGTCGTCGCTAACTGCTATTTTCGGCTTTACTAGTTGCAAGGCTTCATCGGGAAGATTTACGTTTATGCCCTGGTCTTCGAGTACCATTCTGATCGAATTTATCTCATGCGAGGATAACAATTTGTTGCTGGCAATTGACACTCTTGACCAAATGATTGTTTCTTGGATTTCTTCTAAAACGTGGTTTATGACGTCGATATTAATTAAAAGGGTAATTGCTTCGAGTTCGTCGAGAAGTTTGTTGTTGGTTTCCCCTATGACTGCATTTACGGCGTTTGTGAGCGCGCTTAACCTTTTGTCGAGTTGCGTATTAACTTTCACTTGCTGGTTGTTACTGTCGATCAAATCGTTCATCGTTTTGTTGATGAGGCTTAAATCTTCTGCATCCGGACTGCCACTGATCCATTTCCACATTGTTCCGATCGCTTCTATGCTTCTAGCTTTCCTGGTTTCCCTAGGTTTGATTTGCATAAAGTTTGAATACAATAGTCTAGTTTTCATTCGGATAAGGTCTTTCAATGGATTCTCAATTTTTTCGTATGCTAAGCTAACTAGTGAATTTACTGTTTTCTCTAGGGTAGTAAGGTTGATGGGATGTATCATGTTAATATTTCCGTCCTGTACTCTTCTCGTACCTAACTTTAACGAAAGTAGCGGTTGGTCGCTCAAAAAAGTTATTTGTAATTCCGGTTTAGGTTGAGTTATCTTTTTGAATGGTGGTTGAGGTGATATAATGCCGTCTTCTGCTGAATGAGTTTCGTGCGCGTTTATCATGGTAACAAGTGTGAGAAATATTGCTGTCGTCATCTGCAATGAGATTGAAACTTGAGTCAACACTTATTCCTTTTAATTTTTCCTTTGTGCCTTTTGATGTTTTTCATCGTTTTGAATGTTTTTTCTCTGACTTCTTGAATTCTGACTGGCTTGGCTCGCGGGTCTAATTTCTTGCGTATATTTGGTTTAATGAACACTTCGTCGTTTTCTTTTAATTCCGGGGGGTCTTCTCTAGATTCGTTGCGTTTAAGCTGTGCTAATCTGGCATTTTCAAGGTTAGCCTTTATTTTTGCAAAAAGATCTTCTGTATTTTGCCTGTGTTCATTACATCCGTTAAATATGATTTCGTTCGGTGTGTACTTTGTAGCGGAGTGTACCGAATTATTGTACAAGGAAACTGATAATAGCATTTTCTCAATGGTGCTCATGTCGGTAAATTTACTTTTGTTTGTGTTAAATATTTCAATTATTGTTGAGTGAGTTTTTTCCACCTGTCCGTTACTCTCGGAGCACGAAACGTATGAAAGTTCAATATTTAAATTATCTAGGTAATTTTTTAACTGCAAAGATCTGAAAGTGGTTTCGTGATCAGTAATTATTTGAGACGGTGTGTTATACGTTGCGAAATATTGTGCTAAGGCATTCTTCACGTCTGTGATATTTTTTGTTGCCATTGGGATAAGTTGTAAATGTTTTGAAAATGAATCGACTAGTGATAGGAAATTGCATTTATCTATTTGGAAGATGTCCATGTGAACTCTGTCAAAGGGTCTGTTAGTGGTCGGTCTAGGAGACAATTTGATATTATAGGGCTTCCTTTCGTATTTATGGGTGTTACATACCTTGCATAGGTGGGTTATTGCTTTGATTTTGTTAGTCATTTTGGGAAAGAAATAGCTTCTCCGTAATTGATGTTCAACTTCGGTGATGCCTCTGTGTGCGCGTTCGTGTTCTTTGGAAACTATCCTGTCTTGTCTTTCTTGGTTGGTAACGTCTTCTACCTGTAGTTGAGTTAGTACGAAATGTCCACGTTGGTTAAAATGTTGTCTGTACACGGATTGTATTAGTTGAATTAGATTCTCGGGGGCCATTATAGCAGTTTGTTTGCCATTATGGTATCTTTTGAACGAGTCCATTATTGTTAGTTCGTCATGATACGGTTTACAGATTATGGTTCTGTTAAAACCTGGGAAAGGAGCTTCTGTTATGTCAGTTGTTATGCGGGATGTTCTGAATATTATTTGGTTACGGTAGTAGTTAATTGGTCTTTCAGAAAAATGGATGTAATAGTCATCCGATGTATCTGCTGAATGGATGGTTTGGGAATCGGAATTGGGGTTGTTAGGGGAATTATCAGGAGAAGGGTTATTTTCATCTTGTCCTCCTGAAACGAAAAGAGATTCTTCCAGATTAACTGTAATGTTCTCCTCCGTGTTTTCCTTTTTGTGTGGTTGATTTTCGATTCCTGTGAAAGACAGATTTTTATTAGTATTTGAATCGGATGAACTGTTTACTTTTCTGCTGAGCGCATCAGCTACAACATTCGCTTTTCCTTCCTTATACTGGATATCGTAGTCGAAATTTTCCAGTTCTAGTCTCCATCTCAGAATCTTCGAGTTCTTTGTGGATGTTTTGATGAAGGTGAGCGGTTTGTGATCCGTTATAAGTGTGAACTTGTTTCCATAAAGGTACGGCTTGTATTTCTGAACTGCCCAGATAATTGCTAAAGCCTCCTTTTCGGTTGTCGAGTAGTTCGACTCTGTTTCATTAAGCGTTCTGCTGCCGAATGCAATCGGTCTTTCTTTACCATCTTGCATTTGGGATAGTACAGCGCCAAGTGCATAGTTGCTTGCGTCTGTCGTTAAAATAAACGGCAATTTAAAATCGGGGTATATGAGTATCTGATCTGATGAAATGATTTTCTTTAGTTCTTCGAATGATGTCCTGTATTCCTCCTGATTGAAATTTACTGTTGCGTCTTTCTTTAGACATTTTGAAAGGGGTTTGGTTAGTTTCGCGTAGTCCCTAATGAATCTACGGTAATACCCTGTGAGACCTAAAAATTGTTTTATTTCTTTCTGGGTTGTGGGTAGTCTCCAGTCAAGAATTTTTGCTATTTTATCGGGGTTTGGTTTTATGCCTTCGGGGGTGATAGTGTGTCCTAAGAACTCCGTTTCTCGCTTTAAAAATTCGCATTTATCGAGCTGAATTTTTAGGTTGAAATCAGATAGTCTTCGTAAAACGGTATCTAGGTTATCGAGGTGTGTTTTCAAATTTTTGCCAACGACGATTATGTCGTCCAGATATACGAAACAAATGTTTCCTATAAGTCCTGACAAAACGCTATTCATCGCCCGTTGGAATGCCGCGGGTGCGTTTTTTAGTCCGAAGGGCATTCTTGCAAATTCAAAATGCCCTTGGGTTGTTGAGAATGCAGTTTTCATACGATCTTTCGGGTCCATCTCTATTTGGTGGAAGCCCGATTTGAGATCCAAAGTTGTGAAGTAAGAAGATTTCCCGAGGTTATCAAGGATTTCTTCGATTTGGGGTATAGGATATTTATCCTCTATAGTTTTTTCATTTAATTTTCGGTAATCTATGACGACTCTGATTTTACGTTTACCAGAAGCATCTGTTTTTTTTGGTACAACCCAAACTGGTGAGGAGTAGGGGCTGGTGGAGTGAGCAATTATTCCATTGTCCAGTAGTTCCATAATTTGTTCTTCTACGTCTTGTTTCAAATGGTGTGGGTATCTATAACACTTTGTGAATGTAGGTTTTTCATCGGTTGTTATAACCCTGTGTTTAACTACGTTTGTGGCAGTAAGTTTTTCATTAGTTTTTAAAAGTACTGTTTGATTTTTCAGAATCAGCTTTATTAAGTGAATTTTTTCATGCTCAGATAAATGGTCCAGGCGGATTAGTTTTCGAATATCCTTTTCTGTTAGGGTTTGTCCTTTGCTTATCGGAATGGGCGTAATTGTTTCGAAGTTGTTTATTTTCAGATTAATTTTTTTGTTAAGCATTTTGGGGGGGTTGGGTTTTGTACTTTTCACCACGAATGTAGTTTTCGTGCCGGTTGCTGTATACAAACCTGGTTGGACCGTGACTCCTTCATAGATTTGGGTCGGTTCGTATACTGTCCAATCTCCTTTCTCATCTGTTGGGAGGGTGACGTAATGTTGGTAGGTTTTCTTGCTTGGAAAATATTTTTCGAACGAAAAGTTCACTCCGGAGATTTCAATTGTACCTCTCTTGAAATTTATTATTGAATTGTTTTCAGCTAAAAATTGAGACCCTATTAATCCGTCAAAAAATTTATGAAAATGAATTTCGTAGTATTTCTGTACAGGAACGTCCTTTCCTAAAAAATTTTGTTTTCCTTTTCCTAACATTGGTCTTGATCCCATTAGGTTGGAAATTGCAACGCCCTTAATTTCTTCTGATTTTTGTAAGATTCCTGGTTTTATGAGATTTTTGTTAGCGCCTGTATCTATTAAAAGTTTGAGTCCTTTTTTGGTGCAAAGGTATGGGAGAAAATCATATTTTTTTCTGGATTTCAAATGCCTTCTTTGTCTTTGTTCGCTATGCAAAAATTTCCTTCAGCTAGTTCTTCTTCATCTTCGCTACCTTCATCCTCAGTTTCGGCCTCATTATTGTTGTACTGTTTCCTGATGTGGCTGAGCTTGGTTCGAAGCGAGGGGTCGATGTCCATTGGTTCTGGTGCATCATTCTGTTTTGAAAATTTCCTTACCGAGTTCGCTCTATTTGGTTTTTGTGGCTCAAATTTGGCTTTTTCCTCGTTTTGGAATTTTCGCTGATTGTTGAGGAGCTGTTTTTTCGGTCCCCTCTCGTGAGCGATTGCGTTTAATTCTTGTGCCTTGTATTTACACAAGAATGCATACGCATCCTCGATATCTTTGGGTCTAGCTGCTTGAGCGTGCCCAAAGTAGGGTGCGCGTAGCCCGGCAATGAATGCTGCTAGGGCATCCTCGTCGATGAACGAGTTAATCGCGTCCCAATGTGCAAGATACTTCGCGTTCTGTTTCGCTAGAGTTTTAATATTCTGCACAATTTCTTTCGATGTTTGATAGTAATGATGGATGTTCATACTATCTGTCATTCTGTTCTGCCACATTTGGCACTTATAGGTTGATAGTTCTTGCCTATCACCTAGTGAAGAAATCAAAATTTCCTTCACTTGGTCAAAATCCTGTGGGTTTCCTGCCAGACAGAGGATGTCTTTGGCTTTTCCACTGATTTTGTTGGTTACTGCTGTCACGTATGTGCAGTATAAATCGTGGGGAACTTTCCCTTTGAAAAGGTTCAGTGTATTTTCAGCTGTATTTAGCCATGCTGATAGCTGTTTCCTGTTACCTTCAAATGGCTGTAGAGATTTAATTGGATCGGGGATTCTATAATAATCTCCAATCGGTATGTCTCTAGGAGAGGAATGAGATGATGCAAGGGTTTGGTATTGCCCTTGAAGCGCATTGATAGCTGCCATCATTTCACCCAGTTTTCCTGCAAGCTCTTCCATGTTGTCACTGTCTTCTAACTCGGAGAGTGTCGGAAGATTGCGGAGTTTGTTAAACTTTTCACTTCTGTTCATACGTGTCGACCTGCTATTATTTTTCCGGAACGCTTCTGGATCTCAGATTAGCAAATTTGTGGGCACAGCGTATGCAATTTTCAGAAAGAAAATTGTTTTGTTCGGAACCGTCTATCTGGTAGTGCGGTTCAGAATTTTCCAATTACGTCTATCTGGTAGTGCGTAACGGATACCTCTACGTCTATCTGGTAGTGCGTATGAGGGTGTGTGGTGAATGAGAAGAGAAAAAAAAAAATCCTCTTTTTTTTTTCACAACACAACACGTGACACTTTTTTGACTTTTTTTTTTCCCACTTTCGCACTCTCACTTACAAAAGTAAAAAAAAAAAGGAAATAAAAGGTTATCACTTACAGTCGGGTGTGGTCACGGTTCGTGCCAACTTCGCCAGGTTCCTGGGTGGTCTGTGTGCGGGGGATCCTCAACTCCTCGGCGGAAGAATTTCCTTTGGTGCTCCGGATGCTTTCGCGGGATCGCTTTGGTGAAGATTTTCACTTTAATCACCTTTCCACTGTTTTACTTTCACACAAAACACTTGGCACTCCGCACGGCTGCGCCAATTATGATGCCGACGCCAGGGTTGATGTTTTAAAAAAACTTTATTTCTAACGTCATGCTCATTTGAGCCCTAATTCGGAACTGCCTAGCTAATTTCCTCGCGGTTCTCGCATCGATGTTGTAAAGGTGCTGACGATGCGTCTGCTACGTCGAAGTCACATTCCGTTGCTCTGCTTCTGCTGCGGCTGGTGGCGATGCGTTCTCATGTTTCCCGCTTGACCGATGGATGCACGTGGCTGCTGACGTAGCAGGTTGTCCGGTGTGTTCCACATAACTATATATATATATATATATATATATATATATATATACATATATATATATATATATATATATATATAAATATATATATATATATATATATATATACATATATATATATATATATATATATATATACATAAATATACATATCTATATATATACATATATGTATATATATATAAAAAATCGTAAAATAATAATCACTCGTAGCATTTACGAATTTTTCATTACCTTTAAACTTAATTTAGAGTCACTCATTACTCTATATATATATATATATATATATATATATATATATATATATATATATATATATATATATATATATATATATATATATATATATATATATATATATATATATATATATATATATACAGGGCGTTCGGGTTATTTTTGACAGTTACATTTTTGTTTATAACTCGTGATCAAGTTGGCATAGGAAAACAAGCAATAAGTCATTCGACAGCTAAAAGTGTACGAAACAAGCAGCGAAAACATCCCGTGATAAAAAAATGCAAAAAAAGCGTACATTGTGGAAGCGGAACACATGCATCATGATGATCCGCGCCGGAGGCTGAACGCGGACGGGTACATTTCCATGCTGGACACCGTCGTGAAGCCTTAGATCACGAGAGTGGCCAACGGCAGACCGTACGTGTTCCAGCAGGATTCCGCTCCTTGCCATACAGCCTCCAAAACGATAAAGTGGTTGGCGGCCAATTTCAACGACTTCACCGCGCCTAATGTGTGGCCTCCCAGTTCCCCGGATCTTAATCCAATGGATTATTTCGAGTGGGGCGCATTTGCGCGTTGCGCATTTTTATGAAGAACAAGATTTTTAACCTTTGAACAAAACCAATCTATCTATCTATATATATATAAAAATGGATGTATGTTTGTTTGCAACGCTAAAACTCAAAAACGGCTGGACCAATCTAGACGATGTCTTCGCAGAATTTGTTCGTTTTTGCCCAACGAAGGTTTAGGAAAAAATAAAATTGGAAAATTTCGAAGGAAAAGCTGGAAAATCAGAAAATTCATAATTTCGACTTTTCCAAAACGTAGGTGGCTATGAGAGCAATCGTGCTCATCTTTCGCAGCCAACTATGAGCAATTGTTTTAAAGTGTGCAGCCGGGGAATAATTGAAAACTTTTCAGCGAAAAATTTATAGGTGCAAATTCTAAACTCATTGGATTTTCCTGGTATGCCACGGCATCATTTGCGACACAAAAATGGAAGTGTTATTATTATGCTTCGAAACATTTATGCTCAAAATTATATAATGGAAAATGACTGTTTGTGACGCAGCTTTGGAACAATGAGATAGAGACTTATAGAGGATAGCATGTTTAACTCCGAGAATTCCCTTAAGTTCCAACGATATGCCATTTCAATTTAAGCGAATTCAATTTTCAACAGTCGCTGGAAGTGTGTAGTACAAATATTGAAATTCCATGTTTTTCACATGACTATGCTATATGTGGCGTGTTAACGCTTTTGAAAACCGGTTTCTCTGTACATTTGAAAGCAGTAATATAATCAGCATCAATGATTTTCAATATAAAATATAAAAAACATAAATTCAAACTTCTTTTCATTCAAAAAAGAAACCTTCAAGAAAAACCTTATTGCATGCAATCATAGATATTGGACGGGGCGAAGTTCGTCGGGCCAGCTATATATATATATATAGATATATACCGCCGTCAGCGTCGTCGGATGCATCATCGTGTCCCGGTCGTCCGCTGTTGCTATGACTGCTGGTGCCGGTGTCGTCGGGTTGCATCCGCCGCTATGCACGTGTCGGTGGCTATCTGCGTGCGATTGCCGTATCGAAATCCTTAATCGCACCCTTAATCCACGCGATTCAACCCTGACAGTGTGTGTTTATCTGTGCATTCCGTCGGAGTCTGTTTGCCTATGTCGCGCGTGCAGCGTCCATCGTCTGTGTGTATCGTTTTCTTTCGCAGTAACATCTGCTGGCTTTGTATATTTAAATGGTTGGATTGATGCGAAGAAGTATTCTGCGCGTATGGAAACGTTTTAAGTTTTCAGCTAAACAATCCAAATTTTGTGTATGTTGTAGACAAAGCTTGGATTAATTCGTCAAATTTATTGTTTTCGATAAATTGGAATGTGATTCAAATTTGTGCATTCGGTCAAGTATTCTTCTGGATGCATATTTCTTAGAAACCAGTTTAAAGCGTGGTAGGAAGGGGGAAAAATTACGAAAACGTTCAAAGCAGGTAGAACATCATTATTAGTCAAGAAAGCATAAAGTTAAAAAAACCTTAAAATTCATTATAATGCTCGCTTAAAATGTATAAGCCTATTGCCCAACGATGTATCAGTCAACCATTTTTGTCATGTAGTTGACATTTTTTTTTTCGTTTTTCGCCCTCGGTGCGTAAAGCGAAAGGCGCCACCTTCTGTCACAAAAAAGGCATGTTTTACACATGTTTTCATTTCGTTTTCCCTCAAATCTCTTCAATCGACTCAAACTGTGCTAGCTTTCAATCGAAATTTATCCCTGTTTGGTGAGATTTATTTTTGAAGTTATACACTGGAAATAATAACATCGTGCACGCGATAAAAAGTCTGCGTAAAATTTCAAACTATTTTGACTTTTGATCGACTGATTCGATGCGTTTTTGTGCGTTTTTCATCGTATGACGTGTATAAAAACATTAAAAAACGCAAACGCATGCGTTTGCCTTAAACTAGAGACACAGCCTTAATCCTTTAGCATCACTTGTAGGTGGCAAGATGATGTGGAAAAGTTATGTTGAAAAGTTTTCGGAACCGTAATAGGCAAGAGTTTTTAGAATAAATTATTCGTCATTGAGAATAATTGTGGAATTTTTCCAACTTTAGAGAGCATAAAACTCATACACCAACTAAAAACGATAGAGCCATCTGTTCTCGAGACATACATGGTCGAACATATTTCGATATCTTTTAACATATAGAAAAGATGACTCATATGATATTCAGAACAACGTAGGGTTGATGACTAAAGAAGAAAAAAACAAATCTTCACATAAGTCAACATTATATAAAGATGCATCGGATCATCTTATCAAACCAACGAGTCGCGGATTTAAAATATCTGCGCGCGCGTTTGAATACGAATTTCACCGACGAAAGAGATTCTGCACCGTTTATCAAATGCGTAGTGCAGTGCGCACTTGGATACTTTGCTACACTACTACAATACTGAATACTACAATTTACGCTACGCTCTGCTTACACGCTCTGCTCTGCGCAACATGTTCGGCTAGCCGTGTACGTACACAAGGCAAAGAAGTGGTAGTAAAAATAGTCCTTCGGATCCTCCCGAATCAACTCGGATGTCGTCGGAATTCCCATTACTTGGCTGTAGGGTGCAAGAGAATGAATCTCGTCGGTTTTTCTTTGCTCTCGCTTTGCCTGCAGAGTTATTTTTGCGTTACTTTAGTTACAGCCATCGTTGAAAAGTAATGTGAATGATGCACACGATTTCGCAGCTTGGCTTTCCTGGAGCACCTGTGTAGCAGAAATATCTTCTGGCAAACTTTGAAATCAGATATCAAAGCTGTTTTTGTATCAGTTTTCGGACAACTTACATACGATACTTTCTGGAAAAATAATTCAGGCAACGTAAACTTTGAAATCAGAGTCACACGGTTAGAAGCCTAAAGCAAAGTGATGATTTTTTATCAGTTTTCGGACAATTAACATACAATGCTTTCTGGAAAAAGACTTCAGGCAACGTTCACTTTGACATCAGAGAAATATGGAGCGAACTCGAATGCGAAACGAAAATTTTCTATCAGGCTCCGGAATATTGAAGCAAAGCAAATAGATCGCCTCTGGGAAGATACGGCATTTGTAAAGTAGTGTGCGTCAAAGTCCAAAGACCCGAAAGTTAGATCGTGCTTTGCTATGGTAGAAAGGGGAATGCAAAAGAAAGAAACATATTGCTGCTTGTTCTGGCTGCAGCACTTTGTGTTCGGCTATCTTCGACTTTTGCCGAGGACATAGGCACACCAAGTGTGCCCATACTTCGGTTTTTCGTCATGGGCACACTTGGTGTGCCCTCCCCATATGATGCGGAACAGTTTCCCCTTCCAGTCAGTGCAATGCCAAAATCTACTTTTAACACAAGCTGCTGGCAAAGCAGCAGCGCAGCGGAGCTAACATGTACGAAAGGGAGTGGAAGAATCGAACCAATGGGAGAATGGCCCGAGGCTGAGGTGTACAGAACCTGGTTCGTATTAAAGCCCCTTTTTTATGTCAAGACCGATAGCTGCAATCCATCGTGTCTGCGCACAAACTAAAAAAGTCTGGGATCAAGTCTCTCCTGGGTCAGGAGAGTTAGTACTTTGTACATGTAAAGTTTCTGCTTTCGTCCAGCAATTTTGGCGGTCGGAACACACGGAAAAAATGCCATAGCGGGTTTCTTCGGATACTGTGCTAAACCACTTGCGCATAGGTTTATAATCACTATGGGTTCGCATGGTTATTTTATTGTAGACGTGTGATCGGTTTGATTTGTCAACGCGGAATCATGCTGCTTCGCTACTGACCGGCTTATTTATAAGCCGGTTGACCGCTTACTAGGGTAACTCAGTGACTGGGAACGAGTTGACCGCTTCAACCGGGTCCCCGCGCTAGGGTAACCCTCTGAGTTGGAACGGTTGACCGCTACATCACCCCCCCCCCCCCCCCCCCCCACCCCCCTTTAAGCATCGGAGATGGTGAACCTAACTCTTAATTGTTTTCCTGACTGGTTAACTGTTTCTAAACTGTAAGCCTGTCTATTGATGAGGTTTTAGGCTGGTTCTAACTTTATCTGCTCTTAAATATACTTTTTTACACGTGGATAGATCTGTTTGAACATATGATTTGTTTTCTTGTTGCCTTGGGGCTGTAGGACTGATTTGGCTAAATATGTTTTTGAGCATGAGCTGGTGTTGACGAATACAGTTTTCACAAACAATAAACAGTGCACAAACGTTATTTCAAACGATTCACATTCTACTTGGTCTACTTAACACTTGCCTGACGTACAAAGAACACAATCGTTTGAATTCCCGATCGTTTGTAGCCTCAGCAATCTCCCTCGGCTTATTATTATACCATTGAATACCCTTGCAAAACAACGAGTTCCTAGTGAAAAGTGACGAAAAGTTCGACGTTCTAGGATTATGAGCCCTTCGTGTGTTATAGTGTAATAAGTTGGATGTTCACTTGGAGACAGCCACGCGGCAAATGAGAGCTATCCCTTCTCGTGGAGCTTTATTTATAATGTATCTGTGTAGAGTATATGTAGAGTTCCTATTTAAACTGATTGGAGTTGGTTACTCCAGTACACGCCATATCTATTTAAAAAAAATGTTCCTTTTTTTTTTCTTCTATCTTTGGAAAAGCTTAATCCTATTTTTGTGTACAAGTTCAGTTTTGTTTCTTATACCTATTTCAAGATTTTCATTTTCAATTCTTTTTAAAACAAACATACATACATACATAAGTGGCGCTACAACCGCTGGGCGGTCTTGGCCTGACGAAGCTCCATCCGAAACCGCTCACGATCGCTCGTCACATTGGTCCAATTCCGTATCCCGGCTTTTCTGGCGGCTTCGTCTACGCCATCCTTCCACCTCAATTTAGGCCTACCACGCCTCCTCTGTCTTTGGGGACAGCCTAAAAGGACTTTACGGGCTGGGTCGTCCGGTGCCATTCGCATGACATGGCCAGCCCACCGGAGCCTGGCGAGTCTAATTCGCTGCAAGACAGTGATGTCTCCGTACAGCTCGTAGAGCTCGTCATTATATCGGCTCCTCCATTGTCCCTCCTCACATACGGGGCCAAAAATCCTCCTGAGCATCTTCCTCTCGAACACGGCTAAGAGGGTTTCGTCAGATTTGGACAGGGTCCATGTCTCGGAGGCGTATGTGAGCACTGGTACTATGTATGTCCGGTATAGTCCCAGCTTCGATTGTCTTGACAGGTATCGTGAGTGGAAGAGTTTTCTCAGACTGTAGTATGACCAGTTGGCTGCCAGCACCCTAGCGCGAATTTCAAGTTCAATGTTGTTGCCGGTGCTGACCTTTGACCCAAGATAGGTGAAATTTTCGACGACTTCAAAGGTGCGTTCACCTACTTGTAAGTCATCTCCGCGTAGATTTCGGCAATTGTGGGCTGGGCCGCTGATGGTGCCACCAACATCTTGGTTTTTCCCTCGTTAATCTGCAGTCCGAGGTTATTCGCCGCCTGCTCGATCCTTTGGTATGCTTCTGCTACATAGGAGAGTCTTCTACCGATAATGTCAATATCATCAGCGTATGCCAGGATCTGGATAGATTATAGAAGATGGTCCCCGAAGTTTCCACCTCCGAGTCTCGGATGGCCCTCTCTAGCGCTAGGTTGAAAAGTATGCAAGCAAGCCCATCCCCTTGGCGCAGTCCCTTGGTGGTAGCAAAAGAACTTGAGAGTTTTCCATCCACCTTTACCTGACAAGTGACGTTGGTCATGGTCATTCTTACAAGTCTGATTAATTTAGCCGAGATTCCAAATGAGCTCATGGCTTGATACAGTTTTACCCTGGCTATGCTATCATATGCGGCTTTAAAGTCAATGAAGAGATGGATAGTGTTTTGTTGATACTCTGCCATCTTCTCCAAGACTTGCCGCATGGTGAAGATCTGGTCAGTGGTTGATCTCCCTCTTCGGAATCCTCTCTGATAGTTTCCTACTATTACTTTCCTTTATAACATATGGTACTACAAACTTACTGTCTATTTTACTGGCTGTTTCATTACGCAGTAATATTTTATCTCCTATTTTATATTCTATATTTTTGCTGTGTTTTTTCTAGATTATATGATACTCTATTTTCTGTATTTTCCGTTATATGGGATGGCATGTTTGGGTGTCTTCCGAAAAGTAAATAAAATGGTGTATAACCAGTGGCGGTATGTACTTCAGTGTTGTATGCACATTCATAAAATTTTATCAATTTTTTCCATACTAAGGGTTCTTTGTTACAATAAATGCGCAAAAAGTTTCCTAACATTTTGTGTGAATTTTCGAGAGCTCCCTACTGTTTCCCTGATGCTTGTTAATCTCTCTACAAAAATAGTCATGGCGAGTTTTTTTCACGGCTCTACTGTACTCGTTTCGCAATCTGGTATAGTCAGACCAATGACAAACCAAACCCGTCCGAACAAAACGTTTGTACACTTTGTCTCTCTTCCGTTTTAAACGTGCAAGATCCAATGTATACCATCTGCCGGAATATTTGGTCACAAAATCTTCACATACACCAAACTGCTCATAGCACCCTCAAGTGTGTCTTTTAAAAGATCTGCTGCTTCATGGAAAGAAGTTGTTTCTCTTTGGAGGCCCAACGTGACTATCCGACAAAGAGCCTGCTTAGAGTACCTATTCCAGCATTTAACTTGTTTTTGAACTGTTTGAGCACGATCATCATTCAAGTTTAAAACAAGGGTTTCATGATCAGATATTTTCAAACACGGATCTGTGATCACTGAGATTGAGTCCATGCAACTATATACATGATCAATCAATGTCCTCCTCATATTTGAAATGCGGGTAGCTTGACTAACTTTCTGTTTCAGGCAAACTGAGTCTATAAGTTTCTTCAATTTATCGGATCTTGCAACATTGAATCAGTCAATATTGAAGTCACCTACGCTTGCCAACATCTAGAAATCTGTCGAGCCAGTCCTCCAGAATTTCGACAAACCGTAAGTCACTAGAACTTGGTGAGTGATACAACAGGCCATAGTTCGCGGCCACCATGCCTCGAGACACAGCAAAGCCAAGAAACTAGTTGCCCTCCAGTGACTCATTAATAACCACTCTGAGTACAACAGAGCCCCCAGCATAAACTGCAACTCCTCCAGTGTGTCTTGAGTGGGACGGACACTAGACAGCCCTGTACCCAGGTATACTGAACTGATCAAACGCATCATTATCCGTTATATGCGTCTCCGATATCAGAACCAACAAAGCTTGTGTTCTTTCTACCGAAACACGCAACAAAACATAGCTAGATGGCAGGCCAGCGACATTGCAGTATAAAATGTCCCCAACCCTGTCTGCTATTGGATACGCTTTGCAATATTCGATACATGCCTCAAGTACACCGGGCAATTGCTACTGTCAATAATAATTGACGTTCGATCACGTAGTTAGGGTCAACTATGGCCGCGCTGTTACAGTTGACCTGAGCAGAGAGGCGAATGCCCGCCGCCAGGAAGATGCCCGCGCAGATGTGTGAGCGAGACGACCATACGTCGCCGAAGGATGACGCGATAAACCGATAAGGTCAAAAGGTCGCCGGGATACCATGTAGATTATTCGCGGTAATAAAGTTGAGCAAAACGGACCTAATTTTTAGCCGTTCCGTAAAAGATATAACGCGCTTAAAAAAGTTCATTTTGCGAGTGTCCGAAAAGTTATCCGAAAGCGCGCGACCGCGAATCGACAACAGCTACTGTAAGCAGCATGTTCGGTATTCTGCCCCGAACCCGCCAACACGCAGTTAACACACTTCAAGGCCGATGAAAAAACACCCAGATGTCACGTGTGCACCACTACACTTCGAACAAGTTTCATTATTCTTGCAGTCAGTGCTTTTATGGCCAAACTGCCCACACCGGAAACACCGCAAGACATGAACTGCCGTGTTTATCGCGCAGATGTCAAAACCTATTCTGACCTTTCTGAGGTCTTGTAGACGCTGAGCTGAATCTTTGTCTACGTCTAAAACGGCATTGAACTTCTGGTAGTTAAAGAATTTACTTTCATACATCCAAATAAGCTCAATTGCCGTGAAAGGAATCTCAGGGTTTTGTGCCTTAAGAAGTTCAATCACTTTGCTATCCGAATGCTTTTCCGTCATTCCCATTATCCTTACACGGGATAGCGGTAAACGAGCAGAATAAGCATCACCCAGCTTGGACTGAACATCTTTCCTGACCTCATCTAGGTTTGCGGAAGCTGGATATTGCTCTAAAATCTGGCCTTTTCTACCATTGCGAAGGTCCGACAATTGCTGCCCTATCGGATCTAAACGGGCTTGTAGATCGCCTCTTGTCTTGTCGCAAAATTGATCCGTTTTTGGTACAATAACCAGTGTTTTAGTACACATTTTTTTCTCTGCTACTGTTGCCACATCCTTTTCATTAACACTTTTTTTATTGGTGCCAGTCCTCTCAACACCAGACCTAGCTTTCCCAACTTCAAAATTGCTAATAATAGTTTGAACTTTAATGTTCGCACTATTCGTCCCCTTACTTTTTTTGGCCGTCACTGTAGCAAAGTTTTTGTGCCCTGTCGTCTCACTGGCTTTGACCGAAGAAGGTTCGTGTAACTTCACCTTCGGTACCGGGGCTCTCAATGTGTTAATGGTGTCGCGCAAAGTTGCCTCAAACTTACGCTCTACCACTACACACAATTCCTTTTTCAACTTCTCTATTCCCTTTTCAAGTGCCTTTTCGATCCATGCGCTCACATTGATTTGTAAACCCTGTAGGGTTTTGGAGAGCAATTCGCTTGTCTTGTCCTCTTCAACCACTACATCCTTCAAGCTCGGATTCTCTGCAATCGCATTACATGCGTCACATCTGTAAAAAACATTGTTATTTTCACCGATCATCCGTGCCATCGGTTTAGTAAGGATTGTGCTTCGCCGGTGAAATTGACGGCAACACTTCCCCTTACACAAAACTGGGTCATCGCTACTTAAAACGGCCTTGGAGCATTTCGCGCACTCCATGGTCGTGAAAAACAAACCCGAGCCACGATGTTCGGAGATCGCATGTATCCGTTCCGCCCGGCAACAGCAAGCAAACACACACACCAAATACAAACGATGATTGATCACACTTAAACAGGTGCACTACTGTGACGATCAAGTGACATCAATATCGTCCCTCCCAACGCCACTGATAAGTGCCGCCTGCGAAAACAAAAATTAGTCTCAATCGTCAAGCAATACTCTACGATGAACAAAACTACTATCAAACACTAAACGTTCACTTCATACACATTCGCAAGGCAAAACCAAACGTTCTGGTCAATTTTGTCTTTACAAAAAATCCTAATAACCACGAGGGACAAAAACATGAACTACACTCGTCAAAACTCACTCAAACACATGTTACAAATTCGGTTGTGTTTGCTAATGGATCCTGACTAGACTCGAAGAAATCGGATGTGAGGCTCAAATTTTGACCGTCAACTAATTCTGCTGGAGAGGCTTTTATGTCCTCTTTGTAACTTGCGCGAATTCCTAACATTACTATTGATAGTTTTTCAGTCCATCTGTCTGACATGTCACTAGCCATTATTGAACATTTCAATTGCCGGTGGAATCTTTCTACTAAGCCGTTTGCTGGTGGATGGTAAGCTGTGGTTTTGATATGATTGCTACCTAAAATCTTGGACAATTCTTTAAATAAATTTGATTAGAACTGCATTCCTCTATCCGTGGTTATTATAAGTGGACAAACAAAACGGATTATGTAGTTTGAGACGAATGTTTTCGCTACGGTTTCTGCTGTAATATCTGACATTGGAAAAGCTTCTGGCCACCCACCACATCGACTATTGTGAGAATGTATGTGCTGTTGTCAGATACTGGTAACGGACCTACTATGTCCATGTGGACGTGGTCGAATCGACCTTTGGGAACCTCGAATGTCTCGAATGGTGAACGTGTGTGGCGTTGCGTCCCACAAACCGACGTCTTTTGACATTGAAGGCCAAACATATTTTTGTGTAACCAATTTCCGTGTCGCGCGGATACCGGGGTGAGAAAGATTATGCAGTTGTTGGAATCTATATATATAAAACAAAGTTCAAAATGTGTGCGACCGCGCATCACTGGAGAACGGCTGGACCGATTTGTGTCGTTTTTGGCTCATTGTGTTTGTTTTGAATCAAGGCAGGTTTATGTGGCCAAAAAAGTCGGAAAAGTGCCATAGTTTCCACAATATTCGCAATATTTCTGCGAAAAACTCGCGCCTACTGTGGTCCCGAGAACTTTTTGACTTGAATTTTTCGCTTCGCCTCGCCTACTAAGTTTGAACGGAATGAAGTTTTCAAATCACTACAAACCCAAGCCAGGAAAGTAGGAGACAAACCAAAACCTTTCTGCCCAACGCTCTGTTATCAATTTTTAGTGGAAATCCTGAATATGTTGCCCAAAAAATGTTACAATATTTTGTTAAGAAATTCTCTTCTTCTTTCCTGTCGTAACGGCCAATTTTCAACAGCCATTTTTCGGGCTAACGAGACTTTTCCCCATTTTAAGCCTTATTATACTCACAATGTTACTGTCACTCGATTTTGGAAAATAGTATCAAATCGCGTTAGACAGAAATATTGTGCTCAGAAAATCGGATCCGAAAATCGATTTGCTTTCGGTTGGAACTTTTCTGTTAGAGTGACGCTCTTTCGACGGACCATTTGTTGTTTTCATCAGGGAGTGTTGTAAAAATGTTTGCAACATGGATTTCGACGGTGAATTACTGGTTTGTTTGCCACTAAGCCACAAAGAACCCACTTTGCAAAACTTGCGTTATCACACGAGCCGATGATAATTTTCTGTCAAACGTCCTTACCAGAGCCCAGTTTGACATGAAATCCCAAAATCGAATGACAGTAAAAACCCGTGTAATGAGGGTGTTAATGTTCGTGGATGGCCAATCCTTTGTGCCTTGGGCGATCTGGTCTAGATTCGAACCCACTGTGCAAATCAGGAGTCCCCGAGTTCACAGAACTCTACTCATAGAGAAACAGGAGATTTTAACGCAAGGGCCTAGGGTAGCTCAAATTCCCAGAAAGTCAGTGTTGAGAATGACAGACATGCACGAGTCTGCGGCTGAAGGAATTTACTAGGAACGAGCTACGCGCTAAGAACGAATAAAGCTCTATTCAAAGAAGCACGTGAGTAAAGAAAATAACCTGATTTTGCTTCTAAACAGTCGTAATTGCAACGTAATTATAGGGAACTTACGTCGAAAAATATAGGAAAGATTTTTTACACATCTGAGTAAATTTTCATCGAAAAAATCCCTTAGCTAAAATTTGCTTTTATTGAAAAAATCCCTCATATCCCGTGCAAAGCCGGGTAAAACGCTAGTCTATATATATAAAACAAAGTTCAAAATGTGTGCGACCGCGCATCACTGGAGAACGGCTGGACCGATTTGTGTCGTTTTTGGCTCATTGTGTTTGTTTTGAATCAAGGTAGGTTTATGTGGCCAAAAAAGTCGGAAAAGTGCCATAGTTTCCACAATATTCGCAATATTTCTGCGAAAAACTCGCGCCTACTGTGGTCCCGAGAACTTTTTGACTTGAATTTTTCGCTTCGCCTCGCCTACTAAGTTTGAACGGAATGAAGTTTTCAAATCACTACAAACCCAAGCCAGGAAAGTAGGAGACAAACCAAAACCTTTCTGCCCAACGCTCTGTTATCAATTTTTAGTGGAAATCCTGAATATGTTGCCCAAAAAATGTTACAATATTTTGTTAAGAAATTCTCTTCTTCTTTCCTGTCGTAACGGCCAATTTTCAACAGCCATTTTTCGGGCTAACGAGACTTTTCCCCATTTTAAGCCTTATTACACTCACAATGTTACTGTCACTCGATTTTGGAAAATAGTATCAAATCGCGTTAGACAGAAATATTGTGCTCAGAAAATCGGATCCGAAAATCGATTTGCTTTCGGTTGGAATTTTTCTGTTAGAGTGACGCTCTTTCGACGGACCATTTGTTGTTTTCATCAGGGAGTGTTGTAAAAATGTTTGCAACATGGATTTCGACGGTGAATTACTGGTTTGTTTGCCACTAAGCCACAAAGAACCCACTTTGCAAAACTTGCGTTATCACACGAGCCGATGATAATTTTCTGTCAAACGTCCTTACCAGAGCCCAGTTTGACATGAAATCCCAAAATCGAATGACAGTAAAAACCCGTGTAATGAGGGTGTTAATGTTCGTGGATGGCCAATCCTTTGTGCCTTGGGCGATCTGGTCTAGATTCGAACCCACTGTGCAAATCAGGAGTCCCCGAGTTCACAGAACTCTACTCATAGAGAAACAGGAGATTTTAACGCAAGGGCCTAGGGTAGCTCAAACTCCCAGAAAGTCAGTGTTGAGAATGACAGACATGCACGAGTCTGCGGCTGAAGGAATTTACTAGGAACGAGCTACGCGCTAAGAACGAATAAAGCTCTATTCAAAGAAGCACGTGAATTAAGAAAATAACCTGGTTTTGCTACTAAACAGTCGTAATTGCAACGTAATTATAGGGAACTTACGTCGAAAAATATAGGAAAGATGTGTAAAAAGTTGAGTAAATTTTCATCGAAAAAATCCCTTAGCTAAAATTTGCTTTTATTGAAAAAATCCCTCATCTCCCGAGCAAAGCCGGTTAAAACGCTAGTATACATATATAATTATGTGGATTCAAACATCTAACTTTATTTAACTATCTTAACCTACTGTTCTGTTCTTTACTGGTTGAGTTCTGGGACAAGACTGCCCTGCTGACCGACCCACTCGGTTAACTGTCCTAACCTGCTCCTATTCCGTTCACGCTCGCCTATTCCGTTCACGCTATCTGATCCACCTCTACAGCAGGCTGCTTCTGGTTCCGATTCTTGGACGATGGTGTACCTCCTCGCTTTCTGTCGCATCTTGTTCCTCTTTGTTGTTGCGATCGTTTGTATGATAGCAAGAGAAATGCAATCAGGGCTATCAAACATGTTGTGCTTAGTGACACACCACCGAATAAACTCCATTTCCAGATATTGTGGTTGTACTGTTGCAGATAAACGTAGCTCAATCGATCTCGGTTTTCTAACGTTACGTTGGTAATCTGTTCGATGTCGTGCAATTTCTGTAACTGCCTGTTAATTCCCAGCTTGTGAAAAGCGCCTTCTATAATTTGGAGTTCCTCGAAAATTTCGTTAGAAGGGAACGCTTGGCTTTTGAATGTCACGGTGCAGTTTGAAAACGTTAACAGAAAGTTGCCTCTCAATAGTCTATTATCTGGACCGCAGTTGGTTTCTAGCAAATCTCCTTTTGCATTCGTGATCAAAATTTGGTTATCATTGACCAGTTTCGCCTCTGTTGTTGTATCTAGTCTTGTAGTGCAAAAACTATGTCTGCCGTTGATTAGAGGGTTAATGCATCTGTCTTTAAACTCTTCTATAAAACTGCTCACTTGAATGTATTGTTCAGGGTGTAGCGTAGTAAACGTTTGCTCGCCGTTTTTTATCAAAAAAACAGGATGATCTGATATAATGGTGTCGTTATGTGTGAGAGCAAAAATTCTTAGTATTGTTGCTTCTATTTTACTTAGTATAGGTACACTTAAAATGTACAGTATTGCATCATTGTTGGATGACTGTAGCGCCGCCGCCTTCGTCTGCCGCTGCGTTGTCTAGCGCTGCGTTGTCTACCGCTGCGTTGTCTGCCGCTGCGACCGTGTGCTGTTGCGTAGTCTTCCACTACGTCCGTCTGCCGGTGTGTTTCGCCCGCCGACTTCCGCCTCCGTTAGTCCGTGCCTTCGTCGATCGACACGTCGTCTGCCGGGTGTGGAGCTCTGCGGCTGCTGATACGTTCGTCACTTGTTGTTCGCAGCTGCGTCCCTATCCGGTGTTCCGCACACGTTGGGGGTCGGGTACCACACACGCCTTCCCTTCGCGCCGCACTTCTTGTTGTAATGCGCTTCTATCGAGCTATCACTGCACTTCTGTCTCGTATACACTTCCTCCTTGTACGTTTTAACTCCAAGCACTTCTCTCGTACTGTTCTCTTCTTTCACTTCTTAGCTTCAATAACAGCACTTCTAGATTTCGTTAATCACACATTCACTTTTGAGGTCCATTCTTTGCACGTACGCACGTAGGTTCGTTTATTGTAGTTCAATTGGGGATGTATTTCTCTGTCTGTTCGCTTAACTTTTCACGCGTAATAAGCACTCTGGAGTGTTGAGGACGTCAACTCCTCTCTGGAGCCAACCATTGTTGGCTGTCGCTGGAGATCCTCCGTCGCAGCGACCAGCGCCGGTGCAGTACACCGAGCTGGCTTGTTTCTCCTGAGGCTTCTCCAAGCCGGAAGAGTCTTCCGGTGGTTACGCCGTTTTTCCTTTTCTTTCCGTCAAGTAGACCGGAGGAGCCCTCCGACTAATGATCGCTATGAGCCGTCTGATGTTGTTGAATGCTGTTTATTTGGGGTAAATCGGTTTCTTAAATACTAACTTATTGCTGACTACATGTCTTATTCTATTTGCGCGTGGCTCCACGCGCTGGTCAATCTCTACGGCATAATTCGGTTTTGACCGTGGCCATCCGCTGCGCGTGGAGGTGTCGCGTTCGCAAGTGGCGTTCGCAATGTTCGGCCCATCGGGGCTACGGTTCGCGCGTGGAGGGTCATGTTCGCAAGTGGCGTTCGCGATGTTCGGCGCACCCTTTCCATGGCCCATCGGAGCCACGGTTTGCGCGAGGATGGTCATGCCTGCATTTATTTTATTTATCTTTGCCCATCGGGGCCTCTAGCTAATCGTGTGCGTCAGCAACAATCATTGTTTCGAGCTATTTTCGGCGTTACGTATTGCTTCTTCTGGGATGTGAATTTCGAACCCTTGTGTCTTCAACAAGTCTATTATGTTGTTGATTTCGTTGAGGTCAAGCAACTTTCCGCTGGCTTTGTCCATTTTCGACAAGGTTATCGTTTCATCAATATCTAGTAGTACATCGTTCATGATATCTAAATGCAATATCAGTGACATTGTATCGATTTCGTTGAGAGCCATTTGATTCATATTATAATTTTCTGTCAAGTGGTTTACCGTCTCGCTAAGCTGTTTCATTTTTTTGTTGAGGTTTTCGTTGATTGCATATTGGTCGTTATTTTCGTCTATCAACCGATTCATTGTAGTATTTATAATTCGAAGGTCTTCAGCATCTGGATTCCCTGCTATGAATTTCCATGCAGTGCCTAACAGATCCCATCTCTTGGCCCTAGCTAATGGTTTGATTTTGTATAGATTATTGTATGCTGTTCTAACTTTATGCAACATTTTACCTGTTATTGGGTTTACGATTTTTGAGTTTTCAACGTATGCTACATTTGCAATTGAATTGTTTGCTGTTTCTATCTCGGTCATATTAATAGGATGTATTACTTTAGTATACCCTGTCTGTATTTTGCAGGTTCCTACTTTTAACATTATTAGAGGATCATTGTTGAGATTTTTTATCCCTAAACTCTGACTCTGAGTAGGTCCTACAAACTTGAGGAGTAATAGTAATATTATGAACTGCGTGCTTAGCATCTTTCCTGAAATGGTAGAGGAAGAAAAAAGTAAAAGAATTTTAATTCGGTTCTTTTCTTATTTTGTTTTCATTTGATTAATCATTTTTGAAATCTAAGTTCCTTTTTCGAAAGTTCCTGTTCCTTTCTTCCGCTGATCCGTGAGGCTTCTTTGATACCTTCTTGCTTTCCTCGAACGAAAAATACAGTATTAGTATCTTATTCTTTAAATTTTATTAACCGTTTAAGTTTGTTTTTATTTCTCTTTACGTTTCTATTGATCGTTACGGTGCGATCGTTTGATTTTAGGCATTTGGATTCCTTGTATCTTGGATCTATTTTTTTCCTTGTGCCTTTTTTATACAGACATTCTCGTCTGTTTTTACTTCTGGGGGTTGCTCTTTACCCTTGTGGTGATTCACCATGTTTGTTTGAGCTTTAGTAAGGTTCTGTTGAACCTTTATGAAAATATTCTGTGCAGCTTGTACTACATAATTTGGGTCTAGAACATTCATTTGATTGAAAACAATCTCTTTTGGCTTGTAGGAAGTTGCAGAATGAATGGTGTCATTGTATAAGGCTACAACTATTGCCATTACTTCTGTAGATTCTAGGTCGGAGAATGTATGCTTGTTAGTGTTGTACATCTCGATGATTGTACAATGAGTTTTTTCAATTTGACCATTGGATTCTGATGATGAAGCAAATTCTGGTTTTATGTTAAGATCCGATAGAAAACTGTTCAACTGTAGACTTGTAAATGAAGCTTCATGATCACAAACAATAGTCTTGGGAGTGCAAAAGCTTAGAAAATATTGAGTGAGAGCTTTTTGAATATCGATAATATTTCTGGTTTTTATCTCTACAAGGTGTAAGTGTTTGGAGAAGGCACAAATTAGTGACAAGTAATTGTGTTTGTCCATTCCAAAAATATCCATGTGCACTCTATCGAACGGTGCTTTTTGGATAGGTCTAGGAGAGATTTTTATATTATATGGTTTTCTTTCGTATTTATGCCCTGCACAAATAGCACATGCATTTGTATATTTACGAATTTTCTTCACCATTCTAGGGAAAAACTACGATCTTTTTATTTGCCTTTCGACTTCTTGTATACCACGGTGGGCACGCTCATGTTCATTTTTAATGATTTGGTCTTGTCTTTCTTCCGCGGTTATATCTTCAACTATGTTTTGTGCTATCACAAAATGTATTTTATAATCAACAAAATTTTCTTTGTAGACATCTTGTATTAATTGAAACATTTTTTCTGGAGCGTGGATAGCAGTTTGGTTTCCATTGTGATTACGCTTTAAAGCATCACTCATGCTTTGCTTATTAAATGATTGTTGGCAAATAATTGTTCTTTTATAGTTATGGAATATCTTTTCAGAGCTTGTTGAACAAGTATTCGATTCACGGAATATTATTTGATTCCTAAAGTTATTTATGGGTCTTTCGGTAAAGTGTACGCAATACTCTTTGGATGTGTTTCCAGAGTGTATTGTTTCTGGTACAGTTTCATTAGGATTATTGACCTGTGAATCTTCCGATGATGGTGGTCTAATTGTTTCGTTCACGTTAACATCAGCTTTTCTACTTAAAGCATCCTAAAGCTACCACGTTGGTCTTCGCAGTTTTGTAAATGACGTCATAGTCATAGTTTTCCAAATCTAATCTCCATCGAATAATCTTCTGATTTTTGTTGGAGTTTTTTATGAAGAACAGAGGCTTATGATCAGTAATAAGCGTGAATTTACTTCCATGAAGATAAGGTTTGAATTTTTCCACAGCCCAGATTATTTCAAGGGCTTCTTTTTCAGTTGTGGAATAATTGATTTCGTGTTTATTTAGTGTACGCGAAGCAAAAGCTATTGGGTGGTCTTTCGATTCATGTATTTGAGACAAAACAGCTCCCAATGCATAATTAGAGGCGTCTGTTGTTAAAACAAATGGTTTTGCAAAATCTAGTGGAGATAAATGGTCCGTTTTTATCAATTCCTGTATTAACGATTTACTGGGGGGTTTCCCTTCATTAATCGGTATCGGAGAGATAGTTTCGAAATTATTTTCTACCAACTCTAACTTTGGTATTATTGGTGCCTGTTTGTTTGTAGAAATAAGAGAGTCCTGGTTGTATTACAGTATCTTCGATAAGGTTTTGAAATGTCGGTACAAACCAGTCAACATTTTTGTCAGTTTCTACTGTTATTGTATGGTTGAAATACTTTTTGTTAGGGTAGTATTTCTTATTATACGTTTTGATTCCCTGAATTGTAATAGAGTCATCAAAGCAATCAATCTTTGTGTTAGTTTGAGACATAAATTCTGACATAATGATTCCGTCAAAATAATCATGAAAGTCTAAAATGCTGTATGTTTGTTGCTCTATGTTTGGTCCGAGTAGTTTACACGTTACTATCTCATCAGCCTTATGTACACCAAACATGTTTCTCACTGTACATTCTTGTTTAATGCGTGAATGTTTTAAAATTCCGTTTGCTATAATGTTTTTTTTTGCACCCGTGTCTATTAACATACGAATGTGTCGATTTTGTGACTCGTAAAAAATCAACAGATATGAAGGAAATCGCACTTCCCATTTTTCGTTTGATTTGGTTGTTTTTCGGTAACCCGAAAATTTTCATTGCGATTGTCGCTACTCATTGCGTGCATTTCGACATGGTTGATTTGTTTGTTGTTAAATGTTGGCCAGCTTCTAAGTGAAGGGGCAACTTCCATAGGCGTATCCCGAGCCATATTTTTTACATATTTAGGATTGCCAAAATTGTTCCTTTTGGAGCCTTCCGTGTGTGGAGTTGAACGAATACTGTTTTCGTTTTTAGCATGTGAGTTAAATGTGTTGCTGTGTGTTGGCTTAAATCGGTTTTGCTGCTGTGAATAGTCAGCTGATTTTGCCATGTGAAGTTACCGCCCTTTGGCTGACGGCCTCAGTTCCTAGAATTAGAGTTAATACCTACTGTCACCTTGTCAGAAATGGCTTCCTTATCGTGGCCAAACACGATTCTATCCTGTCGATGGCGGATAATTGTCAGCGGACGGCTCTTCCCAGGACGGACGACTCGAAGAAAACACGGACACGATGTTGTTCCTTTGAGTGTAGCAAACAGATCACACTTGGTTTATTACAACCAAGTAATATTTATAACTAAATTAATCTAGGTTAGTTTGTGCCGCCTTCTCCCCACAGCCTGACCATTCCCTCGCCTCTGCTGTCGCTGTGCCGTTCTCGCATTGATCGCTGCTTCGCTGCCAGGCGCCTTTTCCCCGGGCCGATTCACGATCGATCTCGTTCACTCCTGTTGGTTTGCGACACTTGTTTTCGCAACTCGCTTTCGATCGTGATCGCTTTTCGGTCATTAGCTTTGTCGGGTGCGCGTTCGATTGTTTTTCATCCTGAGCGGATGTTTACGACTTAAGTCCCAATCGTCCTCATTTTCGGTCATTGCTGATATCGAACGATCGTCCGGTGTTTTTCCATGCTGCGTTGTTCTCATTATCGATGTCGCCCCATGGCGTGATCGAATTCTTCGTTCTGTCCCCGCGCTCCATGGCGTGTCGTCATCCGGTCGACTAGTATCGGACCCTCGGCAATGAAACAGTCAGTTCTCGCGACGGCTGATTCCCCGATCGCTAGTGAGGTGTCGTGTTGCACGGTGAGTTGGTCAGCTTGGCGTAGAAGTAGGTCAGTTTCGGTGGCTCATTCACGGGGTGGCACATTCTGCTGACAGTGTTCAAATACGTTGGTGTTGGTGTTGTTGCTCGCCCGTACGGGGCGGTCGCGCATGAAGTGTCGTCTTGCACCGTAAGTGGGTCAGCCTGGTGAATGTAGGTCAGTTCTGGCTTATAGCTGACTCTGCGCTTTTCGTCGTTGAGTCGACTTTGAAGCGCCGTCCTATGCTGCGATGCGCTGTTCCCGTTGCGGCGATTCAGGCGTTGTCTTCTGGGGTTGTAGGCGAATTGCGGCGATTCAGGCGTATGATTATGGGGTGTAGGCGAAATGGGTGAATGATGGGCTGAGGGACGCCGGAGGGACGCTTCACATGCTTGCAGTTTTCCTCTGAACCGTTGAAGTTGTAGATTCCCTAGACTGAAATTTGCAAATAAATGCATACGCATCTTCTATGTCTTTCGGGCGCGCTGCCTGGACGTGGCCAAAATATGGTTCTTTAAGTCCGGCAATAAATGCGGCAAGTCCATCCTCATCAATAAATTTATTGATGCCTACCCAATGTTGGTTGTAGATTTCGGACTGTTTGGCAAGAGTTTTGATTTTTTGAACAATTTCTTTTGTTCGTTGGTAATATTTATGGACGCCGTGATGTTCGGTCATCCTGTTTTCCCACAATTGGCACTTATAGGTAGACAATTCTTGTCTGTCACCTAAAGCATTGATTAACACATTTTTTATTTCTCCAAAACTTTGTGGGTTTCCAGCGAGGCATAAAATGTCTTTCGCTTTTCCTTCAATTTTGTTGGCGATTTCCTGCACATAAAAGGAAAAAGCCTGCTCACTCACTAACGGTTCGAAAATTGATAAGGTATTTTCAACCATCGTTAGCCACGAGTTTAGTTGCTTACGGTTCCCATCGTATTTCGGTATACCCTTGATCGGGTCTGGAATGCGGAACGCATCAAGTTGCAACTTAGATGTTTCTGCTTGCGACGACAAAACTTGTGCGGCGGACTGTTCATGAGGCGTTCTCGGGTTTCCAATCTGAGCAGCAATGCTCGCGAGCCTGCTTGGTATTCATCGCGTTTAGCGCACGAGTGAGCGTATTAAGCTGCTCTGACACTTGTTGGATAAAATTCGTGTTTTCGTGAGCCATTTGTTCAGAAAAATCTACGCTGTACTCACTTGAGTCGTCTTCACTGGTAATTAGACGATTTGAGAATAGGGCTTCGGCAAGTTTCCTACTCATTAAAAATACACAGAGCACTAAGCTAAATACCCGTTGTTCAAAGCGTCTATCTGGTAGTGCGCTATGGTTTCACGGTTAATTATTTTGAGTGCCGCGGGCCCTATCTGGTAGTACTCCCGATGACAAGATAAAAAATACTCCTATCTAGTAGTAAGTATTTTTTCTGCTTAAGAAACGCAAGAAGTGTTTCTTAAGGACGTAAGCACTTTAAATCTACTGAACTTAGAGAGAAATTAAAAAAATACTTACGATTTTCCTTTTGCTGTCGTGTCGCGGGTTCGTGAATTGACAGTGCTGGTACTCCAGGTGGGGGAATACGTGGGGGATCCTCAATTCCTCGGCGTAGTTTGTAATAATCTCCTTCGTTGCTCTGGATGCCGTAGCGGGATCACTTCACTGAGAGTTTATTGTTCTTTCAGTTTTCCACTTTTTAACGCAAACACCTCACTCAATTCACTCCGGACGGCTGCGCCAATTATGTGGATTCAAACATCCAACTTTATTTAACTATCTTAACCTACTGTTCTGTTCTTTACTGATTGAGTTCTGGGACATGACTGCCCTGCTGACCGACCCACTCGGTTAACTGTCCTAACCTGCTCCTATTCCGTTCACGCTCGCTAGCTCCTATTACACGTGGCGTTCTTTCCCACGCTCACGCTGGAATCTGCTGATGTCGCATCTTCGCCATGCGATGCCGTGTTTGGAGTCTGGCTGGGTCACTGTCATAACTATATATATAGTTACGAGTCTTGTCAGTTTTGAATCTAAACACGTAATAATTTATTCTCTTAATATTGACGCCTTTTATACCTAATTCCTACCTTATACTTATACATTAGTCCACATGCGCTACTACATCTACTACTACAGCGCTCTGTAGTATGCTGTGTTCTCCTCTGCCTTACGATCACTCACAATGTACCACTCGTGTTGGTATCAGTCGCGTTCGATACCTCGTCGAGAGCAGTCGTGTTATAAGAGTAGTCCCGACAAAACATCCTACAGCAAGAGATCACAAACACCACAGACCCATGATGGGTCGCACCAATACTTCGGCTTCTAATAGGAAACGCATTGCCAGTAATGCGAGATCCGAAAAAGTTGTTCCCGATAAAAAGCAGCTCCAAACACCCGATCATCATCACACCGACGGAGTCGTAGAAATTTCAAATCCGTATGATATACTGTGCATGGACGCCCAACCAACAAACCCAGATAAAGAGAACAAAAGAATTCATACCCAGAGATCCGAACTCTCTGATAAGCCACCACCACCAATTACCGTAGCCAGCTTCAACGTCGCAGACACGCACCGCAAAATTATTGCTGCCGGAGTAGTAAATTACACTACTACAACAACCCGTAGAGAATTGTGATTCGCTTGACGCGAACCGAAGACTACAAGCAAGTGTTAAAACACTTTAAAAACATCCATGTCGAATTCCACACTTACCAACTGGAAGAAGACAAAACTACTAAAATAGTTTTAACGGGGCTTTTCGATATGCCCGTAGAAGACGTTATGGAAACACTGAAAGACGAAGATCTAGCGCCCATGGCTGTGAAAAAACTTAGCGTGAAATCTCCAAAATACGAATAGCAGGCAGTATACCTGATCCATTTCAAGAAAGGAACAGTAAACTTAAATCTTCTCCGTACCATCAAGGCGGTTAATCACCAAAGAGTTCAGTGGCGCTACTATACAACTCACAACCAGCCCATGCAATGTAGAAATTGCCAAAGCTATGGACACGGGGCAGCAAATTGTAACCACGCGGCCGTTTGTATCAAATGCGCCGGCAAACACTCTTCTTCATCATGCCCAGTAGCAGCATCCAGCAAAGAGGGCATCATCGCCGCTCACAAATTAAAATGTGCGAATTGCGGTGGCAACCACACAGCCAATTTTAGCGGCTGCCCAAAAATGGCACCAACACCAGCAAAACAACCAGCTAGGGATCCAAAGCTAGTTACAAACAGGCAAGTGAATTTTTCAATCGGTGACTTCCCCCTGCTCCATTCCCGGCAACCGCTGCTTGCCCAGTCCAACTTCGTTCCAACTGACTGCGATAACCAGCAGGAAACTACCTCCCTTTTTAACACCGCTGAACTCAGCGAAATTATCAGTGAAACATTCATACAGCTAAAAAGGTGTTCCTCGAAACAAGACCAAATAAAGGTCGTTTTCAATATTGTTAGCAAATACTGTTTCCCATAAATGGATTCATGCAATCTCCCAAAAATTTCATACTGGAATGCCAACGGTATTTCTAACAAGAGAACAGAATTATCTTATTTCCTAAAAAAACACAGGATTGAGTGCATGGCAATAACAGAATCATTCTTAAAACCTGAACAAACTTTCACCATCCCAAATTACAATATCCATAGACTAGACAGAACAACCCACTCCAAAGGTGGAGTACTAATCATCATTAAAAACAATATTAAATACCAATTATTAAGAGCAATAGATCTACAAATTATAGAAGCAATTGCAGTTAAAATTTACACAGAAAACAACCACTTCACAATAATATCCGCATACCACCCAGGAGGTAATACCGATATCGAGCTTTTCAAAAAAGATAACGAGAAATTAAGTTCAAGAACCGATAATTTCTTTATTTGTGGAGACTTGAACGCTAAGCACAGATCATGGAACTGCGTCTCTTCCAATAGAGCTGGTAGATTTCTTTCAGATATATTACCCCAACACCCCTACATATATCCCAACTAACCCATCCTTCAACCCTTCAACCCTAGACCTCATTTTAACAAACAACAGACTAGACATTACCGAATTACAAACCAATACCGACTTCACATCTGATCACCTACCGATCACATTTAAAATAAATAGAACAAAAGCTCACTATAGAAACCACAAGGCAATTTACGACTACAGAAAGGCTAAAAGGGCTAACTTTCGGAATTATATAAGGAACTCAATAGACCTAAACAACATTAACATATCAAACATAGAGAATCCGCAAGAAATAAACAAAATGATTGAAAAACTTAACAATATAATAACATCGGCACACAAAAATTCCATCCCTTCAACAATACCAGACAATTACTACATAGTATTATCACAGTCAACTCTCCAACTTATTAAAATCCGTAATGAGTACAGGAAGAAATGGCAAAGATACAGACAAAACAACCATTTTAAAGATACTTACTTCCTACTCAAATCAAGAATAGAATCTGCTATCTCTGATGAGAGGAATGTAGCATGGACTAGAAATCTCCAACAAATGAATTCAAGGCCGAACACCAATAAGCTATGGAAGTTCGTTGACATAATGAAGAAAAATCGCAAAACTATCCCGGTATTAAAAGTTTATAATAAACTTCTAATAACAAATGCAGAAAAATGCAACGCCATTAAAGATCAATTTGATAAAGCTCACAAAATCACTAATTACCACACTAGTCCAATAGAGAGAAGAATATTCAACTCAGTACAGACGCTACCCGAAACTAATATCCCTTTCCCACTTATCCGTCCCCAAGAGGTTATCAAAATCATTAAACTGTTAAAAACAAAGAAATCTGCCGGTCCCGATGATATTAATAACACAACTGTCAAAAATATACCTACTAAAGCTATTGTATACCTCACACACATCTACAATGGATGTCTTAAGTTTGGATTCTTCCCAGATATCTGGACAAAAGCAAAAATAATAGCCATTCCAAAAACTGTAAAAGATCACTCAAATCCTGCTAATTACAGACCTATAAGCCTTCGCAGCGTATTCGGAAAAATATTAGAAAAAATTATTGTCAACAGAATCAACACACATACCAATATTAATAATATCCTCCCTGAATCCCAATTTGGCTTCCGTCCCAATTTATCCACAACACACCAACTGCACCGATTGAAAAATCAGATAGAAGTTAACAGGCGAGTAAAAAAGTCAACAGGATTACTACTGCTAGATACTGAAAAAGCGTTTGACTCAGTCTGGCATGATGGATTACTTTATAAACTATCTAGATTAGGTCTCCCGTTATACATTATTAAAATTATTAGATCTTTCATTACAAACAGAATCAATAGAGTACACTTAGGAAAAACACAATCAGAACCTTATACCCCAGTGGCCGGAGTCCCACAGGGCAGCGTGATTTCACCACTTCTCTTTAATATATACACAGCAGATATACCAGATATAAAAGACTGCACCATGTACATGTATGCAGATGATATAGCAATTTCGAGTTCTGCAAAAAGTCCGCGAACTGTCATTAAAAACCTAAACTTGGCTATAAAAACCTATTCTAAATTCTGCACAAAATGGAAACTGAAAACAAACATCGCAAAAACTGAATCAATATACTTCACAAAAAACAGAAGTCAAAGGAAATTACCTCAAACAACTCTCAAAATAGACACACTTCCAATAGAATGGAAAGGAGAAGTAAAATACCTTGGCCTTCATATCGACAAACAACTTACGTTCAAAACACACATCAACAACACCATTTTGAAGACCGACAAACTAGTAAAAATTCTATACCCCTTCCTAAACAGAAGGTCCAAGTTAAACACTAAAAACAAATTACTCCTTTTTAAAACGTGCCTTAGACCTGTAATGACATACGCATCACCAGTATGGAGCAGATGTGCTCGAGTCCACATCAAAAAACTACAAGTCAAGCAGAATAAAATTCTCAAAATGATTGCTAATCTTCCTCCTTGGTTCAATACCAAAAAACTTCATGAAAGGACAATGGTACCCACGATAAAAGAATTCATGGAAAAAGTTAACACAAGTTATAACACCAGGTGTCAAACCAGTGAAAATCGCCTATTAAACCAACTATACATAAATAGTTAATTAGCATGTAATTAGATAAGATAGGTAAAGATAGGATAGAATTAAGAATAGAATATGTATCAACTTTATTATGAGTAATTTTTTTTTTGCTCTGTGGGTTTTTTTTACCATTTTTCCCACAATTTATAACATTGATTTCCCCAAAGACGAACTTTCACAAACGGCAACGCCAAGAACACGTTATACATAATGAGGAGTACAACATTGTGAACCCATTACAACACACTTAAACTCTATGTACAATTACAAAAGGTTCCAATCAATAAACATACTGAACTGAACTGAACTCGTGTTGGTATGTAGGAGTGCTCTCCATGTAACTCCTCCGGGGCGAGAAAGAGTGGCGTCCTCGACACTAACTTTTAAGGGGCTTAATTTTTCCTTTGTTTCTTTTAACGCCCTTTTCAGTTTCAAACGTCCGTTCGCCTTTATTTTGCACTTTAGCTATCTTTGCTCTAGCATCTAGTTTTTTCCTGATATTGGGTTTATACAAAACTTGCTTTTCAGCTAATTCAGGTGGTGATTCTCTTTTCGTATTCCTTCTTTCTAAGTTCTCCTTGGATTTTTGTAAGTTTGATAGCGTATTGTCAAAAATTTTGCGCACAATTTCCATTCTGTCTTCGACACATCACATTGATTGAAAATTATTTCGTTCGGAGTATGTTTGTGAGACGAATGCACCGAATTATTGAAAAGGCTTGTGGCTATTTGTACTAACGGTAATGTTACCAAGTTCTTAAATTTGTACTTATTTGTGTTAATTATTTCAATAATAGTCAATTGCTTTCGGACGAAGAAGCGTAGTTTAATGAGCATTCCAGGTTCGATAAGAATGTTCTTAACTGAATGGAACGGAAAGTGGTCTCGTGATCTGTAACTATTTCCTGGGGAATTCCAAAAGAAGCGAAGTACTGTGACAGTGCGGTTCTTACATCTACCAAGTTTTTTGTTTGTATGGGAATTAACAACGCATGCTTTGAAAAGGAGTCTACAAGTGATAGGAAATTTTGCTTGTCAATGGAAAAAATACCCATGTGAACTCATTGCAATGGCTTTTTTGTAATTGGCCTTGGTGAAAGTTTTATGTTGTACGGTCTCCGCTCATATTTATGCTGGTTACAGGTACCACAAACGTTAATGTAGTTTTTCACCTTATTTTGTATTTTTGGGAAAAAATTTGATTTTTTTATTTGTTCTACTACTTCGTTTATCCCTCGATGAGCTCTCTCATGTTCTTTTGTTATTATTAAGTCTTGCTTACTTTCTAGAGTGACGTCTAAAACTCTGTTCTGTGTCAGCACAAAGTGGCCTTTAGATAGATGGTTTTTGCAGATCTGTGAAATTCTATTTAACAAATTTTCTGGGACGTAGATTGCGGTTTGTTTCTTATTGTGGATTTTTTGTATCACGTTGATGATCTCATTGTCAGTAAAAGTACCTTTACATACGTATCTTTTAATACCGGGAAATGGTGTTTCAATGCTTTCGGTTTGCGTGTCTCACCTTTCGAAAACTAATTGATTCTTATAGCAGTTAATTGGGCGATCTACAATATGCAAGAAATCGTCATCTGATGAACTCGCTGAATGTCTAGTTTCACAAGACGAACTTTGGTTTATTTCAGTTACTTCTCGATCCTGTTGTTTCCTACTCAAAGCGTCTGCAACTACATTGCTTTTACCTTCCCTGTAAAACACATCATACTCAAAACTTTCAAGACACAACCGCCATCGCAGGATTTTCGAAATTTTAGATGATGTTTTTATGAATATGAGTGGCTTGTGGTCTGTAACGAGAACAAATTTTTTTCCATACAGGTAAGGTTCATATTTTTTTACTGCCCAGATAATAGCCAATGCCTCTTTTTCTGTAGTTGAATAATTTATCTCTGTTTTATTAAGAGTCCTGCTACCGAACGCAATCGGTCGTTCCATGTCATTCTGAATTTGCGATAGCACGGCGCCTAATGCAAAGTTACTTGCATCTGTGGTTAAAATAAACGGTACGGAAAATCTGGGTACGCTAGAATTTGTTCGGAAGTAATAATTTCTTTTAATTTTTTGAAGGAGTTTTTAAAATCCAGGTCCTCAATGTCAACATTTTTAATCGAGTCTTTTAAATATTTAACCATAGGTTTAGCTACTTGCGAATAATTTTTGATGAATCTCCTATAGTAACCCGTTAACCCCAAAAATTCCTTGATTCCTTTTTTTGTATTTGGAAGCTGCCAATCCAGAATTTTACTTATTTTGCTTGGATCTGGTTTGATGCCCTCTGGAGTCACAATATGACCCAAGAATTCGGTTTCTCTTTTCAAAAATTTACATTTTGATAACTGTATTTTAAGATTGAATTCTGATAGACGATGAAGGATTTTCCCTAGATTCTCTTAATAGATGTTTATAAATTATATCCTCTAACTATGATGTCGTCCATATACACGAAGCAAATTTTTCCTATGTAATTAGAGAGGATGTTGTTCATCGCTCTTTGGAAAGTCGCCGGGGCATTTTTCAACCCAAATGGCATCCTGCTAAATTCGAAATGACCCTGTGTTGTTGAAAACGCGGTTTTTTCCTTGTACTTAGGATCCATTTCAATTTGGTGAAAACCGGATTTCAAGTCAATTGACTAAAGTACACCGATTTTCCTAATGAATCGAGGATATCCTCTATTTGAGGGATTGGAAACTTATCACTTATGGTTTTTTTTGTTAAGTTTTCTGTAGTCTGTAACGACTCGAACTTGCCTTTTCCCGGAAGCGTCGTTCTTTTTTGGCACAACCCAGACCGGTGCAGAATACGGACTGGTTGATGGCCTTATTATCCCTTGTTCTAGCATTTCTCTTATTTGGTTTTCCACGTCATTTTTGAAATGTTTGGGATATCTGTAAGATCTACTGTAAACCGGTTCTTCATCTTTCGTGATTATTTTATGTTTAACTGCCATTGTTGCTGTTAATTTATCACCTTCACGTAGAAGTAGAAGTACCGGTCAGTTAAGGTTAATAATGTCCATCAATAAATCTTTTTCTACACATGTAAGATGTTCAGTGTTTAAAGCAGACAAAATTTCCGACTTTTCCAAAACAAACTCATCCATCTGCAATGGTGACATCGTTTCAAAGTTGTTAACAATTAATCCATACGCTGGTAGATTTGTTGGTTTTGACCGATGCGGACTTAATATGTTTATAGTTGATTTGTAATCATGTGATCTATAAAGTCCTGGTTCCACCAAAATATCATCGCTAAACTTCTGAAACTCCGGCACGAACCAATCACCGTTCACAATTGTATTGATTGTTATCGTATGGTGAAACATTCCTACACCTGGATAATACTTGAAAAAGCAAAAAGCCACTCCGCTTATGATGATAATTTGTTTTTGATAATCTATCAGTGCGTTCGTCTCAGCCAAATACTCCAATCCAATGATGCCATCAAAAAAGGTATGAAATTTCATTTCGTAACACGTTTGTGACGGTACTCTGTCGTCCAGCAAATTTACTTTGCCTTTATTTGTTAAGGTAAATGCGCCCGAGATATTCTTTACTGTGCAATTAGTGTTTGTGCGTTTGTCTAATATACCAGGTTTGATTATATTTTTGTTAGCACCTGTATCTACCAACATTTTTGTGCCATCTTTACCTAACACGTATGGCAAAAAATCTAAATCGGGGTGTGTGTGAAGTGCCTGGTAAAAATTTACTTCGACATTCTAGTTTGACCCGTAGGTTGTGTGCGCCTGTTGTTCATTACCCTCTTTAACTTCACTATTGTTGATGTTCATTTGTCTTTTGCCTGAGATTTTGCTTCGGGATGATCCGAGCTCCATCGGTTCTACTCCTGTTTCCTTGGTGTAAGTGCGAAACGGTGCGGAATACGATCTATGTGGTTCTTTTCCTGCTTCCCTAGCGTAGGTACGAAACGGTGCGGAACACCCATGCGGCTCGATACTTGTTCTATTGTTGTACTTTCCCAGTTTATATCTATTTGGGATGTTTTCGCTATTTGCAATAGTACATTTGGCAAGAAATTGGTAAACCTCATCTATTGTTTTGCCGTTGGACGCTTGGGCGTAACTTATGTACTCTTTTTTTAAACCATGTAAAAAGGCTGCTAGACTGCAACTTTCTATAAATTTCCCAGTTGCTTCCCAATTTTTTTTATATACGCTGTCTTGCCTAGCTACACACTTTAATGTGGTCACTGTATTTTTAATTTCTCTGTAGTATGAATCTAAATTGCCCTCCATTCTGTTGTTCCAGACGCGAGTGTTCAACGATACGATATCGTTGGTTTCCGAAAGTTCTTTAAGAAGTATTCGTTTTACTTCGTCAAAACCGATCGCACTCCCGTCTTCCAAACTAGTACTCACACAGAGTAAATCTTTCGGCCTGCCTTGAATTTTATCTATAACGGCACTAGTGTACATTTCCAATACGTCTGGGGCCAAGCGGTTCTCGAAAAATCTCAATCTTTTTTCTGCTGTACATAACCAATTATTTATCTGGGTTGTGTTCCCGTTATACACTGGCAAACTTTTGATAAGATCGGGAATTCTAAATGGATCGCTTTGCACTGCGATCGTTTCACTTTCACTTGACATTTTACTTTTTATCTCGGTCATTTGTTCGTACAAACTCTGTAAGCCTTGCGCGAGGCAACTCATGTTGGCTGCTATTTCGTCCATCGATGAAGGCGTATTTCCTTCCTGCATGCCTGCTGTCGTTCGGGAGCGATTACTGCGATGCGGGGGGATCCTCAAATCAAACGGCGGTTTCACCGATGTCGTGTTATTAAACTCCCCGAACGGTGTCTCCTTAAGTCGCTGATGCAAAAATGCGGGAACCACTTATTGTAACTTTTTTTATTCGGTTACTTCCACTGTTACGCACGTTCGCGGCTGCGCCAGTTACGAGTCTTGTCAGTTTTGAATCTAAACACGTAATAATTTATTCTCTTAATATCTACGCCTTTTATACCTAATTCCTACCTTATACTTATACATTAGTCCACATGCGCTACTACATCTACTACTACAGCGCTCTGTAGTATGCTGTGTTCTCCTCTGCCTTACGATCACTCACTTTGTACCACTCGTGTTGGTATGTAGGAGTGCTCTCCATGTAACTATATATATCTATTATATATATAAAAATGGTTGTATGTTTGTTAGTGACGCTTAAACTCAAAAACAGCTGGATCAATTTTGATGATGTCTTGAGATGATTTGTATCTTTTTGCCCAACGAAGGTTTAGGAAAAAACAAAAATAGAAAATTCCGAAGGAAATGCTGCAAAATTGAAATTTCGGGTTTTCAATACAAGCAAAAACTTTTCCGAAAACGTAGGAGGCTATGTGAGTAATCGTGATCTTCTCTCGCAACCACGTATAAGCAATTTCTCTAAAGGTGCAAACAAGAGTTCAGCAGGTAAATTATTGAAAACTGTTCAGTGAAAACTTTAAATGTGCCTCATACAAAGTGAATGATTATAGCTCAAAAGTTGTTACAATGCCACGAAGAGGTCGCGCTGATATCGGTCGGCGTTCCCAAAGAACGACGCAACGACGTAATTATACAGCACGTTTTACGCAGGAAGAAGGTACTATTTCAAGGGCTTCTGCTCGAGGCGGAATGATGGAACATAGTGCGCGACAGTCACAAGAGGCTCAAGAAGCTTACAATGTGCAATAACGATTAAGAAGACGTCAAAATCGTACTCGGGAATCTCATGAAACAAGGGCACAACGCCTGGCTGCTCTACGACAACGCCAGCAACAACAACGATTGCCTCCTTCTAATCTTGAACGTGCAGCTTTTCAATATGATCCAGATATTGAATAAGATGTGCATGCATCAGTTTCATTCGGTCAAATGTCTATCGTTTGTCCGCATTGCAATGCACTGAAATTTCCAAAAGAACCAGCCGGATTGTGTTGTGCAGGTGGAAAAGTGAAATTACCAGATTTACTTCCTCCACCAGAGCCATTGCGGTCGTTGCTTTACGGTGAATAATCCAATTCGGATCATTTTTTACAACATTCCAAAATGTATAACGATTGTTTTCAAATGACGTCGTTTGGTGGGGAGATTGTGAATGAAAACAATTACAATTCCACAACCAAGGTAATTTAACCAACACCAGCTTTGTACCATATAAATACACACAATACCGCAAACAACACACAACACAACACTTATCTCGCTTACAAAATACAAACATAACGATGGCGGCACATAACAGATTTGTCTCCAACTTTACAGATTCATGGCCAAGTTTATCATCTTGCTGGATCGCTGTTGCCGCATCCAGATCAGGAACACAAATATCTTCAAATATAATTTCCTTGGAGATTCAAACGAAGAAGTAAATCGACGTTGTGCAATTTTCAAAGCGACGAAGAGGGAAATTGTGCTGCAATTGCAACAAATGTCACACGAGCACAACGAACTCATTCGATTATTCAAAACATCGTTGGAAAGTATGCCTTCTGATGATCACAGAATTGTCATAACAGCCAACAAACGACCAGTAGGCACCCATGCACGGCAATATAATGTACCAACAGCCGATGAAATATCAATTGTTGTTGTTGGCGATAATTTAAAATCCCGTGATATTGTCATCAAACGTCGGGCGGGAAATGTATTAGAGCGAATCAGTGAAACTCATCGATCGTATGACGCACTGCAATATCCGCTGATGTTCTGTCGTGGTGAAGATGGATATCACTTGAGATATAACATGATCAATCCGGCCAATGGTTAGTAAAAACAAAAATAAAACACTCTCGATTGTAACATCTTTTTGTCATCTTTTAGGGGTCGAGATAGATAAAAAGGTCAGTGCAATGAACTTTTATGCGCATCGAATGATGATTCGCCAAGGCATCGACAACCATCTTTTGAGATATCGCCGATTATTTCAACAGTTTGCTGTTAATGTGTACGTAGCGATCGAGACAGAACGGCTCAATTTTATTCGTTTCAACCAGGCCAAGCTCCGATCTGAAGAGTATATTCACTTGCGAGATGCGGTCAACAGCGATGCAGATGTGACTAATCTTGGGCGACTCACGATTTTGCCATTAACATACATTGGCAGCCCCAGGCACATGCACGAGTACTCGCAGGATGCGATGGCATACGTGCGGAATTATGGACGGCCGGATTTGTTTGTCACATTCACTTGCAATCCAAAATGGCCACAGATAACGGAATTATTGCATCCCGGTCAATCAGCAAGTGATCGTCATGATATCACCGCACGAGTGTTCAAGCAACAGTTAAGATGTTTAATGGATTTTATCGTGAAGCAACGTATATATGGTGAGGTTAGATGCTGGATGTACTCTATTGAATGACAAAAAAGAGGTTTGCCGCACGCACATATGCTTCTTTGGATGGTGGATAAGATTACACCAGATCAAGTTGATAATATAATTTGTGCAGAAATTCCTGATCCAGAGGTAGATCCAGAATTATACGAAGTAGTGAGGACCAATATGGTACATGGACCTTGCGGACAATATAATCCCACTTCGGTGTGTATGTCTAACGATAAATGCACGAAACGGTATCCCCGTTCTTTCCTTACGGAAACGCAAACAGGAAATGATGGTTATCCACTCTATCGGCGTCGTCCACCACATGCCAATGGTAGAACATTCATCACTCAAATTACAGGAGCAAATATCGAAGTTGACAACACATGGATCGTACCATATTCGCCGATATTGTCGAAGACTTTCAAAACACATATCAATGTTGAGTATTGCAGTTCGGTGAAATCAATCAAATACGTTTGCAAGTACGTCACCAAAGAAAGTGACATGGCGGTTATAGGCCTTGAACGAGATGAGATCAGCAAGTATCAAATGGGACGATACGTAAATTGCAATGAAGCACTCTGGAGAATATTTTCTTTTGCAATTCATGAACGTTATCCTGTTGTTGTGCACCTCGCAGTTCATTTGGAGAATGGCCAAAGAGTGTATTTCAACCCAGAGAATGCAGTACAGCGAGCGGAAACTCCACCAGCAACAACCTTGACGAGTTTTTTTCAACTTGCGACAGCGATCCGTTTGCGAGAACATTGGTTTATTCGGAAATGCCTCGATATTACACATGGAACGCACTGTCGAAGAAATGGTTACGCAGAAAGCGAGGCCAACCAGTAGACGGACAGCCAGGTGTGTTCTCAACGAATGCATTAGGACGAATATACACAATCTATCCCAAAAACGACGATTGCTTCTATCTTCGGTTGCTATTGGTTAATGTACGCGGTCCAACATCGTTTGAGTCATTACGGACTGTGAATAATATCGTGTGTCCAACTTTTCGAGAAGCATGCCAGCAGTTAGAATTGTTGGAACATGATAATCAGTGGAATCAAACGATGGACGATGCGATAGCTGCCTCGCATGCCACTGAAGTTCGTACGCTTTTCGCAATGATCATTTTGACATGTCAGCCTTCTAATCCGCGCCAATTATGGGATACGTATAAAAATAACATCGCCGAAGACATTTTACATCGCATTCGACTAGCAACAGGAAATTTAGAATTGCAAATGAACGATGAAATCTACAATGAAGCATTGGTGTTGATTGAAGATTTGTGTTTGCGTATGAGTGGCAAATTATTGAAAGAAATTCATATGCCGGAGCCAAATCGCCAAATCAGAGATGTACTGAACCGTGAATTGGAACGTGAACGTGCATACGACATACAGGCGTTAGAACAACAAGTACAAAGAAATGTCCCACTACTGAACAAGCAACAAATGAGTGCGTATGAGCGATTGATGAAGGCTGTCGATGATGGAAACGGTGGACTATATTTTCTTGATGCGCCCGGAGGAACTGGAAAAACGTTCCTAATATCATTGATTTTGGCAGCATTACGATCTCAAAATGGTATTGCGTTGGCTCTCGCATCGACGGGAATTGCTGCAACGCTACTCGAAGGTGGAAGAACGGCACATTCGGCACTTAAGCTGCCGTTAAACATGCAGGTCAATGAAACACCTGTTTGCAACATTTCAAAGCAATCAGCGATGGCGCAAGTATTGAAAAATTGTAAGCTAATTGTATTGGATGAGTGCACAATGGCTCACAAACGGTCTTTAGAAGCACTTGACAGAACAGTGAAAGATCTGCGGAACAATAACGGTCTCTTTGGTGGCGCAATGATACTGTTAGCAGGCGATTTCAGACAAACACTTCCTGTTATTCCAAAATCAACACCGGCGGATGCATTGAACGCATGTCTCAAGTCATCGTATCTGTGGCGTTACGTGAAAACCATACGATTGACAATGAATATGCGAGTGTACCTGCAACAGGATACAAGCGCATCAGTTTTCAACAAAGAACTGCTACGAATTGGAAATGGACATATTTCGGTAGATGCATCCAGTGTTTTCATATCAATTCCACCTTCCATTTGTCAATTCACATCAACGAAAGATGACCTCATAAGAAATGTTTATCCGAATATTGGCCAAAATTATGTGAATGACGATTGGTTGAGTGCACGTGCCATTTTAGCTGCGAAAAATAATGATGTTAATTACTTAAACTGGACAATTCAAAACCAAATACCGGGAGATTTGCGTTCATACAAATCAATCGATCGTGTTGAAAATGAAGACGACGCCGTGAATTATCCAGTGGAATTTCTAAACTCTTTGGATTTACCTGGTATGCCACCGCATCATTTGAGACTCAAAGTTGGATCTGTTATCATTATGCTTCGAAATCTTCATGGCCCGAAATTGTGTAATGGGACACGTCTGATTATAACGCAACTTTCAAACAATGTGATAGTGGCAAGAATTCTGAAAAGGACCTATAAGGGGGCAGAATGTTTAATTCCGAGAATTCCCTTGGGTTCAAACGATATGCCATTTCATTTTAAGCGAATACAATTTCCAGTGAAACTTGCATTTGCGATGACAATCAACAAGTCACAAGGACAGTCGCTGGAAGTGTGTGGCATAAATCTTGAAATGCCATGTTTTTCACATGGCCAGCTATATGTGGCGTGCTCACGCGTTTGAAAACCGACTTCTCTTTACATTAACGCACCTGAAAAGAAAACAAAAAATGTAGTTTATCAAGCTGCATTGCATTAAAAACAGTAATATTATCACCATTTATGACTAGCTGGCCCGACGAACTCCCGCTCCGTCCAATATTTATGATTGCATGCAATAGGTTTTTGAAGTTTATAATTTGAATGGAAAGGATTTCATAGCTGCTTTCAATGCAATGCAGCTTGATAAACTACATTTTTCGTTTTCTGTTTTGGTGCGTAAATGTACCGAGAAGCCGGTTTTCCAATGCCACATATAGCTGGCCATGTGAAAAACACGGCATTTCAAGATTAATGCTACACAGTTCCAGCGATTGTCATTGTGACATGTTGATTTTCATCTCAAATGCAAGATTCACTAGGAATTGAATACGGTTAAATAGAAATGGCATATTATTAGAACCTAAGGGAATTCTCGGATTTAAACATGCTGCCCCATTATAAGTCCCTTTCAAAATACTTGCCTCAATCGTAATGTGCGAAAGTTGTATATGTTCAGTCGTATTCGATTACACAGTTTCGGCGCATGAAGATTTAGAAGCATAATGATAACAGATCCTTCTTTATGTCGCAAATGATGCGCCGGCATACCAGGCAAAACCAAGTAATTTAGAAATTCCACTGGATAATTCACGGCGTCGTCTTCATTTTCAACAATAAATTGCACAACACACTAACTAATTTTCGGAGCTAAAATTGCACGTGCACTCAGCCAATCGTCATCTATATATATAAAAATGGATGTATGTTTGTTTGTAACGCTAAAACTCAAAAACGGCTGGACCAATCTTGATGATTTCTTCGCAGGATTTGTTCGTTTTTGCCCAAGGAAGGTTTAGGAAAAAAGAAAATTGGAAAATTCCGAAGGAAAAGCTGGAAAATCAGAAAATTCATAATTTCGACTTTTCCAAAACATAGGAGGCTATGAGAGCAATCGTGCTCATCTTTCGAAGCCTACTATGAGTGATTGCTTTAGAGTGTGCAGCTGGGGAATCATTAAAAACTTTTCAGTGATAAATTTATAGGTGCAAATTCTAAACTCATTGGATTTTCCTGGTATGCCACGGCATCATTTGCGACATAAAAATGGAAGTGTTATTATTATGCTTCGAAACCTTCATACTCCAAAATTATGTAATAGAACATGACTGTTTGTGACGCATCTTTCGAATAATGAGATAGAGACTTATAAAGGGCAGCATGTTTAACACCGAGAATTCCTTTAAGTTCCAACAATATGCCATTTCAATTTAAGCGAATTCAATTTTCAACAGTCGATGGAAGTGTGTAGCACAAATCTTAAATGCCAGGTTTTTCACATGACAATGCTATAAGCGGCATATTAACGCTTCTGTAAACCGGCTTCTCTGTACATTTGAAAGCAGTTATATGATCAGCAGCAATGCTTTCCAATATAAAATATAAATAACATAAATTCAAACTTATTTTCATTTAAATTAGAAACCTTCAAGAAAAACCTTATTGCAAAAATCAAAGATATTGGACGGGGCGAAGTTCGTCGGGACAGCTAGTTAAGATAATTTTCCAGCCGTATAGATAGAATAGATAGATAGAAGATAGAAGATAGAAGATAGAAGATAGAAGAAGATAGAGATAGATAGATAGATAGATAGAAGATGTACATACATTTTTATACATGTAAATTTCCAAAATATTAAAATCAAACTTCCTTTCTTTCAAATTAGAAACCTTCAAGAAAATTTTAATGCAAGCAATCATAAATATTGGACGGGGCGAAGTTCGTCGGGTCAGCTAGTTTAGACCATAAAAATGTTGGACGCAAGAAAGGCAATATCAAAATATAAAGTATGGCATTTTTTCAATATTTTATACAAATACAAAAACAAAGAGAGCAAATGTACCTTCCAAACATCGTTTACAGATCGTGAATATGTTGAAAAATGATTATTTCGCTTGGGTCAAAATGACCCATTTAGTCGGAAGAGGTATATTCATAAACTCGGATGTTTGAGTGTTAATGCCCTTAGTTGAAGCGCTTCGTTCAGGATATTTATATTATTCATATTCCAAGTTGGCCAATGGATCAGTCAATTGAAATTCCTAAAGATAATTTCGAAAGGTTAAGACTCGCGGACCACAACATGGGAAAATCTAGAAGAATATCATGGTTACAAAGACAGTTTATACAGGAATAGGATGGGGAATAGTTTTAGAACTCTAATACATAAAAAATAAAATAAAATGAAACAATATACCTGTGACTTGATTTGGAGATCAAAACCAGAGAAACAACCCTTCTAATCCTTAATCCTTAACAGCCCTCCAGACAGGATCATGAGAAAGAAGATTCGCTACAGTAATCGAACCGCTCAAAATTCCTTAAGGTGGCAGCGGCTTCAGACCGTATTCAAACATTGCGTTCTTCTATCAATTCCCTACCATTTATTTTACATCTAATTTCATCCTTTATTCGAAAGGGATGGACCAATGTTTCCATAAGTTTTGTGTTACAGAAAATCACAGCCCGTACATCATGCAGCGGGTTTTTTTTTTTTTTTTCGTAGGCCAGATACCTTACAGATTCAGGATTTGTACAATTAAGCCCGACCGTTGCATATGAGTACGATTAACAAAATATATAGGAAAAATGTTTCCGACGTCAGATTCCGTACCTGATGTCTTTGTCATGCCCACGCACATTCTTGATGTAAAAACACTAATGCAACCCGCAAAGAGACGCAAGCATATACGCCTGGCCAAGAAAAAACCCATCCGCTTATAGCCATGCGAGTAACTGTAAAACAATATTTTGGAGAAACTGCTGCAAAAGTTGCATGCTTTCACTCTATTTCTCCCAGTTTTTCTCTCAGGCATCGATCGCCAGACAATTTTCCTGCGAATCGTCAGACATTTTCCAAAGAACGACACGTATATTGGAATTGGCCGATATCTAGACGATTTCCGACTAACAACGTGCATTGATACACCAGTTGCTGCTTCGAGCCCAGGTTTTCTTCACAACCCCAGGACATCTGCTTCACGAATCCAGAATTTCTCGCCAAACAGTTTGTTCATACAGGCCGAAGCATTATTCGAAAATGCCCAAATCCGGAGCGAGCGAACTAAATACACGCACCTATTGTCCTCGATGCCGCCAGAAACTTTAGAGAAGGTAATCGATATTATTCAAAATCCGCCAGCAGACAATCGGTACAGCCACTTATAAGGCATTTTGCTTGAGCACTTATCCGCTAGCGAAGAAAAGCGTATTTCAAAATTGTTATACAAAACTGAGATGGGAGACAATAGCCCTTCGGAATTGCATAGGTGATTAACGCAATTGGTAGGAACATCCACAGATATTAGTGCTAGGCTAATAAAGCGTTAGGTCGATTGCCAAAAGCAATTGAAATAGCGGTGATTTCCCATTCCGATCCGGACTTGGGCGAACTGTTACCCCTCGCGGACAAAATTTAGGAAGCCACGATAGGTGTTCCGATTAACGAGTGTGCCAGCAAACAAGAACAAAACGAAATAAGCGTAATGCGTGGCGAGATCCAGGAGCTACGATCGATGCTGAGTCATATGCAGGTGTCTGGCCGCCGTGAACGTTCGCGCCCGCGCTCGCGTCCATTTTCGCACTCGCGTCCACCTTCGCGCACACGTCAACGTTCGAAAAAACAACACGGTCGGTCGGAGGTTTGTTGGTTCCATACAAAGTACGATGCATCAGCCATCAAGTGCACTCAACCCTGTAATTTTGTGGCAGATTATCAACAAAAAAACGAGTAGAATCCGCAGATGAGGCAGGATCTGCGTTGTACAATACCAAAACCTGCCGTCTTTTTGTTGTGTGATGAACTGACGCGTCCCACGTTTCTTATTGATACCGGTGCGTACGTGTCAGTCATCCCAAATTCCACTTTTGGAGCCTTAGCTAAAACTAACGACACGTTAGTGGCTGCAAATGGCACATCAATAGCCACATACGGTGTAAAACTTATTCAAGTTTCGCTAGGATTGCGCAGAACTTTTGCACATACCTTCATACTCGCAGCTGTGAGCCATTCCATCATAGGTGCTGATTTTTAAACCGATATGGTTTACTTCTGGATATTCGCAACAAGCGACTAATCGATCCAGTTACCAGCATCGCCATAAAAGCAAATGTAGCTAGTGTAGACATAGTTTCTCCAAAGCTTTTTACTTTCAACAACAACAGCTTTGCAAATCTTTTGAAAGAGTTTCCGTCATTAATGGAAGCTCCCGACTTTAAGAAACCAATAAAACACGATGTAGTACACCGCATTCATAAAAAAAGGCCCTCTACCGGTATCAAAACCCAGACGATTACTCAAATGGAGTTCCAACACATGTTGGATGTTGAATTTGTCGACCGTCATCGTCTTCTGTCGCATCACCATTATATTTGGTTCACAAGCAAGACAGTGATTGGCGCCCATGCGAAGATTACCGTCGGTTGAACGCCATAACCGTTCCCGACAGATATCCAATCCCGCACATTCAAAACTTTACAATGCGGTTACGCAATTGCAAGTACTTTTCCAAAATAGAGTCATCAAAGCGTATCACATGATACCTGTGGCTCCAGAGAACATTCACAAAAGATCTATTACAACTCCTTTTGGATAATTTGAATTTCTCAGGAAGTCTTTCGGCTTACGCAACGCTGGTGCGACTTCTCAAAGGTTTATGGACGGCATTTTTTACGACCTTGAATTTGTCTATTGTTACATAGACGACATCCTCATTAGCAGTCAAACCCAGTAAGAACACATGGATCATTTAAAACAAGTTTTCCAGCGACTTTCCCAATACGACATCAAGCTTAAACCATCCAAGTTTGTTTTTGGGGAAAGTAAAATACAGTTTTTGGGTCACGAGATCACCGAACAGGGTATATTACCAGCCCTTCATAGGGTAGAAGCCATCAATTCATTTCAGTCAGTCAAAATCCTTAAAACAATTGCAGAGATTTGTAGGGATGGTAAATTATTACCGAAAATTCATCCCTCACATCGCAGACATTGGCCCACTACACAAATTGGCCCACTACAGACACAAATAACAAAGTACTCCAAAGTTTAAAAACATCAATGGATTTGGTCAGAAGAATGCAATTCTGCATTCGAACAGCTTAAACACGAAGTGGCTCAACCAGTTTTACTCCGTCATCTTTTAAATGACACATTATATAACATCACTACGGATGCATCTAACGTAGCAGTAGGAGCCGTTCTTCACCAACGGAACAACAACATTTGGGAGCCACTTGCGTTTTTCTCCAAGCATGTTTCCAACACGGAACAACGTTATTCAACGTTCGATCGGGAGTTGCTTGCTATATACTTAGCCATAAAACACTTTCGATATGTTGTAGAAGGTAGAGAATGCTTTGTGTGCACGGATCACAAACCTTTGACCACCGCAATTTCGTCCAAAACCGAAAAAACCACCACGCCAGTCCAGACACCTGGATTATATCGCGCAATTTACCAGTGATATAAGACATATCAGGGGAGACAGCAACGTAGTCGCTGACGCATTTTCACGCATTGGGCTCACCAGCACTATTTCTCTCGTAGATCACAACGTTTTGGCAGCAAGTCAAAATTCCGACGAAGAGTTAAAACAGTTGTTAGAAAAGTTGTTAATAATCAAAACATCTATTTTGAATCATCGACAGGGGTAAATCGCCCGTATGTTCCAAAAGAACTTCGTTTATGTTTATTTATTTATTTATTCACTTATTTATTTATTTGTCGTCAAACAAGTAGACCAAACAAAAACTTAAAGATAACTTATTTCTAGGTTTGGTTAAAAAAAGTTAAGGTAAACATGTTCATTACCGATGATTGGATTTAAAATAATGTTTAAGCATTGATTTTGACATTGTAAAATCTATGGATTCGGAATGCTTGTTATAGGTAGTCATCATTTGATTAAGAGGTCCGCATCTTGCATAATCCTTACGGTAATTGTAGGTTGCAAATAAGTCTCTGTTTCTTAGTTGTCGAGACGGTACAAAAAAGGTTAGTTTGGACAAAATCTCTGGTGCATCTATGTGTTTATATATATATATACTAGCTGTCCCGACGAACTTCGCCCCGTCCAATATCTTTGATCGTTGCAATAAGGTTTTTCTTGAAGGTTTCTAATTTAAATGAAAATAAGTTTGAATTTATGTTATTTATATTTTATATTGGAAATCATTGATGCTGATCATATAACTGCTTTCAAATGTACAGAGAAGCCGGTTTACAGAAGCGTTAACATGCCACTTATAGCATTGTCATGTGAAAAACCTGGCATTTAAGATTTGTGCTACACACTTCCATCGACTGTTGAAAATTGAATTCGCTTAAATTGAAATGGCATATTGTTGGAACTTAAAGGAATTCTCGGTGTTAAACATGCTGCCCTTTATAAGTCTCTATCTCATTATTCGAAAGATGCGTCACAAACAGTCATGTTCTATTACATAATTTTGGAGTATGAAGGTTTCGAAGCATAATAATAACACTTCCATTTTTATGTCGCAAATGATGCCGTGGCATACCAGGAAAATCCAATGAGTTTAGAATTTGCACCTATAAATTTATCACTGAAAAGTTTTTAATGATTCCCCAGCTGCACACTCTAAAGCAATCACTCATAGTAGGCTTCGAAAGATGAGCACGATTGCTCTCATAGCCTCCTATGTTTTGGAAAAGTCGAAATTATGAATTTTCTGATTTTCCAGCTTTTCCTTCGGAATTTTCCAATTTTCTTTTTTCCTAAACCTTCCTTGGGCAAAAACGAACAAATCCTGCGAAGAAATCATCAAGATTGGTCCAGCCGTTTTTGAGTTTTAGCGTTACAAACAAACATACATCCATTTTTATATATATAGATGACGATTGGCTGAGTGCACGTGCAATTTTAGCTCCGAAAATTAGTTAGTGTGTTGTGCAATTTATTGTTGAAAATGAAGACGACGCCGTGAATTATCCAGTGGAATTTCTAAATTACTTGGTTTTGCCTGGTATGCCGGCGCATCATTTGCGACATAAAGAAGGATCTGTTATCATTATGCTTCTAAATCTTCATGCGCCGAAACTGTGTAATCGAATACGACTGAACATATACAACTTTCGCACATTACGATTGAGGCAAGTATTTTGAAAGGGACTTATAATGGGGCAGCATGTTTAAATCCGAGAATTCCCTTAGGTTCTAATAATATGCCATTTCTATTTAACCGTATTCAATTCCTAGTGAATCTTGCATTTGAGATGAAAATCAACATGTCACAATGACAATCGCTGGAACTGTGTAGCATTAATCTTGAAATGCCGTGTTTTTCACATGGCCAGCTATATGTGGCATTGGAAAACCGGCTTCTCGGTACATTTACGCACCAAAACAGAAAACGAAAAATGTAGTTTATCAAGCTGCATTGCATTGAAAGCAGCTATGAAATCCTTTCCATTCAAATTATAAACTTCAAAAACCTATTGCATGCAATCATAAATATTGGACGGAGCGGGAGTTCGTCGGGCCAGCTAGTCATAAATGGTGATAATATTACTGTTTTTAATGCAATGCAGCTTGATAAACTACATTTTTTGTTTTCTTTTCAGGTGCGTTAATGTAAAGAGAAGTCGGTTTTCAAACGCGTGAGCACGCCACATATAGCTGGCCATGTGAAAAACATGGCATTTCAAGATTTATGCCACACACTTCCAGCGACTGTCCTTGTGACTTGTTGATTGTCATCGCAAATGCAAGTTTCACTGGAAATTGTATTCGCTTAAAATGAAATGGCATATCGTTTGAACCCAAGGGAATTCTCGGAATTAAACATTCTGCCCCCTTATAGGTCCTTTTCAGAATTCTTGCCACTATCACATTGTTTGAAAGTTGCGTTATAATCAGACGTGTCCCATTACACAATTTCGGGCCATGAAGATTTCGAAGCATAATGATAACAGATCCAACTTTGAGTCTCAAATGATGCGGTGGCATACCAGGTAAATCCAAAGAGTTTAGAAATTCCACTGGATAATTCACGGCGTCGTCTTCATTTTCAACACGATCGATTGATTTGTATGAACGCAAATCTCCCGGTATTTGGTTTTGAATTGTCCAGTTTAAGTAATTAACATCATTATTTTTCGCAGCTAAAATGGCACGTGCACTCAACCAATCGTCATTCACATAATTTTGGCCAATATTCGGATAAACATTTCTTATGAGGTCATCTTTCGTTGATGTGAATTGACAAATGGAAGGTGGAATTGATATGAAACCACTGGATGCATCTACCGAAATATGTCCATTTCCAATTCGTAGCAGTTCTTTGTTGAAAACTGATGCGCTTGTATCCTGTTGCAGGTACACTCGCATATTCATTGTCAATCGTATGGTTTTCACGTAACGCCACAGATACGATGACTTGAGACATGCGTTCAATGCATCCGCCGGTGTTGATTTTGGAATAACAGGAAGTGTTTGTCTGAAATCGCCTGCTAACAGTATCATTGCGCCACCAAAGAGACCGTTATTGTTCCGCAGATCTTTCACTGTTCTGTCAAGTGCTTCTAAAGACCGTTTGTGAGCCATTGTGCACTCATCCAATACAATTAGCTTACAATTTTTCAATACTTGCGCCATCGCTGATTGCTTTGAAATGTTGCAAACAGGTGTTTCATTGACCTGCATGTTTAACGGCAGCTTAAGTGCCGAATGTGCCGTTCTTCCACCTTCGAGTAGCGTTGCAGCAATTCCCGTCGATGCGAGAGCCAACGCAATACCATTTTGAGATCGTAATGCTGCCAAAATCAATGATATTAGGAACGTTTTTCCAGTTCCTCCGGGCGCATCAAGAAAATATAGTCCACCGTTTCCATCATCGACAGCCTTCATCAATCGCTCATACGCACTCATTTGTTGCTTGTTCAGTAGTGGGACATTTCTTTGTACTTGTTGTTCTAACGCCTGTATGTCGTATGCACGTTCACGTTCCAATTCACGGTTCAGTACATCTCTGATTTGGCGATTTGGCTCCGGCATATGAATTTCTTTCAATAATTTGCCACTCATACGCAAACACAAATCTTCAATCAACACCAATGCTTCATTGTAGATTTCATCGTTCATTTGCAATTCTAAATTTCCTGTTGCTAGTCGAATGCGATGTAAAATGTCTTCGGCGATGTTATTTTGATACGTATCCCATAATTGGCGCGGATTCGAAGGCTGACATGTCAAAATGATCATTGCGAAAAGCGTACGAACTTCAGTGGCATGCGAGGCAGCTATCGCATCGTCCATCGTTTGATTCCACTGATTATCATGTTCCAACAATTCTAACTGCTGGCATGCTTCTCGAAAAGTTGGACACACGATATTATTCACAGTCCGTAATGACTCAAACGATGTTGGACCGCGTACATTAACCAATAGCAACCGAAGATAGAAGCAATCGTCGTTTTTGGGATAGATTGTGTATATTCGTCCTAATGCATTCGTTGAGAACACACCTGGCTGTCCGTCTACTGGTTGGCCTCGCTTTCTGCGTAACCATTTCTTCGACAGTGCGTTCCATGTGTAATATCGAGGCATTTCCGAATAAACCAATGTTCTCGCAAACGGATCGCTGTCGCAAGTTGAAAAAAACTCGTCAAGGTTGTTGCTGGTGGAGTTTCCGCTCGCTGTACTGCATTCTCTGGGTTGAAATACACTCTTTGGCCATTCTCCAAATGAACTGCGAGGTGCACAACAACAGGATAACGTTCATGAATTGCAAAAGAAAATATTCTCCAGAGTGCTTCATTGCAATTTACGTATCGTCCCATTTGATACTTGCTGATCTCATCTCGTTCAAGGCCTATAACCGCCATGTCACTTTCTTTGGTGACGTACTTGCAAACGTATTTGATTGATTTCACCGAACTGCAATACTCAACATTGATATGTGTTTTGAAAGTCTTCGACAATATCGGCGAATATGGTACGATCCATGTGTTGTCAACTTCGATATTTGCTCCTGTAATTTGAGTGATGAATGTTCTACCATTGGCATGTGGTGGACGACGCCGATAGAGTGGATAACCATCATTTCCTGTTTGCGTTTCCGTAAGGAAAGAACGGGGATACCGTTTCGTGCATTTATCGTTAGACATACACACCGAAGTGGGATTATATTGTCCGCAAGGTCCATGTACCATATTGGTCCTCACTACTTCGTATAATTCTGGATCTACCTCTGGATCAGGAATTTCTGCACAAATTATATTATCAACTTGATCTGGTGTAATCTTATCCACCATCCAAAGAAGCATATGTGCGTGCGGCAAACCTCTTTTTTGTCATTCAACAGAGTACATCCAGCATCTAACCTCACCATATATACGTTGCTTCACGATAAAATCCATTAAACATCTTAACTGTTGCTTGAACACTCGTGCGGTGATATCATGACGATCGCTTGCTGATTGACCGGGATGCAATAATTCCGTTATCTGTGGCCATTTTGGATTGCAAGTGAATGTGACAAACAAATCCGGCCGTCCATAATTCCGCACGTATGCCATCGCATCCTGCGAGTACTCGTGCATGTGCCTGGGGCTGCCAATGTATGTTAATGGCAAAATCGTGAGTCGCCCAAGATTAGTCACATCTGCATCGCTGTTGACCGCATCTCGCAAGTGAATATACTCTTCAGATCGGAGCTTGGCCTGGTTGAAACGAATAAAATTGAGCCGTTCTGTCTCGATCGCTACGTACACATTAACAGCAAACTGTTGAAATAATCGGCGATATCTCAAAAGATGGTTGTCGATGCCTTGGCGAATCATCATTCGATGCGCATAAAAGTTCATTGCACTGACCTTTTTATCTATCTCGACCCCTAAAAGATGACAAAAAGATGTTACAATCGAGAGTGTTTTATTTTTGTTTTTACTAACCATTGGCCGGATTGATCATGTTATATCTCAAGTGATATCCATCTTCACCACGACAGAACATCAGCGGATATTGCAGTGCGTCATACGATCGATGAGTTTCACTGATTCGCTCTAATACATTTCCCGCCCGACGTTTGATGACAATATCACGGGATTTTAAATTATCGCCAACAACAACAATTGATATTTCATCGGCTGTTGGTACATTATATTGCCGTGCATGGGTGCCTACTGGTCGTTTGTTGGCTGTTATGACAATTCTGTGATCATCAGAAGGCATACTTTCCAACGATGTTTTGAATAATCGAATGAGTTCGTTGTGCTCGTGTGACATTTGTTGCAATTGCAGCACAATTTCCCTCTTCGTCGCTTTGAAAATTGCACAACGTCGATTTACTTCTTCGTTTGAATCTCCAAGGAAATTATATTTGAAGATATTTGTGTTCCTGATCTGGATGCGGCAACAGCGATCCAGCAAGATGATAAACTTGGCCATGAATCTGTAAAGTTGGAGACAAATCTGTTATGTTTGTATTTTGTAAGCGAGATAAGTGTTGTGTTGTGTGTTGTTTGCGGTATTGTGTGTATTTATATGGTACAAAGCTGGTGTTGGTTAAATTACCTTGGTTGTGGAATTGTAATTGTTTTCATTCACAATCTCCCCACCAAACGACGTCATTTGAAAACAATCGTTATACATTTTGGAATGTTGTAAAAAATGATCCGAATTGGATTATTCACCGTAAAGCAACGACCGCAATGGCTCTGGTGGAGGAAGTAAATCTGGTAATTTCACTTTTCCACCTGCACAACACAATCCGGCTGGTTCTTTTGGAAATTTCAGTGCATTGCAATGCGGACAAACGATAGACATTTGACCGAATGAAACTGATGCATGCACATCTTATTCAATATCTGGATCATATTGAAAAGCTGCACGTTCAAGATTAGAAGGAGGCAATCGTTGTTGTTGCTGGCGTTGTCGTAGAGCAGCCAGGCGTTGTGCCCTTGTTTCATGAGATTCCCGAGCACGATTTTGACGTCTTCTTAATCGTTATTGCACATTGTAAGCTTCTTGAGCCTCTTGTGACTGTCGCGCACGATGTTCCATCATTCCGCCTCGAGCAGAAGCCCTTGAAATAGTACCTTCTTCCTGCGTAAAACGTGCTGTATAATTACGTCGTTGCGTCGTTCTTTGGGAACGCCGACCGATATCAGCGCGGCCTCTTCGTGGCATTGTAACAACTTTTGAGCTATAATCATTCACTTTGTATGAGACACATTTAAAGTTTTCACTGAACAGTTTTCAATAATTTACCTGCTGAACTCTTGTTTGCACCTTTAGAGAAATTGCTTATACGTGGTTGCGAGAGAAGATCACGATTACTCACATAGCCTCCTACGTTTTCGGAAAAGTTTTTGCTTGTATTGAAAACCCGAAATTTCAATTTTGCAGCATTTCCTTCGGAATTTTCTATTTTTGTTTTTTCCTAAACCTTCGTTGGGCAAAAAGATACAAATCATCTCAAGACATCATCAAAATTGATCCAGCTGTTTCTGAGTTTAAGCGTCACTAACAAACATACAACCATTTTTACCCGACACGATTGCTCTCATAGCCTCCTACGTTTTCGGAAACGTTTTTTTTTTGTATGATATATCAATTTTCCAGCTTTCCCTTCGGAATTTTCCAATTTTCTTTTTTGCTAAACCTTCGTTGGGCAAAAACGAACAAATCATCCGAAGACATCATCAAGATTGGTCCAGCCGTTTTTGAGTTTTAGCGTTACAAACAAAAATACATCCATTTTTATATATATAATAGATAATAGATAGATTGGTTTTGTTCAAAGGTTGAAAATCTTGTTCTTCATAAAAATACGCAAAACCCGACATATCCTTTCTACGGCGAGGCATGAGGAGGACAGAAAATCTAAATTCATTAAAAAGGAAGTCAGCAAATGTAACTCCCAAACACCGTTTACAGATTGTAAATATGTTTAAAATCGCTTTAAAGAAGTTATAACGATTTGAAAAGTTTGGTTCAAAATGACCAGTTTTGTTCGAAATACGTTTAATGTACATTTTTCTCAGAATTGGTCACTCCGAAAAATTTTAAAAAATACTTAAAACGTGTCCTTTTGCATTTTAACCCCTCTTTTTGTTTGTTGCTGCTTGCTTCGTTTGGAGATATTCAAAAGAGAAATTGACAAATGGGTCAGATTGACCCAAAAAACGTTTTTGCGTTAAGTATTTTTATTACCCCCCCCCGCCCCGTTTTCTTCCTGCCAGCCGGTTTACGTTGGAGCCCAAGGCGATCCATACTGCTTTCGTGTGCGGTCGAATTATATTTCGATTGTATCTCTATAGCTTCGCTTTGCTCTTATGGCATGAACCTTCATCATCGCCTCTGTGTCACGTCGGTTGCGTTGCTGTTTTGGTTCTCATCATCGACACTCCAACTTCCGAACCGAGCGTTCTTTAAAAGAGTGGCGACGGGCACGGGTCGAAACAGGGTCAAGGGAAAATTATAAAATAATAACTATCAATCGTACGACAGCAAGTCGCGCTTGAATATAGTGCAATAACAAGTGGTTCTGATCGGTTGATTCGACCGAACGCAATGAGTGTTTCCATACAATCACACGGATTTCTTCTTTTCTAGACAATGATTTCTTCTTCCCATCAACAACGGTTGGCTTTGCACGGTTCTCCGAGGCTATGATGGTTGTGTTTTTTTTTCCTTCAAGTTTTCGTTTCGTCTCATGATTGTTCTATTCCTGACTTCCGGCGTCGTAAATATAGGAGCGAGGCTTACAATCCCTTTTCTTGCAATAGAAGAAAGCTAACGACTTCGGGAGGCATCGTGATGTCTTCGGGTCGGTTATTGTTAGTGTTTCAATAAAAAGTGTTTCCCCTGGGTTATCCTCAGCTTATTGAGAAGCCCTCGCTAGGTCCCTTTGAAGCATTTCTCGCATGTGGTACATTCTGTACCGGGCATCAGCTTTATTCTGCTTGGTGGAGTTTCAATGGTTCCATTTGAGCAAAGCAGGTCGCGAAGAATAAACCTTCTCGTACATTCTTCAAAATGTGTTTTATTCAATACTTGTTCACATGCTTTTTTCCTATTTAAGATTGCTTTAGAAATCTATGCATTACTTCTGAACTTTGTGTTACGATTGGATTAAAATGATGTTGGTGAGCCAAAACACTCGACAACCCCGGGGAGCCAGTAGGGCAAGGACGGCGAGTGACGATTTTGGAGGTGGTCAAAATCTTTTTTTGAAGAGTTCTGGGCTGTCTGCCTCATCACGCAGGCCATTTGTAAATCAGTCATCCACGGATAAAAGTATTTTTCCGATGTAGATTTGTCCATGCTCACGTAAACCATGGCTTATTTGCATCGTTTCTCTTTACTTCAAAATGATTGAAAATCTATTGTGAATAATGAAACCAAGTGTTTCAACTAGAGACTTCCATTTGGGATGATGTGAAAGTATCGTCTTGTGTAATATTGTGTGTTTGTTTCTCTTGTATTCATATAATAAACTTGATTTTTTTGTTAGTTATACACTTAAAAAAGATATATTTGTCTTTCGTAACTAGCGACCAAAAAATCATGGCAAGCAACAGAACGAAGAAACGCTATTGAATTAAAATACCCAAAACAGTCAGTTTGAATCTATGGTTGAAAAAGTGATTAAATAATCCATTCGACGCGCGCTAGTCCATCCAATTTAAGCGCTTAAGTTTTGAAAACTTGTCCAACATGTATTTTTTAAATGTTTTTCTAGCGCACATTCCTTTTCTGGTCTAAATATTCTTGTTCAAAAGATAAAAACTTTTAGTTAAAAAAGTGCGCTAAAACCTGACATACTATCATTTCCACCTAGCGAGCGAGACATGAATAGGAAACGAAACATGAAAACATAAAAAACAAAGGTAACAAATGTACCTTCCCAACACCGTCAATCTGTACCCTGTAAACATTGTAAACAAACGTTGTTAAATACGACAAAGTTATAGAGCCTTGAAAAGTGACCCGTTTTGGTCAAAATAGGTATAGTGTAAAATTTGCTCGGGATTGGTCGGTCCGAAAAATTACGAAAACTACTTTAAACGTGTTGCTTTGGATTCTTAGAAAAGCCCTCTTTTAGTTTCTTAAAATTTTGTTTCGGAGATATTAAAAAAAGACAAATAGCTCAGATTGACCCAATAAACGTTTGACTGTTAAGATGTAGTCCTTAATCTCAGTATGTTTAATTAAGGTAAATTTCCACACAAGAATTACCCAATACTAGATCTCCTTCAAGAAATGTACTCTCTAGACATGCATCAACACTTGACACACGCTATTGATCTGCTCATAGTATGTGTTGTTATTGACCAAGTCGAAACATTATCATTGTTTTCCGCAACGTCACAAGCAAAACATATAGGCTAGTTCCATCATCTGCACTAAACTCAAATCAGTCTCTTTATCCCAACAAACGACAAGGAATGATGCAGCGTATTTAATTAAATTGAATTACTTTGGATCTGTTACAGCATTTGTATCATGGGTGCGCTACTATTCTAATTTCCCGAGAGAGTTGAGACGTATATTTGCCATTAGAGCCATCCATATGGGTCACTACGCGCAGTGTCTTGGCTTGCGTGATGCGCCAAAACATATCATGCATGCACACACTGGTCCAAAAGATGAGGAAACTTCCAAAGCAGCGGTGGCTACAGGAACATCCACAAATCGCCAGAAGTATCAACATTCTACCAAACGCCGTGGTAAAGGCATTCCGCACAGGTACGTGCAACCTACGTATTTTTAGCGTAATTGTTATTATTTCCTTTGACCCGAGTTACTATGGCGTGCACATTTTCAGGTCTATGGGTGCAGATGGCGGAAAACATGAACGAGAAAGAAGAGGCGGAGGTGTTGGGCTAGCCATGGCTAATTTTGCCAAACGGTCTCGTGTTTTGAATACATCAGAATTTGACAGCGGTTTTGGGCCTTCACGCAAAAAAAAAACCAAACAATAACAATAGCATTGAACCAACCGATTCGAAATTTCTTACTTGACAATTAAGCTTTGGAAGTGCTCGTAAGGAAACGAAAACAACAAGAATCATCGCATGATTATGAATCTTTATTTGCATGGAGAAATTCGATTTATTAGTTTTGCACTAAGCTCATTGTGGACAGAGTTTTTCTTCAAACAGATCACTGTTCATCACAAAAAACCATAATAAAGGCTACAACTTTACCATCAATGAAAAACATACCATCGAAATGTTTTTGTACAAGACACCCCATTTGCGAAAGAAAAACATGAAGTCAGAATCTGTCACTCCTTTCTGTTGGTCAAACTTGCGAAGAGGCCTCCTCTAGCTGTGCCCATGCGTCGCACTCTTTTCGGTCATAACGACCCGCTCGTTGCGTGCTCTCTCCGCTTCCATTCATGCCATGATTTTTTTCGATTTCACCTCCCTATCCTCTTTCCGATCCCCTTTACATTCTCCAACATCTTAGTTTTCCCCCCTTTTTTCGTCCTTTAAACCGTTTTAGTCTCTTTTTTGAAAAGCCATGCATTTTTCTATGTTCAATATTTGGTTCCTGTTTATGTTTAAAAAAATCTTCATGCGTCATTGATAAATCCTAAGTCTCCCTTAGGGTTAACAACATAATAAGGACCGTGCGTGTTGTATGGTAGATATTGGAACACATGATTAATATGTTTCTTGTCTGTTTATGCATTTTACTGCAATTTTGTGGGTCTTGATGATTGGTAAAAGGTGAAAGGTAAATATTTCGAGTTTCCAAATTCACGTTTGTATAAGCTCAAAGCGTGCTTTTATGGTGCTAATGGATATAAAATGACACATGACTGATTCGGCCGGATAAAGGTGAAGGTGCATGATTTCAACATGTGGACGCTTTTATTATTGCTGCTACCGACATCAAAGAAGTTTTGCGGTAATTTGGAATGGATTATACTTCAGCGTCGGTGTAGGGAAAGGGGGAAGAGGGAGCGATTGATGCCAAAAGACCTTCGTGTGTACTTCCATCTGGGGTCCGTTCTAAACTTTAACGAGTCTGCACCTCGATTGTGGCATAACAGAAACATTTAACGATGTTTGTATTCATAAAAGTTGTTACAAGTAATACAGTAATTTACTGTTATCACGCCAGCCTTCGAGCAAAAATTTTCAAATCCTTTTACACATGTTGACTGATTGTAACAATTACTGTTATTTCTGAATATTTTCTGATTCCTCCTATTTACCGATTTACGATTTTTTTCCGAATGAGCAGGAGGTAGATGGATATGTGCGTGACGGGTGATACTAAATAAACTTCTGAGAAATTTTATGGAAAATGCTGCTAGTGGTTGGATTAAAGTAACAAAATAAGCCTTCATTGGCCTTCAATTTTGTATGCAAAGTTATTGGTCGATAGTGTTGATGAAGTAATAAATAATCTTGAAGTTACCTTGTCCGAACATCATTGATACATGCTGCAGAAACGAATAATCTGCGGTCGATTTTTCGTACTTTGTAGGGTTTAATACCTCCTACGCGCGTTAGGTGTCTATGGAAGTAGCGCATCTTGTGCAAAAGAAACGTATTGGTTTATGTTGTAGAATCGTATCGCTGCACCGATTCCGGTGGGATGTACAGTCTCGTTTGTTTCCTTGAAAAGGAAAAGCAATTGCTAAGTGGGTGGACACGACGATATAGGCATAATTTTTTATTCTTCTGGCGCCACTCTTTTGGTTGCGGTTGCGGTTGATGAAACAAGATTACCCGGATAGCTACCTTTTCGTGTTATCGGTGGGATTGATGTATGTTTTCTTTTCTTTTTCGGGGCTTATATTTTTGTGTATGGGCCATGTAGATGCCAATCAGAAGACCGAGGCAATGATCAAGGAGCTCTCAGTCACAGTTTTTTCTGATCTCTTGGTTTTTTGCTTTACTAATCGATTTGCTTCTCCATCTCACTTGCCCTCACTCAAACATACTTTTGATTTCGCATTGCTTTTTATGTTCTCTTGGTGTAGCCTTAGGATAATGACAGAATGATTACGTTATAGATTCGATTAACATGACCCAGAGGTACCGCTAGCAACTCCGGTAGCACTGCCTTGTAAATCATATAGCTACTCCAGGCTCGCTCCAACTTACCATGCAATGTCGAGTTTTTGCTTGGTGGGCAATTTTTTGCCGGATGGAGGACATCATTTTCGGATGATTCAATTCAGTGGTAGGAACTACTATAGTTAATCTCAACCCTGCACCTCAGTTGCCCTCCGGGCTCCTATAGCGTTAGTACTCTTTTCTTACCACAGCTACCGCAACATTAACTATTAGTGATTTCACTGCACTGTGACCGTCAAGCATTAAGGTTAAGCGTGTTTTCGCACTGCAGATTAGCACTGCAGAATATCAGATTGTTCGATCAGCACCAATAACGTAATTTAACAAGAATTTGTAGTTGGTGTTATCCCCAATAATGATCCTTTCATTGGCGAATGACTATTTCCGAACGTTAGGCCGCTTTGGTTCGGTTGGTTTGGACGAGTTAACACTGCCTTTTAACCGAACTCCGGTAGCACATGGTTTGGACGAGTTAACACTGCCTTTTTATCGAAAACAATGTTGCACGAAATGGTACACGTCATCCAAAGCCTCGCGACAGAAACATCTATATGAGCTATTGTTACGTACGAGATTTGTTGTCATGCCATACAATACTATGTTCTTAGGACTCCAGTTCCGCTGGATGTTGATATTACGAATATGAGTCTTTATATAAACATACATACAGTTAAAATAACATGTGTTATGCTCGAAGTAGGTGCTGTGTTTGCTCACTGTGCAAAAAAATAACGCGTCGATAATTCCGAGAGCTGTTAGGTCATCTTTCAGAACGCTGCGAACGATTTTTTGCTTCGGTATGGGACCATGGACGAAACATGGATTCACCACTTAACACCCGAGTCGAGTTGTCAGTCAGCCAAGTGGACTGCACCCAAAAAGTGAAACGTCGGCCGGCAAGGATATGGCATCGGTATTTTGGGTGGGCGCATCAATATCGACTATAACATGGAAATCGTCGCAAAACGACCCAACATGGCGTAGAAAATAATCATTGTTCACCAGGACAATGCACCGTGTCACAAGTCGATGGCAACGATAGTTAAATTGAACTAGTTGTACTACGAGCGGCTCCCGTACCCTCCTTATTCTCAAGATTTGGCCGCCCACCGACTATTTCGCTAGTCGGGTCGGGGATTTCGATCAGAGAGGAGGTCATTCAAAACTGATGCGTATTTTGAGGGCCACCCAAAATCTTTCAACAAAACCGACAACGAACGTTTGGAAACGCGCTGCACTGATTGTATTGCCTTAGAAGGAAACTAATATTGATTAATAAATTTGAATTTTGATATAGCTCTTGTGTTTTCTTTTCTAGACCGGGGAGTTATTGACCGATGTGTTACTTGAACTGCTTTCGTTTAAGTGTCACATTTGGCTAAATTTTTGAGCAGGAGCCCGAGCAAGGAGCGATCAGGCAGTTGTGTTCTTTTCGGCATTCGTTAAACCACCAAACGCTCTAATGATTGCTCGATACAGCTTCGTTGAGAGCAATGCCGCGCACATTTCCAGCCTCGCCAAGCATACTCGTTTTAATGGAGCTGGCTTCGATTTTGATACCAGGAGCTCTACTCCCATCTCTCCGTTCTTGTTCATGGAGCGAGCGTAGATTCACGCAACATAAGCTGCCTGGGACGTGTCGGAAAAACAATGCAACTGGACGGTGCATTTGTTGCTGACAAAAACACATCTTTGCACACGCAATTCATTCAGCTCCGATAACTGATCGTAGAAATTGCGCCACTCACTACCCGAGGAACATTTTTGGCCAAGTTGCGCGATCAACGGAGCTCCGTTCATACTATGAAGATGCGAACGGAGTAAACCAGCAACGTCGCGTTCCCCTGCTACCCGCCGTTGCACGTATGTCATGCGTCAATGCGATGTTTTCCCATCAAGCGGACGCATAAATGAACACAGGTACACACTTTTCAGTTCTAAACACGTATATTTCACTGTAATCGGCTTATAGATAACACAATAACGCGAATTTCACATTTGGATTGCACTTTTTCGGGGCCAGAGCTGCAGCACATCAGCCGGATGATGATGACGTCACTGGATGATGCCTCTTTCGCTTCGCTGCTGTAGAAGAAAAAAAACATCTAGAACATTATTATTTCATTCATTCTTACCTTTCCTTGAGCATTTGACACTTTTAAACACATTTTTATCACCGTTAAAAACTTAATTTACACATATTTCACTGTTTTAGTCTGCACTGATCTGCACCACTTTCACCTCTTTCAAGATCAAAACAAAACTGAGTTGTCAAACTACCGAACGATGTGTGTGTGTGCGATAGTGATGGCTCTACGATACAAGCGGGTGAAGTTGCAAGTCCGAGCGCATTGTAGGCTAGCGGGGGGTGTAATATGGAAAGAATGGGAGGAACGGGGTGAAGCAGAGCCAGTTTGTATGGGAAATGTAGCGCGTTTAATCCGCGTTGCATGATGTTGGTACTAGGGTAGCCATTTTCTCCGGAATCGATGCATCCCAACCCTGCGCAGCTATCCACAAAAGCTGCATCCTCATTTTGGCCCAGGTCAGGATCGGTCCGATTGGAGTAGGGATGTTCGTTTGAAAACACAACTTATCGTTCATCGGATCCCAAGGTACCCAGAGAAGAACTCACGAGCGTTTCATATATATATATACTTGCCTCTCGCTCTGTTACGTATGCCGTCTCGCTTACGATCGTTACAACCCCCTGTGAGCTGTTTTTGCTTTTGCTGCAGTTCTAACCCACTCGCTCACACATGTATATCGCTTCCCTCGCACACCCGCAAGTGATTGGCGCTCGAAAAGTGCGCCGCGTAACGAACGCCCGCCCCAGCTCGTTATTGCTCGCTCGCACTCGTATATCGCTTCACTCTCGCCGCCGGATCTGACGAGCTCCCCTGAACCGACCCTAGGCTGGTGGATTTTCGTGAAGCCCGGAAACTTTTCACGCGTGGTGTAAGGTTGGTGATGCGACGGATGCGTTCGCCCAGAGAAGCTGGGACGGATCGTCAGTGAACTCTTCCCTACCAACCAGCGACGACCATGGCCAACAGCTCCCATGGACCTGGAGCACGAGTTGTCGGAGGTCCCGCCGGTTACGGGAGAGGAGATTCTGCAGATCATCTCCAGGTGAGCAATGCGGAAAGGCGCCGGGACTCGACGGTATCCCAAACGCAGCTGCCGCAGAGACCATCAGGACGTTCCCGCAGGAAGTGGGTGCCATGCTGCAGAGATACCTGGTTGAAGGCCGAGCCCCGGACCCATGGAAACACCAGCCCTTGGTACTCATACCAAAAGCTGGAAAGCCTCCCAGTTACCCGGGCGCCTATCGGCCCATCTGCATGCTGGACGCTTTCGGCAAACTGTTCGAGCGGGTGATCCTGAACAGGTTGTCGGAGTATTCGGAAGGCAGTGATGGCCTTGCGGATACCCAGTACGGCTGCAGGCGCGGCAGATCGCCGATCGACGCTATTCTGCGCATCACGGAAGCAGCGAGACCACACAGGGCGAAACACCGCTACAGCGGTAGGTTCTTCAGCGTTGTGACCCTGGACTTCCGTAACGCCTAAAACTGCGCCAGTTGGGAGGCGAAAGCGGTGGCGCTCCAGAAGCGTGTGCCGGCATACCTCCTGAGAGTTATTGGCGACTACTTTACGGAGAGAGTGTTATGGTCCGAGACCAGCAAAGGAATCGTCAGGAGAGCAGTAACGGCAGGAGTACCACACGGTTCGGTTCTAGGGCCAACACTGTGGAACATCATATACAACAATGTTCTCCGCTTCAGCCTCCCAGACCGATGCAGTGTCGTTGGATTCGCGGACGATTTAGCGATCAGCGAGTTCAGGAGTGGATGGCTGGAGTCAGCCTCAGACACGCCCCAAAAAAAACTGACCTTCTCGTATACGCATCACCTTCATGGCGCACTTCGAGTACGCGACTGCCAAAGCCAGATCCGCGTTCGATTCGCTCAACCGGTGGAGCGTATCCTGAGCAATCGATGCGCACCACGCGGAAGTGTGAGGAAGATGTACGTGAGGGTGATGGAGAGCATCATCAGGTACGTAGGTCCAGCGTGGCATGAGTGCCTGCGCTACGACTCGTACCGGGTGATCCTCCAGCGTGTCCACAAGCTGGGAGTCCTGAAGGTGACGAACGCCTTCAGCAACGTGCCCTACGACGCGACCTGCGTAATCGCTGGGGTGATCCCGATTCTAGTCATAAGCGAGGACGCCCGTTGGTGGGCCTCCAAAAGCAGTGACAGGACACCGGAGGAGATACGTGAAGAACAGCGTGCTGTTACCATGACGCAATGGCAACAGCTATGGGCCGCCGCGGCACAAAAAACACAAAAAAGCATTTATTTATTTATCAACTCATGGACAATTTGAAGCGTTCGAGAAATTCGATTCATTTCAGCTCCAACGATTCCACCGGCTCCAACGGCTCCACCGGCTCCGATGGCTCCGGACGGCTTCGGACGGCTCCGGAAAGCTGCGGACTGCTCCGGACGGCTCCAGACGGCTCCGGACGGCTCGGGACGGCTCCGACGGCTCCGCTACAGAGTGGCGCAGGGACTGCTGTTCCAGACGGTGCAAGAGGAGGAAATCGACGTTATCCTGTTGTTGGACCTCCATCTAGTTCCTGAGGCCGACGCGAACGGGGATGCGGATGAAGCGGGCACAGCGGCAGTTATCACGACAAGCTCGTACGAGAGGGCTGCAACGAGAGGGCCACTCTGCTTTGGCGTGCGTGGTAGCTTTGGACGTGCAGGGGATAACGTTCGTCACATGTTACGCCCCCCCTTGCGCCTGACAGATTTTGAGACAGCCATGGAAGCGGTGGAGTTGGCGGTACACGGGAGTCCCCTTGTTGTCGTGGGGGGTGACTCCAACGCAACGCACGGGCACTGCGGCAGTCGGTGAACTACGGAACGTGGACGCATGCTAGCACATCCGGCAAATTTCTTGGGGTTGGTTCTGTTTGACCGGAGGAGAGCCTCCACTTTCTGGCTACGCTGTGGCCAGGGATTCGATTGTGGACCTTACCTTTGTGAGCTATCGCAGGCGACTGTCACTGGCGTGTCAGGCCAGGCTACATGAGTAGTGACCACCAGGCTGTGCGATTCGTGGTTGACCCACAAAGACAATAGCAGCGGAAATAGCAGCAACGGATGACGTGTGTAGCGGGCCGGTTTTTGGAGGGAGTCGATGTGTAGTTTTATTCACGGCACAATACGAACTGACTTGGCGATGTGCTCCAAGGGCCGTCGAAGCCCTGGTGCACACCGCCAAAATTATACCTAAATCGGTTTGGCTCACTCCCTCCCGTGCCCAACCGTCATACTCTACCAAGCCACAGGGAAATGACCGCGTAGAACTCGACACCGATCGCGCCATCCAAGGGCCGCGTGAACGATGGGCTGCGTGGTTGCTGACTCGTGAACCTGCCCGTGGCCGAATGCAATGCAATTGCTTCACATGCATCCCACAACCAAATGCCAGCGGGGCCAAGTGGCTCAACAGACGATTCAATGCGGAAACATTCGTCCTGACGCTGGTAGTGACGTGCTTCGCTGAGAGAGCACAGGGTGCCCATTCCTTGGTGGCAGCATTGGCGTGTGACTAGTGTTGTGTCAAGTAGCTCTTTCTGGTGAGCAGAGCGGAGCTACTTCGCTCACGGAAGTGCTGAATTTTTAATGCCTGAATTTTAAATAGGCGTAGCAGTAAGTGGACATTCGTAACTTAAAACTTGGCAGATCGTATCCAGACCCAGATCTTCAGCACAAAATTCAGCACATTCGCAATGTAAAAATATTTCAGATGCAAGCTTACAGCTTCGGCTATTGCCATTGAAAATGTATTTATTGCTAACCGTCAGTCTAAAATTCAGTACGATTGTCCACTATTACCAAGTCTACAAGTCCAATGGAGACGGTCCAACGGTTGTCAGTAGTTCTCATATATGAATATACAGCCCATCCATAATTGTGCCAGCGATTTTGAATTTTGCTTGTTGTTTAAAGCAAATTTAAGATTGTTTTTTGGCTTTTCGCCCCCCTAGAACTTTCGTGGAAACAATTACTCATTATGTTCGGTGCCATCTGCGCTCACGGTTAGATTTAAGAATTTTACGCACCACACGCCACTCACCCTCTCACCCTGACAAGGATCTCAATCCTTCCACCGACCTTCCACCGGCAGGTATAAAAGAGGGTGACGGAAAGGCAAAGTCCTGTCATTCAGTTTTACGAGCTTGAAGAACACACAACGTCGGAAAACCACCAGCAGCAATCATCATCCCGGGACGTCAGAGAAAGGAAAAATAAATCTGCTCTTGTAAGAGCAACCAAAGAATTGGTTTAGTAGTTTTTCCTTTGCCGAGTCACGCCGTCGCTCTGAGCCTTGCGGAAGAGGAGGTTGCTGCAGACCATCACCCAACATTTTGGTGCCGTGACCAGGATTGGGATCGTGATTTTCTAGTGATCTAGTGATCATCCAAGCATCCGGAGCTACATTTTCATCAGAGAATATTCAACACGTCGTCAGTCATGGCGGAAGAGAAGCGCACGATGGACAAGCAGCGGAAGCGAGACAACACCGTCAACTCACTTCTTCGCCTGCAATCCTTCGCAAGAAGATACTTACCGGAGCAAGCGGACGAGGTTCCCAGCCGGTTGGAGTATCTTGAGAAGTGTTGGGACACCTTCCAAGTCATCCAGGATGAATATGAAGAGATGGACAGCACACAAGAACTCCTGCAAAACAACCAGGACATTCGAGAGGCTATGGAAGAGCTCTACCTACAAACCAAGAGCATCTTAATCGCCGCGGTACGCCCAACCACGTCAGTCGTCGTCAAGCAGGAGCTTCCATCCTCGTCGACGGCATCGGTAAAGCTACCGACGATTTCGTTGCCAAACTTCGACGGTGACTATGGTGCATGGCTCACATTCCATGACACTTTTGAGTCCCTCGTCCATAATTCGACGGAGCTGTCAGACGTCCAAAAATTCCACTATCTACGCGCCGCGCTAGAAGGAGAAACAGCCGGACTTATTAAGGTGCTTACCATCTCAGCGGAAAACTATACCATCGCCTGGAATACGCTGGTCGAGCGTTATTCCAACAAGGTACTGCTGCGGAAGAAGCACGTACGATCGCTTCTCAGCTTGCCGAAATGCTCGAAGGGCAGTGTCCAGGCCATAAAGAGTACGGTCGACCAGTTTAAGCTCAACCTGCAGGTGCTACAGCACCTTGGCGAACCCATCGATGATGACAGCACGATCATCCTCGAATTGCTGGCGGATAAATTGGACGACGCTTCAGTAACCGCCTGGGAGGAATCTCTATCGCCGAGATAACAACCAACATACGGTCGGATGATAGAATTTCTGCATCGTATTATCCACACGCTAGAAAGCATGCAGCTTAATCGATCGACGCCAACTACGAGTGAACGAAAATCATACCGAGACCGGGTGAGCATGAACGCCGCATCTTCAAGAGAACAGACATGTGTTTTATGTGAGGATCAACATGCATTACACCAGTGCACAACATTCATGAATCACAGCCAGGAAGAAAAAGTGAAGGTCATCCGTGAAAAGCGTCTTTTTGCTAATTGTCTCCGCGGAGATCACACGGCGGCTAAGTGTACAAACAAGTTTTCATGCCGTCAGTGTTCGGGACGCCATCACACGCTCATTCACCCCGGACTTTTCCCAGCAAATGAAAGACATAACGAACCAGCAGTATCAACAAGCATGTTGGCAGCGGCAACTATCCCTCCGAAGTTTTCAAACACCACCAGCTACGGTCGTCCGAATGCGTTTCTGAGCACGGTAGCTCTAACTATCGTAGACGCACGTGGTGGCGAACACGTCGCGCGTGCATTATTAGACTCTGGATCGCAGCTCAACGCAATAAGCGAAAGATTGTGCCAACAGTTGCGATTGCGAAGAAATGTGGTCGATCTTGCCATCACCGGAGTAGATAGCACTACGAAAAGCGCACGTCATCAAGTTTCTGCAGAGATCCGTTCGAGGGACATGAAATACGTCGCAACGCTAGATTTCATCGTTCTAAGAAAGGTCACTCACGACATTCCCGCTGACCCCATATCTACAGCCGATTGGAAGTTGCCACGAAGTGCCACGCTTGCTGATGCACATTTCAACACAATGGGAAGAATCGACATGATAATCGGAGCCGCTTACTTCTACACCTTCCTGAAGGAAGGACGCCTCCGACTCTTCGACCAAGGGCCGTTACTGGTTGAGACAGTCTTTGGCTGGATGGTAACGGGAAATCCTCCACATAATCCTCCGAAACAACAATCTGTACTTCGATGCCACTTCGCTTCCGTGAACGACAGCCTTCAAGGAAAATTCGAGCAGTTTTGGCGATTTCAACCAACCAACCATCACCTGGCTTCACAACCTGCCCCATTCGTTCACGAATGCCAATGTGAACTTTGTGGACGCTTTCCGCACGCAGGATCTCGCGCAATTATGCAGTACAGCTAATGCCAAGGGCCGCATTCTTGATCTCGTGCTAGCTAATCCGGAAGCTGCCTTGTTAACTGTCGTCGAGCCTGCGCCGTCCTCACTTGTGCCCATCGACGAGCATCATCCACCGCTCGATATTTCCGTACGACTCACTGCCGTGGATTCGATTGCGTTAGAGGCTCCGCCTCCTGCTGCTCTCAGTGTTTTGAACTACCGTAAAACGGATTATCGCAGGCTTAATGCAATCCTTTCACTCATCAACTGGTCCTTTTTGTTTTTTTTTTGTTTTCCTGTAAATCAGTTGATGAGGCCGTGTCGTTTTTCAATTCAAAAGTTACGTCAGCCCTTCGCTCCTGCTCCCCTGTTCTTAGTCCGCCCTCCTTCCCTCCTTGGTCTGATCGTACCTTGAAGGCATTAAAAGCAGACAAGAAACGGTACCTTCGATCCTTCCGCCGTAGTCGCTCCTCCCACAGTAAAACCCTGTTTAAATACGCGGCGATGGCTTACCGATCATATAATCGAACCCGCTACCGTTCATACATTTGCAGAACTCAAGCTCGCCTCCACTCCAATCCTCGCTCCTTTTGGCGGTTCGTCAATTCCCGCAGAAACTGCAGCTCGTTTCCAAGACAGATGTCCCTGGGCCCTGACTCTGCCGATTCTCCTTCTGCTATCTGTGCCTTATTTGCTAGACAATTCTCGGAGGTGTTTGCCGATCCAGTCTCTGACCGCGACTTGTTGGAGCCTGGTTTGGCCAACACCCCTGTGAATGTCTTAAGCGTTGACACATTAGATGTTTGTATTGGGTCGGTGGAGCGCGCCCTAGCGAGTTCCAAAATGTCTTTCTCACCTGGTCCTGATGGCATCCCTGCCTCTGTTCTGGTCAAGTGCTGCGGAACACTTGCACCAATTTTATGTCACCTGTTTGAATTGTCTCTCTCCTCCGGTGTTTTTCCCTCGGTTTGGAAGCAGGCCTGGTTGTTTCCAGTCTTCAAAAAAGGGAACCGGGGCTGCATTTCAAACTATCGTGGCATATCGTGTTTATGTGCATGTTCAAAAATTTTTGAATCTGTTGTTCGTCCAGTTCTGTGGTTCAATATTCGTTCTTGGATCAGCCCCCAACAACATGGTTTTGTTCCTGGCCGCTCTACGTCGACCAATCTCCTAGAGTTTGTATCCTCATCGTTGGCCACTATTGAGGGTGGTAGGCAGGTCGACGCTGTTTACACCGACTTCAAAGCGGCCTTCGACCGTGTGCCGCATGCTCTGCTCTTAGCAAAACTAGCTAGGCTCGGGTTCTCTTCTAGAGTAATGGGCTGGCTCGAGTCTTATCTGTCTGCTCGTAGTTTTCGTGTAAAATTCAAATTTTGTCTGTCTGATGTCTTCTTTAGTGCATCTGGAGTTCCGCAGGGTAGCGTTCTGAGCCCTATCCTCTTCCTGTTATTCATTAACGACATCAGCTCTTTCCTTCCTGCCTCTAGTCACCTTCTCTACGCTGATGATCTGAAAATTTTCCTCCCAGTTTCTAATCCTTGTGACTGTTCTTCCCTCCAAAATTTGTTAGATGCGCTTGTTCACTGGTGCTCTAATGACTTTTTGCTCCTTTGCCCTAATAAGTGTTCTGTTATTTCCTTTTCCCGTTTACGGCGTCCCATTCTCCATAACTACATGCTGAGCTCAGTTTGCACTAAATCGTGTGTCTTCTATTCGTGACTTAGGTGTTGTCCTGGATTGTAAGATGACGTTCAACGACCATGTTGAGGATCTTGTGGGAAGGGCGAGGAAATCTCTAGGCTTGATTCGTCGTCTGACTGTCGACTTTTCAGACCCGGTTTGCCTCAGGACCCTTTACTGCAGTCTCGTGCGTTCAACCCTCGAATATGCCAGTGTCGTTTGGAGCCCTTCTTGTGAGATCTGGATTGATCGTATCGAAAGGGTTCAACGATTTTTCACCAGGATTGCAATTCGCCGCCTTTGGGGCGGGTCAGATTCTCCTCTCCCGCCTTATGCGGTTCGATGCCAACTTTTAGGTCTTGTTCCGTTGAGTGTCAGGCGAGCGCGTGCCCAGGCCCTGCTTGTTGCCGGGCTGTTGGTGGGAGAAATTGACGATCCCGTCCTCCTTCAACTTGTGTCCTTTTATGTTCCCTCTCGATCCTTACGCTCCCGTCCCCCGCTTGATATTCCTGCCGGGCGTACGCGTTACGTGTCGGAGGGTCCTTTTCGAGTCTGCTTACGCCAGTACAATCTCCACGCTCCTTTCCTTGACTTCAATGTTTCCTTATCTTCCCTTCGTTCCCGTCTTTCTGCCCTGCCCCATCCTGTCCCGGATTGATTTGCGGCTCAGGTGGTACATTTAGCCTGTGGTTTTCCAAGTGTGTTTTTTTTTTCTTCTCTTTGTTATTGTTATGTGTGTTAGTTTTTAAGTAACGATCTAGTAAATAAGTTTTCACTCAGCCTTAATGGCAGGTGAATTTAAATAAATATAAACAACATATAAAACTAGAAGAAATTGTTGTGGTTCAACCATCAGTGGAAAAGCAGGAATGTGAAAAGTTTTTCAGTGAAACAGTGTCACGTAATTCATCGGGAAGATAAACTGTACGTCAACCCAAACATCGGAATCACGATATCATGATTGGTATTTCAAAGCCTGCTGTGCTTCGTAGATTCAAGTTACTGAAACGGAAGCTGTGTAGAAACGACAACCTTCGAAAGCAATATCATAACTTCATGAAAGAATATGTGAAACTAGGCCATATGACTCTCGTAGAAGACGATAACAAGGATGGCCCGAAAGCATGTTAGTTACTTTATCACCCAGTCTTCAAGGATTCCAGTTCCACAACAAAGATGAGAGTGTTTTTTTATGGTTCAGCAGCTACATCAATCGGCCATTCCCTCAACGACTCGCTAAAAATCGTGCCTGTCGTGCAAGACGACTTTGTAACTCCCATCATGCGTTTTCGAAAGTTTAAAGTGGCGGTAGTGGCCGACTTAGAGAAAATGTATCGACAAGTGTTAGTGCATCCTGATGATCGCCCCCTGAAACGAATTATATGGCGTTTTGAGAGTGATCACCCATTTCAAGTCAATGAGCTCGACACCATTACATATGGGCTCACGCCAACGTCGCTCTTAGCTACCAGAACACTTTTACAACTTGTGAAAAATGAAGGTAACACATACCTGCTTGCAGCGAGTTCCATGAAGGAGAATCTGTACATGGACGATCTCCCCACCGGCTCGGATAGCGTTGAAGATCTTCCAACCGAGCTGCTTAACCATAAAAAAGTATCAAAATCGACAACCACCTGGCAAACGAAACAATACAGTGGCATCTCATCCCTCCCCGTGCACCTAACTTCGGCTTACTTTGGGAAACAGCAGTAAAGGTAGCCAAAACCCATCTAGTTCGTCAGCTTGACAACACCCTGATATCCGAGGAGGAAATGGCTACAGTGCTGGTCAAAATAGAAGGCTGTATGAATTCAAGACCCTTGACGCCGCATTCAAGTGACCCTAACGACTTGGAAGCGCTCACACCAGCACACTTCCTCATCAGACGTCCACTGCATCCGTTGCCGGAGTTCGATGCCGTCAGCGCCTCCAGGAACCAGTTAGCAAAATACCAGCGCATCCAGAAAACTTCACAACAATTCTGGGATCGTTGGTGCAACGAGTATAGGAAGGAGCTCAACATCCAGCATCGGAGACATCGAAATCCATATCGGCTCACAATAGACGACTTGATCATATTGAAGGACGACCAACTACCACCGACGCGTTGGCCGCTAGCCCGAGTATTGGAACTCCACCCTGGACCCGATGGAATCTTGAGAGTGGCAACCGTACAAACAAGATCCGGCATCGTGAAGCGTGCCGTCAACAAACTATGCCGTCTGGAATGCGTGTGAAATTGAAAAATTTAATTTTTCAAGGTGGCCGGTATGTTCGGTGCCATCTGCGCTCACGGTTAGATTTAAGAATTTTACGCACCACACGCCACTCACCCTCTCACCCTGACAAGGATCTCAATCCTTCCACCGACCTTCCACCGGCAGTCCTGTCATTCAGTTTTACGAGCTTGAAGAACACACAACGTAGGAAAACCACCAGCAGCAATCATCATCCCGGGACGTCAGAGAAAGGAAAAATAAATCTGCTCTTGTCAGAGCAACCAAAGAATTGGTTTAGTAGTTTTTCCTTTGCCGAGTCACGCCGTCGCTCTGAGCCTTGCGGAAGAGGAGGTTGCTGCAGACCATCACCCAACACATTATCTTACGAAACAGCGCAGGAGTTGACAAATCAACAAAGGGAGCCTCCGTTGCACGTACGAGTGAACGGGCGCTTGAACGTACGAGCGAAGGAGGGCGAGAGCGAAGAAACGCGCGAGCGTACGTACGAAGGAACGCGAGAGCGAAAAAGCGCGCGAGCTAGCATAGAAGTACCTCGCGAGTGACAGAGCGCGCGAGGTAGCCTAGAAGTACCTCGCAAGCAAAGGAGCGCATGAGCTACCTTCGAGGTACCTCGCGAGCGACGGAGCGCGCGAGCTACCCTCGAGGTACCTCGCGAGCGACGGAGCGCGCGAGCTACCCTCGAGGTACCTCGCGAGCACTAGAGCGAAAATTTCGTGCGACACTTTCACGAGGTACCTCGCCATTCAAACTGGAGAGCGGTGCTCGCGCTCAATAGGGTGAGCTGAGCGAGCGGGGTAGCTCTGCCACTCACGTCTCAACACTACGTGTGACGAAACGCTGCCCCGCCAAACGGCATCCTGTGTTCTGATGGACCGTGGAAATAACCGAGCATCGTAAGATCTACTCACGTGCGCGTAGGGCGTTGAAGAGGGCATGTTGCGATGACCTACGAACGGCGCGTGCAATCCTTTTTCGTGACGCAAAATAGTGACTAACGCGAGGGATACGGAAGACAAGCGACGCTGTTTTAACGAGAAGTCAGAGCATGCGCCCCAGGGCTCTCTCTTTGGCGTCACTCTGCGGAACGCCATGTACGACTGTGTACTGGAGCTGGAACTGGCAGCAGATGGTACAATCGTCTGGCTGGCGGTTCTAGTCCGTACGCCGGAAGAATCTGCAGAAAACGCGAGCCTGGCAATTGCGTGCGTGTAATGGTGGAAGGAATCGAGCTCATTGCCATAAGCTTGCCATCCTCGGGTTCCAGTGGACGTCGGCGGGTGCGTGAGGAGATCGTCTCTCTACATCCGGTGTGATGTTGCATGATCACCTCCTTTGGAACGATCACGTAGCAGCGCTCACAGCGAGAGCAGACCGGGCGGCGAGAGCATACCGGGCGGCGAGAGTATTTGTATTTCAGAGTAAAAAAGTTTGCCTACACGGCTATACCATTCTTCTTATATACTAAACTAATCCTAGCCTGAAACAAGCACAAGAACAATGAACAAGGAGGCGTACAAAAGGTTAGGTAAAATCCCGCAGCTCAACCAAACAACGAAATTAGGAAAAGGAAGGAGTAGAATCAAATGATGACGAAATGCGTTGGCGGAAGGCAGGTAGCGAGAGGTGGAAATCAAACAAATAATCGATTTCCCTCGTGGAACGAGGGAAAGGAGGTCTGACACATCAATTTCACGAATAATCAGATCAGCAACAAATGCGGCTTGCGCCATACTCCGCCGATCCTCCAGCGACGTCAAGTTAAGTAGACGACATTGTAACGAGTAGTGCGGAAGGGAACCCACTCGGCCAAGCAGGCGTATCGTAGCCATTCTCGTAAAGTGCCTTTGTACCTGCTCGATACTTGCGATTGACCCAATGACAGAAGGGCGCCACACCACGCTAGCATATTCAAGGGTCGAACGCACAAGGGAACAATACAGGGCCCTGAGGCAAAGCGGATCGGTGATGTCTTGCGTGAGACCACGAATAACTGCCCTAATGCGGAACCATAGCGGTCCCGGGAATTCTGGACGTCCGGTGCTTGCTGGAGTCGCTGCCTCAATCATGAGGTATGCGGGCCCCGTCTGGCACCGCAGAGTAACAAAGACGGTAAACCGGTGGCGCCTGGAGTGTGTGCAGCGTCTCCTGGCCAGGATGGTGGCTTGCACCTTCCGGAGAGTGCGGTACTGCACGGCGGTGCTGATGGCTGGGCTGGTACCTATCTGTCTCCAAGTAGAGGAGGATGCGATGGTCTACGATCGGCTACGTCGGCCACGGTGGATGACCACAGCGGGCGAGATACGGCAGGAAGAGCGGCGCGACACGGCGGCGGTGGCAGGCGTGGTGGGACGCCGACGCAACCGAAGGTAGCGCACAGGACAGCCGATTCACGCGGTGGACTCATTGAGTCATACCTTCGGTGTATCAGTGGATCAACAGGAAGCACGGGGAGGTCATCTTTCACCTGACACAGGTGCTAACGGGTCACAGATTCACCCTTCCATGTGGCAAGAATGTGGCAAGCTCTTTTGGCGAGCACTGCAGGGCTGCTTAACTTTAGTTAACAGCTGTTCAATCTCCTATAATCTCCTATCCCCTGTAATTTTAAGAACGACCTTGGCCGTGTTGCTACTGAGTTTATTTACAAAATAATAAAAAACGCGTGGCGATCGTAAGTGCATGCGTAAAATTTTAAGCGAGAGGCACGCAGGGCTTGTTTCTTTGCAACAGTAACTAAAACATTTTTAAAATATTACCAAGCATCATAAACCACCTCCTTCGGCAGCATCTGTTGGAATTTTAAAAGAACAGAGTTTTCCAACGTAGAATCATAGCTGCTTGCAATAACCAGCGAACATTTTGCCCACTCCATAATTTGCTCCGAGTCAACTTGGGCATGCCATCGAAATCATGGAATTGAGTAAGGAAACGAACAAAACAAGAAGACGCCAAATGAATAAGGAAAACATTTCAACAATTTGCAGTCCCTCCTATCCATTTTAATGAAGAAAACCACAATTTCTTATTTAAACTAGTGGCGAAAGAGGAAGGTTAACGATATCATGCATCATGCATAACGGTTACCCTGTTCTGGTACCAGCGCGTTAGAAGACCGCAGTTCATTCAGAATTCAAAGTTAGGCTGAAGCAGGGCGTTTTAGTCAATAATATTGGTAGATCATTGCGTTGTTCTATTTGATAATAATTTGATAATAAGTCTGCAAAGGGTAAACTAATCGCGTCACGAGTTTTAACCCATACATACAGCAATAAAGAAGACAAACGGATCAAGTCGATCAAAATCAAACATTGAGCACGAAGAGGCAAGAGAAAGAAGCGACGTGAAGGTGTCAGGAATATTAGGCAAGGTTCAGAATGATCTGTCCACATCCGTTCCTCGTAGTAAGAAAAAAGGGTTCAAATCTATCAACAACAACCATTAGCGAACCAGCTACCATGGTTGATCCAAGAGGAGTAGTGCAAGAGTAACGAAAATGCCTCGATGAACATTTAACAAAAAATAAAAATGAATGAGAGAAAGGAGCGTAAAACAAGCAAGAAAGTGGCCGTAATATGAATGGGGAGCGGAATGCTGGATCTGCTTTATAGCTATTCATGCAGCGTGCAGACAACAAAAAATCATTTAGTGTTAAAGCTACTGATCTTTTGATGAATTATTCACGGTACCCGATGAACAGCAGACTTCTGAAGACGGCGGCAGAAAGACAGCGGGTGGTAAAAGATGCTCGATGGATATATTTATGGATGGTTTTTATATTTCTTTATTCAGTTTTTTTGCTTTGTTTCCAATTGTCTGTTTTTGTCTGTTGGCGGGAACCAGTGTTCGTTCTTTTTGTACTTGTGGTAATTTTTCTCTCCCTTATTTAATTGCCAAGCATTAGACATCGATCATTCCACGGATCTTTTGATAAACCGTGGCGAAGCACGGTAATCAGTGGATAGGAGAATATCAAGATAATTGTTTCGGCAGTTTGATAGCTATCAAATTATTTTTATCACCCACAGCTCAGGCCATCACGTTCACGCATACAATGTCTGAAAAAGGCTACCCAAGGACCGCCGACGTTGTTCCATGGTAGCATTACGAAACCCACCAGAGGGGATATTGATACTATTCTCAATAACGTGAAGGTGGTATCGTTAGAAGTCGTCATCATTAATGGCCGTTGGCGATTTTCAAAAGTTTCTTATGAAGAATCCAAACACATCGACGAAAACAATCTGTCAGACACAAAGAGCTTTAAATTGAGGTTACAAAATCTTGTGTCTTTAATTTTCTATCAAACAAATGGCCCTGGATCGAAAACGTTGTTTTTTACTATTGCTTTGTGAAGGTGTGTATTGTGTTTACGTTGAGACGAGCTAGTTTTTCAGTTGGTATGTCTTTTTTTTTCATCAAAAACATTTTCAACAAACTCTATATCCTCGTAATTGAACAAACAGTTGAACCAATTCAGAACAATTATACTAGATTGTCCTTCTTACACGCATTATTTGAACATTTAGACAAAAATGCTAAATTTGCCCTGTTAACACTAAAGGCTAGATTTATAGTGTTTATGCGTCTTGTGTTTGGTAGGCAACGGAGCGAAAATATGAGACAGCAGTATACATTCGATTTTGTGGAATTTTAGATATGGAGTGGATAATTAAACAGCAATTTTCAAATTATGCAATTATTTGCGCTCGTTAAAAATCAAGCAAGTTAGAATGTGTGGTCGACTAAAGTCATCTGATAGTTTTAGCTGACTACTTCCAAAAATTATCAAATACGTGAACTATACTTGACCGTTCAGTAATATAAACATAATTATATCGGCAGATCAGACGCCAAGTGACGCTAAAGCATGTTGTTAATTAATTGTTGAAAGGCTTGATGGCTTAGGGAACTATTTTGTGCGAACTCTACCACCATCAACACCTGTATCGAAACCGTTTTTATAAATGGCCAAAATGCTCAAGCTGATGCTGATGCCTTTCGTTTGGTTCCGGGACCTTCGTCGTTCTCGCCTTTTTATACAAGCATCTCCTCCGGCGCAGCAGAAGCGCAATTGGGTAGGACGCCTTTATGGTCGGGAGCTATTGTTCGGACAATAGATGGATTCGTTTCGTGCAATTTACTACGGAGTAGGCCCGCGGGATGTATGTGCATCGGTCAAAAGGCGCGAAACTTTTATAAATTTCTCGATGCTTTACGTCGTTTATTCCTCCGACCTTTGTTGCCGGCCGGCTCCAGACGCTTCTCCAGGGGGTCGAGTGCAGTAGGTTGCGGAGGATATTCCAAACGACACCGCCGCAGGACGACGTTACCCCGGTAACCATCAGGAGTGCACCTATCCAACGGTGGGGAACACTGGGTTTTAACCTTTTTGCGTGGTTGGGAGTCGAATGGAATGAACTCGATGATTGGAAATAATAGTTGATTGATTGTGTAAATTTTCTCTTCCATCGTACGGTATACTCTACGTAGCCCGAATAAAGGCAGAGCAGTGGTGTAGCGCAAGGGCAGCCAGCGGACTCTTAAAGGTAGCTTACCAAATTAACGAGGAAGAATGCGTTTGCAGCAGAACCGGGGATATTTTTCTTCATTTATCAATTTTTTCCATTCTCTTGCGTCGAGTTGGTCGCTCAGTCGATTGGTTTCAATGCACGTCGTGCGGTTCTCAACCTGTTATGAATCGTCAGAAATGAAGAAACTTTTTGCTCAAAAGGTCACCTCTTTAACGTAAAAGCGTTGGTAAAGTAAAATTATCCACGCTCATTGTCAGCCTCGTAATGCTTTACATTTGGGAAACTTTTTGAAATCATTTTAATATCTTACAACTCTTTGAAAAACGAAATCGAACGACTTCGCAACGCTAGCGGCAACCATTAAAGCTAGCATTTGAATGAAACCTTATACGGGTCATCAATATACAGGATTGTGGACGCATTAGGGAACGCTACATAGTTAAAGACTGCCGGAACCATTTCGTACAATCGATGAGAAGCCGGTAGAAACTTTGCTTTCGGCGGCGTCTGGTAAGTGAACATGTGCAGTTGAATTGAGCGGATAAGCCCAAGGCGGCTTTTCACAGCATATCACCGACCAGTAGTAAAATGTGCTACACGCAACATTGCTCGTTCATCCAATTAACCCTCCAGTGCTGGATTAGCGCGCGGGGACCCATTAATCACCGTTGGGCTGCTGCTTCCGGTTCCGGTATTTTCCTTCGTCACAAACCCTCAAAACTCCCCAACAAGAGATACGTTTCACGATCGGTTTCGGGTGGGCGGACTTCTGCGATTTAGCTTGCCGCTTGCATTTGGTAATGTTTTTAGGAATAACAAGCAACTTTTTGTCCTAAATGGTTTTGTTTTCTTGCTTGTGGTGCTCAATACGTCACTTCTGCTAAATGTTCCTAACTATTATCGCCCAAAATTCCCATCAGCTGTAAAGGCCGGTCCAGCCGAAGAGAAAACACATGCTACAAACAGAGCATCGCGTTTGCAAAATGATCAAATCAGCTTTTTCCCTTTAACGGTCGGCTAGTGATAAAAGACTCGTGCAAAAGCCTGAGCGCGTGTATTGGTCTGCTCTTGCATTGGTCTGACTAGGGAGAAAGATTAGCAAAGCATTATTTGCTTAGTGTTGAGTACCGACGGGAGCAGAGGGACAATAGTGTGTTTACATTTCGTTTAAACCGGCTCCAAACTGGAGTGCCTACATGAACCATTAAAAAGAGACCATTTGCAAGAATATTTCCTTTTGTCCAAATCGGCCTAGACGATTAACTAGCGGAACATAACCGAGGGTATTTTCTCTTCTCTTCCTACTTGCCATGCCTTCATATCCTCGATCGTTACAGATAACCTGCCAGCTGGCCGCGGTTGATAGGTTTCAGTCACATTACGAGTAACCGTACACCGTCCAACGGTGTACGGTTTCGCGGTTTTGATTTTAATGTTGTCGATTGAGTGTTGCCTGTTTGTGAACCGCTTTCCTCAAAGCAATCTGTCGGTCCATCGGCATGTACTTTGGGGATGTTGCGTGAGTGTTGACAGTTTTCTTCATAATGCCGCACCGCTGCGATCGGACTCGCTAGAAAATATGGTGAGTCGTTGGGTAATAAGTTCACGGCTGGTTCCGATCAAAATCAACCCAATAGAATGAATGACAAGTTTCATAACCTGGAGCATTCTCCTCACGTCTTTTCTACCCTCGTCGCGAACAAAAAGTGAATTAAAATAATCTACACCACTACCACAAAAGGTAACGAGGAGCAGAAAATAGATTTATTTCGGATTGAATACTTTCTCCGGATCTACTCTAAATTTGCACCAAAAATTGCTTTGTGTTTGCAAGTTGTTTTTCAACTCGTCAATACGGCCCGGTTACAGAGCTACGCATGCAAACACAATGATGACCTGGTTACAGAGCTACGCTTGCTAACATCAGATTTTTCCCTAAAAGCAAGAGCGTTTATTCATTTTTAATATTTATTTTTTTCATCACATTATTTTTATCCGTCATTCGCGCTGTGTTATGGTGACGCGACTTTTCCAATACATGTATCGTCTATTCAACTACACTATGTGGGTTTAGGATCGTGAACTGAGTATCGATTATAACAATTGATTATCATCTTTAATTTTTATTCCTGATACATGATCCGGGTTCACTTTTCTTGGGATCGGCTACAGCGGTGCGACATCAATTATCGACGTGACCTTCGGCAGCCCAGTAATCAGCGGTAATGCGAACTGAAGGGTCAGCGGAGACTTTAATGGCAGTGACCATAACACCATGCGATTTGATGCCGGGTGTCTGCGGCAGGAAAGGGTTCGCCGGCTAAACGAACCTATGTTCAACGGAAAGCGCTGGAATATCGCGAAATTCAACAGGGCGGCGTTCGTCGAGGGACTGCAGAGGTCTGATCTCGTCGGTCGCCAACAAGATGCAGGCATAATGCAGGGGTTGCTGACGCAAGCATGTGATACTAGTATGCCACGCCAGCATGCTAACAGCAGCAGACAATAGGTGTATTGGTGGACGAAGCAGATTGCGGAACTTCCACGCCAAAACTCGTGTGCACGCAGGCGGCTCAAACGGAATGCGATCCGCACATCCGCGACGAGGTCTACAGGAGCTTAACTTAGCACGGAAGGCCCTCTCAAAAGCCATCAAGACAAGCAAGTAGAGGAACTTCCAGGAACTTGCTGATATGGCCATGAAAGACATCTGGGGGCAGAGATTTAAGATTGCCATGTCCCGTTTGCGCGGACCCAGGACGGCGCAAGAGCGATGCCCGGAGAAGCTCAGAAGCATCGTGTATAACCTCTGCAAAGAAGGCACCGGGACCAGACGGAATCCCCAACATATCAGTTGCAGCCGCAAATCAGGAGCAACCAGAGATGTTTCAGCAGATGTACCAGCGATACTTGGAAGAGAAAGTCTTTCCGGATAAGTGGTAGGAGCAACGCTTAGTGCTGCTACTAGTGTTGTGTAATGAGTAAAACAGGTTCCAACCACGCTATGCTCAGCTAACCTGAGCAGCTTGCTTCAAAACCCAACTAGCATTCGAGCAGGTAACAATCATCCTAACAGAATGCTGACAGTATTCTTGACAGAATGCTCAAACAAGTCTTGACAGGATGATTGTTTGCAAGTTTAAAAAGACATGGCCGGATTTTCACCACATGGTGGTTCAGCGGGAACCGGAGCAAAACAGGAACGAAAAAATCTCTCACGGCTTTTGCCGTACCTTGCTCTGCTCTCTCTGCTCACTGCTCTCCGCGGGTTTAGTTTGCTTTGCTGGAAATGTTTAAACAAGGGATTAAATTTATTTAATTTTATGCTCACCTGGTGCTGCTTTACTCGTTGCTCCATTCATACGTGCGTTGCGTGGATCGCAAAACATGCACTTTTGTGATGAACTGAGGACATTAAAATCATGACGTGGTAAACAAAAACTTATGGTTATTTTAGTTATAATTATTAAGCCATCTTTATGTTATATTTGGAACATATATTTGGAATATTTTGGAACATTCTGCATCGAATAAAAAAGTGTTCCGTTCATTTGGGTTTGTCATAATATGAAAGACAAGAGTTTACTGTTTTATTTTTATACCACGTCATGTTATTACCAGTACGCAAACGATTCAAATGGCGCTTTAAAATAAAACAGGGATTCGCTTATCGCGTTCTGTGCACTCAAAAACTCCTGATTCCTGATGTTGAAGTTTTTAAGCAGCTTGTTTGAATCTTTACATTTTCTGGGTTTCCACTTAATATTGGTAACAGAGCGATAGGCAGAAAGTAAATGTTGCTATTGTTTATGGAGATCTGATTACTTCATTGGCATAAACTCTAGCTGGCGAGGTAAAATGCAAAAGTGAAGTTAAAAAGTTTTCGGATTCGTAATAGGCACGATTTTTTAGAAAAAAGAAAAATAAAATTTCAAAACGATACAGAAATTATATCAGAATAATCTTCAGCTCACACATGCCAACAATCCGTGTTTCCGTCGTCCAGTCAACACCAGCGTGTCATCTTTATCAACCAAGGTTTCGCGCCGTTTTCCCGCCGCTATAGATCCAAGCACTTCTTCCTCCAGTCCACCTGCCGTCGGTATCTGCTCATGCCATTGGTCCGCGGAGACCGTTCCCAACCAAGAAAATCGGAGTTTGATTTGTATGCATCTCGCTCTGACGCTTGCCCCGGGGTACATGCGCTGTCTCACCGACTGCGCCGATCCGGAGTCGGTCGGCCGTCCCGTCTCGAGCCGAGCAGTGCAATTCGAATCGAGCGGCGCGCTCGTAACCCCATATATGGGCATCGGCAAAAGACGATGCGAGCCATTCCCCAAAAATTACGAAGCCATCTCCAAAAATTGCATCCGGCTTCGGCTTCCCGACACGCATCGTGTCGTGCTTGCTTCCCCGACACGACCCGCGCTACGCCCAATACTCGCGCGCACACACTCACAAAGCGGTGCGCAAATTCTCACACGCATGCCATGCATAAAACAGCCGACCCACGACCGTCACCGCCGGCGTGCGGGCGAGAACTGACACGCTAGGGTAGGGGATCTTTTTTCTATCCCCGCACGACTGGACATCGGAGAGAACGCAGCACGCTCTGTGCAGCGGACTTACGATTTCTTCAACACGCAGCGCCTACCGATGCAGCCCGGCAGGCCGACTCTTAAACCGTTAAAGAACACACATATCTATAAGAGCTCTATGGCCGAGCGAGTTGACCGACACACTCATGACACAAAGAAACAGAGAGAGGGGAGAGGAAGGTGGGAGAGTAGTGAAGGAATGGAAGAGAAGAGCCAGAACCGAGCCGGGGTCGGCTCTCCCATTTTTTTCGGATCGGGTCGCGCGAGCCGAGCTCAATCCCCATTCGTTTGAAAAGGAAGAATAATTTTGTGAAATGAATGTCGACATTCACTCGGCAACAATTCTAGCGAAAACCGGCGTGGTCGCTTCATTGGGTTGTTCAGGTAACCAGTGTCATCTTCTTCATCTATACCCTTTACCCATCGCTATTGTTCCCGAACCCCCATCATCCATGCCACATATGTAATCGATATCCGATTCTGTCACAAGATCACATATCCCGTCCCCGACCCGTCCAATCTGTTCCGATGTTTAAAAAAACATTAATTTAGCGCCACTATAATGTATAAGAAATGTGTGAGAAATAGAGTAGGGGAAAGTGTGGCAATATGCACCGGTGGAGCAAAATGCACCGGCATGTTTTTGGCTGAATTATGCTATTTAAAAATAAATGAATCAATGAAATTTGTTCGTTAGCGTGTCCAATACATCCTTTGTGAATTTCATGGCTCTGCATTAACACTAGCCAGAGAAAACGAGATGAAACATATTGTGTATGAAATCATGTAAGATTTCGGTGTAGTGTCTTAAGATATTATAAGTGTAGGAATGAAATATTTCAAAAAAGCAGACATTCATAAGATACCTGAATATGTAATTTCACGAATGCTGAAGAAATTTTCGATTCAAAATGCTTGTATTTTTTTTTTTGAGACAAAACTTGAACTTCTCTCAGTATGGGGTAATATGCCCCGGCCTGAGTGGGGCAAAATGCACTGACGTTCAAAATGTAAACAAAGGGGCAAAATGCACCGTCAAAACAAAGCTACTCACGGGTTTGCATTTGTCACCTTCATAAGCCACACGTTATTGATTTTCATACGTTTTATATTGAACACGTATTAAAAATTTTCAAACAAAATTGATATTTCCTTTGGTTTTGTTCTTAATTTAACTAAATTTCATATGATGATCAACTGTGTTTACAAATCGTAGATCTACAGCAAGGTTTTTGTTCTTGCAAGTATTATTGAAAAACGTCAAAGTTCTGTTTGTTTTGGATCGTATTGCCCCATGTTTACATCGGTGCATTTTGCCCCACCGTTCGGGTCATTTTGCCCCACATTGTCAAAGGCGCATAAAAAAGAAGGGTCTTCTAAAACCTTATCTGACTAAAAATTTATAGTTTTGATATTACTTTTGGCATTTTTAGTTGATAGAAAAGATGTTAAGGAATCGAACTGTGCTAAACTTAGATTTTTTGCCTGAATGGATTGCGAGGAATAATTTGTTTTGTTTAAGGGGTGCGTATTGCCTCACCTTACCCTACTTCAGAACAATTTAACCAAACGATAAACGCTTACGACGATTCTGTTCCTTCAACGGCTGGAAAAAGAACGAGTGCCAACTTATACCGTCTGCAACACATGTCCATTGCGTATCTCATACAACATATGAAGGTGAAACACTTGCACCGTCCTCCAGAAGAAAAGTTCTTCAGCAAACAGAAATCTGCTCAAGCTTCAACGAAGAGGCTCGAGCTGAAAACTGCCGCTTAAACGATCTATATAAGAATCACAACAAGCGCAATGTTTTACATTTCGTTCCTTGAAGCATTCTCTATTAACATAGCAGAAACAGTACAGAAATACCATATTTACATCGCTTACAGCGAATGCAAGGAATAATTAGGTTAACTTCAGTTCATTGCAAAAACATATGTTTTCATTTGCCGGCGTTCTCTTCACGCGTGAGAATTGTCAAATTGTTTCTAAATGTAAGTACCGTGCCGAAATTGTCACCAATACAAATGTATCCGCTAGGTTCGAACGGCAAAATATGTTGAATCTACCCCTGGTGGTGAAGCAGTCGACGCGTGCGTGCGTGTGTTGCTGCTGCTCGAAGCCTCGGATCGGCATCGGTCTGCGTTGCACAGGCACTGTGCGTGTGCAAGAGCGAGATGGAGAATTCCTTTTTTTATTCACCTTGGCTAGTAGGGGCGCCCGAGAACCTGGATTTTTTTCACTGGCATTGCAGCTAATTTCACCACCGAAGAGATGAGCGTTTTCATTCGTAAACGGCTGTGCTCCTCAGATTACCAGGTGCGAAAGATCACGCCGAGTGAGCGAAACCCCGATTCGCTGCGATTTATCTCCTTCAAGGTCGGCATCCCGGCCTCGCTACGCAGTATTGCACTGTCTCCAGTCACCTGGCCTCGTGGACTGAATTTTAGTGAATTCGAGTTCAGGGACCAGCAGACCGCCGCTTTTTTCTCTCAGCTCCCAAGCTCGCTCTCTCCGGATCCTTGCAAGACTCCTCTACGGCCAGCAGATTAAGAGAAGCGCGTGGTCTCGCTCTCACCACGCATGATATAACTACTAAGGCTCAACCAACTTTACTATCGGACTTATCCTTCTACTACCAAAACGTCCGTGGGTTACGTTCCAAGACAACTGAAATTTTTACATCCTCTGCTGAGTGCTGCCATGACGTAATTGTGCTTACAGAGACATGGCTTGATGATAGCATTCCATCAGCCCTACTGTTCGACACTAACTGTTGCTTTGCAACGAGAGTAAGAATTAAATAAAAACTTTCTTTGCTCCTCCCCGCAGGAAGACCAAAAAATTCGTCTTTATTCTTCCTTCGTTTTTCTTACTCTGCTCGAAGGTGCGTCGTTCGGGCCCTTTTTATTCCGCCGTGAGTGCCGATCTCTCCCGATCCACCGATCACTCACTCCGCCTGGAAGTCTCCAGTGACAGCAGCGCCCGCTATAAACCCAAGGTTTATAACATTCCCCCCCGTAGAAGACACTATTGAAAGTATGTTGTGTTCTACCAATTACATGGCGCTACTTTCACTGGCATTCCCCCTCCACTAGTGAAAACTTCCATCTTTTATGCCGCCAGTTTTTTATCTTAGTCGTAGGGTGATGCCCCGGCGGCACTGAACTTAATTTCTCAAATAAACGGGTTACTGCACAAGCGAGCAAACGAATCTCCTTTTCATTTTTCACGCGGATAGCCGCTCGATTGATGACCTGTACGCCACAATTTCGCTGCGTAATCTGCCCGATGTTCCGTTGCAATGGTTGTACCCTCGGCATTCGCATCACGAGCCTCGGTGACTTTCTGCAGGATACATTGGACCTCTTCTGGATGGTTCGATCACCATCACTCGGTAATGCCAGCTCCTGATGCGACTCCTGCTGATGGCCGCGGGTTTCGATCGGCCTGGACGTGATGGCGGGCACGAGCTGCTTTTCCCAATGCTGATGTTGATACTGCGATTGTTTCTGCAGCTGCAGTTGGTGCTCCAAACTCGGGTGCTGTATCGGCTGCAATTGCTGCTCCGGCTGTGATTGCTGCTCCGGCTGCTGCTGCTGCTGCTGCTGCTGATGCTGCTGCTGCTGCTGCTACTGCTGTTGCAACTGAGACTCGGGCTGAAGTTGTAGCAGTAGTTCCGACTGTAGCTGATGCTGCGGCTTCGGGGGCAAGTGCTGCTCTGGCGTTGGCAGTGACTGCCGTTCCGGCTGCGAATGATGTGGCTGCAGCTGCTGCTTCGAAGTCTGCTGCTGGTTGTCCAAAGGGTCGCCACAAACGATGCCGCGCTCGCAACCGTTGTCGACGCGGTTAATTCTGCCGTTGCATTCAACCATTCGATATATCACTTCGTCGGAAGATCGCCTTGTCACAGATTGTTCGCCGAATGTTCTTCTAGGATCTTTGGCCGTTAAATCAGTACGATTGTTTGTCCTTTGGGCGAACCTCTTCATTAGACCGTTCAATGCAGGGGTCGGTAAATTCGATACTGGCGCCGAGTACACCGCAGGCTTGGGATCAACGATCGTCCGTGTCGTATCGCACTTGAACGATTGTTCGATCGTTTGTTGCATCTCCACGATGCCGTAGATCAGCTTTAATCTAGCAATCGCAAGCGTCACTGTTCCAGGGAATACTAGCAAATGACGAATGTATCTCCTTGCTTCTCCTTGCACTGCTTCTCGTAAACGCAATGCGTTTTCGTAATCCAAGAAACCGCAGGCGGCCGTTGAACTTTCATATCGTGAAATAAACTTTGGCCATTCTCCTGGGGCACCCTAAAACACTGGCAGTGCCCAGCTCATAGTCTGCCTGGCGTAGATTTGCTCATGGGTGAAAAAAGGCTCGTTGTAATCACTTTTTCCTTCCGCATGCAATGTCGTTTGAGAAGCACTGGAATTAGTTTCTCGCTGCTTCATCACGCGCTGCTCAAGCGCTCTTCGACGCACTTCGAGCGCCATTTTGGCTTGCTCCAGCTGCGCTAATCTGGGCTCCAGCTCTGGCGCGTGTATTGACCGACTCACACTAGCGTATGGCAACGGGACTTTTGTTGGCTGTTGCGTCTGTGGCGCCCTCCAGCAGTCCTCATATGTACGCGATTGATTTGTGTAAATCGGCATGGCGTTCTTTTTCGCCGACACTATTGTGTTCTCAGCCGCAATTACTCCTCGATGATCATTTCGCTGTACTTGTGATCTTTTTCACTCGCGAACACGCACTCGATGGATCGACAATTTTAACACGGCCCGAAGTAACTTTCAACTCTTTCACGAACCCGAAACTTTTGTTTGTTTTTTAGTTTACGGATGGTGAGAATTTATTTGAAGGTGAAGAATTTTTTGGAATGTTGCTTTGCAACGAGCGTAAGAATTAAATAAAAACTTTCTTTGCTCCTCCCCGCAGGAAGACCAAAAAATTCGTCTTTATTCTTCCTTCGTTTTTCTTACTCTGCTCGAAGGCGCGTCCTTCGGGCCCTTTTTATTCCCTCGTGAGTGCCGATCTCTCCCGATCCCCCGATCACTCACTCCGCCTGGAAGTCTCCAGTGACAGCAGCACCCGCTATAAACCCAAGGTTTATAACACTAACACTTTTGCAATAACACAAGTTCGAGATGTTTCGATCATCATCGGATCTTTTTATCTGCCGCCGGACCAGTCGAACGACATGAATTCGCTTAACACCTTTAGAACAACTCTTCGAAATACGAGAGAAAAATACAGCGAGGACCGCTTCATCCTTTTCGGCGACTTTAATCAACCACATCTCGAAAGAGACTGTTCCGGTGACGCACCGACTCTCAATCTCGCATGTTCTCGAGTGTCAACATCCTGCGAGTTTCTCCTGGACGAGTTAAACTACGCCGGTCTTTATCAGTTGAACTGCATAAAAAACCAACGCAACACTATGCTTGACCTTATTTTTGCGGACGACAGTTGTAAACATGAATCAGCTATCGTTGAATTGGGTCTTGATTTTCTTGTTGAACCTGACAAATATCACCCAGTTTTAACAGTGCAAATGACCATGCCACAGACTATGACCACCTCGTGCCAGGTAATACCGGATCATCGGCGCTGGAACTTCCGCAGGACACATTTCGCGGAACTAGCATCGGCAATAACTAACTTGCCCTGGTCCTCTGTTCTTGCCGATTTCGATATTAACACCAATGTGCAAAATTTCACGAAAGCAATAGTAAGCTTATTCGACCAATTCGTTTCTCGTTGTGTTCCACCGAATAGGCCACCATGGCCGAACTCTACTCTAGCCTATTTAAAGCGTCGAAAAGCGACACTACAAAAAAGGCTTCGTCGCCATCGGAATGCATCTACGCAAAACAATTTCTTAGAAGCAGCAAAACTCTACAAAACGCTAAATAGACAAGCATATTCCAGATACACAAAAAACATCGATTTCAATATCTGCAAGAATCCTTGACACCGCTTCTGTACTTGTTTGAACTTTATTGTGTAGCGAAAGTTAAAAAACTCAGTACTGCTCGCGGTGGCGGTTCAAACGAAAAAGAAATGTCCTCTCGTGCCGACCCAGCAACTGGGTCGAGGCCGTCACCGGTCGTTCACCGCTCGATCGTGACCCGAGACAGCATGCTGGGTCGGAGCGAGAGCACACCTTTACCGTTCAATTACGGACGCGCGCGCCCTCTAGTCGTCAGGTATCGGACCGTGGCTAAAGATGCCCCTGGATGGTGGCAACTTATGCCACAGCGGCCCGCGTGTGGCAGCGCTGTCGACGATGGGAAGATGGCCGCCTCTTTATAAGTAGTAGTGCCAACGCCTGTACCACACCGGCTCGCATGTGACGGCGCTGTCACGACTGTTGTGGTCCGATGTCTAGCACGGCTATTTTGACGGCTGGTCGTTGCAATATTTTTCCGCCTACTGTTTGCACGTGTACCTGTCTGATCAGTCCGTCTTTCGAGGGAATCACCTTTACGATTCGGCCCTTCGGCCAGCATCCACGAGGCAGCGTCCCATCGACGATCACCACCAGGTCGCCTTGCTTCAAGCTCGTCGTCGGGTGATGCCATTTCGTGCGCTTGGTCAGCGTCGGGAGGTAAGTGGATACCCATCTCTTCCAGAACTGATTTGCGTATTGTTGTGACGATTTCCAGGAATTTCTCAATGCGACCGCTGAGCAGTCTAGTGGCACCAGAGGTTTTGCTCCGGCGGACGAGCCTAGTAGAAAGTGATTGGGGGTCAAAGGGGCATCTTCTTCACGATCAACTGGTACATCTGTCAAGGGTCGTGAATTCAGGATGCCCTCCACTTCGATCAACCAGTTTTGCAGTACGGAATCCGATGGGTGGTTCGTTAGCTGGATGCCTGCCAACGTACGTTTGACCGACTGAACCAACCTTTCCCAGGCCCCGCCGAAGTGAGGGGCGGACGGTGGGTTGAAGTGCCAGGTAGTGTGAGGGATTCCCGACCCTTCCATCAGCTTGTTTGCATTAATTAGCTGTCGTGCTTCTTCCAGCTCCCGATTGGCTCCCACGAAGTTCGTGCCTCTGTCCGAGAAGATCTCGTTGGGTGTTCCGCGGCGACACACGAAGTTTCGGACCGCCAGGATGCACGCACTGGTTGTTAGAGCGTGGGCTATTTCTATGTGCACCGCTCTCGTCGTCATACATGTAAACAGTACTCCCCACCTCTTCTCGCTTCTGCGACCAACTGATACCACGAAGGGCCCGAAGTAGTCGATCCCGGTGAAGGTGAATGGCCGTGTGTGGGGAGAGAGTCTGGCGACTGGCAACTCAGCCATCGGTGGTGGGCGAGGCATTGTGCTGCGTACCTTGCAGTATGAACAGGAGCTTCTCACGCGACGGCATGCTGTCCTTAGTGCGGGAATGTCAAACCGTTGTCTGACCTCATTCATCACGGTCTGGTGGTTGACGTGCTTGTAGTAGCGATGGTAATGATCGACCACGAGATGGGATACTCGGCCTTCCTTCGGCAGGGTAATTGGACGTTTGACGTCGAACTCGACGTGCGGGCAGGCGTCGATTCTCCCTTTAACTCGAATTACACCATCAGCGTCCAGGTACGGACTTCTACGGTAAAGAGAACTGCTCTTTCGCACGCCCGATCCTGCTTCCGGGTTGTTGGATTGCGTCTCGAGCTGTTTGTATTCCTCTGGGAAGGATTGCCGCTGCGTATCTATAATAACGGCCTTTTCACCTGCTTTCAGCTCGTGTGGAGTAATGCGCCGTTGGGTTACGAGTGTTATACAGAAACCGCCAAACGAATGCAGCCGCTCGGACTATGCGCCACCATCGCGAGAAGAGGTCAGGGTTAAACCGCGGTTCGCACGACAGGTGAAGCGCTACCGACTCTCGTTTCTCTTCGTCCGTGGTTCCTGGTGCGAGTTGTTGATGTGGCCATTCGGCTTTGCATTGCGTCAGGAAGGCCGGGCCGCTGAACCAGCTACTGGTCGTGAGATGTTTCTTTAGCTTGGACCACTTGGTTCCTTCGTCGGCCACGTTGGTACTGCCGGGGACCCAGTTCCACTCTTCTAGGCGCGATGTTTCCAGTATCTCGCCAACCCTGTGCGCCACGAAGGTGCTGTATCGTCGGTGGTCCGAATTCAGCCAATACATCACATCCTTGGAATCCGTCCAAAAGTAGCGTTGGTGAATTTCCATTCGGTGAGCGTCACTGATGATTTTTGCTAGCCGACTGCCCAGCACCGCCGCTTGAAGCTCTAATCTCGGGATGGAAGTATACTTAAGGGGAGCGACTCTCGATTTTCCTCCTGCTAGAGCGACCTCTACATCGTCCTCTAGCTCGTGCCGGAAGTAGGCGACCGCGGTGAATCCGTCCCGGCCCGCGTCGACGAAAATATGCAGCTGCAGCCGGCAGCCAGGGAGAGGTAATCGCTGTCGGTAGCATCTAGGTATACTAACCTTTTCTAATTGAGGCAGACATTCTAGCCATTGCCTCCACTTCTCGTTCAAGAGGTCTGGGATACTTTCGTCCCAGTCCATTCCGGCTCTCCAGATTTCTTGAAGCAGCACTTTCAGGTGCAACAGGAAGCCGGCAATCAGACCAAGCGGATCGTATATGGACATGAGCAGGCTCAGCACTTGTCGTTTGGTGGGTGCTGTCTCGCCATGCAACAGTGTCTCGTTTTTCTTTGGTAACCTGAAGTTAAAGGTGTCGTTCGACGTATCCCACCACATGCCGAGAACCTTGTGGGAAGTCGCCTCCGGCTCGGTACTGAGGAGTTTTTGCTGTCCAGGTGTTCCCCCTGTAGACTGACGCACTTCTTCGGAATTCGAGAGCCAATTATGCAACTGAAACCCTCCCTCAGCATGAACATACTTGACGTCACGACATAGAGTAACTGCCTCCTTGATTCCCTCTACGCTGGTCAGCATGTCGTCGACATAATGGTCATTCTTAATGCATTGTACGGCCGACGGGAATTGTTCCACGAAGCGTTCTGCATTTATATTTTTTACGTATTGCGCGCTGCTCGGTGAGCACGCCGCCCCAAACATCATTCTGGTCATGGCGTATTCGTCTGATTCTGTCTGCGCGTCGCTCCAGCGCCACAGGAACCTTTGGCTGTCTTGGTCTTGTTCCCGGATACACACTTGGTGGAACATCTCCTTGATGTCGGCAGCCACCGCTATCTTACCTTCGCGGAACCGCATAATGATGCTGGGTAGAGGGACTAAAAGGTCGGGTCCCGTCAGTAATGCCGTGTTGAGTGCCGTCCCGTTGACGGACGCCGCTGCGTCCCAGACGATCCGTACTTTATGCGGCTTATTTGGGTTCGTCACTGGGAAGATCGGTAGGTACCATTTCCTCGGGTTTGTCGATTTCGCTTCAGCATCAGACAGCTTGCGAATGTACCCCTTCGCTAAGTAGTCATTCATGGTGCGGTTCAGGATCTCACGTAGCTTACCTTCCCGGGACATTCTCTTCTCTAAGCAGTCCAGACGCCGTAGTGCCATTGATCGGTTACCGGGTAGCTTCACGTCGTCCCATCGCCAAAGTAAACCGGTCTCGTATCTGCCGTCTACTAATTTTGTCCTCTCTTTCAGCTGAGCGAGTGCTCTCTCGTCGTCCTTCGAGAGCATGATGTTTTTTGTCCTAGCATCCTCCAGCGAGAAGCAACCTTTCATGGCCTCGTCGATACGCTGCTCGATGCTACTGCAAGGACAAAGTATAGCGTGATGAAGTGTCGAATCGAATCCGTTGTCGGCCTGTTCCCTACTTGCGCTCTGCAAACTCCTGACACAACCCAACCAATACGAGACTTCGTGGCGACAGGCTCGTGAGGTGCTCCTTCTACTGTTCTTAGGGGTCGGTACAGACGATAGTTGTCTATTCCGATAAGCAGCCGTGGTGATGTCCATTTGTAGGACCGAACCGGGATCTGCTGCAGATGTTCGTACCGGACTGAAAGCTCCGTCATCTGCACGGACTGCGGTGGAAGAGCTAGACTGGAAACCGTCCGAACAGATGTCAACTTGTGTGGCTGGTTGCTTTCTGTGCCAGAGATCGAGATGGACAGCTCGACTGAATTTTTCTCTTCCCTGGTTTGGCCTCCAGTCCAGGAGAGGCACAGCGGTTTCGGCGAGCCACTCAGCCCCAGCTCGTCCATCAGCGCGTGTTCCATTAATGTCACCGATGATCCTTCGTCGAGACACGCTAGGGTATGGATATCATCGGTGCGGCCATGTATGACGACCGGCACATAACGCAAAAGCACTCCCGGTGACCCTGCAAAGTGGTGATTAGCGTACTTACTGCTGCACGGGCTGAGTCTACGGATCGGTGCGGCGCGGTCATCATGCAGCGACTTGTGGTGCCTCGCCTCGCACCCGTTCCGGCTACACGGCTTCGTCTCACGACAGCTTCCGCGGTGCGGTTTCAGGCATGCCTTGCAGACACCGAGCCTCCTAACGTGGTGCCAGCGCTCAGAAACGTTTAGCTGCCAGTAGTCCCAACATGCGGACAGCGTATCGCATCCTTCGCCGCATACGCACCGCTCCACTGTGGTGGCCGGGGTTTGCAAAGGTTCCGGAGTGATGTGCACGCCGACGTGCCGCCGTTCGTTCATGCGAGGTATTGGGTTGATCACATGCAGCAGGGCGTTCTTGGTGGTTCGCATGAACTTCCCAAACTCGTCCAGCGACTTCAGCGGGGTCGTGAGGCAGTGCTTTCCCCAGTCCATTTTGATCGCCCACGGTAGTTGTTCGACCAGCTCTCGAAGCACGGGTCCTTCGAATCGACCTCCAGTGTCGCTGTTCCTCACCGTCGCGCAGACTTCTTCAACGGAGATAGCGAAGTCCACCAGCGTCTCGAGGCGTTCCATTTTGGGCGGCGGTGAGACGCGTATTTGGGTCAGCAGAGTGTCAATCAGATGCTCTGGTCTACCGTACATATCTCTCAGCGCCTCAATAGCCTCCGGCAAATCCTCCGCGCGTCTTAGCCGGCACTGTACGACCTTCAACGCCCTCCCACTGAGCGCCTGCCTCAGTCGCAAGACATTTTCGCTGGCCGAAAATCCACACAGCCGCGTGGTCTCCTCGTAGCACGCAAGAAACGAGGGCCACTCCGCGACTTTCCCGGAAAATGACGGCAGGTCACGGGAAACTGCCTGACGAGCGGACAGTTGACTCCTGCTTAGTTCGTGGCTGTCATTCGGCAGGTCGTAAGACGTTAAGCTCGCGTGTGGTGGATATCGACGTGGCGGGGGCTCGAGTGGCGACGACGCGGGCGGTGACGGCGCGGACGGTGGCGGCGGTGACGGCGCGGACGGTGAGGGCACGATACGTGAGGGCGCCATTGAAAAGCCTGTGGTCGATGGACGCGCGTGTGGGTTGGCCGCGTTCGCTGAAGGCACAAACGACGCGCTCGATTGCAGCATCCTCTCGAGCAGGGCGTCGAAACGTTGCTCCATCCGCGACATCACTTCTTGTACGGCATCCGGATACGCTGCTTCCCTAGACGGTGTTCCTTGGGCGGACAGGATGCGGCGGGCCCAGTTGTCCAATTCTCGTGGCACTGGCGTGCGTTCGTGCGCCGCGGGTTGAGCGGGGTTTGCGGGGCTTCTTTGCAATGGTGGCGCCCATCCAGAGCCACGCGGTTCAGTTGGGGGGCCATTTTCCTCGCGCCCCGTGGCAGCTTGGCGCAGAAGGCATGCGGCACAGTCCCAATCACTGGTCCACACGGATTCGTCTTCGTTCACGCAAGACAGATGGAACTTGCTGTTGCACTTAGCGCACGCGACAGACTCATCACTCGCGGCCTTTCCGCACACGCCGCACACTTCCTCTCCTTGGTGCACATCCATTGCACTATTTTCCTTTCTCTGGTCGGGACCAGCCACAATCACTCCTTCCCTTGTTCCCTCGTCCTGCACGGTGGCGGCTTCGTCTTCTAGACCGGCGGCAATCACTGTCTTCACTGGCTCGCAGGAAACGCGGAGTGGCAGCTTCGTCCTTTCCTGGGTTGCACGTTTTCTTTAGTGCAGAATTACTGAGTTTTTTAATGTTCTCTCGTTTGAAATTACTTGACACCGCTTCTGTACTTTTTTGAACTTTATTGTGTAGCGAAAGTTAAAAAACTCAGTACTGCTCGCGGTGGCGGTTCAAACGAAAAAGAAATGTCCTCTCGTACCGACCCAGCAACTGGGTCGAGGCCGTCACCGGTCGTTCACCGCTCGATCGTGACCCGAGACAGCATGCTGGGTCGGAGCGAGAGCACACCTTTACCGTTCAATTACGGACGCGCGCGCCCTCTAGTCGTCAGGTATCGGACCGTGGCTGAAGATGCCCCTGGATGGTGGCAACTTATGCCACATAAGTCATTCTGGAAATTTGTTAACGGAAAACGTTCAACGGGAAGCCTCCCAACTTCAATGATTTACCATTCTGCAGCGATCTCTGGAGAGAATAACTTATGCGATGCGTTTGCAACCCACTTTGCTTCACTTTATGCCAACACCTTCGACGCTCCCAGCCTTGCAACTGCAGCTACTAATATTAGACAAGCCAATGCTGATATAAAAATGCCTATCTTCAGCGAAGAGGAAGTGATCGCTGCTATCTCAGAGGTGAAGCTCTCCTATGCTGCCGGGCCTGACCACATCCCCAGTGTGATTATCAAAAACTGCATGGAAGCTTTTGCCCCATTCTTGACCACACTTTACAACAAATCCTTGCAGTCGAGGTGTTTCCCTCTCCTATGGAAATTGTACTTCATGCTTCCGGTACACAAAAAAAATGATAGGTGTGATGTCGGCAATTTTAGAGGAATTTCAATGTTGTGTGCGTGCAGCAAAATTCTGGAGAAGTTGATCTTCAAGCACCTGCTTTGGGGGTTTAAGCACATCATCGCATCAGCCCAACATGGGTTTATAGCCAATAGATCTATTGTAACCAACCTAGTCAGCCTACTGAGCTTCTGCTATAAATATCTCGACAACGGCAAACAAGTTGACGTCATATATACGGACTTTCGAGCAGCCTTTGACACGGTCAACCACCACATTTTGCTTGCTAAATTGACGAAGTATGGAGTACAGTCAGACCTCGTAGCCTGGATCTCCAGCTACTTAACTGGGTGAAGTATATGTGTAAATATTGGATCTCACTTCTCCAGTTCTTTCTGTAATGGTTCGGGTGTTCCTCAAGGGAGTATACTTGGCCCGCTGCTTTTTGTTATTTATTTAAGCGATATTGTTGACTGCTTAGCCCACGTGAACTTACTTTTATATGCCGACGATCTTGAAATGTACTTGCCAGTTACTTGTTTAGACGATTGTTCCAAGCCCCAACTTTGTTTAGATCAGTTAACCAAATGGTGTTCCGTCAGTCATATGTTAGTGAACGTAAATAAGTGTTATGTTATCTCATCCACGCGAAAAAAGAGTCGCATAACATCTAATTACCAAGCAGACGATCAACTTATCCCACGCACAGAAGAGATTAGGGACCTGGGCGTCAGTTTAGATAGTAAACTGTGTCTCTCGTGTCAGTATGATAACATTATAAATAAAGCAAATCGAATGATGGGTTTCGTCTTGAGGGTCTGTGTTAGTTTTAAGGATCCGTACTCCCTTAAATCTTTGTATTGCTCGCTCCTTCCTGGAGTTTGCTTGTAGTCACCAGACCAAATCGCTAAAACATTAAGCAAAGGCCATAAATCATACAAAGTCCCCGACCCCTCGAACGACACCACAGCGCAGGCAGGCAGTCGACAAGACAATACAATAGGAACGGTGCTGACGGGGGCAGCGCAAGTGCAGGTGCAGACGAGCGAAAGTGGATGGGGATTTTTTTTTGTACTACCACACTGACGCACCCTCGAAAAAAGTGGGCGGATCTCGAGGCTGCACCCTCGAAAGCCATGAATTTCGTCGAATTTTTCGAGGGTTTTTAGAGGCAAAAAGTATTGGAAAAATTCAACGAAAAACGGCGTGGTCGAGTCCCCGGGCCTCGAGGCAGCACGGACGACGATACAAAAGAAAGACCGTGCCTGAGCCGGGGCGTGCGTTCGTAGCGCGGCACACTTTTCGACCATCAATCACTTGCGGGTGTGTGAGCGAAGCGATATACATGTGCGAGCGAGCAACAACGAGCCGGGGCGTGCGTTCGTAGCGCGGCACACTTTTCGACCATCAATCACTTGCAGGTGTGGGAGCGAAGCGATATACATGTGCGAGCGAGCAACAGCGATTGTGGGTTGAAACTGCTGCGAAAGCAAAAACAACTCACAGGGGGTTATAACGATCGTAAGCGAGACGGCATACGGATCAAAGCGAGAGGCAAGTATGAAACGTCCGAAATTTCCCCGTTGGGGCTCGGAGACTTTTCGGTGGCTATCACTTGCGGGTGTGCGAGCGAAGCGATATACAGGTGCGAGCGAGAAACAGCGATTGTGGGTTGGAACTGCAGCAAAAGCAACAACAACTCACAGAGGGTTATAACGATCGTAAGCGAGACGGCATACGTAATAGAGCGAGAGGCAAGTATGAAACGCCCGAAATTACCCCGTTGGGTAGTTCCCAACTTCCCGAGCACGTGGTCTTTCGGTTTGCTTTTCAAGCACTATCCGTTTCCGAGAAGTGAGCCGCAATGTCTGTCGAAATTCATGCGTTTCGACATGCGCGCTATCCCCGCCCATAAAAAAGTCACCGCCCACCCGTTCAAAAAAATGATCAGGGGGGTAGGGGAGGGGGTACTTGGTATGATTTATGGCTTTTGCTTTTGTTTTCCGTGTATCGTTTTTCTACATGTGTTCTTGGTTCCCCCTCGTAGTCTGGGCCTGCCGGTGGTGTCTGGTCTGTTTCTCGTTCTCTGTTCCCTCGTTCTACCCGCACCCCCTTGATTGCCTATACTTTTGGTCAGTTGCTCTGAGCTATTTTTAGACTTTAGTAAATTATCGGATTGAAGTTTTAGCGCTTGCTAAGCTGCTGGCTCTTTAGCCGTGAAAAGTTTTTGAAATTGCCCTGTCGCTTTACACGCGAGGCCATAGGAGGCCTGTCTCCGCGTGGAGTCAAAAACGGTGTATGAATCCGATGGGAATAGCACAGTATCGCTCGTGGCTCTTGGTTGAAGCTACGCATGCGTGATCGAATTTTTGACCGTAGCTATACGATGGGACCTTTACGGTACCATAAATCTGCGCAGGCAGATTAAAACATAGGCTGCCATGGTGTTTCCTACATGCTTGAAATTTGGCGCTACTATTACCTCATTTTGTTTCAAGGGCAACCGTGGCTGGAAAACATGATATTTAAAGCGCCGTCATAATGCAATACACTGTACCAACAAAGTGAGTACACAGCAGGCCATAACAGAAACTATTGCCAATTGCTTTCTGAGGAACAAACATTAAAAAAAAGTGAATATGAGGTTTTGTTCTTTACTCTATTCTCTTCACATTGATGCATGTTTCGATACAACACGAGTTTAATTGCCCGAGAAATTCACCGAATTCTGTCGACGCGCACTAAAATCGCGCCACAAAAGTGAGTACACAGCACAATGTTTCGTTACGTTTTGTGTCATATTTTGCTTTTGCTTGTGCTTTTGGTGGTTTTCTTGGGATCTATTACATCAATCGTGAACAGAGCATCGTAAAAACAGTTTAACTCGGGTTCATTTCAAATTTGCTACTGCGTTTTCTCTCGAAAAGGTTAAGAAAGAAGTTTCTTTGGAGAAGAGATCGGATATCACCCGATTGCACGGGGTTGAAATAACTCTGAAGTTGCTATTTCATTAAATGTGAACAGAAATACGGAAGCTAGAATGGTCCAGCGATGGAAAAACGAGAGCCGTATTGAAAATTCTTCAAGAACCGGTCGTCCAGCCGTCATGTTGAAAAGGCTGTGGCGCATGACTAAGATTTGGATGGGATGGTGAATTAAAAGTGTTGAGAAAAGCTGGGGGAAAATTGAATCCTAAGTACGCGGCCAAGACCGTTAAATACACAGTTGGCGACATTCTAGCACGGGGCTGTGTTGCAACAAATGGCGGAGGGAATATGCACATTATTATAGGCATATTGGATCAATAAGTCTACATAGACATATTAAAACAACATTTGGAACCCTGTGTTCAAAAACTCGGATCCACGCGGGATTTTGGTTTCAGCAAGAGAACCATCCCTAATACACGCTCATGAATTCACGGCTGTATTTGCTCTACAATGTCCCTCATATCCTTCGGTGTCCACCCCAAAGTGCTGACCTTAACCCTCTAGGGCACGCTGGAGATATGTTGGGGCAAAAATTTCACAAAAGGCGGGTGACAAGCCGGTATGATTTGAAACTGTTGTTATTTCTCGAATGGACTACAAAAAACCCAGAAAAACAATTAAAAAAACCTGTAAATGTTATGCCAAGATGATTGCTAGAAGTTGCGATACTAATCCCGATACTAATAAAATTATGGAGACAGAAATAAAAATCCAATACAGCACAAAACATAACGAAACATTGTGCTGTGTACTCACTTTTGTGGCGCGATTTTAGTGCGCGTCGACAGAATTCGGTGAATTTCTCGGGCAATTAAACTCGTGTTGTATCGAAACATGCATCAATGTGAAGAGAATAGAGTAAAGAACAAAACCTCATATTCACTTTTTTTTAATGTTTGTTCCTCAGAAAGCAATTGGCAATAGTTTCTGTTATGGCCTGCTGTGTACTCACTTTGTTGGTACAGTGTATTTTTGTATTGCTAGCGCCGGTTTGCGTTGATCGATCACTCGATATATCAGCGCGTGAACAACACAAATGTTGAACATGTGGAAGAACGGTAACGGGCGTGAGGAAAAAAACTCCATACGATCGAGGGGACGAGTGGGTCAAAATCTATGAAAAGCAATTAAAACCAAGTTGTACGGCACTCCACAGCACGGCACGCCAGTAGAAAGAATAAAGCATTTAAATACCCGCTGCTAGTGTTCGACGATATCGGACACCAAGAACATGCATGCAGAAAAAACGAAAGACAGCCCGGACCGTGGAGTATAGCACGGCACGCAAAAATAAAATTTAATGGTTCTTAAGAAACGATAACGCATTCAAATGCCCGGACGGGCACCAAGACCCAGTACCATGCATAGAACCCCTCGAAGCAGCACGGACGACGATACAAAAGAAAGACCGTGCCTGAGCCGGGGCATGCGTTCGAAGCGCGGCACACTTTTCGACCATCAATACCTTGCGGGTGTGGGAGCGAAGCGATATACATGTGCGAGCGAGCAACAACGACCCGGGGCGTGCGTTCGAAGCGCGGCACACTTTTCGACCATCAATCACTTGCGGGTGTGCGAGCGAAGCGATATACATGTGCGAGCGAGCAACAGCGATTGTGGGTTGGAACTGCTGCGAAAGCAAAAACAACTCACAGGGGATTATAACGATCGTAAGCGAGACGGCATACGGCTCAAAGCGAGAGGCAAGTATGAAACGTCCGAAAGTTCCCCGTTGGGTTAATAGGGTCCGGTTACAGGGATACGCAAGCAAACGGTGCGATCTCAGTGAGACGATCTACAACCGTGTCACATTGCATAGCCCGCGCTGGCTGTTGAGGTTGCGGAGAGGTAGCACCGTTGCATACTGCTTCAAACGTAATCGATTTATCGCTCGGCCGGTAAGAAATCCGGAATGCTGATAATGCCGACCGAGATCTGGGTAGACACGATTAATAAACATTCGTACGTCGCCCTGCCTGTCCGGGGCAGGCCCATGTCAGCGTATGTGGCATCCAATCCGGAAATTTTGTATGACGGCCATCACCGATACGGAGTAGCACATCTCCAAATTCGTGAAGAGCAACAGCATAGTGTGCGTTCGATGCCGTTTGGACGCGCAAGTTTACTCGCAAACGCAACACACGGAAAAGATGCCAAAGCGGGTTCGTCGGTTACTGTGCTGCACCACTTGCGCATCGGTTCCTCTTGGTGCAATTGGGAGGATTTGACAAAAATGTGGTTGCATGAGGTCCGCCAGCTGCGACTGAGCGGGTATGTTGCAGTGTTTTTGCTCTTCCAGAATGAGTGGGAGTTTGCATGTGGAATGCACTGTTTTCCCTCCAGTAAGAAGCAACGCTGCGATTCCAATCGACGCTTCAGCGAGGGTAATCTTCGTCTAACGTCGGGTATAGGCAAGGCCATCCTAGAGCAGGAACGACTTCCTGGTGCCCCCGGGTCCGTCGAGGAAGTACAGCATTCCACATTTCTCCTCCGTCGCACGATCTGCGGTCCGCTCTGTACAGTGTAGCGCTTCCGGTGTTTCCGATAGTTGTCCTTGTACAGAAGATCGGCGTGCGCTTCCCACTGAAAGGCCTGAAAGAGTTTAGTAGCATACTCTCCGATAGGATAAGGGCAAACAGTTGGCGTAGTTCTGATGGCATCTGGAACAATACGGCATCCTGCAGGGCCTGTTCCCAATCTGTTTCATCGTATTAGCCCGGCCATGGCAGCTGCCTCCTGGTAAGTGGCGCACACATAACTACTAACAGTGCGCAAAGCTTCAAACGACGTAAGACCGTTTCGGTAGCACAGCAGCAAGCGCAGATTATAGTATCGTTCTGTATCATAGAGCGGACAGTAGACCATTCGCCTGGTCACAATTTCATGCTCGTGGATTCAGCGAATACACTGTTTGCCCGTCCCATAGTGCCACAGAAACTGTTGCTCAGCTAACGGCTTAGCGTATCGGTTATGACCTGGGATGTCCTGGTAAGTTAGTGTACGCACGTAAGCGGCCTGCCAGCTGGAAGGAGCGAGTTAACATGGTATGGTGGCCGCATTCGAGCGCCGAGTTCATATATTCAGTCTCACAAAATACCACGCTCTTCCTGTTCTCGAAGTGTATTGGTAGCTGGATGACGGTCACCGTTTATGCCTGCATCTCAAACCTGAAAATGGTCGAGATAGCTTGGGATGCGAAAATCTATCGCGCGTCGAGATACTGTATCTTGTTAAATGGTGAGACCACGTGTAACATGCTGTTGAAAAACATCTCAGTAAACATTAGAACAGTCAACTTTTCCAAAGTTTACTAAGGTGTTTTACAATGCATCCAATGCAGTATACTCTGAGTCCATGTCAAGACGGGGCACGCCGGCAGAGTTCGATGTTACTTCAGATTTTGTTTTTTGACCAAACGTTCACGACCCGTGTGGGTTCCCAAACTTGTGATTTTACTAACACACTTCCTTCACTTATTATTCTACATCATTAGAATCGACCACCATCAATTTTACTTACTTATTTTCTACCGCTTCGACAAAGATGAACGTAGCCGTACATGAGTTCATGTCAACCACGGGGCACGCCCACAGAATGCGTTACGCTGTTTTTAGCGTAAAGTTACGCTTTTTTTTACCAAAACGTTACGCTTTGTTTACATTTTTAGGAAATTTGTATAGCGATGTATAGGAGATTAAAATAATCTCTTGCATGTCAAATAATCTTGCAAACATATTTATTGAAATCGAAAATATGAACAATTTTTTTATTTATTTGTCGTCAAACAAGTAGACCAAACAAAAACTTAAAGATAACTTCTTTCTAGGTTTGGTTAAAAAAAGTTAAATTAAAAATGTTCATTACCGATGATTGGATTTAAAATAATTTTTAAGCATTGATTTTGACATTGTAAAATCTATGGATTCGGAATGCTTGTTATAGCTGGTCATCATTTGATTAAGAGGTCCGAATCTTGCATAATCCGTACGGTAATTGCAGGTTGCAAATAAGTCTCTGTTTCTTAGTTGTCGAGACGGTACATAAAAGTTTAGTTTGGACAAAATCTCTGGTGCATCTATGCGTTGTGAGACAATATCGTTAACGATACCATGGCAAATTCGCGGCGTTCCTTCAATGTTTGCAAGTCTATTAGCTTGCAAAGGGCTTCGTATGAGGGAAGGGGATAATGTGTCCAGCCTAATTTACGGAGAGCAAATAATAAAAATTGTTTTTGCACTGATTCAATTAAATTTTGTCGGGAGGATGTATACGGTGACCAAACAATACTACAGTATTCAAGAATAGATCTGACGTAGGCATTGTATAACGTTTTTAATGTATATGGATCTTGGAAATTGAGACTAAAACGTTTTATAAATGCAAGCATGCTGCTCGCCCTGCCTATTATCACATTGTTATGCGAAATGAATGTGAGCTTGGAGTCAACGATGACCCCCAAGTCCCTTACTTTCTCGCATCTACCTACTACTTGGGTTCCTAAATTAATTGTAATTTTAGGGGTGTTACGTTTCCTGCTAAGAGTGAGAGAGTGGCACTTTCCTATGTTCAGTTGTAACAAGCTTTTATTGCATTAACGTTTTTGATCTCAAGAAAGAGTTTCATATCATCAGCGTACATAAGAATTTTTACGTTATGAAGAACATAGGAAATATCATTAACAAACAGGATGAAAAGAAGTGGGCCAAGATGCGAGCCTTGAGGTACTCCGGAAGTGACTGATATTGAATCACATTGTTTCCCATTAAATCTAACTATTTGTTTACGATCCGTTAAATAGGACTCCAGCCACTTTAGAAAGGTAGATTTCACTCCAAGTTTTTGTAGTTTGAACAATAACATAGGAATGTCAATGCGATCAAAAGCTTTACTTAAATTTCATTCTTCTCATAAAGATCTTCAAACCGCCCGTAACACGCAGCAAAAGTCAACCGCTCCTCGGGATCATACCGAAATTCTGTGATGTGCTTCACCAGCGAATCGTTCAAAAACTCCGGCTGAATCGGTTCCCGCATACTCATCGAAGCCATAATGCGTGTTAAAAAACTTTCCTGCTGCTTCAAAATTTCTTCCAACAGATTGTTTAGGATACACTGTTGCTGCTTGAACATTTCTGATATCCATGCGGTGCTCGTGTCATGGCTGCTTCGCGATGGCTGGTGTTCACCGTTGAGGTCGGCGGGGTTCATCGTGCGTGTGTTGCTGCTGGAGTCTTTAGTTACTGTTAATACGCTTACGCTTACGCTTTACGCTCAATAGCAATCATGCTCGATTTACAAGCTCGCTCCCAATCTCGTCGCCACTTTTGTATTCGTTGTTTGTTCTTTTCTTAAATACAATTAACATATTGATTAAAAGGCTAACACGTTAAAATACAGTGTGATGAACACAATACCACCATAACTAGCCAACGGTCGAGGTAGAAGGGGAGTAATCAAGCATTCAAGTTGGCGCGATGGGTCACACATGGCTTATTCAGATTTTATCATAGATGGTCCAAGTTTGCAGTTTTGCTCAACGCGTTTACGCTTGGTCTATCCATAGAAAAAACTTGTAACATACCACTGCAACAAACAAAGTTACACGCGATGTTGCTGTTTTTATCCGTTCGCAGCTTCCATCGGAGCCCCTTTCATAGTATGAACGAAATAATGATGTTCTAGATGTTTTTATCTTCCACGACAGCAAAGCGAAGGAGACATCAGTGGATGCATTCAGTGACGTCCTCATCATCCGGCTGATGTGTTGTAGCTTCTGCCCCGAAAAAGTGCAATCCAAATGTTAAATTCGCGTTATTGTGTTATCTTTAGGTTGATTATAGTGAAATCGACCCCGTGATTAAAACTGAAATTGAAACATTGTGTGTTTATAAAACCTACCCTATTACCAAAATCGTACAACACATGTTATCGCGTTACGATTTCCATACAAATCGACCCTTTTTCTTCTTTTTTTTATGAAAGGGTTCGGGTCATTATTAACTTATAAAACTAAGCTTACAGCTGATATCACAGATTAACCCTACTCCCTACACCAATGCCCTGAATCCCCCACAGCATGCAACAAAGTCACCCCGTTCCTCCGTGTTTTTCCATATTGTACCCTCGCTAGCCTACACTTTCGAGCGGACTTGCAACTTCGCCCACTTGTATCGTAGAGCCATTACTATCCCACATCGTTCGGTAATTTGACAGCCCAGTTTTATTTTGATCTTGAAAGTGGTCGAAATGGTGTAACAGTGAAATATGTGAATAGAGTTTAACGGTGATAAACATGTGTCCAATAGAGACAAAGGATCAAGGAAAGGTATGTAAGAACGAACTAATAATGTTCTAGATATTTTTTTCTTCCACGGCAGGAAGGAGAAATCATCCAGTGACGTCATCATCATCCGACTGATGCACTGCAGCTCCTGGCTCTTAAAAGTGCAGTCTCATTTTTAAGTGAGTTATTGTGTTATCTTTATGGTGGTTATTGTGCAATAAAGTTGTTCAACTAAGAGTAGTTGAAACATCGTGTGATTATTTACGTGGATGGTATATATCATCGACGCGATAAGAATGATGACAGAATTCAGTGCATGATCCAAAAAATCGCATAGACGCATGACAAACGTAAAACAGTCGGTAGCAGGGGCACGCTGTTGCTGGTTTGGTCCTTCGCAACTTCCATCGGAGCTCCTTTCATACTATGAACGGAGCTCCGTTGATCGGTGTTAGTCATCGCTAGTACCAAAATCATGCAACGCGGATTAAACGCGCTACATTTCCCATACAAACTGGCTCTGCTTCACCCCGTTCCTCCCATTCTTTCCATATTGCACCCCCCGCTAGCCTACAATGCGAGCGGACTTGCAACTTCACCCGCTTGTATCGTAGAACCATCACTATCCCACACACACACATCGTTCGGTAGTTTGACAACTCAGTTTTGTTTTGATCTTGAAAGTGGTGAAAGTGGTGCTGATCAGTGCAGACTAAAACAGTGAAATATGTGTAAATTAAGTGTTTAACGGTGATAAAAATATGTTTAAAAGTGTCCAAGGCTCAAGGAAAGGTAAGTATGAACGAAATAATAATGTTCTAGATGTTTTTTTCTTCTACAGCAGCGAAGCGGAAGAGGCATCATCCAGTGACGTCATCATCATCCGGCTGATGTGCTGCAGCTCTGGCCTCGAAAAAGTGCAATCCAGATGTGAAATTCGTGTTATTGTGTTATCTATAAGTCTATTACAGTGAAATATACGTGTTTAAAACTGAAAAGTGTGTACGTGTGTTTATTCATGTGTAGGAAATATTTTTCATCGACGCGTCCGCTTGATGGGAATGATGACAAAATTCATCGCATGATTCAAAACATCGCATTGACGCATGACATTCGTGCAACGGCGGGTAGCTCCCGAGGAACATTTTTTGCCATGTTGCGCGATCAACGGAGCTCCGCCCTGCTGCCAAAGTTGCATGCCTTCACCCCGTTTCCACCAGTTTTTCTCTGATGCTCCCCCCCTCGAGCCTATACTTGCGAGTGGTCTTGCAACCCAACCCGCTTGTATCATAGTGCTATCACATTTGCACTAGCGCGAATGGTTCCGTCAATTCATGTTCGTTCTCCCTCTCCTGGGACTTAGCCGATTTCGCTGGTCCATCGAAGTAACCGGTTGGGCCGGACTCTCGCACGATACGGTAGTTTGACAGCTCAGTTTTGTTTTGATGTTGGAAGTGGGTGGCGTGGTTTCATTCCGAAACAGTGTAATTTACATATATTCAGTGTTAAATTACGCCAAATGGTGTCTAATAGTGTCCAAGGAACAAAAAAGGGTAAGTAGCAACGAAATATTAACGTTTTTGAAGCTTTTCTTGCACGACAGCGAAGCATGACGTCATCTCCATCTGGCTGATCTACTGCAGTTCCTGGCATTAAAAGTGCAGCTCCCGACGAGCAAAGTGAATGGTTCAGAGTGATTGTTGTTTTGATGTTCGTTTTCACCATAAATAAACTAGTGAAACCAAATTTAGTGATTGTTTTGTGTTTTTATTTGTATGGATGACACAGGTCATCCAAGCGGCCGAAATATCGCCCGGGTTGTGGGAACCCCGGAGCGAGGGAACCGGTTGAACCGGTGAAAAATTTTGAACCGCTTAAAACCCCTGCGTGCAACGCGTCGAGGCGCGCTACACTTCTCGGCTTCTTCTCGGCTTGTTCTCAACGAGAACAAACCGAGGAGAAGCCGAAAAGTGTAGCGTCACGCCACGATTTTGTACAGCGGGGCGTTCATACTATGAAGAGAGCTCCGATGGAAGATGCGAACGGAGTAAACCAGCAACTTCGCGTTCCCCTGCTACCCGCCGTTGCACGTATGTCATGCGTCAATGAGATGTTTTGAATCATGCGATGAATTTTGTCATCATTCCCATCAAGCGGACGCGTCGATGAAAAATATTTCCTACACATGAATAAACACACGTACACACTTTTCAGTTTAATACACGTATATTTCACTGTAATCGGCTTATAGATAACACAATAACACATTTCACAACGTGATTGCACTTTTTCGGGGCCAGAGCTGCAGCACATCAGCCGGATGATGATGACGTCACTGGATGATGCCTCTTTCGCTTCACTGCTGTAGAAGAAAAAAAAAAAGCATCTAGAACATTAATATTTCGTTCATACTTACCTTTCCTTGAGCCTTGGACACTTTTAAACACATTTTTATCACCGTTAAACACTTAATTGACACATATTTCTCTGTTTTAGTCTGCACTGATCAGCACCACTTCCACCACTTTCAAGATCAAAACAAAACTGAGCTGTCAAATTGCCGAACGATGCATGTGAGATAGTGATGGCTCTACGATACATTCGGGTGAAGTTGCAAGTCCGTTCGCAAGTGTAGGCTAGCGGGGGGTGCAATATGGCAAGACTGGGAGGAACGGGGTGAAGCAGAGCCAGTTTGTATGGGAAATGTAGCGCGTTTAATCCGCGTTGCATGATTTTGGTACTAGGGATATCAAATGGGTGGTTTACAATGGGTTGTACACAGCAAATTTCCTTATTTGTACAATTTATCCCAATTCCCTTCGTGGTTTATCCTATGGAAGGTGTTGTATTAAAAATTAACAATATTTTAAAATCATTTGCTTTGCTTTTTGGCTTATTTTGGAGCCGAATTTCATCTCAAAATTCGAATGAAACCGGTGAGATGTTAAGTCACACATTTTCTTACAATATTGAGCCAATAGAATATTTTGAACTCAATTTATCAGTAAACAAGTTGAAGAAGTAGTTCTTAACACATTACGATACATTTATTGATTCCAAGAACGATATCTGCCCCCGCAAAGTTCGCCGAACGGCAAAGACACCTGCCTGTCCCATTTTACTTGAGTTTCCCATTTTCGATGCTTCGCGAACAAAACGGCTAATTACTCCGTTAGTTTACCGATTTTGATGCAATCTTCGACGTACCTACATTGAGAGTTGTGCAACAGTTCTGTATACTTTGATTATCAGTAATCGTGTCTGCGATGGCTCTAGAGACCCGGAATAGTCGGAAGAACGTCTTTAAAAAAAAAAAAAAACTAGTTAAGAAAGTACTAATTTGCCTAACATATTTCCATCGTGGGACTCATCCCGACGGCCTGTAGCGAAAATGCTTCGATAAGGCAAAATTATTCATGGAAAAGAAGAGTATTTTAATACAAGTTATCAGGCACGACTTTAGAAAGGTTGTCCATCCTTTTATTGAAATCGAAGAGTCAGCGCACGTCAAACACCAAGCAGAAAAACTAATTTTCCCTGAACCGCATAAAAATGCTGTTCATCACCTAAATTTTCAATATTTTTCGCAGTTTACTCAATCAACACTTCAATTCAGCTGCCAGTTATGTGGGAGTTTATCACCCAGATGGCGGTACTGGATGTTTTCCTGCGAGTGACCAAGTCGGTGGTGTGTAAAATGCAAGTAAGCATTGAGGTCTGCACGCTCGTTTGGAAGTTACAAGTTAATCTTGAGCATTACTCAACTCCAAACACATCTTTTCCTATGCTCTTTATTATACATGTTAAAAAACACCACTCCAATTCACATGTTGAGCAGTTTGCGATTGTTTTTGAAAGAACGCAGGAGAACAAAAGATACAGAGGAAAATAGACAGAGAAGGGAATAAAGAAGAAACAAAGAAAGGCATAGAGACAAGGGGCGAGAAAAAGAGAAAGACATAAAGCAAGATAGCGAGATGTACGCGGAAAACATTGGCCTTGTATTTCCGCTAGCATAAATATTTTTTTGCAGCGTGGTTTTTCAGGCTCCCTACATTAGCCTACTTCCGCACACTGCCACGTTCAGTTAGTCAGACGATACTCACCTATTTGGTCCATTGGTCTTGGGTATGTTTTCCTTACCCCTTTTGTTTTTGCTTGTTTTTCCTTAATGTCGCTCATTAAACTCCAGCAATTGATTTGAGCTGCGTCGACAGGTTTGAGCCGCGGAGATGGGGATTGTCAGTCTTCCTAAAGATTCCTTCTAGCTTTACCACGATGGTATCTTTACCATCCCGGATGCTCAGTCGCACTATAGGCCCTATTATTAGCCGTGCAGATGCTATGTTGCCCTTCCACTTACGGTGCAAGGCGCTACAAATAATTGCCTGGTGAATCAATTACCTTATGCATGTCGGCAAAGAGGAGAGATTTTATCGTTAAAACACTGCAACTGAATACAAAAAGGTAAAAAAAAAGAAAAAAGTCACGAAACTTGACCTTGTACCACCGTGCTTTGCCATGCCTTTGCATAAAATGCTGCACAAATTGTTGATCTATTTGTACTTTATGTATGTATCATTCCAGAACACAACAGAAAATAAAACTAAAAAATCCAAACGGAACATTGCAGGCCACCTAAGCGGAAGACAACGATATGAAGGGAAGAAACGGCCTCACCACGTGGAGCTGTGTTATTCCGTAACTACCCTGCTGCCAAAGTTGCATAACTTCCCCCCGTTTCCCCCAGCTCGTCGGGAGCTGTACTTATTTAACCCCAGGAACTGCAATAGATCAGCCGGATGGTGATGACGTCATGCTTCTCTATCTAGAAATAAAAGCTTCAAGAACGTTAGTAATTCGTTGTTACTCACCATTTCTTGTTCCTTGGACACTATTGGACACCTTTTGACGTAATTTAAAGAAGTCCCAGAAGAGGGGGAGAACGAAGATAAAGTGACGGAACCATATGCCCAAGTGCAGATGTGATGAAGTAGCGGAGAGTTTTGGGCACGGAATGGTGCTCAGTAGAGGCTGAAGCAACGATTCGTAATTTTGCGCTGAATTTTGCCTGGATTTGGTTCAGAATTGGTTTGAATTAAAGTCGAGCCGATACACAGCCGATTCATCGTGAAGGCCGCACAACAGAGATCAATTTTTCCTGGTTTTATGGTTGATCAAATTGATCCGATACTTTTTGTGTGGAGGTAGTGAATCACTATAGTTTTCGTATGAAACCGACCCAGAATCCGTATGTTGTTCCACATGTATGGTCACGCCGGTGAAAACGAATCACACCAAGTGGAAAACACGTGAAAATCGGTGTCCAAGTAATGAAAATAGAGGAAAAAGTATTTGTTCGAAACTGCTGGAAAAGTGTGCCAACTAGGACAGTGCGCACGTTTCCTTCGGAACGAAGGAAGGAGACCATATACTTTCTACCGACTCCGAAACTGGGAGTCTATCTGGCGTAGAGGAGGCTTCAGACGACGAAGAGGTGAACTGAACCATCGTTCCGCGACTGCCGCCTCAGAAAGAGACACGCCAAAAACTCCCAACCCGACACTCTTACCCTTGGACATGCCACCGACCATGGACCTGGCCTTAGCGGGTATGCTTAAGCAGGTCGAGGCGCTAAACGCACAGATGGCGCGCTTGGCAAGCGAGCTGCACGAAGAACACCAGGAGCGTAAGAATCTTGAGAAGCAGCCCAGCGCAACAAATCGGCCAGCGAGAAACAAGGCATGGTTGAAGCAGCTGTGCACGAGCTGCAGAGGCTGATGATCAAGCCTCAGCTTCCAGAGGCTGCGATGGCTCAAGGGCAGTGTAGTGTGCCCACCAACGCTTGTACGGAGGAGGTCGTTTCGTGGAGGACGGTAACGACGCGGGAAAAGAAATCGAAATATTAATGTTCTTTATGTTTTTCACAGACGGCGGACTTCTTGGGGTTGGTCCTGCTCAACCGAGGGAGGGTTCCCACTTTCTCTGGCAACGCTGGCCTCTATGCATGATCGACACTGTCGCGAAAGTGTTTGAGCGTGTAGTGTTGAATCGGCTGAATGAGCACCTCGATAGCGACTCTGTCCCACGGCCATCTCCTATGCAGTTCGAATTTCGCAGTTGGAGATCGACAGTGGAGGCAATCCGGGAGCTAGTCGCGCATGGCAAGCAGGTGATGGCCATGAACGTGACAAACCTGCATATCTGGCGTTGCTGCATGGTGGTGGCACTAGACGTCATGAACGCGTTCAACAGGCGGAAGGACTACCCGAGCTACCTGTTGCGTATACTGGGCGACTATTTTTGCGACAGGGAGCTGCTGATGGACACGGAATGTGGGCCAATCGTTAGGAGGATATCGGCCGGCGTTCCCCAGAGCTCTGTCTTGGGCCCCACTCTGTGGAACGCTATGTACGATGGGGTTCTGGAGCTGGAGCTTCCGGCAGATGCAAAAATCGTCGGCCGGAAGAATGCGCAGAGAACGCGAGCCTGGCCATTGCGTGCAGCGGTGGATGGAGGCGAGCTCCTTGCGGATCGCGCCAGCTAAGACGAAGCTTGTCATGATAAGCTCCCTGAGGCAAGGATATCCTCGGGTTCCAGTGGACGTCGGCGGGTGCGTGAAGAGGTGAGAGCGGAACGGGCGGCGAGAGCTGTAACTGCCCTAATGCGGAACCATAGCGGTCTCGGGAATTCTGGACGTCGGGTGCTTGCTGGAGTCGCTGCCTCAATCATGAGGTATGCGGGCCCCGTCTGGCACCGCAGAGTAACAAAGACGGTAAACCGGTGGCGCCTGGAGTGTGTGCAGCGTCTCCTGGCCAGGATGGTGGCTTGCACCTTCCGGAGAGTGCGGTACTGCACGGCGGTGCTGATGGCTGGGCTGGTACCTATCTGTCTCCAAGAAGAGGAGGATGCGATGGTCTACGATCGGCTACGTCGGCCACGGTGGATAACCACAGCGGGCGAGATACGGCAGGAAGAGCGGCGCGACACGGCGGCGGTGGCAGGCGTGGTGGGACGCCGACGCAACCGAAGGTAGCGCACAGGACAGCCGATTCACGCGGTGGGCTCATTGAGTCATACCTTCGGTGTATCAGTGGATCAACAGGAAGCACGGGGAGGTCATCTTTCACCTGGCACAGGTGCTCACGGGTCACAGGTTCACCTGAGAATACCTGGAGGCGATGAAGTTCGCGCCCCAGGTAGTTTATTGCCCGGGTACCGATACCATAGAGCATGCTTTCTTCCAGAGCGGGCTGCGCTGCTGGCGCATGGCAACGCCCATGCGCTCACGGCTGACAATCTGGTAGAGCAGCTGCTCCATAGCCCGGCTAGGTGGAAGGCGATCAACGAGGCGGCCCGCAGCGTCCTTAAGTGCGGCAGCTGTGCTGGCAGCTAGACTAAAGAAGAGAGGAGGCGGCATCCGCGGATGCTGCTAGCTAGCAGCACAACGTGTCAGCACAGCGGTGGCGCGGACGGCTGAACCACGGCCATAAATGCTGGGCTGGCGACCGCCATACCAGGCTCTGCCCCCTGGCTATGCCACCTGGCTTGGACGAGTGCTACCAGGCACAGTGCGTGATGCGCCTCTGCGCAAACAAGAAGGGCCCACCTACTGTGTAGGAAAAGGCCATTGCCTCCCTCCCGCGTTTTCTTGAAAAAGAATATTGACGCGAGAGGGATTCAAGGCGGAGGAGAGGCTTGAGGCTTTGTTCTGTGAAATTAGTTTTAAGTTCTTGGCTGAAGCCTCTCAATAAAAAAAGGCAAAATATGTAGCAGCGTCGCGTGACTTTGTACTACTGGGGTTTTATTTATACTAGGCTTTGTACAACTGGGGTTGCACGGAGGGGTTTTTAAGCGGTTCAAATTTATTCACCGGTTCAACCGGTTACCACGTTCCGGGACTTCCAAAACCCGGGCGCTATATCGGTCGGATCGTATAGGGATATAACCTGTGTCATCCATACAAATAAAAACAAAAATTTATCATCAAATTCAGTCCCACTAAATTATTAATGGCGAAAGTGAACATTAAAACAACAATCACTCTCAATCATTCACATAGCTCCCCATTCACGTTTTAACCCTAGGAACAGCAATAGATCAGCCGGATGGTGATGACGTCATGCTTCGCTCTCGTGAAGGAAAAGCTTCAAGAACATTCATATTTCGTTGTTACTTACCGTTTCTTGTTCCATGGCCACTTTTGGACTCCTTTTGACGTAATTTAACACTGAATATTCGTTAATTACACTATTGCCGAATTTAACCACGCCACCCACTTCCAACATCAAAACAAAACTGAGTTGTCGAATCGTGCGAGAGTCCGGTTTCGGTCCGGTTGCTTCGATGGATCAGCGAAATTGGCGTAGTCCCAGAAGAGGGAAAACGAAAATGAAGTGAATGAACCATTCGTCCAAGTGCAAATGTAATAGCACTATGATTCAGACGGGTGAGGTCGCAAGACCGCTCGCAAGTATAGACTCGAGGGGAGGAGCATCAGAGAAAAACGGGGGGGAAACGGGGTGAAGGCATGCAACTTTGGCAGCAGGGTCGCCAGCCTCAAGGAAATTCACGCAGCCTCTAGCTTATCCGACCGCCGACCCGGTGGACGTGCGAAGCCGCTGCCTCGTGTTCTGACCCCTTTACAGTTTAGCCCCAATCTTTTAGTCTCAATCGGACAGGCGGAGTGTTATCGTTCTGTTTAGCCCGAGTGTACACGTGGCTCAGGCTGTTTTTTCATCGCCCGTTTTGTTTCTGTATTCACTGCGCGGCGCTGGCTTAGAGTGCAGCTGGTTAGAAAACACGTTCATACATTTTAGTACATTTTTAATCATGCATTAATTTGACACTAATCGATGCAATTGTTGTTTTTTTTTTTCATTGCGGATAAGTTTCTACAAATAATCACAAATCTATCTTCTATCTATCTATCTATATATATAAAAATGGATGTATGTTTGTTTGTAACGCTAAAATTCAAAAACGGCTGGACCAATCTTGATGATGTCGTCGGATGATTTGTTCGTTTTCGCCCAACGAAGGTTTAGGAAAAGAGAAAATTGAAAAATTCCGAAGGAAAAGCTTGAAAATTAGAAAATTCTTAATTTCAAGTTTTCCAAAACGTAGAAGGCTATGCGAGCAATCGTGTTGTTCTTTCGCAGCCTGCTATGAGCAATTGCTTTAAATTGTGCAGCCCTGGAATCATTGAAAACTTTTCAGCGAACAAATTATACGTGTGTAGGGGGAGTGACCGGGGTCGGTGGGCGGCACTCACGAATTAGGTATAAAAAGCGTGTCACCCGGTGAAGCGGCGGTAGATCGATCGCACAGCATTCGCAGTGCAACAGCCGAGGAGAACAGACGTGCATGCGTAAATAGCCTACCCTACCAAGAACCAACTTTGTGACAACAAGCGAAACCAAGCTCACTCGTGTATCCTAACTCTTTTTACCTTCACAATATCTTTGCAAAAAGTGGAATATTCCAAGTTTTTTGTTCAGTGTAAAGAGTGAAGAGTAAAGCCGGGTGAGGATGGCGGATCCTCACTTAGGATGGACTAAAAAACCTCCAGCCGCAAACAGAAATGCTCAAACCGTGCCGGATTGGATGAACGATAAAGGAAACTGTGGTGATGTGAAGTTTTTGTTGATGTGCCCAGCCGGCAACAACGCACTACCCCAAAATCCCTTCGTGATAAAAAAAAACCGTAGAACAACATGTGGGAAAAGTTGATCGAGCATATCCTATCGACCGACGCACAAAATATGTCATCAAAGTACGCAACGAGGATCAATATAAGAAAATACAAAAATCACCAAACTCTGCACCGGAACACCTGTCATCATTGAACCACACCCGACCTTAAACAGCACAAAATGTGTTGTTTCCTGCCCAGCAGTGCGTGACCCGACGGAAGACGAAATCTGCACCGAACTAAAAGACCAGGACATTTTGAGTGTTAGAAGGTTCACCATTTTGAGAGAAGGAAAAGTGACCCCGACCAACACGTTAGTAGTGACGCTCAATAAAGTGACTGTACCAGACCGACTTCATTTTGCTCTACGTGACAGTGGAGACTCGCCCGTACTACCCGAGTCAGCTGAGGTGTATAAAGTGCTTTGCCTTTGGACACACGGCCGAAAGATGCAGCTCAAGTCAAAAGTGCCACAACTGCGGAGACGACGCGCATGGAGAATGCGGTCAAAGCTCAAAGTGTGTCAACTGCGACGGAAACCACCCATCGACCAGCCGCAACTGCCCAGAGTTCAAAAAGGAACAAGCCATAATCTCCCTAAAAGTTGACGAGGACCTCACATACGTCGAAGCCAGGAAGACCTACGAAGCCAGAACTGCAGTACAGATTAGTCAAGTACAAAAACGAATTGAACAAGAACAGACAAACGTGGCACAGACTGACCTTATGAAAGTTAACGCACAACTGGTGCAAATTATCGCTGAACTTAAAGACGAAATCAAAGACTTAAAAGAACGTTTCGACAAACGAAATATAAACACAGACAACGAAACAACGTCAACAGACACTACCGACTCTGAAACTGACGTAACATCAGACGCAGAAATGAGTGTAGACAAAACGAACAAAACTAACAACCAAGAAAACATGAAGAAAACTAACAAACGTAAATCAAAAACCTCCTCTTCGGAAGAAGATCTTTCACCCAAGCATTCCTTGAAAAAGAATGCAAAAATCCACCTAGCCTCTACCTCTTCAATTCCCTCTCCTACATCCCCTTCCCCATCCGCCAAATCCTCCTCCCCAAAACACCATAAAAAGAAAACATAGAACCCTCCAAGCCCCCATCAGAAACAAAAACAATTAAATTCCCTTACGATACCGTTCTATCCTTTTTCCCCTAAAAATGGCACACACAATTGCCCTACAATGGAATATACGCAGCATAAACTCCAATATTAATGACTTACAACTTCTAATAGCAAAACACTCACCAATAGTCATCGCCCTACAAGAAGCTTATCCCAAAAGACATATAAACAAACACTATGACTGGTACTTTAAGGAAGCCCAACCACACCATCACAATGTATGTTTGGGTGTCCTCAAAGATTACCCCCACAAAGTACTGACGATAAACACTGACCTCCCGATAGTAGCCATCCAACTTAATTCCCCAATAAAAGCCACTTTCATCAGTATATACCTTCAAAACCAACACATCCCACAACTACAGACCAAATTACAAAACTTGTTAGACACAATACCAAAACCCGTAATCTTCCTTGGTGACTTCAATGGTCACCATCCCATTTGGGGTGGCAACCGAACTTCACCTCGAGGTACCTCAATACTAAATTTCTCTATAAACAATGATCTAATAGTCACAAACCCCAACAAGCCGACCAGAATATCCCCCATAGATGGACATCATAGCACCCTCGATTTAACCATAATTTCCTCCCAACTGACTCAACATATTAAAACCAACGTTGAAACAGACACATACGGCAGCGACCATTATCCTCTCACTATCGAATTGATAGAAAATCCCGCAGAACCACAAAACAGACCAAAATACATATACAACTTAGCAGACTGGACTGGTAACAGACAAGAAATTGACTTTTATCTACGTAACCAACAAAACTGGACGCCCGAACAGTTCACAACTCTGATTCGCAACACAGCCAATTCCTTTATTCCCCGCACACCTAACAATCCCAAAAAACGCCAGGTCCCCTGGTGGAACCCCGAAGTCGCCCAAGCCATAAAACTCCGCAGAAAAACCCTAAGATCCCTCCGTAGAGCCACCAAAAACAATCCTACTCCCAACCCACACTTCCTAAACCTTGCAACAGCCTACCGGACAGCAAACTCATTAGCGAAAATAGCCATTAAAAAAGCAAAAGAAGAATCGTGGAACCGTTTTGTAGAGGAGATAAACCCAGAAATCACATGCAAAGAAATGTGGCGACGGGTATCTCTTCTCCACGGTTCCTCCAAAAAACCCAACCATATTCTCTACCTCAACAACACGTACACAACAAATCCAACAGAAATAGCAGAAATCTTTAACGAGCATTTTTACAACACATCCGCTACCCACCACTATCCCACCCCTTTCCAAAAAACTAAAATTACAGCTGAATCCCAGGTAATAACCTTCCCTACCCTAGAACACGCTCCCTACAAAAAACCCTTTGGACCAGAAGAACTGACCTGGGCTCTTAATAAGTGCAAAGGAAAGTCCGCTGGTCCAGACGACATAAGCTACCCACTTCTCCAGAACCTACCATACACAGGTAAAACGACACTCCTTACAATATACAACGACATCTGGCACACAGGTAAAATACCTACCGAGTGGAAGAACAGCCTCATTGTTCCTATTCCCAAACCGGACAAAAACCCACACGACGCTACAAACTACAGACCCATATCCCTACTCAATTGCATTGGTAAAATACTGGAACGAATGGTAAACCGCAGACTGACCCAAATACTCGAAACACAGAAACCTCATCAGCGACGCACAGCACGCTTTTCGTGCTGGGCGAGGAACCGAATCATATTTCTCTTCTTTTAAATCCATGGTCCAAAATTCCTTCACAAAAAACGAAAACATTTCCTGCGCTATAATAGACATATCAAAAGCATTTGAACGAACATGGAGACACGCAATACTGGAACAACTCTCCCGCTGTGGAATCGGAGGCAACCTTACCTCCTACCTCTCCGACTTCCTTACAAACCGTACTTTCCAAACCATCATACAGAACACCAGATCATCCATCAAAACCTTAGAGAATGGTGTCCCACAAGGTGCCATTCTCTCACCCACCCTGTTTAACATCTCCACTCAAACCCTGATAAACTCCCTCCCTACCGATATCATACCGTTAATATACGCAGATGACATACTTCTCATAGAAACTGGACCTTCCCCAAAAAAAACCCAACAATCCCTTCAAAAAGGAATAGACAAACTACAGCAATGGTCCCGCTTCACGGGCTACTTCAGGGCTAATTTCAGGAGAAAAAAGTAAAATCATTTGCCTAGCACCATATCACAGACGCCACTCGAAGCCACTCTACATAAACAAAACACGCATTCCCAATGTGTCCAAGGCCAAGATCCTAGGTGTAGTAATCGACTTAACACTTAGTTTCTCTGCCCACGGACAATACTTACAAAACGCCACCAAAACCAAACTCCAACTGTTTCAGAAGCTAAGCTGTGGTAAACGACGAGCCTCTCGTCAAACACTGCTTAGAATCATGAACTGCTGGCTGATCCCGAAAATCCTATTTGGAGCTGAACTCTTCACAAGAGGCGGCCCAAAAATCCACGACACACTTGAAAAAATTTACCATAGAGCTCTCCGACAAATCACCGGCGCCTTCCGCACCAGCCCAGTAGACTCAATTCTTAGTGAATCAGGACAATTACCCCTCAAACACATACTCCTTAACAAACTAATAGCAGCCCACACAAGACTACAGGAGAAAAACTTCCCTGCCGATCCTCTCAAAGATAGAACCAATACCCTGTTCAAACAGCTCACAAACCAAGACCTCCCTGAAACAGAAAAACTTATACGACTCACCGACAGACCATGGAACGACGAAAAACCCTCAATAGACTGGACAATGAAAAACATGAAAAAGGAAGAATACAACCCAACCATGGCACAACAAACATTCCTCGAACTGATCAACACCAAATACAAACAGCACCACCAGATCTTCACAGACGGTTCAGTGCAACTTCAAAAAGTAGGATGCGGAATCTATTCTAGTTCTTCATCCTGCAGTATAAAACTCAATAATAACCTGTCTATTTACTCAGCAGAAGCATTCGCACTAGCAATTGCAGCCGACGAGGCCACAACAGCAAACACACCAAATGTTATTTTCACAGATTCCGCCAGCGCACTAGAAGCCCTGGAGGCAGGCAAATCCAAGCACCCCTACATACAAGCCATAGACGAACACATCCTATCCCGGAAAATCTCCTTCTGCTGGATCCCCAGCCACATGGGCATCGCTGGAAACGAAATCGCCGACCGGCTGGCAAACGAAGGACGACAAAAACCTGAGGACATCACTGGAGCCATCCCGAAGCATGATCTCCTGCGCTGGGCACAAGAAGCCGTACGGGCAGCCTGGGACCGGCAATGGAAATCGCTGACCACCAACAAACTACACAACATCAAGCAGACCACTCTTCCCTGGAACGATACAGCAAAACCACGCGACCAACAAATACTCAGCCGTATCAGAATCGGACACACCCGCCTAACACACAGCCATCTGATTACCAAAGACAGCCCTCCAATATGTAGCACCTGCGGAACACAAATTACAGTCCACCACCTCATCGTAGAATGCAAAGCCTTCAGCAACGAAAGAAGCCAAAATAACATTTTTTACGACCTTCCATCCGCTTTGAAAAATAATGAAACCCTCGAAAGAAACTTATCAAACTTTTGAAAACAGACTAAGCTTTACGAAAGCATTTAGACATAAGTTAACTGACACGGAGAAACAATGTGATCCACGAAAACGTAGTTTTCTTCCAACCTTTCCCTTCCTATTTTCTTCCTTATAACCTTATTCAGTAAGTTAATAGCCTAGTAGTTTTTAGTTTTTGTTATAGCAAAGAGACGAATGTCGCCCTCGTGCGCAAAGTCTCTCTAATAAAAAAAAAAAAGATCGATCGCACGTTCGAATAATAAAGTGGATTCCCCTACTACATGGTGTCAGAAGTGGGATTCATGCTGTTACAAACGTTTTCTATAAACCTTGTAACGGCACAGCTGGATGTAACGGGATGAGTCCTAAGATGGCTTGTCAGTGGAACTCACGGATAAAACACATATAAAGGGGGCCACAGACGTGAGAGAAACCAGTTGGGGAAAAATTGCTGAATAAAGGACTAATTTTTTAGTTTTATCCCCTTGCGGAATACTCAAGAAATTCCTTGTGTTTTCGATTTAATTTCCCTACTCACTGTTGCATTCCAACATTCTTAAAAATTAGTCCGCTTCGTTACGTTCTAATATTGAGGCGCGAAGCGGGATATAAATAGTGCTTGCCTATCGATAGGTAGAAGGTTCGCGCGCGGAAAAGGCAAATTCTTTCGGATCGTAAAAGGACGTGTTCGCGAATGATGCAGTGAAAATAAGGAACCTCGAGTGCAATGACCCAACCATATTTGGCGGGATTCATCGGCAGCGTACGCGATGGCGTCGGCGCAAGATGCGCTATGCCGTTTACCCGACTCGAGAACGATTTCACGCACCAACATCACTACACAGCGAACGGATTCCTGGGCAACCGGCAAGATGGGAAATCTATACGCCGGGGAGCCCAAGATGGTCGAATGAGCCCATGCAAATGGAGCCACTACGCTATGAGCATGCACTGGGCCAGCCGTGCCAAAGGTCGTACCAAGATGCCCGCTGGGAGCCGCCCTGATGGCACCACCGAAGCGCATCCTCGAGCTCGATTGAGTCGAGCCGACCAAGCCCTAGTTATCATAGGGAGCACGAGCTGGAGCAACGCTATCAGCAAAGATTAAAGCAAGTTGAGCTTGCCGAACGAGAGCTTGAAAAAAGGAAACTCGAGCTCGAGACGAAACGCATCGTAAGTGCGCGAGCGATGCAAACACAATGGGAACGCAGAATGGACGCATCGGCGCATGCGGTTCGCCATTTTTCGCACACCATTGTAAATCACAGCACTTCAAGTGTAAACCACAACACAAACTTATACACACCGCGACACAACACAGCAAATAGCACTGATCACGATGCACGGACCCCTAACACACAAACAACTCGTCCAAGCTACGCTCCGTACACGGAGGAGCAAATACGCGCACGCATAGAAGTGGATTGGAGATTGCCGTTGTTTACAGGGTCGCCGAAACAGTGGTCGAAATTTATCGAAGCCTACGAAAGGTCGACGAAACTGTGTGGTTTCAGCGACATCGAAAACCTGCAGCGCCTGAGAGAAGCGCTCCAAGGAAAGGCGCGCAAACTGGTTCAGATGTCGTTAATTTTTCCCGCGACAGTTCATCTCGCGATTGAACATCTTCAATTGCGGTACGGCAGGACGGAGTTGAGTGTGGAAGGCTGCCAGAGCGGGAGGATTGCGATGCCGGATGATGTGCTGGAAGAAGAAAGGAAAATGTATTATTCTTCACTAACAACGATGCAACAAAAGCAGAACGATACCGCGCTGGTGATTACCGAGCCGCCTCAGCGTACACCATCTGTAGTGTCCAATGTGTCCCGTATGACGTCGGCGTCAGTAGCATCCACGAAAGGTACACTTCCCTCAGCGACACTTTCGTTAGTGGTAGTGGATCCTGAACAGCTGGAAACCACCGAGAATATTCTTCGGGAGCCATCGACCGTGTCCCAACCGGGGCAGTACATCGAGCGGCCGGCGCAACAGGAGCACTTCCCATCGATCACTACTTCACCTGCAATCACGGGATGCATCTCCGGAGCTGATCTGGACGAGAACACCAACGGCAGTTATTCGGAGTCGTTATCGGTCGTTTCATTGATTCCGATTGATACGGCTGCACCAACATTTGGCGAGGTTGACAAACGCCCTTTCACCAAGCCCGCCGCTGCTGTGTTCGTACGTCAGCAGCTGCCCTTGGAGGCCGTACAGGAGGAACAGCCACCTGAGCAGCGTGAACCGTACCCGTCAACGCTGCAAAGCTGCGCCTCTTGTGCCGCCGACAGTGTTCTCGATCCACCGGAGCAGCAGCAGCATACTACGATCGCGGTGGCCGATAGAGCGGTTGCGACGAGGAGCAGCGTAGAATTGCGTCCCGTCGATCACTGGACTGGGGAGACGGGTGGAGCCTGCGGTGAGCAGTGTTGCTGTCAAAGCTGGTAGTTGTGCTCCGAATAGTTCTACCACTTTTCTAGCGGTTTGCGACGTGATCGGCCAACGAATCGTGATCCAACTGGATGGAGAGCTGCGACGGCCAAAACCAACATATGATGTGCCGCCAATTTGTGCGCTCAAACCTCCTGACGAACGCATTGATCGTGTCGCTGTAGCTGGAGGCTAAAATGAGTGAAAAGTTAGCGACGGAAAAGACCGGGAAATATCTTACCCGGAGCCTGGATGCTGGACCGGCATTAGTAAATAAAACAGCATTTTCTCGATCGAAACATCCAGCTGCGTCAAATTGAGTAGCACACAACACAGGTGTGTATGTGTATACTGCCGGGGAGAATGTTACAAACGTTTTCTATAAACCTTGTAACGGCACAGCTGGATGTAACGGGATGAGTCCTAAGATGGCTTGTCAGTGGAACTCACGGATAAAACACATATAAAGGGGGCCAGAGACGTGAGAGAAACCAGTTGGGGAAAAATTGCTGAATAAAGGACTAATTTTTTAGTTTTATCCCCTTGCGGAATACTCAAGAAATTCCTTGTGTTTTCGATTTAATTTCCCTACTCACTGTTGCATTCCAACACATGCGTTGGATCAGAGCGGAAAAAGTCGTGAAGTTGTGAAAAGTTGAAAAAGTTGTGAAAAAGTTGAAAGTTGGAAACAGTTGAAAAAAGTCGAAAAAGTGAAAAAGTTGTGAAGTCTAAAGTTGAAAAGGCGGAAAAGCATCATGAGCAACAGGGAGCAAATCGCTGCATTGGTGGAAGAATGCACGCGAGTGGGACTTGTGAGAAAATGCGAGGAACGTGGCGTGCCGACAGCAGGAACAAAAGAGGAACTGGCCGCGCGCATCGTATAGTACGACGAGCAAGAGGCAAGGCTTGACCAGACGGCAGATTTCGTGGATGCACAGGAACAAGAAGCGCGCCACGCCGAGGACGCTGTCAACGCCAGTGTGAAAAGTGAAAATCGTGGAGTGTATTCGTTCCGCGATGTCGAAGACGGGATCGATCCGTACGGAGCAGATCGTGACGACGACATTAGGGTTTGGTTGGACAATTTTGAGGACATCGCAACCATGGCGGCCTGGAACGAGGAGGAAAAGCGTATAATGTGTCGTAAGAAGCTTGTGGGGGCGGCCCGGAGTTTCCTTGGCACGCTTCGCGGTAGCGTGTCATACCGAGAAATTAAGGTGCAATTGCTGAGAGAATTTGGTACGATGGTGCGTGCATCCGACGTACATCGCAGGTTGACGGAGCGGCGGAAGAAGAAAGATGAAACTGTCGTGGAATACATCTACAGTCTACAGAAGATCGCAAAATGCGTGGATATGGATGAGCAAAGCCTGTGCGAGTATATCGTAGATGGAATAACTGGCGACCAAGGGAAGCGAATGTTGTTGCACGAAGCTAAGAGCATCCGCGAGGTAAAGGAAAAGTTGCAGCTCATAGAACGCGTCGATAATAAGGGGAGTAATACATGTGAAAGAGGAGGAAGCAGAACGACGAAAAAGAATTGCTACAGCTGCGGGAGTTCAGAACATCAACTCGCCAATTGTCCGGTGAGAAATAATGGACCGTGTGGAATATAATGGAAGTGTTTCAAATGCAGTGGAATGGGCCATCGGGCAAAAGATCGGCATCGCGGCGCCGGCGGGGCATCGCGTTGCTCAAATGTTCCCCGTCCAGCTAGAATAAACGTCATCAAAAACGATTACCCAACTGTGCCCGTCGAATTTGGTGATTGCGTTGAGGATGCAATGGTCGATACAGGTAGCGACGAGTCACTCGTGCGCCAAGACTTTTTAGAGGGTTTTCATACGAGCGTACGTGAAAATCTCAAACAGAGCAGCCAGGTGGTGCGCGGGTATGGTGGACAACAGTACCAAGTCCGAGGCGAATTATCGTGTGAAGTGGGCATAGGAAGCAAGAAGCGAATGATAAAGTTCTTGGTAGTGCCTGAGTCGGCAGTCGACAAGCGGGTATTGATTGGAATCGATACTTTGAAATCACTGAACTATAGCATTACCAACGGGAACGTCGAGATAATGGAAGACAGTGTACCGAGAAGTGATGAATGTTTATGGGTACATCGTGTGGTGTGCGACGATTTGGAGGAATTGAACGTGCTACCCCAATATCGAAAAAGTGTGGAGGCGATGGTATTGAAATACAAACCGGAACAATTCGCGGGAAAATCAAATCGGTTAAAGATTGCATTTAGTGATAAGACAGCGATTAATGCAACACCGAGAAGGTTGGCCCCCTTGGAGAAAGACGTGGTCAGGAAACAGGTAAACGAGTGGCTACGGGACGGAATTGTTCGCCCATCCCATAGCCAATATGCAAGTCCCGTTGTAGTGGTGCCGAAGAAAGACGGTTCACGACGAGTATGCGTCGATTATCGTGAAGTGAATAAGAGAATTCTACGGGACCAGTATCCGATGCCCAACGTTGAGGACCAAGTTGACCAATTGGCGGACGCTCGGATTTGCACGACGTTGGATCTCAAGAATTCCTATTTCCATATAGAAATCGAAGAAGAAAGCAGGCTATATACAGTTGGCCCCAAGGTAACGGGAAAGTACAAATTTGATACGTTCTTCCGACTTTTCGCGTCTCTAGAGCCATCGCGGATGCGATTACTGATAATCAAAGTATTCAGAACTGTTGCACAACTCTTCCCCTATGTAGGTACGTCGAAAACTGCATCAAAATCGGTAAATTAACGGAGTAATTAGCCGTTTTGATCGCGAAGCACCGAAAATGGGAAACTCAAGTAAAATGGGACAGGCAGGTGTCTTTGCCGTTCGGCGAACTTTGCGGGGGCAGATATCTTGGAATTTCGTTCTTGGAATCAATAAATGTCTCTTAATGTGTTGGGCACGACTTCTTCCACTGGTTTACTGATAAACTGAGTTTAAAAATATTCTATTGGCTCAATATTGTGAGAAAATGTGTGACTTAACATCTCACCGGTTCCCCTACTTACAACCCATTGTACACCAACCATTTGATATGACGAACACCGAACAGTTTCATTTATGCTATGAACTATGCATAAAAACATAAGATGTACTCAATAACTGTACATGGCACATGACAATCAAATAAGGAATGGATATTTATCTTCCGGAAATCACCCTACAATCACTTTCACAGTTGTAAAAGTATCATATCAGTACTGCGTTCAGCGTCTTTGATTTGAGCGGATTTTAAAGATGATGCAAGAAACGGTCGCAGCAAGCTATCGAGGTATAAAAAACGTCTAATTATATTGCTTTTCTTAAAATTGCATGTTTAAAATGTCCTAAGGTTGATTGAAAAGTAAATAAAACATTTTTTTTTGAAAGTTTGCCGGCTACACGATATCTCATTAAAAATGTTTTATCCACACATGATGTATGGATTCATCTGATGGACTACGTATTGTGTCGCCCAAATGCCTTTTAAACGAAAGTGGGATGTCATAACTTATTTTCAGTTTTGTAAGACAATCATCACAATTTTCATCAAAACTTTGTAGCACGAATGCTATTTTTCTGTGATTGCTTAACAACGCATTGGTTCATGCTAGGCAAGTTTCCTAATTTGTACAATTGAACCCACTTCCCTTTATGGATTTTCATGTGGAAGGTGCTGTATTACAAATTAACAATATTTTAAAATCATTTGCTTTGCTCTTTGGCTCATTTTGGAGCCGAATTTTATCTCAAAATTCTAAAGAAACCAATCTAAAGAGCCAATAGAATATTTTTAAACTCAGTTTATCAGTAAACCAGTGGAAGAAGTCGTGCTCAACACATTAAGAGACATTTATTGATTCCAAGAACGAAATTCCAAGATATCTGCCCCGCAAAGTTCGCCGAACGGCAAAGACACCTGCCTGTCCCATTTTACTTGAGTTTCCCATTTTCGGTGCTTCGCGATCAAAACGGCTAATTACTTCGTTAATTTACCGATTTTGATGCAGTTTTCGACGTACCTGCATAGGGGAAGAGTTGTGCAACAGTTCTGTATACTTTGATTATCAGTAATCGTATCCGCGATGGCTCTAGAGACGCGAAAAGTCGGAAGAACGTATAAAATTTGTACTGTCCCATTAACCTTGGGGCCGACTGTACGTCGTTCGTCACGCATGATGGGCAATACGAATTCACGAGAGCCCCATTTGGACTTTGTGTTAGCGGAAGCGCATTCGGGCGGTTCATCAGTGATGTTTTTTGCGAATTGATCGAAAAAGGTGTGATAATGGCATTCGTAGATGCCATTATAATCCCATCCAGAAATGAAGAACAAGGTTTAGAAAATTTGGCGCGTGTGTTGTTGGTCGCAGAAAAAGCAGGACTTATCATCAACTGGAAGAAGTGTGTGTTTCTGCAGCGTCGAGTTGAATACCTAGGCAACGTCATCGCAGAGGGCTACATCAGACCAGCGCAGCAGAAAGTGGAGAAGCTGATAAATTTCCCAACGCCGAAGACTACTATGCAGCTGCAGCGGTTTTACGGTTTGGCAAATTACTTTAGGAAGTTCATACCGGAGTTCTCCCGTTTGATGAAACCGTTATCAGAGTAACTGAAAAAAGATTGTGAGTTCAAGTTTGAAGAAAAACAGACGCAGGCGTATGAGAGGATTAAGGAATTGCTTACTACAGGGCCAGTACTTTTAATATTCAAACCAGGGCGCAAAACAGAACTTCATACCGATGCGAGTAAAGACGCGCTACCAGGAATATTAATGTAGTACCTTGATAACGAAAAGAATCCGCATCCGTGTTATTATTATAGTAGACTTACTAATGTAGCAGAAAAGAATTATCACTCATTCGAACTAGAATCCTTAGCTGTAGTGGAATCATTGAAGAAATTTAGGTATTATTTACTAGGAATTAAGTTTAAAATTGTAACAGATTGCATAGCATTTAAACAATCATTGGAAAAGAAGGTGATCAATGCTCGAACGGGAAGATGGTTAGTAAGTTTGGTTGAGTTTGAGTACGATGTTGAGCATCGATCTGCAGAGAGAATGCGACTTGTGGACGCGTTGTCACGGCCGAGCGTTAGGCGAATATCGGATGAAATAAGTACCGTAGTCGGAAATGCACAAAGGGACGATGAAGAGGCATGCGCGATAATGAAAAAGATTGAAAAAGGGGAAACTGTTGATAGATTTACGATGAAAAAAGGGATTTTGTACGAAGGTGTCGGAGGTAAGCGGTTGTATGTCCCAAGGTCGATGCAGGAGGAAATTGTCAGGCGCGCCCATGAGCAAGGTCATTTTGGATTGAACAAAATAAAAGAACTTATAGCTGACGAGTATTACATATTGAACGTGGACGATAAAATATCAAAGAATATTGCTAATTGCGTCAGATGCATTGTGTCTGAAAAGAAAAGAGGAAAACCCGAAGGGGAATTAAGACCCATACCCAAAGGAGCGGTCCCTCTAGATACGTTTCACGTTGACCACATGGGACCTATACCAACGAAAAGTCCTACAGTTCCATATTTACAATAATCGATGCATTTTCTAAATATGTCTGGTTATTCCCTACTAAAACGACCAATGCTGAGGAAGCAATCAAGAAGTTGACAATAGTAGCGAGTAATTTCGGAAATCCAAGAAGGATCATTTGTGATCGTGGTGCGGCATTCACATCCAATTTATTTGAGAAATATTGCAAGGAGAATTATATAGAGCTGCACACAATCGCTACAGGAGTGGCAGGCAGGTAGAGCGAATACACCGAGTAATTATACCGGTTTTAACGAGGTTATCTGTTGTAAATCCGGAGGAATGGTTTAAACACGTAACTAAAGTTCAGATCGCAATTAACAATAGTTGGCAACGCGCCATAAAAATGACACCTTTTGAGTTGTTGACGGGCGTTAAAATGCGGACTAACGCGGATGTTGTTTTGTATGAGGCACTACAAGAAGCAATGCAAAGAGATTTTGAGAGTGAACGATCGAATTTGAGAAAGATTGCTCGAAAAAATATCGATAGAATTCAAAATGAAAATTGTAAAACTTATAATTTACGACGTAAGCGAATTGGTAGTTATCAACTTGGAGACATAGTGGCTATCCCGGTAACGCAATATGGCGTAGGTAGAAAGGTCAGGCAACGGTATTATGGACCATACAGAATTTTGAAAATATTACCTTACGGTCGTTGTGAAGTAGAAAAGATGGGTGAAGACGCAGAGGGTCCTAGGAGGACGAATACTGCATTAGATTTGCTTAAGAATTGGCCACTTCTGGGACAGAAGTGACGTCAGGAGAGGCCGTGTAGGGTGAGTGACCGGGGTCGGTGGGCGGCACTCACGAATTAGGTATAAAAAGCGTGTCACCCGGTGAAGCGGCGGTAGATCGATCGCACGTTCGAATAATAAAGTGGATTCCCCTACTACATGTGCAAATTCTAAACTCCTTGGATTTGCCGGGTATGCCACCGCATCATTTGCGACATAACAATGGAAGTGTTATTATTATGCTTCGAAACCTTCATGCCTCAAAATTATGTAATGAAACATGACTGTTTGTCACGCAGCTTTCAAACAATGTGATAGAGACTTATAAGGGGACAGCATGTTTAACTCCGAGAATTCCTTTAAGTTCCAACGATATGCCATTTCAATTTAAGCGTATTCAATTTTTAACAGTCGATGGAAGTGTGTAGCACAAATCTTAAATGCCATGTTTTTCACATAATCATGCGTATGTGACTCTTTGGTAAACCGGCTTTTCTGTACATTTGAAAACATTATATTGCAGTGACCTGCCGTTCCCAGTCTTCCTACCAGCTGACCGAAACCCAACGCCTAAGTCGCCGCCGAACCACCGAATCGCCAACGCATAACGTCAACCCCTAAATAGCGGCAACCGGACGAGCACCGATTCGATAGCATATGATGACCACACCAACATGCACCACGTTCTCAGCCTATTGACCGTGACAATGGAACGGAGAAACAACGTCAGCAAAAGTACCACCTCGAGAAAAACCCAAGAACTGACCTACTTCTACGCCAAGCTGACCGACTAACCTTGCGGAGCAACATGACGCCTCGCACGCCAGCGCAAACCAAACACGGCGCATCGCTCAGTGCTGGATACAGCTGTATACGAAAACGAAACGTCGGCAAATCAACGCACCGCATAGTCACGGGCTCAACCACTGGTGACACCGCGGCAACATGAGCATACCGGAAGAAAACCCTACTGACCCTAGACCGTAAACAAGAGGAGTCACACCACGGGGCGACCCCAAATCGGAAGTAACAATAGTAATGGAAAAACCCCGACTAGGATTGAGGAAGATAAACATGACGATGGTCCAGCGCTCCGACAGCGACAGTGGTGACAGGGTGAAAGGCAGTGGTGACAGGGTGAAAGTCAGAGGTGACGGGCAGTTGGGCGGAGGGGAGGGGTTGTCGTGCATCTCACTCTAGTCTTAAACTAACCTAAATTAATTTAGCTATAAATATTACTTGGTTGTAATAAACCAAGTGTGGTCTGTTAGCAACACTCGAAGGAAGAACATCTTGTCTGTTTCCTTTACGCGTCGTCCGTCCGGGGAAGAACAGTCTGCTCGTCTTACAAGGAATCGTGTTTGGCCACGATTAGGAAGCCATTTCTGATTGGTGACAGAAATTAAGGTAAGAAATAACTCTAATTCTAGGAACTGACGCCGTCAGCCAAAGGGCGGTAACTTCAATATAATCAGCATCAATAATTCCCGGTATAATAAATTCAAACTTATTTTCATTAAACTTAGAAACCTCCAAGAAAAACCTTATTGCATCAATCATAGAATCAGTTGACAGCTGACAGCGAGACTCATCGGTCGCATTTTTGTCTTGTCCTGTGCTTTTTGGTCGATTTTTCTGTACTGTCGGGATTTTCTAATCTCCTGAAAGTGTGTTTTTTATCAAGACTCTGCTCCTTCACTTGGTTATACTCCACCCGTGTGCCATTTGTTGGATACCGCTTTTATTTTGGCTTCGTCACGCTCCTATTGCTGCTGCTACTGTTCCTGGCTTACTGACCCCAATTTGCAATGGAGGTCGTCTGCTTTTCCTGTGCTTTGGAGCTTGGCCCCACCGAAGGCGCGATTTCCTGCATTTTCTGTGAATCTGTGTTTCACCTGAAATGCTCTGGAGTGCCCCAGCAGTTGATTCGAGAGGTGAAATCAACTAATTGCCTCCATTGGAGCTGCATCGGCTGCACTACGGTGCTGAGAAATCCTCGCAGTAGGCACTTCAAGGAGGTGCGGCAGCAGGTTGGCTTCCAGGCCGCTCTCACATCTGCCGTCGATATGATGAAGGCTGTGATCCTGGAGCCGCTGTCCAAGGAAATTAAAACTGGATTTGCCAATATCATGCACGCCACCCCTGTAAGCATTAATCGCAATGTTGACGATCGTCCGGCATTTCCCATCAGCAAAAGAAGAAGGCTTTTTGCCGATGTTGTGCAGATGCATCATGCTCAAAACACTGGGCCCAGTGAGCGCGTTGAGCGTGTAAACAGTGAGTTGAAGATCGGCTCATCCTCACTCCATCCGCGCCTCACTGGAACCGACTCGACATCCTCGCCGCTGATTGCTCTGGTTGCTGAAGATGCTGCAAAGAGCTACATCTGGTTGCACCTGTCCAGAATTGCCCCGGTCGTTTCCGTTGAACAGGTGATCACACTAGTTAAACGCCAGCTGGAGACCGATGAAGCAATCGGATTCTGTCTCCTAACAAAAGGATTGAATTGTGAGACACAGAGATCACTCTCATTTAAAGTGAGAATACCCTTTGTCCTGCGTGAGAAGGCTCTCACTCCCGGCACTTGGCCCACCGGCCTTGGTATTCGTGAGTTTATCCGTGCTCAGCGCCCTCACCATCGACGTCATTCGCCATCGCCCCGCCCGCACTATCCTGCCACCGGAATCATTTCATCATCATCGAAGCGTAACGCAGCGCCGGCTTCCTCGCAAACTGATTCTCCATACAACAATAACAACACCATTATCGACATGCCTGACACGGGACACAACACACTCTCACCTCGGCCCCAAAGCTCAGTTATCACTACACACAAAACCCACCAAACTACGCTGGATACCTTTTTTCATGCCTAATTTATGCCACTCGTCACTGCCGCCTCCTTGCCACAGCATGCGCGAAAACTGCATACAAGCCGTCAATAACAATGCCTTAAATCATTGTTCTATCACCACTGCATCATCATGCGTTTTAACTGCAGCAGTACCTACGAGTGACTCGAAGGGCATTTCGTTTTACTATCAAAATGTACGTGGGCTGCGAACAAAACTGGATGAGCTCTATCTCTCGGTGTGTGAAACGGATTTCGATGTTATCGTGTTGACGGAGACGTGGTTGGAGGATTCCATTCCGTCCCAGATGGCCTTTGATTCCCGGTACTCGGTCTTTCGATGTGATCGTAATCCGAACTCTAGCTTACACGAACGCGGTGGAGGTGTACTTATTGCGGTTTCTAATATGATTCCTGCGGCTCATCTGCACCTGAATGTTATCAGTCTGGAGCAATGCTGGATTCGGCTTTCACTTCCTGCGCTTTCATTACTCGTCGGTGCAATTTATATTCCACCTAGTCTCAGCACCGTACCATCCGTTTTGCGCGCTTTCGACGATGCTATTTCTGAAATCGGCTCCAGAATGAGAGATAACGATCAACTCCTGCTCCTTGGTGATTTCAACCAGCTTACTATCGCTTGGTCCGAGTTTCACGACTGCTACATCCCATCTTCTTATGGTGCCTCCCAGGCCGAGTTCACGGACATTATTGGCTTCCATGGTTTAAAGCAGATTAGTGGTATCAGAAACCATCTGAATAGGCAGCTTGATCTAGTTTTTCGTGCAGGTACTGTTGATTGGGCTCTGGGAATGCCAATCATACATACCTGTCATCTCCCTCTAGTGATGGAGGATCCCCATCATCCACCGCTAGAGTTGTTCCTGTCCACGTCGCAAGTCCCTCGTAATGGCCGCAACCTGCTCAACACTCCTGTTTCGTCGTTTAATTTTAACAAAACCGACTTTAACGGCCTTACAAACGCCCTTGGCGCTCTTGATTGGTCGTTCGTTAACACTGATCACATCGATGCAAGCGTGGATACTTACACAAGGAATATTGTCCAGCTGTTCAACCGGTTTGTGCCAAAACATGGTGCACCTCGCAATCCTCCTTGGAGCAATGGATTCCTTAATAGGCTCAAAAAGCTACGTAGAAGTGCTCTTCAACGATTTCGTTTGTTCCGTAGCCCTGCCAACAGAAAGAGTTTCATCGACGCCGCGAACATTTTCAAGATGCATAATCGGAGGGCCTATGCTTCGCATGTTCGTCGTATCCAGTCCAGCCTCTGTTCCAACCCGAAAACATTCTGGGGGTACATCAACAAAAGGCGTAAAGACAATGGTCTGCCATCGGTAATGGAGTATGCTGGCAAACGTCTCAACGGCAGCGCTGAAATTTCTGGAGCGTTTGCTGATCATTTCGCTAAAATTGCCAACACGCCGTCCTTTTGTCCTGATTTCGACGCTGCACTGAAATTCGTGAGCCAAGATGCGGTTGATGTCTGTACTCCTGCTTTCTCGGCCGACGATGTCTCCAGTGCTGCTTCTTCGCTGAAACCGTCCGTCGCCGCGGGCCCCGACAACATCCCCAGCGTGATCGTCAAATCGTGCATCAGTGCTCTAGCTGCCCCCCTCGCGATGATCTTCAACCGGTCTCTACGGCGGGGAATTTTTCCAACTGGCTGGAAAATAGCTTGGATCTTTCCGGTGCACAAGAAAGCCGACAAAATGAATATCTTGAACTATCGCGGCATCTCAATGCTATGTGCCACCGGGAAATTGTTTGAACTGCTAGTGCATAGATATCTGCTACAGGGCGTGAGATGCGCTATCTCCCCAAATCAACACGGGTTTCTTGGTGGACGCTCCATCGCCACTAACCTAATGGAGTTCGCACATTACTGCTCCTCTTTCCTTGACAAAAAGTTGCAGGTTGATGCTATTTACGCTGACTTCCACGCCGCTTTTGACTGCATCAATCATACAATTTTGCTTAAAAAACTGACTAGGTTGGGCGTTCATGCCGACTTTGTGCTGTGGCTAGGGTCGTTCCTGTCTAATCGTTCCCTTAGAGTTAAGATTAGCGATAGCCTCTCGTATGCTTTCAGCAATAAGTCTGGCGTGCCTCAGGGCAGCATCCTAGGGCCTTTGTTATTTATTTTATTTATTAACGATGTCACACATGTTGTCCCTCACTGCTCTATGTTGCTGTACGCAGATGACTTGAAGATGTATATGCCTATTCGCGATAATTCAGACTGTCTTCTCCTTAAAGCAGATTTAGATGCATTTAGTAATTGGTGTGTTCTTAATTGTCTGTCTTTGAATGTTTCTAAGTGCTCCGTCATCTCTTTCACGCGTAAAAGACAAGTAATTCTCAACGTGTACTCCCTATGTAAAAGCCCTCTTGAGCGTTGTGACGTCATAAGGGACCTAGGTGTTCTTCTTGACGCAAAGTTTAGCCTTAATAACCATATTGACGCTACTATCTCTCGAGCCAACAAGTCCCTTGGTTTTGTTTTACGTGCTTGTAAGCCTTTCCGTGATCCAGTCTGTCTGAAAAATCTTTACTGTAGTCTTGTCTTACCAGTTGTGGAATTTGCGTCAATTGTCTGGGCCCCGTCCCAACAGTATTTAATCGACCGAATTGAAAGAATTCAAAGGCGCTTCACAAGATCCGCAGTCGCTCGCCTTCCCTGGAGTCCGGGCACCACTCTCCCGAATTACAAAACGCGCTGTCTCCTCCTCGGTATTGATTCGCTGGAGAGAAGAAGATGCATTGCTAAACAACTTTTTATGCTAAAGCTTCTGCTCAGTCAGATTGATGCACCTAACCTGTTGTCAAAAGTGTCCCTTTATGCGCCAACCAGATCGCTCAGGGCTCGGGCCAATCTGTTTACTGGTCCTGACAATATTACGTTTTGTTCGCGTGACCCCCTGCTGCGCATGGTCCAAACGTTTAATTTATGTTCTTCTTTTGACTTCAATTTATCTGTTACTGAAGCTGTGCGAATTATTAAATTGTATGCGTCTAGTCTTTAATTTTACCTTAATTCTAAGATTTATGTAGGCCGCGTGGCCCGATATCTGAATAAACAAATAATAATAAATAATAATAATAATAGATATTGGAAGGGGCGAAGGTCGTCGGGCCAGCTAGTATCCTATAAAAACAGTACTAGTGTAGTTGCTAGGGTATTGACCATCATTTAATAAATAAATTATTGAAATTTTTTGAAATTTTTTTTTCTGTTTTTTTTTTATAAAAGACGTTTATTAAGGGTGTACAACATTTCTTACATAATATTTAATCACATTTACATGGGTTTTGTTTCCTTCGCACGTGTTGGACGGGAAACAAAGGCAAGACTTTACAAACAGATTGATTTACAGAGAACAGGAAAGGACATCTACATCAATCGCAACATCATTGTTTCCAATGATGTGGATGATGTAGTTTGAAAATACGGAGAGTACTGCACTGCGTGTGCCCGCTCTTATCCTGTTTAGAGCGGGCCAGTGCAGGTCGACAAAACGAAGATGGGACCCTGGAGCAACTTGTTGCAGCCGCTGTTGTAGAGTGTCCCACGCCAGCGACACGCGGGGACATGCTGCAAACTTGTGCTCCAGGGTCTCGACAGCGGGACAAAACGTGCACGTTGGTGTGTCGGCTCTGCCGGTTTCGAAAAGATGCTCCGCGTGCGAGATCTTCCCGTTTGCCAGCAGGTAAAGGGCGGAACGTTGTGCAGACGTCAGCATCCTGGAGCTTATGTTTCCCCACACTCTTCTCCACAGCGTGTGTGGGGAAGCTCCAACCACCCTTGGGTCCGGTAGGGCGTTTGTTGCTGCGCGTCGCAGTCCTCGTGTTGATGGCGATCGTCGGAGGGTCTCTGGCACGTATGCCAGGTGCTGGATAACCTTGCGGAGGCAGGGGTAGGACGACGGGACGGAGTTGGTGTCGGGTGGGTTCCCAGCGTTGGCGATATACTGAGACCCGATCACCAAACATCCTTGCTCCGCAAGGTACCGGTTGGTGAGTAGCGATTGTGTGGTGATGATGGGGATGTGGAGATTAAGTCCACCGCGATCTCGGGGTAGCGCCAGCTGGAGTAGAGGAACGCGGATGCCACCAGAGCCGTTCCACAGCAGTGATCCAATCATGTGAGAGACCTTTGCAACGTCCCGCTGCCGAGCGCCACAGACAGACGCGACGAACCACAGCTTGGGGAGCAGGAAGGTGTTGAGAAGCAACACCTTCTGGGCCAGGTTCAGGTCTCTCACACGATGAAGCCAGACCAACTGCCGGAACTTCTGGATCACCACGTCCCAGTTGTGCGCCATGGCCTCGCGGATGTTGTTGGAGAACAATATCCCGAGAAGCCGGAGACGCTCCTCGGTGCGTAGCCATGGGACGTGGATCCTCGTTGCTGGAGTGACGTGTCCGATGTCGATCGCGATGGTCTTCCCCACGTTCAGTCTGGCCCCTGAGCAAAGGCCGAACGCCTCGAACGCCTCTCTGACCCGCTCGATTTTGGAAGGGGAGGAAGTAATCACTGAGACATCGTCGGCATATGCATTGATCAGGTCATCCTGATCGCAGCAAATACTTTCGAGCTCAGTAATAAGGGGATGAAGGTAAAGGACAAACAGATGCATGGAAAGAGGATCGCCCTGTCTGACGGAACGTTGGATGGGGAAGGGAGAGGACAGCTGTCCATTCACAAGCAGACGGGAAGAAGACCGCTCACCAATTGACCTGAGAAGCCCAACCAGCCCAGGATTAAAACCCAAGGAGGTCATGGTTGTCCACAGGAAGTCTCGGTCGACGCGGTCAAACGCCTGCGAGAGGTCGAAGGAAACGAGCTTGCCGCTTTTCTTCCTCCTCTTCAAGTCCAGAATTCTCTCCTTAACCGAGAGAACAGCTTGAAAAATGTTCTGCGGCTTGTTGCTGCATTTTTGGGCTGGGGAAATTATCTGCCACTTGTCGATGATCACATCGACCCGTAGCTTCAAAATTCTCGCCAGCAGCTTGTAATCTGTGTTAAGGAGAGAAATCGGACGGAAAGAGGGCATTGCACTCCCAGTTCCCTTCTTTCTCACAAGCACTATGACACCGTCGACGAAGTTTCGAGGAAATTCCCCACGAAGGGCCTCGTTGAGGACGTACCCGAGCTCCCGTGCCACAATGTGGAACGCGCGGAGATAGAACTCCCTGGGAATCCCGTTCGGGCCAGGTGACTTCCGAGGTGCCGATTTTTTGACTGTATCAAAGATCTCACTAGGGGTGATTTCCGCCATGCAGTCATTGTTGGCTTCGCAGTCCTCCGGGATAACCCGTCTACTAGTAAAATTGTTATGCGTAACCGTGTTTTCGACCGAGTAGAGGGCCTTGTACTCAGTGTACAAATACTCGGCGATCTCCTCCTCCAAGGCGAGAGTTCGTCCATCGTTGGTTTGGAAGTTCTCAATGACGGTACTTCTCCTCCTCCGCTCTCCCAGCTGGAAGGTGGAAACTTTATCACCGTCAACGAGGGTTTCGTTTATCCTGGTGAAATGCTGGGAAAAACGCCTCTGTAAAGAGAGCATCTTTCCCCTCACCAAGTTAATCGTTGCCAACTCATCTGGGTTACTTAGGTATCGATCATATGAGGCTCTCAGCTGAGCATGGAGTATACCCTGATGCAAGCGGAAGTCTTTGTACTTTTCGTTGGTCTTCCAACGAAAGAATGACTTTATCCTGGGCTTGGCGCATTCGACCCACCAAAGCATCCAGGAACCGTAATTCCTCCGTTGTCGGACCCAACCACTCCACTTGCATTCGAGTTCCTCCAATACCTCATCAGATAAAATGTGTGGGCGAAGTTGCCAGTATCCGTTCCTCCGCGGGACCGGAAGAGACTGGAGACTGATCCGCACCGTCAGTGCCTTGTGGTCGGAGAAGGAGACCACGTGCATGTCGGTTGTCCGGAGACGATCCCGTATGCACGTCGACACGTAACAACGATCGATACGTGAGCCCGAACCACGTGTGATGTAGGAAAACTCAACATCGTTTCCTCTGAGAGCTTCCCAACTATCACACAGGCCTATGTTATCCACAGCGTGCTGCAGAGCAAGGCCGATACTCCCGGCACCCGTCGCGTCCTTCGATTTCAACACGCAGTTGAAATCTCCTGCCAAAATGACGGGTTCCCGTGCATTTCGCAGGTAGAACGGCAACGTGCGACCCAAGAGCTCCTCCCGCTCTGCCCTTCGGTGACTCCCCGAAGGCGCGTAAACATTGCATAAGGTGGCAGTATTCTCAAGCCGGACGCATATCAGACGTGAGTCTAAGCTGCGTTCGACTTGAGAAAATTTTAGGCGCTCACCTAAAGCGATCGCCGTTCCCCTCCTGGTTTCGTTGACGTTTGAAAGTACAATGAAACCCGGGATAACCAGGTCAGGGGCATATACCTCTTGAAGAAATATGATGTCCAAGTCCATGGTCCTAGTGAAGGTGAGGAGAGCGTCTAATTTTGTTTGGTTTGAAATTGCATTCAAGTTAATTGAAGCAAAGTTATAGCTAACATTACTTAAATTATCCATCACGATGCTAATTTAAGATCAACAAAAGTTGACGTTGGAAAGAGTGGGGAAGGGTTGGTGGAGGAGGAAACGGGAAGGAAAGGGTTTAAAGTACCTTTACCTGCTTGCAAGGACGGCCAACCTTTCGCTTGACCGTTCCGCCCGCGGACGTGGTGGAAGCGTCACTTTCGGACCCCACGTCAACCGGGCACTTCACGGCAGGTGCGTTATCGCTGGCAGTGGAAGCGTCGCTTTCGGATCCCGCGTCAACAGGACGCTTCACTGCAGGCGTGTAGTCCACAGGAACAACAGGGACAACAAGGGAAGGGAGATCGAGCGGGGCTTTGAAGACGATATCATCGTCCTTCTTGCTGCTAGCGGGAGCTGGATGCGCTGCTTTCGCTCCCACGGTATTCACCGCGTGGCTCGCTTGCGCCATCCTCTCTCCCGGCTGCACACACTTCTCGCTCTCGCTTGTGCGTGTGCGCGTGGGTGCTGGTTTGCTCGCCGCAGCCGTTGCCGGTTCTCCTGCTGGCTTCGTTGCAGGCTTATCGCTCTCTCCACTTTTTGCGATGTCCTCCGGCGTCGTCGGCCCGTTTTGCGCCACTCGTGGCGCTTTCGGGCTTGACGGGTGAGAGAGCGTCGTGTCTCTCTCAGCGCGGCTCTTTGGCGTTATCTTCGGCGACGGCTTCGGCTGCGCCCGCGATGGTGTGCGTGTGTGCTGACTCATCAGCGCGCTAGCGTAAGAGGAAGGCTTTGCCTCTTGCCTGTTTTGGGCGCAGGTCACGCCGTGATGTGTTTTTAGCACGCAGTATCGGCAGGTTTTGATTTGTCCCTGATATGACACACGTGTGAGCTCGCCACCGATTTGGAGGTAAGAGACAATCGGCCTCTCTCGCACCATCCTTACGATACGCACACCGTTAAGCACACCAGCGAGCGGCGATTTCTCCCCGTATACTTGCTCGGTGATGCTCAACACTTTGCCGTATTGGGACATTTCGCGTTCTAGGGTCTCGTCCGACACGTAGTACGGCAGGTCAAGAATTTTGACCTCACTTGACCCGTCCAGAAGTTCAACCCGTCCAGATAGGACGAAAAAAATGCATGGGAGAAAAAAGGACGCAACATGTTCGGCGAGCCGTGTACGTACACAAGGCAAAGAAGTGGTAGTAAAAATCGTCCCTCGTATCCTTTCGAAACAACTCGGGTATCGTCGGAATTCCCATTACTTGGCTGTAGGGTGCAAGAGAAAGAATCTCGTCGGTTTTTCTTTGCTCTCGCTTTGCCTGCAGAGTTATTTTTGCGTTACGTTAGTTACAGCCATCGTTGAAAAGTAATGTGAATGATGCACACGATTTCGCAGCTTGGCTTTCCTGGAGCACCTGTGTAGCTGAAATATCTTCTGGCAAACTTTGAAATCAGATATCAAAGATGTTTTTGTATCAGTTTTCGGACAACTTACATACGATACTTTCTGGAAAAATAATTCAGGCAACGTAAACTTTGAAATCAGAGTCACACGGTTAGAAGCCTAAAGCAAAGTGATGATTTTTTATCAGTTTTCGGACAATTAACATACAATGCTTTCTGGAAAATGACTTCAGGCAACGTTCATTTTGACATCAGAGAAATATGGAGCGAACTCGAATGCGAAACGAAAATTTTCTATCAGGCTCCGGAATATTGAAGCAAATCAAATAGATCGCCTCTGGGAAGATACGGCATTTGTAAAGTAGTGTGCGTCAAAGTCCAAAGACCCGAAAGTTCGATCGTGCTTTGCTATGGTAGAAAGGGGAATGCAAAAGAAAGAAACATATTGCTGCTTGTTCTGGCTGCAGCACTTTGTGTTCGGCTATATTCGACTTTTGCCGAGGACATGGGCACACCAAGTGTGCCCATACTTCGGTTTTTCGTCATGGGCACACTTGGTGTGCCCTCCCCACTATAGGCCAGCGCACACTTAGTGTGCCCATGACGAAAAACCGAAGTATGGGCACACTTGGTGTGCCCATGTCCTCGGCAAAAGTCGAAGATAGCCGAACACAAAGTGCTGCAGCCAGAACAAGCAGCAATATGTTTCTTTCTTTTGCATTCCCCTTTCTACCATAGCAAAGCACGATCTAACTTTCGGGTCTAAAAAAAATAAATGTAACAGTTTTTGGGCAACATATTCAGGATTTCCACTAAAAATTGATAACAGAGCGTTGGTTTGTCTCCTTCTTTCCTGGCTTGGGTTTGTAGTGATTTGAAAACTTCATTCCCTTCACCCTTAGTAGGCGAGGCGAAGCGAAAAATTCAAGTCAAAAAGTTCTCTGGACCACAGTAGGCGTGAGTTTTTCGCAGAAAATTGCGAATAATGTGGAAACTTTTTCTGCCACATAAACCTGCCCTGGGTCAAGACGAACAGAATGAACTAAAAACGACACATATCGGTCCAGCCGTTCTCCAGTGATGCGCGGTCGCACACATTTTGAACTTTGTTTTATATATATAGATTACTACTCTTACCTTTCGCGCCCCTGAGGCATCCTTTTTTGGCACGGTCCAAAAGGGTCATGAATGACTTTTGGATCGAGAGATTATACCATTTTCTAACATTTCTATTTTGCGATTATAAGGGTATTACACGAGGATTTTATCTGTCATCTTTGCCCAGAATTTTTTTGCCAAACGAGTTTGACAGATACATTCCTTCCTCAAAATCGGAACCAAGCACGACCGATTCCGATTTGCTTTCGACTGGAAGTTTTGTGTCAAATTATTTGTTTACTATTCGATTTGGTAGTTGAAACGCGTTTTTGGTCTATTTTTGAATATGGATATCGATGATGATGTGCTCATGGCTGTCACTTCACCATACCCATGGTTGGTCTAGTATATCTGGTTGTATTATAGGGGATTTGCTGTCCGCCATGTTAATTATGCCGTTGCGGTACCTGAATGTCAAATACTGTTTACAAACCAAGCCCATTTCTTCGTTTCGTCAAAATTCGGTACCCCAAAACAACGCATTAATTACTTTCCATAGTCCTTGATAAATCAATTCGGAGTTTGTTATGATTCAACGCTTATATATATACTTTTATATATACTTTTAAAAACGTTTTTGAGTGTAAAAGTACTCTAAAATTTACTAATTTGCTTCTTCCAAAAAATGCGCAATCGCTACGAACAGACAATCCACATCGTCGATCCAAAAGTTAACAGAGAATAGGGTAAGTGCGGGGGTTTTGGCCACATTAGGAAAGGGTCAGCACAAAACAAATCGTTACACTCATTGTATTGATCATATAACGATAAACTTGGTATGGTAATGTAGCGTAACTATCTAAGCATGATTTCCAAATCACATTTGTGAGTTTTTTTGATGTTTTCACTAAAAAATCATTAATTCCCGAACACACTTTTTGTCGCTATTTTGGCCCTATATGTTTCTATTTTGGCCCTATCTGTGTACCAGTTTTGACCTCCTGAAAAAAAAGGCTCCTTTTATGTACTAGACAATTTTATTATTCTTGTTAATAATTAAGATAATTCTTTTCTTTTTAAATTCTTTTATTTTCGTAAAATCAATGTGGTTTAATGCTTAATTTGCTATTTTAATGTTCCCTAGTTTTTGCTTGAGTGTCATGGCTTCCATGCATGGAAGATCTTCACAGAGTCACAGCTGTCAAATCCAAATCAGATTTCCTTGCATCTATTTTGGCCACTCTTTGTATCGAAAATAAAACTATTTTTCAAGCGCAAAAAATTCAAATAACGTTTTGATAATTCTTAAAACCACTCAGACTTTCAGAAAAACATTACTTCCGAGTTTTGTACGCAGTGGTTGCTTATATTTCGATATAGGGCCAACTATCAGCTTTCAGCATGATGGGTCGAAAAAGTGACAACGTCATGTATTTTAACAAATTGCTCGAAAAATATAGATACAATCGCTCTCAAACTGGACATTTAACTAGAATAAATCAATGTTAACAGTATAAAAAGGGTTAGCGGGCATTTTCACTTGAAATCAGTGTGATAATTGATGTTCTTTCGATTAGGGCCAAAATTACATGCACTGGCCAAAACTCTCGCACTTATCCTACTCGAAAAAGGTATCCTATACGCTTCGTTGATATTGGTTGGTATGAAAGGAGCTCTCGAGAATTCGAGTAGTTGTCATCCGTACGAACTGTCACTTTCAAAACAGGCCTGTTGTGTTTTCAAGCAGGCTTGATCAAAACAACCACCAAAGATTTTTCATTCTGTGTGTTTGCCACAGTCATAACAGTCATAAAGTGTGAATTTAAGCTTTTCAAGCGTGTAAATTTCAAAATGAACTCGTTATTGTTTTTATCCTAAGGTGAAAGTGAAGATGTTCTCAATTTAGGCATACACCGTAGGCAGTTGCGGCATAAGCTTGATAAGCTAACGATGCCGGACGAAGAGTGAGTAAAGTGCAAGTCAAATGGCAGGTGCCCGTGAAACGGAGCACATGCATCTTTATAAAAAAATTCGTCGTTGGTTTAGTTGAACTTTTAGTTTTGTTGCCAACTTTCGGATTAATATTTTTTTATTTATTGGAATACACGACAAAATCGCCCGAACTATAGGCCCAAAACACACCCGGGGCCAGACAGCACTACACCAATTGGCGGATACCCTGAAGTTTCTTGCTCAGGGCTCGTATCAGTGCGGCGTCGGTTACGATTTCACCATAACGATAGGACAATCTACATTTTCGAAGGTGTCCGACCAAACGCTACGAGTCATACAACGTGAGCTAAAACATTATGTAAGCATGGACATGTCAAAGGAAGAAAAAAGTGCTGCGAGACTTGTTTAATTTTTAATTTGTTATTTGTGTCAATCGCTTTTTTAGGATAAACATACATGTGAGCATCCCAGGATGCTAAGGTGCACTCACGATTTAGGGTAGAAATTTTCAATCCCACTTTGCTGGGAAGAAACAGGTTTAAAGGCAGGTGGCCGAAGAGCAATTGCAACAGTTCAAATCATCATTTCTCAAAGTCTCTCTAAACAAATCTAACAACAACAGTTCAAATCATCACACAACGAAGGAAACACCAGCAGTGCACAACAATTCGTGGACCAGAGCAATTCAGAATGGTTTCAAAGAACACAAACGCTCAGCGCTCGCTTTAAAGATAAACGACTCCCCTATGATTTTAATAAAATTTTATTTTATTTTTTAAATAAAAAAAGGGGAAGGTTGATCTGTATAATCATAGAAAATGCGAGTAATAAAAAATAGCACACCGCCAAAATGAACCTCTCGCTATTGACTCGCTATCAACAGGTCCAGGGCAGTTGCCAACGAAACAATCGATACGGTGCAAAATTGTGCGTTAAGGATCGAAATAGTTGGTGGACAGCGCTGCTGCTCGAAATTTTGCCCACAGTTCGTATGCATCAGACAGATGACGTAGCGACCATCGAACTGATCGGTTATGTTAGCTGTATAAGATAGCTCGGAGTACAAGTTCATCCACAAATGAACACATATCGATCCACAAGCTGTGTTGGTCGATGCAGCTTATCGTATAGAATAGGGGCCATTGATTAACGAAAATTGTTGTGACAATAATAATTCGTGTTAGGGGCCCCCCTAGTACCAAAATCATGCAACGCGGATTAAACGCGCTACACCCGGCCGGCAGGAATCACGCGACGTGACATGAATTTCATATAAAAATGTATCTTGCAGGCGCTTAGAATTCGCTTAGAATTACAAGGAGGGCCGCTTAGAAATGACAGATTCTAAGACACTTTGAGTTGCTTTTTTTGTACATATGTGTGCGTGCAAGAGGTTTTGTTGTGCATGTGTGCGTGACGCGTCCCTGTTGCTGGTGTTAGTGTCATCATATCATATTGTAGTAGTGTTGGTTTTATGAAATAATAAATTTCGTTTTAGTTTTATTGCAAATTATGTACCCTTCGCATATTAATTTTACATTTACGAGGAACATTTTTTGCCATGTCGCGCGATCAACGGAGCTCCGTTCATACTATGAAGAGAGCTCCGATGGAAGATGCGAACGGAGTAAACCAGCAACGTCGCGTTCCCCTGCTACCCGCCGTTGCACGTATGTCATGCGTCAATGCGATGTTTTTAATCATACGATGAATTCTGTCATCATTCCCATCAAGCAGACGCGTCGATAAAATATTTCCTACACATGAATAAACACACGTACACACTTTTCAGTTGTAAACATGTTTATTTCACTGTAATAGACTTATAGATAACACAATAACACGAATTTCATAATTGGATTGCACTTTTTCAAGGCCAGAGCTGCAGCACATCAGCCGGATGATGATGACGTCACTGGATGATGCCTCTTCCGCTTCGCTGCTGTAGAAGAAAAAAACATCTAGAACATTATTATTTCGTTCATACTGACCTTTCCTTGAGCCTTGGACACTTTTAAACACATTTTTATCACCGTTAAGCACTTAATTTACACATATTTCACTGTTTTAGTCTGTACTGATCAGCACCGCTTTCACCTCTTTCAAGATCAAAACAAAACTGAGTTGTCAAACTACCGAACGATGTGTGTGTGTGGGATAGTGATGGCTCTACGATACAAGCGGGTGAAGTTGCAAGTCCGCTCGCATTGTAGGCTAGCGGGGGGTGCAATATGGAAAGAACGGGGTGAAGCAGAGTCAGTTTGTATGGGAAATATAGCGCGTTTAATCCGCGTTGCATGATTTTGGTACTAGGGCTGTCATTTGTTGCGCTCAGTGTAATGGGGTCGAAATCTGTTGCAGGTTACCGGCATTTTGATCTGGCAGCTTAGAATTGTTTTCAGTCGGTGAAAAACGAAAGCAAATAATGTTAGTGTTGTTTCTAACTACTTTAATCATTGTGCATGGCTATGAGCATATTTTGCCGTTATTTCTGCTTACCTACAGTTTTAGTTGGAAGTTAAACATTATTTTAATTCCGTGAAAAAAGAAAGCAAACAACAGATTTAAGCATAGTGCATTGATTTATGCTAAACACGTTTAAAAATCTACTCACAGAAAGCATACAATTCAAATAACGATCCCGGCTTGTTTGATTTTCAAATTTGTTGCAGCTTGTTTTCCGAATGAAATGGGTAACAGCTGCAACAGCCGAATGCCACGGTTGATATACATTCTGCTGTCAAATTTGATGTTGCCGAAAGCTGTTGCAGATTTGTTGCGCTCTGTGTGATGGCGGCCTTAGAAGCTTAGCTTTTTAGAGCGAGTTGTCTTGTCGTCATCAGTCCGTTGTCCTCGCTCTATCAGTAGCTCAGTTTTTGTGCAGCGTGATCGTGTAAGGTAGTGTGTGTGATAGGGACACTCTTCTTCGTCAGCTCCTGCGCTGGTCGGACGTTTTCTTGTGCGTGTATGGCTTGCTGTCGTTTTAAAGTTAGGATAGATATAAGAAAATACAAAATATATAAAAAGCACAACGTAGGGATAGCCTAACAAAAATAACGCAGCGGAGGTTATAACCCTAGTCGATATAGGTTCAATATATACAATTTTTAGAGAAATGCCCTGTTTATTCCTCTGTGTGGAAACATTGCCTTTAAAAAAACTAAGATTGCCTGTTTCGAATCCCACCGGAGAGCGCTCTTTTTACAGCCGTTCGCAGTTTCTACCATCGCTGGATCAACAGAGTGTGTCGTTTGATCAACATTTATTGTTGTTTGGTCAACCGTTCCGACGTTTGGGCAAATTCTTCTAGCTTTTTGCCAAACTCTACCGTCTTTTGACAAATCCGCCTCTGATTGAGAAGGTGACTAGACCAAGCTAAGCACAACTGCACTTGGTTCATATGGTGTTATTTAATCAAGTATTTGAGAAGTACGTTAGTAGAAATCAGGCTGAATAATTTGTCCTTTATATAGAATACGAAATACTAAATATCCTAAATACTGACTAAATTATTAATGCATTTGTAAGCAAAATATTGAAGAAAGTTTACATAAGGTTATAGAGTGAATTAAAAACGCTTTAAAGTACACTACTCCGTGTATCCTGAAAGTCCACTCTTTTGTTAGTAGAAAACTTTCGGAATAAAATCTGCTGTATCACTGTACTGGTTAAAACATTGCTTCGGTATAGTATCATTTAGGTTGATGGAAGGTCTGGAGGGCCCCAGATTATCTCATCGCTTGGGGCCCCTGAATGGATTGATTCGCCTCTGGTTACAGATAAGTGACTCATCGCGCTCTTCAACGACGTCCAAGTGAAACTGGCAATGTTTGTGAGTGATCCCGCCCAACACCTAATACCGTAACAGTGCGTGTGTAAAATCTGACAAGAGCAAAACAAAAGAATGAAAGTTTCCTTCGTATTTTGCTCTATCATGATCTCCCAATAGTACTGCCGTTTGCTTTAGAAGAAGGTCATGCGCTGGTTCGTTTCCTGTTCCCGAAATGATCGCTGAAGCGATAATTGTTTCCTTCTGCACTGGTAGCTGGCCCAATGGGACCGCTCAATCAGGTAATCATCAAAACGGAGCCGAGCCGATTGATTGATCGTACCATTAGTTCAACGATCAGCAGGAGTGACTAACAAGCGTCGCCAGCGAGCCGCACGTTCATTGATGAGAGGGGTTTGAAAATGCCGCTGGGCGGTAACGTTGTTAATTTAAGTTAAGTCCAATTGGATCAATTTCTTCATCAGAGAAAGTAGCATATTCGACAACTCATCCCATACGAGCGCCTGGTTTACCGACGACTCTTTGATTCGCTACAATCTTTCTCGCCATTGCTCAGCTGATTGCCCTGGCAGAGGAAGTGACGCAGGAAAAATGAATTGGCAACCCGTGGTCTTGCCAGTAAAAGGGGATGATCGGCATAGCAACAGGTTCTGTTCCAAGAAAATTTGTTCATAATACTTTTTTCTTAATTCGCCCGGTTGCCAGAAACGACTAAAATGTCACAGTTTGGATGTACACGAGATTCTACCAAGTTTGGATAACTGTGACTGTTCAAAGAACAATGATGAAATCTAGACAATGAAATAGCCTGAAAAAATTAGAGTTTCTATATGTATACAAAATGTGAACCTTTTAACGGAGAAACAGCATAAGTTATGCGGATGATTTGGTAAAAGTCCTTACAGTCCAGTCCAGTCCATAAGCTTTTGCTATTATACTAGTAACTAATCAACCTTCGTGAAGTTGCTGGTTGATTGTGTCATTCAGGTGCAGAAGAAGAAGAAGAGGTGTAGAAAGGGGGCATTACCAGATAAAATGCCTCCATCCCCTTATCTGTCATAGATCTGGTATCGGCGCAAAAAAAATTGGCGATATTAAAGATAATAATCTTGCCAGCGGTGGCTCATCAAACAAAGTGCTGCGCATGATAACCGACGTAAGCCGCTTCAATCGCAATTCGGATCTTTACGTTCATGTGGGGCTCGTGCCTTTAAACGAAATGCTAAACAGGCAATCCGTTATGCTGAACGACTGATACGCGGCCTCAATTTACCCACTTGTAAAGAACCTATATCTGCTAAATGCGAAGGTCAGATGAGAATAGTAAGGTTAGGTTAGGCTGGACAAAAATTGCACCTTGGCAACTTACAATGACTGCTAACAATGGCAGCTGATCATAATCCTGTTAGGCACAGTCATCATTTTTTTAAACTCTAATTTTGATTTCAATTTTCTAATGTTACCATAGGAATTATCCTTCAAACTTTTCTTGAAATAAACTTGTTTTATTGTGCATTGGGCAATGCACGATTCTTTGTAGCATTGCGTACCTGAACCGGCGATGGTTAGTTCGTCCATCAATGAATACAAATGCATGGGTAGAAAACACAAGCTTTTGTTCCGTCTATTCCAACTATTTCAAATCATGGGAATAAATCCAACTTTTTCACTTTTTTACATTGTTCCATAGCATATAAATAACAATGCATGTTCGCTCAAAGTTTTTTTTTCAAATTTTGTCTGTTCTTACCGTTCTCCATATGCTGGATAAGGGGCTTCATTGGTTATATTATTACTATCGAGAGCGAGGTTCAACTTACACCAGACTTAGGCTAGCTCGTGATCTAAACAGCTTTCAAACCTACACAACACAGATATTATATCTGCACTGGTAGCTGGCCCAATGGGACCGCTCAATCAGGTAATCATCAAAACGGAGCCGAGCCGATTGATTGATCGTACCATTAGTTCAACGATCAGCAGGAGTGACTAACAAGCGTCGCCAGCGAGCCGCACGTTCATTGATGAGAGGGGTTTGAAAATGCCGCTGGGCGGTAACGTTGTTAATTTAAGTTAAGTCCAATTGGATCAATTTCTTCATCAGAGAAAGTAGCATATTCGACAACTCATCCCATACGAGCGCCTGGTTTACCGACGACTCTTTGATTCGCTACAATCTTTCTCGCCATTGCTCAGCTGATTGCCCTGGCAGAGGAAGTGACGCAGGAAAAATGAATTGGCAACCCGTGGTCTTGCCAGTAAAAGGGGATGATCGGCATAGCAACAGGTTCTGTTCCAAGAAAATTTGTTCATAATACTTTTTTCTTAATTCGCCCGGTTGCCAGAAACGACTAAAATGTCACAGTTTGGATGTACACGAGATTCTACCAAGTTTGGATAACTGTGACTGTTCAAAGAACAATGATGAAATCTAGACAATGAAATAGCCTGAAAAAATTAGAGTTTCTATATGTATACAAAATGTGAACCTTTTAACGGAGAAACAGCATAAGTTATGCGGATGATTTGGTAAAAGTCCTTACAGTCCAGTCCAGTCCATAAGCTTTTGCTATTATACTAGTAACTAATCAACCTTCGTGAAGTTGCTGGTTGATTGTGTCATTCAGGTGCAGAAGAAGAAGAAGGTGTTATAAATAACAATGCATGTTCGCTCAAAGTTTTTTTTTCAAATTTTGTCTGTTCTTACCGTTCTCCATATGCTGGATAAGGGGCTTCATTGGTTATATTATTACTATCGAGAGCGAGGTTCAACTTACACCAGACTTAGGCTAGCTCGTGATCTAAACAGCTTTCAAACCTACACAACACAGATATTATATCGCAATCGCAGCTTCGGTATATCTTTCAGTAAACTGCGGAAGAGCGTGCATTGCAAATGGTCTAAGTAAACATTGGAAAAGTAAAATTTTTTTTTTTTTCAAAGTTTACTAAAACGTTTTACAATGAGCAAACTATATTGATCAAACGACGGTAGAAACTGCGAACGGCTGTATACGATTTCGTCTGCATATTATTACGATTTCATTCATATTTTGGATTGATGTAGGCATATGCCTTGATTTACGACTTGGTGCAAAGGGATGCGTTTTATCTGCATCATGAAAATGGAAGATATACAGCAACAGTTAACTTCCACGAGCGGAAGAAATGTTTGTCAAACGAGTCTCTCATAATGCGAACATAATAAAAAAAATGTAGAATGCGGCAGACTGATGGAAAATATAATTTGGTTCATCTTACTATTCATGGCGCTCCTCAGGGGCCTTGACCTTGACATTCGATAATTGTGTCTAGTACCAACCCATTGTAGCAAAGAACCAACACCTACAAACTGCGGGGAGAAAATCAATCCCATGATTCCCGCCACCAATTCCAAGGTGACGCACTCAAAAGTCTTGCATGGAGTTTCCAATTTTTCTATTCGGTGCGCAATTAAATAAGGACCTTTTTTATAACGGCACATTTTGATTTATCGTGACTATTTTAGATCATTTTATTTTAGATCATCCAAAGTATTGCCCATAGCTAGCTACAACTCTTGGCAATATGTCAAACAAGTCCCAATTTTTCCAAGAAATTTTCTTTTTTTTAAGGATTCAACGAATCAAGTCATTGTTTGAGTTACTCATATGGCAAGAACTGCTGGGTGGTTAGATCATGTGCGATCGAACGGAACAGATGATAATATTACTGTCTAACATCTTTAGAATACAGGATTCGATTCCAGGAAGGCTATGACCGGTGTGGCAACGTTGGGCCGAGCATTTTGGTCATGTCCATGTCCATATTTGACCAGTTATCATGCCTGCGCTGGTAATATGGTAATTTTTCGAACAGTTCTTGGCTCAATTTGATCAATTGAGTTCAAAGCTGTACTCCAGTGCTGGTTTGCACGGTTGCAACAACTCATAGCAGATGATATCGGTCTGGTCCTACCAGATGCTCAGCAAAACCCTCGAGGTATGAATGTCAGGCAGAAGTGCCGGAACAGGGGCATGATCGTGGGTCCCCTTAATTTTTTTCGCTTTGGGTTACTGGAATGTATCCATTTTTCATGATTCGTCACGATGCGATAAAGGAATTCTTTCCTGTTTTGCCGCTGAGGCAGCAGTCCTCGCAAATGATGGGTTCCCGCACGGAATTGGCCATAAAGATGTGGCCAAAAGTATGTGATGCAATAATCAAATCACGAATGTTTAAATACATTTTGTTAGCATTCTAGCAGTAATAAAACCTCTTTCTTTCACTTATTAATTTTAGCACTCACTTGTGTCACTTCTTTTAAAATTTACGATACCTATTTATTTTTAAGTCGGACTTTATCTCCGATTATAAATTCAAACGCGTCGCGTGTCGATACCAATTTGTGACTAACTTTTGCTCCGTGTGAGCCGCTTTTTATAGCTCGGCCAACAATAGAAAGGACTTATGGTCCGAGCTTTTACTGCGCAATTAATATTATGTTCATTAGATATCTTCTTGTTCCTATATTATTAGATATCTTCTTGTTCCTATATTATCTTCTTGTAAACTTATCTTATTATATAACAATTATTCCATCCCCTATCTTTTAATAATATGTTTTAGTATAAACTTTCTGAAACTAGAAAATATTAATAGTAGTTCCTATATTCTAAAGCTTAATCGATATGGCTGTCTCGCTTATGGAATATTCCTAAAGGATGATACATTTGTGTGCGTGATACATTTGGCTCTCATTTGATTGTAACTTGACCTGTTCTAATTATCTTGACGGTGGAAATATTTCGTACCTTTCGTTAAGTTTAGCTCAGCTACATACTTTTTATAGGATCTAAAGTAGTTTTTCAATTAATCTTTATAACTAAATCTTTAATGGCTCTTTACTTAATAGAACTTAATTATTATGTCTAATATATATATCTAATATCTAATATATATATATATATATATATATATATATATTAGATATATATATATATATATATATATATATATCTATCTATTTATATATATCTATTATCTATTATATATATATATAAAAATGGATGTATGTTTGTTTGTAACGCTAAAACTCAAAAACGACTGGACCAATCTTGATGATGTCTTCGGATGATTTGTTCGTTTTTGCCCAACGAAGGTTTAGAAAAAAAGAAAATTGGAAAATTCCAAAGGAAAAGCTGGAAAATTAGAAAATTCAAAATTTCGACTTTTCCAAAACATAGGAGGCTATGAGAGCAATCGTGCTCATCTTTCGCAGCCAACTATGATCAATTGCTTTAAAGTGTGCAGCCGGGGAATCATAGAAAACTTTTCAGCGAACAAATTATATGTGCAAATTCTAAACTTCATGGATTTGGATTCTTGGATTCTTGGCCACCGCATCATTTGCGACATAAAAATGGAAGTGTTATTATTATGCTCCGAAACCTTCATGCCCCAAAATTATGTAATGGAACATGATCGTTTTTCAAGCAGCTTTCGAACAATATGATAGAGACTTATAAGGGGGCAGCATGTTGAACTCCGAGTATTTCCTTAAGTTCGAACGATATGCCATTTCAATTTAAGCTTATTTAATTTTCAATAGTCGATGGAAGTGTGTAGCATAAATCTTAAATACTATGTTTTTCAGATGACTATGGTATATTTGGCGTGTTAACGCTTTGGTAAACCGGCTTCTCTGTACATTTGAAAACATTATATAATCAGCATTAATGATTCCCAGTATAATAAATTCAAACTTATTTTCATTAAAATTAGAAACCTTCAAGAAAAACCTTATTGCATACAATCATAGATATTGGACGGAGCGACGTTCATCGGGCCAGCTAGTTTTTTATAGCATGCCTTTATCTTAAGTACATTATTTCATATATATCTACAGCATATCGCCCTAGCTAAAATTAAAAAGTTTTGGATACATAAAAATGTAGCACTTAATTCCGCTGGCATCATCGTTTTCAAACGACCGTTACGTATTTGCAGACCTAATATTATAATTATTAACATGAATAATGAAGCGAGAGCAGCCAGTTCTCATCATATCCATAGGATTTATGGTTATCTGAAATTTGTTATTTTGTTGCAAAAATTTACAGCTTGTTCGTTTGTTTGTCGCTCCGTTACAAAGCAACTTCGCAGATAACTATTGTCGTTTTGCACGCCTTGCTTTCCAGCCGAACAAATCGTTTGTTTGCTATCTAAGCAGGCTTAGCAAGTAATTGTTCTTTGAATGTAAAGATTTCTTCCGTTTATGACAAGAAACTGAACTTAATTTGGCTTTCTTTTATAGGACACATGTATTAGTACACGCTAAATGCCATCATTATGCCACGCCACTACGGACGTATGAGGGGGAATGTGAGCGTTTTTGCGATAAAATGGATTATTATTGAGCGACTAGCTGATTTGCCCGATTTCATTCGGGCTGAAATAATGCTCTTGTGAAATGTTATAGTTTAACGCATATTTTTTCTAACATAATGAAAGTTGATGTAGATTTTTATTTCGATTCCACTATCAAGGGCTAATTTTTAATTTGGAGATTTGGTTGTTCTAAAGACCCTGTTGACAGAAAAGGGCTTTTTAGCACACATTTGGCAGGCTTGGATGGAGGCTTCGAAAAGGCTTAAAAGCAGACCTTCTCAGCAAAATTTGCAAATGTGTGCGTGAGGATTGAACCCAGCCTTGATCCGATCGTTCCCTTTCTAAATTGTACCCACCCATCCAAATTTCGGAAATGGAACCAAAAAAAAAAAACAATGTACGTTGGAATTTAATATATTATTTCATCAGATTCCATCAACATGAACATGTTAAATTTACCTTCCGTACATTCAAAGTATTCGTCCCGAATGAGTTGGAATCCGACGATCGAACTTTGTTGTCCGTCCTGCTGAATCACAGTCACAGCAGCAACTGTCGAAACAAGTTGTTCCATCATCTTCCGCATCAGTCGACAGTTCTTTGCAGCCAGTGCAGCTGCAACAGAAAAAAAGTGATACTTCATCATTGGCAGCAGGATTGAACCGGACCGCTGCTTCAGCCGCGGAGCCCTCGTTCTGCACGATGTTTGCTGAGTTTCGACAGGACGTGGCATTAAACGCGCACTGGTTGTCTTACCAAGCACTTCCGGCAGGAAGTCGTGCCGACTGCAGTCGTAGAACGCCAAGCTTCGCGACACAAAGTCCTTGTTCGTTTCGGAACTGCGCACGCTCATCGGCACCAGAATGTGGTCCAGCCCGTCGCCTGTTGTGGGCCGTTCGTTCGCCGGTGAGATCATGCAGAGGAGGCCCTCCTTCAAGACGTTCGCGTAGATCGGTGTCGCGTTGCCAAACACGCACCGATACTGCGCGTTGTGCGGCAGCTCAGGGAGCGTCTTAATCACGATTCGCACGACGGACATCTGCCCAATCGGCACCCGATCGGGCGGCAATGGTGTTTTTCTGGCAGGCCGTCCTAACGGTGCGGCGTTTCTCCAACGAACGCCAGCCGCACACAGATGGTTGTTCGTGGGGGCGAATAACGTATACGGAAGAATCGTCATCCAATCCAAATCTCCCTCAAGCCGCTCGTACTCGCCCTCCTCCCGTCCCGACAGTAGCACCTTCCAGATCCACCCATCGTTGCTGTCCACGAACGCGATCGTGTGCGGACCGATGTTCGAGACGGCGATCGAGGCGAGGGCGATCGGAAACCGGACCGGTGCGAACACCGGCGTGACACCACTGAATTTGAGTCCCACGTGACAGAAGCTAAAGATGTTCCCGAGCGACCCTGCCACCGGACACTTGCCGTCGTTTATCGCGCCCGAAATGTAGCCCAAATTGCGATCCTAGGTCGTGCCATTGAAGCAGGCTGAAAGGGGAAAAGTGAAACATGCGATCACGAGTCAATATGCTACCACAACAACGCACCGGTTGGCCCGATACTGTATAGTATGTTTTCGTTGAAAACCTCCTCTATTTACTTCAGGCAGTACATGCGGATGACGGATCGGTTCTGCGGCTCGTCGGTGATTTCCTTCGAGGGGGAAAACACGGCCACGAGCAGATAGTCGTCCGCTTGATGCCTATATCGTTGCTGAGCTTCTGGCTGGCCTGGGCCAGCTTGGCGTCCCGCAGGATGTTGTAGCCAGTGCCATTGACCACGCATGTAATTGTCACCCGGAAAAGGGTACGGGGGGAGAAACCCGTTAACCCGTCGTTGCTTTTATTAACCATCGAATGTTTGCTCCCCTTACCTCCGTGTAGCTATCGTAGTTCGAATCCTTGCCAGCCTCGTCACGAAGCCCGCCTCGTCGGCCAGGTGGGACTTCTTGAAAGCCGTACACGTAGTTTACTATAAAGTGGTCCCGGTACTTGATGTCGATGTTGATGATCGACTGCTGGATCATGAACTCGGCTTAGGTCAGGTCGTCCAGCCGGCGGATATATGTGAGGATAGTGGTATACCCCTCGAGGGGTAGGACGCGACGACCACCCACCTCGTTTTTTCAAGTTCCTTACAAGATCACAAGCGAGATTTTTTTTAAATATTTAATCGACTCAAAAATGCTCATCTAAAGAATCAATTAAGTAAGTGTTATTTTTTTCGCAAAGAAGTTGATTTCCTCGGACACACTGTAACGGAAGAAGGAGTCAAACCTAACAGTTTTAAAATAGACACAATCACTAATTGGCCAGTGCCAAAAGACGAAAAACAACTACGACAATTTCTGGGAACCATAGGATACTATAGAAAGTTTATCAAGGATTTTGCGAAATTGGTGAAACCATTGACAACAATGCTAAGTAAGGACTCTGATTTCAAAATAACACCCGAAGTGATTAATTGCTTCGAAAAGTGCAAAAAACTCCTTACAATGGATATATATCCTCATATACCCAGATTTTTCGAAAGATTTCATTCTTACTACCGACTCGAGCGATTATGCGATACGCGTCGCGCACGTTAAATAAGACCGAAGAAAAATATTCCACTACTGAAAAAGAGTTGCTTGCCATGGTTTGGGCCGTAAAACATTTTCGGCCATATCTTTATGGAAGGCGTTTCAAGCTCGTAACGGATCATCAACCTCTAACGTACTCACTAACCAACTCTAATCAACGGATAGTAAGAGGAAAACTGGTTCTAGAGGAATATGACTACGACTTAATTTATAAACCAGGAAGACAAAACGTTATTGCCGACGCAAACGAACAACCAAACCAATTTGTTAGTCAAAATAACGATAGTTCTTCCTCAATGGCCGTTCAGTCACCCAATTCAGACACAAATAGTGATCTTGCTACCATTCGTTCAGCCGACACAAGTGACGATTTTTTTATTCCATGTACTGAAAACCCAATTAATTCATTTAAAACTCAGATAATTGTAACAATCAATGACACAGAATCCACTTCCGTGCAAGAAATATTTCCTAAATACTTCCGGTACACAATCCAAAAACCTAGATTTGAAGAACAAGATATAGTTAGAATATTCAAAGATTATCTAAACCCGAAAGGAACGAATTGTATGAAATTTCCGACCTCCTTAATACAACTCGCACAAGAAACCTACAAGAAATATTCCATTAATCGAGTGTTCAAAATAGTTATATCCAGTTTACTATTGGAAGACGTGCAGGACGAAGAAATACAGGATGAAATTATTCGCGAAACACATGAAAAAGGTCATAGAGGCGTAAAGGAAAATAGACTTCAAATTCTTCAAAATTACTTTTTCCCAAGATTGAAAATTAAGTTAAAAATACACATTAACAGTTGCAATACATGTAAACTGGCAAAATATGACCGGCATCCTCCTAAACTCATCAAAAGAAGTATCATTGGAATGACCCCTTTCGAAAGAGTTCACATAGACATTTTCTTTCTGAAAAGAATGAAATGGCTCACAGTTGTCGATTCATTTTCTAAATTTGCAAACACCATCCCTATACAAACACGAACCATAGTACATTTGAAAACAGCTGTAACTGAACACATTAGACAATTTGGGCGTCCAAAAATTATTATTTGCGACCAGGAACCATCTTTCACATCCATAGATTTTGTAGGATTCTTGAATAATCTGGGTATTGAAGTTCACTATGCGAGTTGCTCAAGTTCCAATGGAACAGTAGAAAGATTTCATTCTACCTTAATAGAACTGTATAGAACATTACAGAATAAGTACACCTCTTTCAACTTAGAGCAACAAATCAATATTTTAACAGACATTTATAACAACACCTTTCATTCGGCGACGAAGAACAAACCACGCGAGGTAATATTTAACTGCAAAAACACAACAAATACAGAGGAGATAACAGAAAACTTTATAAAACTTCAAAGTGCCATTCAACAGAGCCTTTCAAAGCAAAAACAAAAATACGAAAGTCAGCATAAACACCTTACCAAACCGAAGCCACTTATTCCAAATGACAAAATTTACATAAAATCGTCCCAGCAATTAAACAAAGATAAAAATCCATTCAAAACAGCAATAGTCAAAGAGGACCAAGATCTGACATTTAAAGATACTTATAATATTAAAATACACAAAAAAAGAGTAAAAAAATAGACCTAGAAGCAAAAATGGCCGAGGACGTCCAAGACTAAACCCTGGAGGAGTTAATAAGTAGAATGATAGTATCCGTGAGATACTTGTTGTATCTCACGTAAATACTTTAGAATAAGTATTAGTATAAGTAAAAGAATTAGTATTAGTAAAACACCACCTTTTGATACTTCAGAGAGTATCAAATGAGTAGGCAGTTAGGCAGTTAGGCAGTTAGGCTAGAACTACCGGCGAGTGAAGTCGTGTAAGAATAAATTGTTATCTATAACTTATATATATATATATAAATTATGATATCTTCTTTATTTCACTCTGGAAACCCGACTAACTCGATTGCTCACACGTTCCGTACCTGTACCATCACGAAACGAGAGGCAGTTCTTTACACAACTACATTGCATTGCGTATACTTACATCCAACAAGTATACGAATACTAACTAACCTTAAAATTAATCCTAAACTATAATCCTCGCTACCTATCCTAACCCTTCCCGTGGGTCGAAAAAGGACGTCCTCGGCCTGTAGCTTTTTCCAGTTCATGTTGTAATTCATAATTATTTAATTCTTTTTTTATGTATTTTTACATTATAAGCATCTTTAAATGTTAATCCATTGTCTTCCTTAACTATTGATAATTTATAGGGGTCACGGTCTTTTGTTAGCCTTTGAGATGACTTAATGACAACAGCTTCATTCTCAGCAAGTGGCCTGGGTGCTTTTAAATGTTGGTGCTTATTTTCGTAATTTTCTTTGTGCCTCTGCAATCTCATTTGGATATCACTGCGTAGCTTTTCGAAATTTTCCTCAATCTCCTCGGCATTTGTTATGTTACGTGTATTAAATATTATTGTTCGGGGTTTACACTTTGTTACTGAATGGAACGTATTGTTGTAAATGTCTGTTAATATGTTGATTTGCTGTTCCAGAGTAAGAGCTTTGTATTTATCTTTTAACGTACGGTAGAGTTCTATCAACGTTGAGTGAAATCTTTCTACTGTTCCATTAGAGCTTGAACAACTCGCATAATGAATTTCTATGCCTAAATCATTTAGGAATCCAACAAAATCAATAGAAGTGAATGATGGCTCTTGATCGCATACAATTGTCGAGGGACGACCAAATTGACGAATGTGTTCGGTAACAGCCGTTTTTAGATCTACTATTGTTCGTGTCTGTATTGGGATTGTGTTAGCAAACTTAGAAAATGAATCAACAATTGTTAACCATTTAGCTTTTTTCAAAAAGAAAATGTCTATGTGAATCCTATCAAATGGTATTACGCCGAAAGTACTTTTGCGTATGAGTTTAGGTGGATTTCGGTCGTATTTGCTGAGTTTGCACTTGTTACAAGCAAGGATAAATGTCTTAAGCTTGGTTTCCATTCGAGGGAAAAAGTAATGCTGATAGATTTGCAATTTGTTCTCATTAACGCCCCTGTGTGCTTTTTCGTGCGTTTATCGTATAATTCTGTCCTGTACTATCTCGTCTTGAACATCTTCCAATAGTAAGTTCGATATAACGATTTTTAATGATCTATCAATAGAATACTTTTTATACGTTTCCTGAACTAGTTGTATTAAGGGCACGGGTATTTTAATGCAGTTTATTACCCTTGGGTTCAATTGATTTCTGAAAATATTGATTATATCGTGTTCTTCGTATCGTGGTTTGCAATAAGCGGACCTGAAATACTTTGGGAAGATTTCCTCGTAAGTGAAGCTATCTGAATTATCTATTTTGAGTACTATTTGCGACTTGAATGCGTTGATAGGTTTTTCTGTACAGGTTATGAAAAAGTCGTCACTAGTATCTGCTGAATGAACGGTTTCGCTATCGCTTGTTGTTTCAGAATTTGGTAATTGCACTAAAACGGAGCTGGTGCTGTTATCGTCCGAATTTGGTGTTTGGTCATTGAAATTCGCTTCATTCGGCCTTATTCTCGATAATGCATCCGCTATGACATTGTTTCTTCCAGGCTTATACACCAGGTCGTAATCATATTCCTCCAGTATTAACTTCCCACTAACTATCCTCTGGTTTGAATTAGTAAGTGACTAGGTTAATGGCTGGTGATCAGTCACAAGTTTGAAATGTCTACCGTAAAGGTATGGTCGGAAATGCTTTACCGCCCAAACCATAGCGAGCAATTCCTTCTCCGTTGTAGAGTATTTCTCTTCTGTCTTGTTCAACGTGCGCGATGCGTATGCAACGGGCCTATCGCTTTGCAATGTACCCTGCGACAAAACAGCACCTATTGCGTAATCGCTTGCGTCGGTTGTGAGGATGAAATCCTTAGAAAAATCAGGATAAATAGGTATTGGTTCCATTGTTAACAACCGTTTACACTTTTCAAAACATGTTGTTATTTCCGGCGTAATTTCGAATTCAACGTCTTTTCGTAACAATGCCGTTAACGGTTTAACTAATTTAGCGAAATCTTTTATAAATTTCTGGTAATATCCTATAGTACCTAGAAATTGACGTAGTTCTTTTTCTGTTTTTGGGGTTGGCCATTTTTTAATGGCATCTATTTTACTACTATTAGGTTTGACACCATCTTCTGTGACCGTATGACCCAAAAAATCAACTTCTTTGCGAAAAAAATCGCACTTACTTAATTAAATTTTCAAATTTGCATCTTTGAGCTTTTTAAATATTTTCATTAAATCCCTTTTGTGATCTTGCAATGAACTGGAAAATATAATAATGTCGTCCATATAAACGAAACAACAATTTCCTATTTCCTCTCTAAGGATACTATCCATTACGCGTTGGAAAGTTGCGGGCGCGTTTTTTAAACCGAATGGCATGCATGTAAATTCATATTTTCCTGATGTTACCGAGAACGCGGTTTTTTCGATATCCTCCTCCACTAATTGAATTTGGTGGAATCCCGAAACTAAATCGATGGTAGAAAAATAACAAGTTCTTCCTAGTTTATCTAATATTTCCGATATTTCAGGGATTGGATATCTGTCATTACACCGTTTTCGACGCCATCTAAACAGTTGGTTGTTGCTTTTAATCAACCACCAACTGTAATCACACATTCACCACGCAACTAAACTTCTGGTGCTCAACTGTACATTCCCGAACTGTATCTGGACTTTCACCAACTCCAACTAAACACGTTTATATGACGCTGGTTCGATTCTTCACCGCCGCACTTTTCAAATGACAACAAATTTTGTCCTTTCACTATTGAATCGTGAAAATTATGCAATTATGAGTAGGAAAATCATGTTTACATATCGTATGTTTTCACCTGCGATATCCGATCCTATCCGATCTGAGCAACCAATCCGACATGATAAACACTATGTTTAGTTGAAGTTGGTGAAAGTGAAGATACAGTTCGGGAATGTACAGTTGAGCACCAGAAGTTTAGTTGCGTGGTGAATGTGTGATTACAGTTGGTGGTTGATTAAAAGCAACAACCAACTGTTTAGATGGCGTCGAAAACGGTGTAATCGTTTTTTCGTTTAACTTTCGGTAGTCTACCACCAACCGAAATTGTTTGTTGCCAAATGAATCATCCTTTTTCGGCACTATCCACACGGGGGAGGTGTATGGCGATATCGATTCTCTTATAATTTCGTCTTCTAGCATTTTCTTAACCTGTCGCTGTACTTCCAGTTCGTAAACTTGAGGGTATTTATAAGATTTCGTATGTACGGGAATATTATCTGTAGTTCTTATTTTGTGTTTGATTTTATGTGTGAACGTAAGAGGGTTCTTTTCACAATATAATATGTCTTTGTTTAGTCTTAACACTTCGTTTATAGCCTGTTTTTCCTCTTCATTTAAATGATCTAATGGTAGAGAATATTGTTCGCAACTTTCTATCTCCGGCAGTTTGCTTAAGGTTTGGTAATCTGAGCCTATTTCTACTTCATTGAAATTTATTTCTGTCGAAAACGGATTATTCCTTATTTCAACGGCAACGACCGCCTTACCAGCCTTGGCTGTATAGAGTCCAGATAATATTGTATAATTTTTGCATAATACATCATCTTGTACCAAGAACGATCCATTAGAACTTCTAGGTATTTCAACAAACTGAAATTTTTGTTCGCTCAGATTAATCTTATTATTTTCAAAATGGTATTTTTTCAGTTTTATTATTTTTCTACCAATCGCCAAAGTGTTTTCTTTTATGTTTAACCGAGCCCTCAAATCTCTCAAACTTTCGTAACCGATTATGCCATTGAAAAACTTATGGAATTTGAAAACATAAAAAATTAAAGGTTTCTTAATTTGGAATAGATCGATTGATGTAGATTTGTTTAGGTTATGTTCGCCACTGACGTTGTTCACACGCAATCCTATTTCGTCCTTACACTGATTCAACGAAACGTTTTCGGGTGCAATATAGTTCTTATTGGCTCCAGTGTCTATCAGAAATTTTAGTTCTCCGTCTGTTGTGTAAATTGATACCTACGGTATGAAATTATTACTATTCACTGTCTTCTTTAATTTGCTTCTTGAAATAGTAGATAGGTTTACTTCATAAGCAGCATCCGCATTTTCGTATTCTTGATCATCATCACTTTTGTCACGCAGATAACGCCTTTCGCTGTGTTGGTTCTCGTAGCTTTCGCGCATTCCGCTGTGTGCGTTTATTTGCATCTTAGAAATATGCGACTTCATCGAAACATCTCTATCGGAGTACGGCTTTGATTTTGTTGAGGCTGTATGTGTGTTATCGGCACTTTTCAGTTTGTCAGGGGCATACTTTGATGCTTTATAACTTCCAGAAGCTCGCTCAAAATTGCTATACTTGCCGAGATTTGGACAGCTGCTCGTGTTATTTGCGCTGCTGCTTTTAGTTGCATCTAGTTTTGTCCGGTATACAGCGTTCGAATATTGCTCGGTTATCTCTAACGCTTCTTCAAGTGTTTTAGGTCTGAAGCTTCTCACATACATCGATAAATTACAGTCCAAGCCATCGATGAATCTCGTTAGTGTCAGTAGATCGAGCAAATTGCCTATGGCTGGCAACGAATCTTTGTATTCCTCCATCACAGCGGCCGATGTCCTCATGGATGTTTGGATAGACTTGACGTTTTTATAAAACTCCGATATTGTCTTCTTTCCTTGTCTAGCATAGAACAAGGAATACATGTGCGTTGCTAGGTCACGTTTGTTCCCATATGTGGTCGTGATTGCTTCTTTTATCTCGGGCCATGTGCTCGGATTGCCCGCTGCTACGAGCACTTCTCTTGCTTCCCCTTTTATCTTGTTCTTCACTGTACGGATGATTTGTGCGTAGATTGGCTGGCCAATAAACTCTTCATAGAGCTTGAGCGTTTCTTCTGTATCCACGAGCCATGCATTTGCCAGCAATTTGCTCCCGTCGAAAACAGCTATACTTTTCACCGGGACGGGGATTGCCAGCTTCAGCAAAGGATCATTGTGGTTTGCAGTTAATGCAGTTATGCTGCTCATCAGCACTTGTTGGTTTAATGTAAGCAACTTCACCTGCTCCATTAATTGTATCACATCGGGCTCCATGTTTCTTCTCCTGTCGAATTCCTTACTACGTTTATTCGACAGTTTGAACGAGAATAAGGTTCGTTTTTTTTTCTCACTATATTCCGCTATTGCCGCAAATCGGCTGATATACGTTCAGCGATCGAAAACTCGGGACAATAGTTGCCTCGTACGTGGGCTTGAATAACACTTGTGAGAACCGTCGACTGCGCCAATTATGATATCTTCTTTATTTCACTCTGGAAACCCGACTAACTCGATTGCTCACACGTTCCGTACCTGTACCATCACGGAACGAGAGGCAGTGCTTTACACAACTACATTGCATTGCGTATACTTACATCCAACAAGTATACGAATACTAACTAACCTTAATATTAATCCTAAACTATAATCCTCGCTACCTATCCTAACCTATATATATATATATATATATATATATATATATATATATATATGTAGTCGTACGTCTTTATCGCTGAGATCAGAGAGCGTGTGTACGTAGCAGCGTAGACGGCTTCGCATGAGTTCGTCGAGCGCCGGTCACTCATAAAACCGTACTCTTCCGTGTGGACGGTTTACATGTCCTGGTTGTCCGCTCGCGGGATATAACTCCTCCGGGGGCAAGAGTCGGGACGTCCTCGTCTGACTTGGTGGTGGTGTACGAATGCCTCGTTATGGTATCATAATAATTTTTTCGTTAAACGTTATAATATGTGACCTTAATACTAGCCTTAACTACCTGAACCTGAAGTCTTCGCACAAGGATTTGATCATGCGTCAATTTATTCCGGGCAGACCGTCGTTCGAAAAACTCTACTTACAATATTTTGCCATCGCAAGATGTGTCAATTTTCTCTTACTTTTTTATGTAAACTTCAAACAAAGTTCAATTTAATTTTTTCCTTCGTTTAATCTTACTCTTATGACGCTTGACTCCTCTACTATTCTCAAACGTCTTGTCCTCAATTTTATTGGCTGTTGTCTTGTTTGCCCTTGGCTGTGTTTTTGTTCTGAGATTCGGTATAACAAATACTTGTTCGGATTTTCTCAATAATGGTGCAGCCTGTTTTTTATCGTTTCTTTTCTGTTGCCGTTTAAACGCGGCTTCTAAGTTATGTTTTGCTTCCGCAAAAAGTAAATCCGAAGTTTCTAAGATTTGTGCCGGGTTATGGTTGTTTATCTGATTGAACGTTAACTCATTTGGAGTAAACTTAGTGGCTGAGTGAATAGTGTCGTTGTAAAGTGCTACTGCTATTCGTACCATTGATTTTGTATCGTAACCTTCATATTTGTGTTTGTTTACGTTGTAAATTTCGGTGATAGTGCTATGTGTCTTCTCTATCGGTCAATTCGATTCGGAACATGAAGCATATTGCACTGCCACGCCTAATGATGTCAAATAGTTTCTGAGTTGGACTGACCTAAAGGTTGTTTCGTGGTCAGTGACTATTTCCTTGGGTATTCCATATGGCGCAAAATATTGCGTAAGTTTTCTTTGAACTTGGATGATATTTTTGTTCCTGATATGTAGCATTTGAAGGTGTTTAGTAAATGAATCGATTAATGACAACTTGCATTGTTTATAATGTAAATGTCCATATGAAGGCGGTCCAAAGGCCTAATTGTTATTGGTCGCGGGGATATTTTTATATTGTACGGTTTACGTTCAAATTTATGAATGTTACATATTTCACAGCTATTAACGAAGAATTTTATCTGTTTTTGCATGTTTGGGAAGAAGTAAGCACACCTGAGTTTACCTTCAACCTCTAAAATTCCCCGATGGGCTCTATTATGTTCGGTAGATATGAGAAAGTCCTGCTTATTTCTATCCGACACGTCCTCCACTATTGTTTTTGATATGATGAAATGGCCTTGTATAGAGAAATTGTCTTTGAAAGCATCTTGTAACAGTTGTATCAACTTTTCTGGAGCCAAAATAGCGGTCTGTTTTCCATTGTGAAAGCTTTCTAAATGGCGTACCATGTCTATGGTGTCGAATCTGGTTTGGGTAACAATTGTTCTGGAGAAGTTCGGGAATGGTACTTCTTTTTTAATCAGTCAGTTGATTTCTGTAATAATTGATTGGCCTTTTCGTCATATGAATGAAATAATCGTCTGATTTCTCAGCGGAATGAGCGGTCGTGTAACTATCGCTTCTTTCGATATCTGCAACTTCAGTAGGTGGATTATTCATGTTTGACAAGTGTTCATCATTTGTACTGCTACTATCGGTGACGGTTTCGTTGATATTGACTTCCTGTGGTATTCGACTCAGAGCGTCAGCGACCACGTTTGTCTTTCCCTGCCTATACTTCACTTCGTAGTCGTAATCTTCTAACTCTAATCTTTAGTTCAGTATTTTTGAATTTTTATATGATGTTTTTATAAATGTTAATGGCTTATGATCGGTTATCAGTGTGAATTTATTTCCGTACAGATACGGTCTGTATTTTCGTATAGCCCAGATAATGGCAAGTGAAGAATAGTTGCGTTCTGTTTTATTCAAGGTCCTGCTTCCAAATGCGATAGGCCTTTCTTTGTTGTCTTGGATTTGTGACAAAACTGCTCCTAGGGCGTAGTTACTTGCATCCGAAGTAAGAATAAAGGGCAAATCAAAGTTAGGATATGCAAACACCTGATCAGACAATAATATCCTTTTTAGTTCGTTAAAGGCTTTTTGATAAAGTTCGTGGTCAAAGTTTACGAGTGCATCTTTTTTCAGACATTTGGATAATGGTTTAGTAATTTTAGAATAGTCCTGAATGAACCTCCGATAATATCCAGACAATCCTAAAAATTGTTTCAACTCTCTTTGTGTCTTTGGCAGCTTCCAACTACAAATTTTGTCAATAATATCTGGGTTTGGCTTTACCCCTTCTGAACTGATTATGTGGCCTAAAAACTGAGTCTCTTTTTTGAGAAATTCGCACTTAGCTAACTGTATTTTTAAATTGAAATTTGATTCGAAATTCGGTCGTTTGAGAACTTTATCTAAATTTTCTAAGTGTGATGATAAATTTGAACCAATTACAATAATGTCATCTAGGTAGACAAAACAAATTGATCCAATAAAACCAGTTAGTACGTGGTTCATCATCCTTTGAAAAGTTGCTGGAGAATTCTTTAGCCCGAACGGCATCCTTGTAAATTGAAAATGGCCCTGTCCTGTGGAGAATGCTGTCTTTTCTTGATATTTAGGGTCCATTTGTATCTGATGAAAACCAGATTTTAGGTCTAGTGAAGTGAACAATGTTGATTTTCCTAAATTGTCCTGGATTTCCTCTATATGAAGGATAGGGTACCGATCGTTGATTTTCGTTCAGTTTTCTAAAGTCTATGACGATTCTTATTTTCTTCTTTCCCGAGGCATCGGTTTTCTTTGGAACAACCCAAATTGGCGAGGAATATGGGCTGCTTGAGTGTATAATGATTTCGTTGTCGAGCATTTTTTGGATCTGTTTTTCTACCTCTGATTTAAAATGATTCGGGAAACGGTAAGATTTGGTATACGTTGGCTCATTGTCTTTCGTGACTATTGTATGTTTGATAACGCTCGTAGAAGATAGTTTTTCACCTTCCCTAAGTAGCTCTTGAGAGTTCTGGAATATTATGTTTATCAGGCATTCTTTCTCTAGCGACGAAAGGTGTTCTGTTCGAATGAGAGAATCTATGGTATTTTTATCCAACATTTCGCAATTTCGTACTGGAATAGGTGTGATTGTTTCGAAATTGTTTACGTATAAGTCAAATATTCTCATTTCTGTTTCCGTTGCTGGGTGTTCTGGATGAAAATTTAAAAAAATTGACAGTTGATTCACCGTTCTCTGCTCTATATAAACCTGGCTTGATTAAAGTGCCTTTATAAAGAGTTTGATACGATGGTACCAACCAGTCGCCGTTTTTCACCGTTTTAATTGTAATGAAATGGTTGAATATTTTTTTCGATGGATAATATTTACAGAATGGGATGACATTTCCATTAATAATGATAATTTCTTCTATATAATCAATCTTGGCATCAGTTTCAGCAAAATACTTAGACCCTAATATTCCATCAAAGTAGTCGTGAAAATCCATTACATAATATGTCTGTTTAGGTAATTCAGAACCAAGTAGGTTGATCTCTCCTTTGCTCTTCACTTGATGTTCACCCAGGATATTTTTCACACGTGTATGTTTAATTGGTTCTATGCACCGTTCGGGAATAATACCGTCCCTCAAAATATTTTTATTTGAACCGGTGTCAATTAACAGTCTCAGCTCATCTTAGTTCGAGAGTGCACACATTTTACGTATGGAAGATAATCTAAACTGGTTTGGTTTCCTTCATAACCTCCCAAAAATTTTGACAAAATATCCTCATCTTCTGAGACATCGCTTTCTTGTGGAGGTATTTCATTGTTATTCATAACATTTCTGTTGATCGTTAGCCTACTCCTTGACGAGGGATCGACGTCTATTTTTTCTATTGAGGGCTTATATTCAGATTGTTTTACAATTTTAGGTGCGTTCGCCATTTGATCTTGACCTGTGATTGGTGAATTTTTTTGACTGTATCTAGCAGGGGGAAAACTTTTATGTATCTGCTCATCTGGATTTCGCTTTTGATATTTAGTGAAAGAGAGGTGTGAAGATCATCGGGGTTCGCTGCTTGAGCGTAGCCAAAGTAAGGATGTTTCAGTCCAGCAAGAAATGCTGCTAATACGTCTTCATCAATAAGTTTACAGATGGCCATCCAACTGTCACTGTATGTGCTATTTTGTTTCGCTATCGTTTTGATGTTACATGCGATTTCCTTTGTACGTTTATAGTATGCGTGTATGTTCATTTCGCCACTTTGTTTGTTCGACCAAAGTTGAACTTTGTACGTTGCCAATTCTTGGCGGTCTCCAAATGCTTCTATTAGCACTTTTTTCACTTCCTCAAAATCAATTGGGTTGCCAGCAAGACACAGCACGTCCTTAGCATTGCCCGTTTTTTTATTCAACACTGATTGTACGTAAACATAGAAGGTCTGTACACTGTGATGTGTTTTCACCACCGATATCCACGATTGCAGTTGTTTGCGACTCCCATCGTAATTGGGAATAGATTTAATCGGATCGGGAATTCTAAAAACATCATCCTTCACTTGAACTGCTAGCGAAACACTGTAAGCTGCTGTATTGTCCGGGTTTGCTAACCTTTGCAACGTTGTCTCGTACGCTTCTTGTTTCAACGACATGTGCTGTATTGCCGAATTGAGGTTAGTAATCGGAGCGATCAATTGATCGAGCACATGTTCTGTTGTCTCTTGCGGCTTTGTTTCGTTATGCGACATTTTATCTAACTCCATATCGAGATTTGCTATTGGTATGTGTGCGAAGTCAGTACGCTCACAACTACCAAGCGATAAGGACGTTGTTTTTTGTGAGACTTAAACATCATTTGGAAATGGCAGGAGTGCGAAAGTGGGAGAATGCGCTAAGGATTAGCTTTGCGCAGCTCCAATTTAAGCCGTCGAAGGAAGAGACTTACGATCTCATCGCAAAGATGCTTATTGCAAAGGAGCATTTTGTGCGAGTGCATTTTGCGTCGATACACGCAACTGTGTACATCCAGATGGCCACTTTGGAGCAGGCACAGGAAGTGGTGGAAAGGTGCCGTGGCAAGTACGGCAAAACCATCGACGGAAAGTTCCACCCGTACGATATTGCCATGGAAGATGGCGCCTCGGATATCATTCTTCAGGATCTGCCGTATTTTGTTACGGACGACGAGATTCGGAAAGATATGCAAAAGTACGGCGAGGTCATCGAAATCTGGGAGAAGCGTCATCCAGAAGGTACCCCGCTGGCTGGTATCCTTATGGGTGTGCGTGTAGTCCGGATGATACGAAAGAATCCGATAAACTCGCACATCATCATCGGCGGCGAAATGACCCAGGCGATGTACCGCGGTCAAATACAGACGTGCCGTGTGTGTGGGCAGCGTGTCCACCACGGTGTAAAGTGTGCACAAAATCGAATTGAAAGTTCGTATGCGAGTGCACTGAAGCAAAGCGCGTCGCCTCAATCACGTGGAAAAAAACCGCATCGAGACACACACGGACCCAAAAACACGAGCGTCCCTACCACGGTGAGGACAACAAGTGTAAAGAGCGGACCGATAGCGAACAAAGCGCAAGAGCGGTTAGATCGTCTAACGAATGCGAGCGCTGCCGCTACGATCGATACGGTTTCGCATACACCAGTGGACACACACACGCACGCGGATACTACTGCTCAACAAGCGGAGAAAGCAGTAGTAGTGGAGAAAGCTGTAGCAGCAGTGGAAGCTGCCAGCACGAGCAAAACATCGAGCGGCGAGATCGTTTTCAAAGCCCCGCTCGACATCCCGCTTCCATCCAATATTCCCGAGGATACCCATACCCCGAAGCGCCCGGCTGATGCGGACACCGAGAGCGACGCTTCTAGCTCGTCGGTGACCGTGGCAGCAAAGCGCAAGCCCGGACGGCCACCGAAGCAAACAAAGGTAGGGTAATCCCTTCCTCTTTTTCTCCTCCCTTTCCTTACCACCACTCTTCCCACATCAATTTATTTGTTTTTAAACTGCCTAGAGATGGACAACTTATGTAACGTTAATTTTAACATTGCATCAGTTAACCTGAATGCGATTTCAAATCAAACTAAATTAGATGCACTCCTTTCCTTCATCCGAACCATGGACTTGGACATAATATTTCTCCAAGAAGTATATGCCCCGGACCTGGTCATCCCGGGTTTCATTGTACTTTCTAACGTCAATGAAACCAGGAGAGGAACAGCGATCGCTTTACGGGAGCGCTTAAAATTTTCGCAAGTCGAACGCAGCTTAGATTCGCGTCTAATCTGCGTCCGGCTTGAGGATACTGCCACCCTATGCAATGTTTACGCGCCTTCGGGGAGCCACCGAAGGGCAGAGCGGGAGGAATTCTTCGGGCGCACGTTGCCGTTCCACCTGCGAAATGCACGGGAATCCGTCATTTTAGCAGGAGATTTCAACTGCGTGTTGAAATCAAAGGACGCAACGGGTGCCGGATGTGTCGGTCTTGCTCTGCAGAACGCTGTGGATAACATAGGCCTGTGTGATAGTTGGGAAGCTCTCAGAGGAAACGATGTTGAGTTTTCCTACATCACACGTGGTTCGGGCTCACGTATCGATCGTTGTTACGTGTCGGCGTGCATACAGGATCGTCTTCGGACAACCGACATGCACGTGGTCTCCTTTTCCGACCACAAGGCACTGACGGTGCGGATCAGTCTCCAGTCTCTTCCGGTCCCGCGGAGGAACGGATACTGGCAACTTCGCCCACACATTTTATCTGATGAGGTCTTGGAGGAACTCGAATGCAAGTGGAGTGTTTGGGTCCGACAGCGGAGGAATTACGGTTCCTGGATGCTTTGGTGGGTCGAATGCGCCAAGCCCAGGATAAAGTCATTCTTTCGTTGGAAGACCAACGAAAAGTACAAAGACTTCCGCTTGCATCAGGGTATACTCCATGCTCAGCTGAGAGCCTCATATGATCGATACCTAAGTAACCCAGCTGAGTTGGCGACGATTAACTTGGTGAAGGGAAAAATACTCTCCTTACAGAGGCGTTTTTCCCAGCATTTCACCAGGATAAACGAAACCCTCGTTGACGGTGAAAAAGTTTCCACCTTCCAGCTGGGAGAGCGGAGGAGGAGAAGTACCGTCATTGAGAACTTCCAGACCAACGATGGAAGAACTCTCGCCTTGGAGGAGGAGATCGCCGAGTATCTGTACACTGAGTACAAGGCCCTCTACTCGGTCGAAAACACGGTTACGCATAACAATTTTACTAGTAGACGGGTTATCCCGGAGGACTGCGAAGCCAACAATGACTGCATGGCGGAAATCACCCCTAGTGAGATCTTTGATGCAGTAAAAAAATCGGCACCTCGGAAGTCACCCGGCCCGGACGGGATTCCCAGGGAGTTCTATCTCCGCGCGTTCCACATTGTGGGACGGGAGCTCGGGTACGTCCTCAACGAGGCCCTTCGTGGGGAATTTCCACGAAGCTTTGTCGACGGCGTCATAGTGCTTGAGAGAAAGAAGGGAACTGGGAGTGCAATGCCCTCTTTCCGTCCGATTTCTCTCCTTAACACAGATTACAAGCTGCTGGCGAGAATTTTGAAGCTACGGGTCGATGGGATCATAGACAAGTGGCAGATAATTTCCCCAGTCCAAAAATGCAGCAACAAGCCGCAAAACATTTTCCAAGCTGTTCTCTCGGTTAAGGAGAGAATTCTGGACTTGAAGAGGAGGAAGAAAAGCGGCAAGCTCGTTTCCTTCGACCTCTCGCAGGCGTTTGACCGCGTCGACCGAGACTTCCTGTGGACGACCATGACCTCCCTGGGATTCAGTCCCCGGCTGGTTGGGCTTCTCAGGTCAATTGGTGAGCGGTCTTCTTCTCGTCTGCTTGTGCATGGACAGCTGTCCTCTTCCTTCCCCATCCAACGTTCCGTCAGACAGGGCGATCCTCTTTCCATGCATCTGTTTGTCCTTTACCTTCATCCCCTCATTACTGAGCTCGAAAGCATTTGCTGCGATCAGGATGACCTGATCAATGCATATGCCGACGATGTCTCAGTGATTACTTCCTCCCCTTCCAAAATCGAGCGGGTCAGAGAGGCGTTCGAGGCGTTCGGCCTGTGCTCAGGGGCCAGACTGAACGTGGGGAAGACCATCGCGATCGACATCGGACACGTCACTCCAGCAACGAGGATCCACGTCCCATGGCTACACACCGAGGAGCGTCTCCGGCTTCTCGGGATATTGTTCTCCAACAACATCCGCGAGGCCATGGCGCACAACTGGGACGTGGTGATCCAGAAGTTCCGGCAGTTGGTCTGGCTTCATCGTGTGAGAGACCTGAACCTGGCCCAGAAGGTGTTGCTTCTCAACACCTTCCTGCTCCCCAAGCTGTGGTTCGTCGCGTCTGTCTGTGGCGCTCGGCAGCGGGACGTTGCAAAGGTCTCTCACATGATTGGATCACTGCTGTGGAACGGCTCTGGTGGCATCCGCGTTCCTCTACTCCAGCTGGCGCTACCACGAGATCGCGGTGGACTTAATCTCCACATCCCCAGCATCACCACACAATCGCTACTCACCAACCGGTACCTTGCGGAGCAAGGATGTTTGGTGATCGGGTCCCAGCACATCGCCAATGCTGGGAACCCACCCGACATCAACTCCGTCCCGTCGTCCTACCCCTGCCTCCGCAAGGTTATCCAGCCCCTGGCATACGTGCCAGAGACCCTCCGACGATCGCCATCAACACGAGGACTGCGACGCGCAGCAACAAACGCCCTACCGGACCCAAGGGTGGTTGGAGCTTCCCCACACACGCTGTGGAGAAGAGTGTGGGGAAACATAAGCTCCAGGATGCTGACGTCTGCACAACGTTCCGCCCTTTACCTGCTGGCAAACGGGAAGATCTCGCACGCGGAGCATCTTTTCCGAGCTGGCAGAGCCGACGCACCAACCTGCCCGTTTTGTACCGCTGTTGACACCCTGGAGCACAAGTTTGCAGCATGTCCACGCGTTGCGTTAGCGTGGGAAATCCTGCAGACCCGACTGCAACAAGTTGCTCCAGGGTCCCATTTTCGTTTTGTCGACCTGCACTGGCCCGCTCTAAACAGGATAAGAGCGGGCACACGCAGTGCAGTACTCTCCGTTTTTTCAAACTACATCATCCACATCATTGGAAACAATGATGTTGCGATTAATGTAGATGTCCTTTCATGTTCTTTGTAAATTAAGTATGTAAAGTAATGTCTCTGTTTCCCGTCCAACACGTGCGACGGGAACAAAACCCATGTATTGTGATATAATAGTATGTAAGAAACATTGTACACCCATTAATAAATGTTCTTTTTATAAAAAAAAAGTCACCAGAGTCTTCACTTCGTCGTCACTTTCGAATTTCAGGCCAATTGTTCATGTGGTTTCGGTTTTATCCGGAAGATAATGAAAAAAAAGGAGCACAGAAACCGTCTATCTGGTAGTGCGGAACTGTTTAGAGTTTTTGTCTATCTGGTAGTGCTAAAACTCCTCTTGGGTTGCGAAATCACTAAATACACCGATTTCGCGTCTATCTTGTAGTGCGCACAAATCCTGCTGAATAGTGAAATCACTTCCCTCGTTGTGAGCACGTGGTTGTAGGACGGCGGCACCGCAAATCGCCCGAACTTTGAAGATTGTCCAGGGATGGATTCTTTCACTATTTTATAATAGCGATTCACCGGGTACACTTATCTAAAAGTTTCTTCTTGCGCTATTTCGCGAACGAGAAATCATTTATCTGCATTGTTTTTTCCTACTTACTCACAACTACCGGCTGCGCCAATTATGAGTCATGATCCGTGATTCGATCCGTACGTCTTTATTCTTTGATCGCTGAGATAAGAGAGCGTGTGCACGTAGCAGCGTAGACGGCTTCGCATGAGTTAGTCGAGCGCCGGTCACTCATAAAACCGTACTCTTCCGTGTGGACGGTTTACATGTCCTGGTTGTCCGCTGGCGGGATATAACTATATATATATATATATATATATATATATATATAATTATGAGTCGTTGTTACACACTTTATTGAAATCACGATCCGTCCACTCGCAAGGCTGGAAGCAAAGAGAGCGGTTCGCTCTACCTGCTGCGTTATCGTCCTAACGCAGGTGAGCTCTCATCTAGCAGCGCGTCTACTATTCATAGTTTAATGCTTAACACTAGACCTTAATCTAGTGTTACCATAATTATAATTTCTCCACGGGGGGAGAAGACGGACGTCCTCGGTCGTTTATCAGTTATTTTTCATACAACTTTATAATATTTTCTTAAAACTATCCTCTTTCCTATTCCTACCTATTCCCTCCATTTTAAATTAATCCATTTAATCGATCCATTATGCTTATGTTATTTCTTATTTCCAAAAAGTTCAATCCAAAATCCAAAATTAACCTCATCGCCCTTTAAATCTTTTGATTCTCTTCATATGACGTTTTACACCTCTAATGTTTTCAAGCATTTTTCCATCAACATTTTTCGCTATTGTTTTTTATGCCCTTGGCTGTATTTTAGTTCTTAAGTTTGGCATCACAAAGACTTCAGCACTTTCGTCTACGTTTGGAGCTTCTTGTTTGTGAACATTTTTATTTATCTGTCGTTTAGAGGCTATCTCTAGGTTTTGATTTGCTTTAGAGAAAAGGTTGTTTGCTCTTTCCAATATTTCTGCTGGATTATTGTCCTGACTCACCCAAAAATTTACCATCAACTCCTCATCTTCTGTGTTGGTAACGCATTCATTGTTATTGAGCAGACCTCTGTTCTGGGTCAACCTACTCTTGGTTGTACTAGTTTCCATTGGTTGTACACTTTTGTTGGTATGCGTATTGTTGGTATATGCTTTGTGAGCAAATGTATCTGGTTTTACAGTTTTATCGCTTGCAAGGTTGTTGCCCCTAACTAAGTTTGTCTCTGTATTCAAGCTTCTGTTACTCTCATTGCTAGCAAATTTGCACAGGAAAGCATGTGCCTCTTCTATGCTTCTGGGACGCGCTGCTTGCGCGTATCCAAAATAAGGCTTTTTAAGTCCACTTATGTAAGCCGCCAAGCTATACTCATCTATAAACTCGTTTATCGCGTCCCAATGACCGTTATACTTTGCATTTTGTTTGGCCAGGGATTTTATATTGAACACTATTTGCTTGGTTTTTTTGTGATGTTCGTCTATACTACCTTCCATGCGGTTATGCCATAATTGACAGTTATAAGACGACAACTCTTTTTTATCACCAATAGCGTCTGTTAAGATTTTTCTGACTTCACTGAAATTTGATGGGTTGCCATTTACACAAAGCACATCTTTAGCATATCCCTCTATTTTATTCAGCACTGCCGTAAAATAAATACGGAAAATAGGCGGTGATACAACGTTTTCAAAAATTTGTAGCGTTTCTTCAGCTGTATTTAGCCAACAAGCCAATTGCTTTTTATTCCCATTAAACGACGGTAACATTTTGATGGGATCGGGTATCTTAAACATGCTTCCAAAATCTACTGTTTCTGTTGCATGACCTTTATTGTCATCTCTGGATAACACAGGTGTGATATTGTTGAGCCGCACCTCGTGCTGTTCTAACCTTTCACCAATCTGACAAATCACACCAGTTAGATTTTTTATCTGTTCCGTAAGTTCTTTTACCTCTGCCATTGTGCTATCTACGATGAGCTTATCAGTGTGAAGATCGAAAACGCTTCGGTCGTAAGGCAAAGAACTGAGAGATGATTATTCTGAAGAATTGTCTGTAATAGTCGCTTCTGACTGGGTATTTCTCCACATTAGGAGCGAACGGATAAACTGTTCGGCTCTCGCTTCACTAAAGCCAACGTACGAGACGCATAAAGAAAAAAATGGCTTACTGCGTGGATCGTGTAAGTGCGTGAGGTCGTTGATGCCTGGTGATAGGAACGGCGGTACCACAAATCGTCCTAGCTTTTACGATCACTAGAAGACGGAACAAATTCCGGATACTCTTATTGTGAGATTTTTATTTCTCTTCACTTGCACTGTTAAATTTCCTTACAAAAACCAGACGACTACCGGCTGCGCCAGTTATGAGTCGTTGTTACACACTTTATTGAAATCACGATCCGTCTACTTTTTTTTTTTATAAAAAGAACATTTATTAATGGGTGTACAATGTTTCTTACATACTATTATATCACAATACATGGGTTTTGTTCCCGTCGCACGTGTTGGACGGGAAACAGAGACATTACTTTACATACTTAATTTACAAAGAACATGAAAGGACATCTACATCAATCGCAACATCATTGTTTCCAATGATGTGGATGATGTAGTTTGAAAAAACGGAGAGTACTGCACTGCGTGTGCCCGCTCTTATCCTGTTTAGAGCGGGCCAGTGCAGGTCGACAAAACGAAAATGGGACCCTGGAGCAACTTGTTGCAGTCGGGTCTGCAGGATGTCCCACGCTAACGCAACGCGTGGACATGCTGCAAACTTGTGCTCCAGGGTCTCAACAGCGGTACAAAACGGGCAGGTTGGTGCGTCGACTCTGCCGGCTCGGAAAAGATGCTCCGCGTGCGAGATCTTCCCGTTTGCCAGCAGGTAAAGGGCGGAACGTTGTGCAGACGTCAGCATCCTGGAGCTTATGTTTCCCCACACTCTTCTCCACAGCGTGTGTGGGGAAGCTCCAACCACCCTTGGGTCCGGTAGGGCGTTTGTTGCTGCGCGTCGCAGTCCTCGTGTTGATGGCGATCGTCGGAGGGTCTCTGGCACGTATGCCAGGTGCTGGATAACCTTGCAGAGGCAGGGGTAGGACGACGGGACGGAGTTGGTGTCGGGTGGGTTCCCAGCGTTGGCGATATGCTGGGACCCGATCACCAAACATCCTTGCTCCGCAAGGTACCGGTTGGTGAGTAGCGATTGTGTGGTGATGATGGGGATGTGGAGATTAAGTCCACCGCGATCTCGTGGTAGCGCCAGCTGGAGTAGGGGAACGCGGATGCCACCAGAGCCGTTCCACAGCAGTGATCCAATCATTACTCGCACGGCTGGAAGCAAAGAGAGCGGTTCGCTCTACCTGCTGCGTTATCGTCCTAACGCAGGTGAGCTCTCATCTAGCAGCGCGTCTACTATTCATAGTTTAATGCTTAACACTAGACCTTAATCTAGTGTTACCATAATTATAATTATATATATATATATATATATATATATATATATATAAGTATATATATATATATATATATATTTATATATATATATAAGTTAACTAGCGTTTTACCCGGCTTTGCTCGGGAGATGAGGGATTTTCAATAAAAGCAAATTTTAGCTAATGGATTTTTGCGATGAAAATTTACTCAACTTTTTACACATCTTTCCTATATTTTTCGACTTAAGTTCCACATAATTACGTTGCAATTATGACTGTAGCAAAACCAGATTATTTTCTTAATTTACGTGCTTCTTTGAATAGAGCTTTATTTGTTCTTAGCGCGTAGCTCGTTGCTAGTAGCTCGTTGCTAGTGGGCTAGTATAAAAACATGACCTGCGAATCCCCGTCTGACTGGCGTTCTCACTTTTGCTATCCAGCTCACCTCCGTACCCGACGCACTTTTAACCGTTTTTTTTTTCGTGCGTTCTTTGGTCCTGGTGGCTGTTTAAAACTCCTAGTAAATTCCTCCAGCCGCAGACTCGTGCATGTCTGTCATTCTCAACACTGACTTTCTGGGAGTTTGAGCTACCCTAGGCCCTTGCGTTAAAATCTCTTGTTTCTCTATGAGTAGAGTTCTGTGAACTCGGGGACTCCTGATTAGCACAGTGGGTTCGAATCTAGACCAGATCTCCCAAGGCACAAAGGATTGGCTATCCACGAACGTTAACACCCTCATTACACACGGGTTTTTACTGTCATTCGATTTTGGGATTTCATATCAAACTGGGCTCTGGTAAGGACGTTTGACAGAAAATTACCATCGGCTCGTGTAATAACGCAAGTTTTGCAAAGTGGGTTCTTTGTGGCTTAGTTGCAAACAAACCCGTAATTCATCGTCGAAATCCATGTTGCAAACATTTTAACAACACTCCCTGATGAAAACAACAAATGGTCCGTCGAAAGAGCGTCACTTTGACAGAAAAGTTCCAACCGAAAGCAAATCGATTTTCGGGACCGATTTTCTGAGCACAATATTTCTGTCAAACGCGATTTGATACTATTTTCCAAAATCGAGTGACAGTAACATTGTGAGTGTAATAAGGCTTAAAAAGGGAAAGGTCTCGTTAGCCCTAAAAATGGCTATTGAAAATTGGCCGTTACGACATGAAAGAAGAAGTGAATTTCTTAACAAAATATTGTAACATTTTTTGGGCAACATATTCAGGATTTGAAAACTTCATTCCTTTCAACCTTAGTAGGCGAGGTGAAGCGAAAAATTCAAGTCAAAAAGTTCTCTGGACCACAGTAGGCGCGAGTTTTTCGCAGAAAATTGCGAATATTGTGGAAACTATGGCACTTTTCCGACTTTTTCTGCCACATAAACCTGCCCTGGGTCAAGACGAACAGAATGAACCAAAAACGACACAAATCGGTCCAGCCGTTCTCCAGCGATAAGCGGTCGCACACATTTTGAACTTTGTTTTATATATATAGATAAGTAGAATGATAGTATCTGTGAGATACTTGTTGTATCTCACGTAAATACTTAAGAATAAGTATTAGTGTAAGTAAAAGAATTAGTATTAGTAAAACACCACCTTTTGATACTTCAGAGAGTATCAAATGAGTAGGCAGTTAGGCAGTTAGGCAGTTAGGCTAGAACTACCGACGAGTGAAGTCGTGTAAGAATAAATAGTTATCTATAGCTTATATATTCATTTTTATTTATAAGATTTCTTTCTGTTAAACTCGAATCGACTATTGTTGCGTCTTTATTCTGTTTTTCCCAGTATGTTCCCTTTAATAACTTTGACTTTTTGTAAATTTTACAATACAATACAATACAATACAATACAATTTATTTGTCTACCTATTGATTTAACAAATTTATGAATATAAGTATATTATATAAATGATAAGTAAATAATCCTAATTCCTAAACTTATTTTAACTAGATTAGGACAGCAGGATTGGGAGCAGATAGGCTAGGGAGGGGATCTAAGACGATCACGAAATGAGGAAAGAGGAAGGTTGAATTTTGAGTAACATATACCAATACATTAAGCAAGATCAAAACATAAGCAACGTAAACAACGATTCAGTTTCTTTAAAAAAAAAGTGTTACAAACAGATGGTGCAGATATAGCCGTTGGTAGCGAGTTGATGTCCAGAATGTCCCGTTATATGCTTGTGAAGTTCCTATGGTAATGATGAAGATCCATGCGAGAGTGCAGAAAGATGGTAAAACCAAGTGTGAAAAAGTCAGACATCATATCGGTTAGTCGTTAGATCACACTGTGTTCGATTTTGCGGAAGGCTAAACGAAAACTGACCAGCCATTAAGCACAACCATTGTTGTCAGAGGTACGAATGACGCCATTCCGACATCTGCCTATGACTGATGCACAGCTAACAGATTTCCTAATCATCAAGTTGGATCGCATTTTCGGAAATAAACCACTCGTGGATATCTCAGGGCGGCTACCACAAAAGGCACAAGCACATTCATCTTGAAGTGACCCATCGGAAGTGGTGTATTAGTTCGTCACCATCACAAAGCAGTGGCTCGGTGTGCTCCTGGAGCATCTTCATCCGAGCACCGTACGACCCCGAGAAGCGATAGACCTGGCTAATTGGTTCTAATATGATTTATTTGCATCCGTGCGGGTGTTTGGAAAGATAATATGCACAAACGGCCTCAGTAGACCGCTCATTAGCCTCGGCAGACGGCCATCGAGCTGACGATAGGCATCCGCAACAGTTAACCTTTGAATTCCGTTACGGGAGGAGGTAGGTGCCGGAATGATACATGGCTTGCCCAGGAGCATCCGTTTCGTTTTCCGCAATCTTAAGTCCGCGGAATTTAGGCAGGATGCGGAGCAAAATCACGACGAAGTAAAGCGTGACATGCTGCAAACACTGGCATCACCAAGCGAATGGATGGGGAAGATAAAGATAACGAAGACGACGATGAATATTAATTATGTGTTAAAAATATGATGCGCAACAATATTTCATTCACAAACTAATTGAGTGGTGCGATGTTACTTTACAGACACCTTCGAGCTCAATCTGTTGCTTTTGGGCCGAAGGATGTAGGCTACAAACATCAACTCATCAGCCAATATTAACCTCTATCACCACTGCCGCGCCCGTGCCCGAACGCCTACGGAAGTGAAAATAAATCATAAATTATTCATTTGTTGTCGAAACAAAACGTTTGTCGCCTCTCATGATTTATTTCACTCTTTCACTCTACCACCCTTGTTTTATTCCAATGAATGTGCTTCTGGTGGAAACAAACCTTGAATTTTATCAATATCGATCCATTTTATCTACCCATCAGGATCGGATGCAAATATTGCACAATTTTTCTACTCCGGAAACTTGTCTAACGGCTCAATCAATGGCAGATATCAATCTTCCATCTTTTGGCACTCGTCGATTCTGCAGCCGTATCCTCGTTTCAGAACCCCTCGCACACGTTTTTGCGGCTTGTCGGTTGGATCGATCGCCACTTCCGCCACTTACGTCGGACATGATTTACTTCTCGTTGGCAGGGTAAAGAGCTCTAGTGATGGACCAGATCGTGCGCATCTGATATCGACGGACACCATCTGTACCATGGAGCCGAAAATATTAGCCCTATTTGTTATCAGCGGCTGGTTAGCGTTACTGTACCCGCATTTGAGCCAGAATAACTTACCAGAAGGGAATCAGATTTCATCTTTTCTTTCCCTTCCTCGGGGTTTCTGGCTTGGAGAGCACCCCAACCAGTTTCAGCTCTCGTTTGCTAGATTGGATAAAACAATATATTTTAAATCCTTGTAAGGAGGGTATAATTTGTTTCCGGCATCGCGAGAAACCATTGCCTGCACAACGAAATGGGAAATGTTCCGCACATTCAACCTATCTTTCGATAGTCCATCTGATCTCGATAAAACAGCTTGGTCCTGGCCGCTACGAGCAAACTATCAGACCTAGATTGAAATGGGTTTGAACGGAAGGCAGGGAAAACACTTTATGTTTCCATTATTTTTGCTGCAAGAAGTAGAGCGCAAATAGAATATAAGCTAGTAGATCTAGCTAAAAACAATAAATTATCATAGTGATTATGAAATTATAACACACAACAACTAAAATCGAGCAGATGTTTTTTTTAATAAGTCACATGATACCTTTCAGGAATGTTATACCTGCCAAGAATAAATTCCAAACGAGTTACATATTGAGCACGCCCCTCTATTTTTATAAAAATGGTGAACACAGAACGAAAACACAGTGAGCGCATAAAGTATTCGTCTAGCTGGATCTTTCTCAGTAAAAGCCGATTTTCGAGCCTGGTAGTACTGGATAAATATACCAATGGTGAAATCGGGCAGCGGCGAGGCCAATGCATACTTACGATTCAACATTTTGGTGAAATTTCCATAATGAATGAAAAAATAAATAATTAAAACTCATAAACCATAACACTTCATTTGACACACGTGCAAAAAGTATTCGTCTACTGAACGTGTTTACTATTTTTATTATTATTATTGATTTATTGAGACGGCCGTGCCGTATTGTATACTTCAAAGTAAACTTATTCATTCCATTTTTACAAAGTTCTCTTAGGGCTAGTGTTAGTAGTAATTCATCTTATCCTATTATTAGTGATACAGTATGGAATTTTGGAAACCTTCAATGCGTCAATGTCAGTACCGTGGAGATCGATCTCCAATTAGAGTTGTGGTCTCTTCAATATGCTTTTCCAAAGCTCGGTGAATTTATATACCGCTGTTTATTATTTTTATTGGGTCTAAATTTAGCATTTAATGTTTTAAATTTACTTCTGTGTGCAGCGTAAAGCTCCCCTGAATAGAAATTACAAACCCTCCCCGATCAGTGCAAATCATCTCCCGGTATAGCAAGATGCATGTGTGGACCCCGTTCTATCATTTTCTCTGTGACCGCCCTTAAAAATAAGCAAAGAACCAGAAACAAGTACATCAAAGTTGGCAAAAGAGTTGGAGAAACGTGCCCAAAGGTATGGCCCAAAGTGATGCAGAATGCCTACCATTGATTGACATATTATAGCCGGAAAACTCAGAAGAAATTTCAGTTGATTCTTCCAAATTATAATAAGCAGTATTAGAATGCCAATTTAATAGTGGAATTAGATCCAATATCATTGGAATCGTGCTGATGTTTTTGGCGAAGGCAAATATAATATAGTTGGATCAAATGGCCATTATTTGGATGGAGCAAGATCATTATAAATGATGCCACAAAACCCAACACATCAACAGTGAAACTTCGTAAACATTCCGGCATAGTGTATCGATGCGTGAGGGCGGCATAAGTGGAGAAGTTGCACAGTATTGAATGGATATTGATCATAATGGTGAGGGTAGATGATTGCAGTAATGCAATGCATGAACTTTTACGTCTTCTTGAACGATCTGTCATTTGGCTGCAAGCAATATTTGTTTTATCGTTGCCTGGCTACACGACTGCAAGATTGCTACAAATTTTAATGTGAGTGATGCGAGCTTCTTCATGTCGGCTTTTGTTTCGAGAATTTTATGAATTTCCGACATTCCACATCGATAGTTGGCCACAAAAAGGGCACTCTACTATATGACAAAAAAGTAAAACACCTAAAAATTACAAAACAAAAACCATTATCCCGATTCGCCTACTCTTGACACCCGATGCGTCTTCCAGATTCGGAGCTGTCAATATTTTATGGTCCGTACCAAAAGGCTCGGTAAAGAAAAATATTGCAGTGCAATGACAGAATTGCGTGCTTGGATTACCCGTATAAGATAGCAACGCAATGAAATGCGCGTTTGCCAGTTCTTTACGGTAAAGATTGCATTCATATACCCTCACCATAACATTTGTAAAATGTATTACGGAAGACAAGGTGAGTGCCAGTGCTGAATAAATAGGCCTACAAGGAACACGCATCTTCCAGTAGGATAACATCTTCAAAGAAACAATCCTAAATTCTATGCTGTGGCTCCTCTATAATACTCTAAAACAAATCAATTTGCCTTCTCGAAGCCCCTGTAGAACATTTGTGGACAATACTAAATGATGCAATTCGAAAGAGGGACACGTCGAACAGGAATGATTCTAAAATAGCTTTGCTTGAAGAATGGGACGAAATCTGAACCACTGTCGCGAAAAATTTGTCCTAATCTATGCCAGTAAGGTTTGAAGTATTCGTAGATGCCAAGGGAAACCTAATGAAGTATTGATGCCATACGTTGGCACCAAGAAGACGCATACGTTTTGCGCATGTTTAAAATGAATGAATGGAATGGTTTATGAATTTAGATTATGAATGATAAGTATGAATTGGCCTCGCCGCTACCCGATTTCACCATTGGTTTATTTTTTCAGTGCTTACCAAGCTCAAAATTCGGCTTTTACTGAGAAATGTTATCTGGCTTGACGAATACTTTATGCGCTCGGTGTAGTTCTTTTAATAACTATAATGGTTTAACATCTATTATATATGTAAAAATGGATGTATGTTTGTTTGTAACGCTAAAACTCAAAAACGGCTGGACCAATCTTTATGATGTTTTCGCAGTATTTGTTCGTTTTTGCCCAACGAAGGTTTAGGAAAAAAGAAAATTGGAAAATTCCGAAGGAAAGACTGGAAAATTAGAAAATTCTTAATTTCGAGTTTTCCAAAACGTAGGAGGCTATGAGTGCAATCGTGCTCTCATTTCGCAGCATACTATGAGCAATTGCTTTAAAGTGTGCAGCCGGGGAATCATTGAAAACTTTTCAGTGAACAAATTATATATGCAAATTCTAAAATCCTTGGATTTGCCTGGATGCCACCGCATCATGTGCGACATAAAAATGGAAGTGTTAATATTATGCTCCGAAACCTTCGTGCCCCAAAATTATGTAATGGAACAATACTGTTTTCACGCAGCTTTCGAACAATGTGATAGAGACTTATAAGGGAGCAGCATGTTTAACTCCGAGAATTCCTTTAAGTTCCAACGATATGCCATTTCCATTGAAGCACATTCGATTTTCAACAGTCGATGAAAGTGTGTAGCATAAATCTTAAAGGCCATGTATTTCACATGACCATGCTATATGTGGCGTGTTAACGCTTTGGTAAACTGGCCTCTCTGTACATTTGAAACCATTATATAATCAGCATAAATGTTTCCCAGTATAATAAATTCAAACTTATTTTCATTAAATTTAGAAACCTTCAAGCAAAACCTTATTACATACAATCATACATTTTGGACGGGGCGAAGTTCGTCGGGCCAGCTAGTCTATATATATAAAACAAAGTTCAAAATGTGTGCGACCGCGCATCACTGGAGAACAGCTGAACCGATTTGTGTCGTTTTTGGTTCATTCTGTTCGTCTTGACCCAGGGCAGGTTTATGAGGAAGAAAAAGTCGGAAAAGTGTCATAGTTTCCACAATATTTGCAATTTTCTGCGAAAAATTCGCTTCTGTGGTCCCGAGCACTTTTTGACTTGAATTTTTCGCTTCGCCTCGCCTATAAGGTTGAAGGGAATGAAGTTTTCAAATCACTACAAACCCAAGCCAGGAAAGAAGGAGACAAACCAAAGCCTTTCTGCCCAACGCTCTGTTATCAATTTTTAGTGGAAATCCTGAATATGTTGCTCAAAAAATGTTACAATATTTTGTTAAGAAATTCTCTTCTTCTTTCCTGTCGTAACAGCCAATTTTCAATAGCCATTTTTCAGGCTAACGAGATTTTTCCCCGTTTTAAGCCTTATTACACTCACAATGTTACTGTCACTCGATTTTGGAAAATAGTATCAAATCGCGTTTGACAGAAATATTGTGCTCAGAAAATCGGTCCCGAAAATCGATTTGCTTTCGGTTGGAACTTTTCTGTTAAAGTGACGCTCTTTCGACGGACCATTTGTTGTTTTCATCAGGGAGTGTTGTTAAAATGTTTGCAACATGGATTTCGACGATGAATTACGGGTTTGTTTGCAACTAAGCCACAAAGAACCCACTTTGCAAAACTTGCGTTATTACACGAGCCTATGGTAATTTTCTGTCAAACGTCCTTACCAGAGCCCAGTTTGATATGAAATCCCAAAATCGAATGACAGTAAAAACCCGTGTGTAATGAGGGTGTTAACGTTCGTGGATAGCCAATCCTTTGTGCCTTGGGAGATCTGGTCTAGATTCGAACCCACTGTGCTAATCAGGAGTCCCCGAGTTCACAGAACTCTACTCATAGAGAAACAAGAGATTTTAACGCAAGGGCCTAGGGTAGCTCAAACTCCCAGAAAGTCAGTGTTGAGAATGACAGACATGCACGAGTCTGCGGCTGGAGGAATTTACTAGGAGTTTAAAACGGCCACAAGGACCAAAGAACGCATGAAAAAAACGGTTAAAAGTACGTCGGGTACGGAGGTGAGCTGGATAGCAAAAGTGAGAACGCCAGTCAGACGGGGATTCGCAGGTAATGTTTTTGTTTTGTTGTCATGTCAACGAGCTACGCGCTAGGAACGAATAAAGCTCTATTCAAAGAAGCACGTGAGTTAAAAAAATAACCTGATTTTGCTTCTTAACAGTCGTAATTGCAACGTAATTATAGGGAACTTACGTCGAAAAATATAGGAAAGTTTTTTTACACATCTGAGTAAATTTTCATCGAAAAATCCCTTAGCTAAAATTTGCTTTTATTGAAAAAATCCCTCATCTCCCGAGCAAAGCCGGGTAAAACGCTAGTTTAACTATAATGGTTCTTTAAAGTTGCCACACAACTCGTGACATCAAACGGTGTAATGAAACAAGGATGCAATACTTCTATTGTGTCTTTTTTTCTATTTTAAGAGCTATTTTAGGCTAGTTGGTATTTCGCGTTTTGATTTTGATCTCAATAACACCGTTTAATATGTTAATGCACCAACAGTTCACCTGAGGTAACGTTTTCCAGCAGTGAAATTCTTTGTAACTCATTTTCATGATCGTTGTGATAACTGATGATTGTCTACAATCAGTGTCAACGATCTTTGGGCAATAAATGTATCGAGACTTTTTGTTGCCAGTGGCCAACACTACCAGTTCCAATGACAAACCTTTCTACGCTTGGATGTTCGAAGTGTTACTCGTTTAATCGTTTAATTTCTCGACAAACTATTCTCCGAGCGTTTTGAAATATCAACCAAAAAAGAAAGAAAAGAAATAATGAAAAGGAATTATCAATTGATAATACAATGCTGTGGCGGAAGACAGACAATGAGAGGTGAAAATCAAACATTTCGTGGAAGAGGTGAAATGAAATCGATTATACCATGGCTTTTTATTATAGAGCTATACATTGCTGATAAGAGCATATTTTTGTATTGGTATTGATTTTGATTGATTTAATAATTTCAAATGACACAGCCAAAATTAATATTAATATAGAATGAGTTCGTAGGACTACGTTCAAAATGGATTATTGTTTGTTAACTTACCTTGTTTTGATCGGTTTTGATTTTAAGTGTAAATATGTTGCGGAAAAAGTTGGAAGAAACCCACAGATGTTAAATTAAAAAATTTCGAATATCTACTGCACGATTTCAGTGTTAAATTACTAAATAATAGTGCCTGCGTTTTTGGCAGAAGAAGTGAAAGTGATTCTTATTTTTGTTAGGTCTGGTATGCTCTTCTCTTGTTCTTCTTTCTGGCGTAACGACTCTATTGGTAATGCCGACCCATTCTTTAATAGTTTCACGAGACTTTTTCACCTGTTAAAACGTACGTAGATAGTCTACCTACGACGACAATGGACCTGGGAAGGTCCGGTTTTGATTTGCACCCAGGCCGCAAGGGGTTTGTACTAGAACGCTCGTGAGTCGTGTTCATGCCAGCGGGCACGCTCGGCTATTCCGGATCCGCGAAGGTCTGATATGTTAAAATTTAACAACGACGGAGAAAGAATAGTTATAGAATAGCGCAACGCCGATTTCCCGTTGTTAAGGTATCTAATAACAGAATTATTCTATTCCTTTGCAATTGTGTGATTTCTAGGCCAGGATTTAATTTGCGATATTTTTTGGGGTTTTTTTTTCTATACATCATAGCGCATTTTTCTAAAATTTGTTCGAGTATTGCAAGGTTAATTGAAGAACGATCTACCTTTATTTCCGTATATTTACGACGTGATCGACAACGTCATCATTCATCATCACAAAGGAAAACCACCTTCTGTTGTTGTCCACACTGACAAAGCTCAACGTCTTTGAGTTGTGGTCGATCCAGCGAAAACAATTTATTCAGAATAACAATCTCCACCGCAACCTTATCCCCGAAAGCTCCTTTGGGGGCTTAAGCTGAAGCTGATTAATTGTTTTTTAGTGAGAATTAATGTGATTGCAGTGCAGTTAAGTATCTGTACCGGTCTCAAATTGTGTAATAAAGACTTCATTTGCCGTGACGTGTTATATGGTATATTTTCGCAAAACAAACCCGTAGATCCACATGTACTTTACGTGTACCTATGGGCACTCTTTTCTGCTACCTCCATGAATGAGTATAAAAACTCTCATGGAACTTCCTCATTCATATATAACCAGCTATATTTGGAGTGATGGAATCTGTTATGAGTCTTCCGCCTTTTCCCTTTTTCCTGGACATATTCAATTAAATCAATAAGCAACTCCATCAAACAATATTCTACTATTAAAAATCATTACATTTCTCACCATCAAATCGCAAGAGCCAAACGGGTGCAAGCGGCATGAAGAAGAGAAAAAAGGGTTTGCTTCTACTGTTCTTCCATCGCTTCGACGCCGCTAAGAGAGGCTTGTACAGGTTATTTTTTCCTATGATGGTATTCCGAAAATATGCCCCTTTCTGGAAATGTTTTAATTTGTTTGTGTTTTAGTTTTCCACCTTTGCGATCTTCTCCCCTTCTTCTCCTTCTCCTTTTTACTCCTCCGTTCAATTGTGTTGGTATTGTTCATATGTTGGGCTAAAATAGAACGCAATCATTGTGTCTTCCGGGCTTTTTCGGATGCGAGGGCTGCGGATTGTTTTTAACTTCTTCTCCCAGTGTGTCTGCCACTTCTCACTCAAGCTATCTTCGCTTCAATACTATTATTTTGGCCTTGGCCAAATAATTCGTTATTTGCACACTTAGCTACATAGCATTGCTGAAGTGCACTAAGCTGAAGAAGGAGCACTATGAGAGAACAAGAAAAGCCAAGACTGGTCCGTGGCTCTTGATGGACCGTTAATAAAGTAAACGAGATTAACGTAAGCCTAAAACGTGGAAAATAGAAAAATAGCATCATCGAAGAAAAAACAATTACCACCCGTGCGTGCAGGAACACCGAAAAAAGCTCGAAGTAAAACAAAGTAGGAAGAATAATCATCCGAATCATAGACAAGATAATTGACAGCAAATAAGATTGGGGCGCGGAAGATACCATCCGTACTAGCTATACCGAACCTTCTTCCATTACCTTTTTCAGCTGTGCACCCGACGCCTCGGAAGTCCTGAAACGCGGCCCCAGACTTCGCCGAAATGAATTGAGTTCGTATATCTTTGAGCGTCCCGCGCATGATTCCCATTCCTTAGGCGACCGGTATCAGGTCGGTAGTTTTTTTTAAATTCTCTTCCGGCTTTGCTCGAAATTTTTGTTGAGCAGAGTGTGGGAGTGCTCGGAGGACGGAAGTACTCATGTGATAGTGAATCAATAAAACATGCAGGAAAACAACGAATTCAAAAAGAGGAAACCTACATCATCACGCGCGCACTGAAACAGAAACCTAATTCCAAACCCAAAGTTAGCTTTTTCCTTATGCGATCTGTAAGTGTTTAAGTATTCGCCGGTATGGTAGGAAGAATGTTATCATTATCCGGCAAGGAGCACCGAGTGCATGATTCGAGTGAGAAATTATGCTTTTGATGGCTATTTTGATTTTCCGGTTTCCATTACGGAAGAGCAAACCCAATAAATCCAATGTCGGCGAGACGGTTCGATGTCCGTTTTGATCGGGTTTTCGCTCAGCCCTTAGTATCTTAATAATTTCACGCAGATAAGGCGGGTTAATGCAGTAAATAAAATGAGTGCAAGATTGAAGAAGCTTTGTTTCGTATTTAAATATAAGGTCTGCAAAAAAGTAACGGTCTTATGAAATCGATGGGGCCAGCGAAACTAAGCGCGGCATTTTGATGTATCCAAAACTTTATAATTTTAGCTAGGGTTGGCCTTGCTGCTAACAAAATGTATTGGAACATTCATGATTTGATTATTGCATCACATACTTTGGCAGCATCTTTATGGCCAATTCCGTGCGGGAACCCATCATTTGCGGGCACTGCTGGTCCAGCGGCAAAACAGGAAAGAATTCCTTTATCGCATCGTGACGAATCATGAAAAATGGATACATTCCAGTAACCCAAAGCGAAAAAAATTAAGGGGACCCACGATCATGCCCCTGTTCCGGCACTTCGGCCTGAACTTCATGCCTCGAGGGTTTTGCTGTGCATCTGGTAGGGCCAGACCGATATCAGCTGCTATGAGTTGTTGCAATCGTGCAAACCAGCACTAGAGTACAGCTTTGAACTCAATTGATCAAATTGAGCCAAGAACTGTTCGAAAAATTACTAGATTACCAGCGCAGGCATGAAAACTGGTCAAATATGGACATGGACATGACCAAAATGCTCGGCCCAACTTTGCCACATCGGTCATAACCTTCCTGGAATCGCTTAAATGGGAAATTTAACCCCCCTCCCTCCCGCTGTATTTTCCCCCGTTGTTAGACAGTAATATTATCATAAGTTCAGTTCGATCGCACGTGATCTGATTACCAAGCAGTTCTGGCCATATGAGTAACTCAAACAATGACTTGATTCTTTGAATCTTTCAAAAGATGAAGAATTCTTAAAAAAAAAATGTGACATGCCAGAAGTATTTCATAGAAATGTAGCTAGCTGTGGGAAATACTTTGGATGATGTATTGTTACTAACATAGTCACGATCAATCAAATTGTGCGTTTCAAAAAAGGCCGTTTTTTCATTGCGCACCTTATACATGTTTCAAAGGCTATTACTTTGAAACGACTAAATTAAAAAACTTTTTGGTTTACCTCTGCATTGTGTTTTTCATGAATTTCCAATCATTTCATAGATGGGACGATGCATATTCTCGTAGGCATTTTATTGTGATGAATAATGTTGCGTTAGGGTTTTACCTTTTGGATACCATCGTAACCGAAGCTCCCTCGTGATCTTCCTGCTACCGTAAAAGCCAGCTTCGCAAATTTACATTACCTTACGTAAAACATTTGCCATTTGCGGTCCTCCATGATGCGGGAGTTTTTAACGTTATTGAAAGATTACCTTACATGATGCATGTTTCAACATTTCATTTGCTTACACCGTTCACCAGGTAAAACGCTTAGCGCGATTTTCCGACGAAATCTATACCACTCATTGTAGAGATTTCAAAGGGTTTGACGGAAGTTGTCTAAACTTTTGGTGGATCTGTCCAATTAATTAATCGCTGCAAACGTGAAAACATTTGTCTTAAAGCGTGTAGAGTTACTGAATCTGTTCAAGTCGGCCCTTTTCAGCAGCAGTCGGTTGACGAGCGCGTTGGTTTTTATTCTATGCGTTTGTATTTTTTTTTAAATTTCTTTGGCTCAGAGGGTTATTTCCTTTCAAATGCTGTAAAAAACTAATTTTAGAAGGCGGATTTTCGCCAAATTCTTCCCGTAGCCTTTCCAGGTTCGTTTTGCCGCCGTCCTCCTCGTTTGCCTGCTTCAGGAAGTCCGGACGAATTGTTAAATTATGTTCTGCTCACGTGGAACAATTCACAAATCGTCTCAGTATCAACACCATTTTCATTCGCTACAATCAATCTCTCTTTCGGCGTTGGAAGTTGCCAGTGCTCATAAAATATGCTTACAAAGAACATACAACTTCTAAAGTAAACAGTGATTCCGGTATAACACAACTCCGAAACATCACAACTCGCCTCAAAAAAGCCTAAATATTAACTCGATAGAGCATCTTCGGAAGAGGCAACTAAAAAAAGGTACATTTGAAATGGGATACAATTTTCAAGCTAATTTGATCAGAGCTTATCCACAAACTTTGTCAGCAGTTATAGCTACCCATAGCTGAACTGTAAAACTTCATATACAGCTAGACGAATAATTTTTGTCGCAGCGCAATGTTCCCATCAGATGGCAATACGTGCTATATAGCGGGCGTTATGATGGACATTACGTATACACGTTTTGGAGGCATAATTATTTCTCGGGCAGAAGAATTGACCGCCATCGAGTACAAAACCGACAGATGTCCAAGCTCAACCGAACTCAGCAGATAAGCATCCATGCTACTAAGGATATGCGAATAATGTTGAAGATTATACAAAACGTTTGACATGGGGGTAAAAGAAGGAGTTTTCTTGGTGGTTAAGACACTAAGCTAACAGTTTTATGGAATTTGGAAACCCATTAAAGGTTCCCTAAATTAAAGATGAAATCATGACGGATGCAGCAATGTGCAACGAAAGAGGCATTTAAATCCAATCTACCGATAAAAGCAAAGAAACAAAATTTAAGCAACAAAAACTTTATTATTGAACTTCTTTGATCTTATCGACAGACCTCTGGCGATTTGCCGTCGCAATGGAACAGATATTAACAATAAATTCTAGAGGATTGCATGCACGGGAAAATACTTGACTAGCAAAAACGAAACAAATCTCGAAACACCGATACATCTTTGCGCCGCACACCCGTAGATGGAGAGATTAGCTGGATAAAATGCTTTCCAAAATCATTCGTCCAGGCAGAATACAAACTGAATATGATTCGGTCGAAAAAATGTAAAAGCTGACGTTTTGATCTTCTTTTCAAAAAATAGAAAAAGGAAGGGAGGAAGACGACGCTCATGCGATCGTTTTAGGGCCTTTTTTATTTTGCTCAAAAATTTTCTGAATTATTCTAATTGATTTTCGTGCTTTTGAATGGTGCAATTTGTTGTCTCATAGACTAATCTTACCATTTAAGATTAAGGATTGTAAATAGTATTTTCTAGGATGTCCACTTTGAGAGATCTACTTCTTTCAACTCTTTGTTTGCCAGATAAACTGAAATCTGCCACTAGTGAGAAACCAAACGCTTTGTTTGCAGAGGATTATAAAGAGTTGAAAAAGTACCAAACAAAATCTATGATTTACTGCGGTTATAAGCAATTGCATTTAAAACTTCACTTTTTTGGCGATCGGCACATTTTTGGAGTATAATGGCAACCGACGGAATACGAGCAATACCAAAACCCGACGCAACGCTGCTGCATGAAACAAGTTTAAAGCAAAAGAATAAAGATGACTGTGGAACAGCGAGACGATACATTCACCGAAACTGTCGCTATGATAACAGAATGAAGCAAAACATGTTGTTGGCGTTCCTGCCGCCTCTGCACAGTTCCGCTAATCTTCAATGATCAGCAAACTTCTCCATCTTCCATCTTTCTCCATCTGCAGCCGCCATCACAAAGTTCCAACCTATTATCTACCTTATTGCACTCCATGTTCTTTGCCCGCCAAGAGTCGAAAAATTATCTTTTATTAATAGCATTCTGGACATTTCATTCCGATGCCCGAACCACTCGCTAAGTCTTTTCAATGCGTCTTCAACACCATCATCATCGTCGTCGTCATCTTCGCCATCCAGTGTGCCATGTTTGTTTGGATTCGATTTGTGTGGCTTCGTGTCCCAGCCAGCCAAGCTGTGGCCGACGTCCCACGGCTTTGGTTTCCCGTCGGGCAGTGCTGATTTGGGTTAAATATTATTTTTCGCTTTGCATGTTCTGTTTTTATTGCCCCTCACATTTCCGAATGATTCTCAAAAACAAGCCCTTTATCGTCGCCAATATTTCTCTCTACTTTATATGTTTATTTCTACACTCCGTCACCTCGTCGCGGTTCCGTGCTTCATGGACTAGCAAGCAAGAAGTGGGGCTGAAAGATTGTCCTTACGATTTTGCTCTCCATCTCTCTGGGCTAAACGAGCAAAAAGTGGGGGAATCCAGAGGGGAAAAGGTTGGGCCTACTTTGCTGCGGCGTGAAATCATGATTGAGCTGTTCGTACAATAGTATGAGTGTTATTTGGCTCCGTTCGAAAGAAATCGAGCAATCGTGCGTGGGTTCTGCTCAATTTCAGCTCGAAGCTTAAAGTCATTATTATATGTGAGTTTTGAATCGTTGAACAATTATTTATACTTATCTTAGTTCGCGTCGTTGTTCTTGGCATCAACGCGAGTGAAAGTTTCGTTTGGCTGGTCGTTTGTTGCAAACACTTGAAAAAACACTCGTGCAGCAAAATAAAAACGCGAAAACTAATGATAAATTTAAAATACTTATAACAACAACAATAATAACAACAACAACAATAATAATATTAACAACAATAATAATATTAATAATAATAATAATAATAATAATAATAATAATAATAATAATAATAATAATAATAATAATAATAATAATAATAATAATAATAATAATAATAATAATAATAATAATAATAATAATAATAATAATAATAATAATAATAATAATAATAAGAATAATAATAATAATAATAAATTAAGGATGAAAAGGATTAACAGTTACCACAGAAGTAAAGAAAGAAACACAAAGAAAATTTATCAGTTATCCTTTTATTGTACAGTTTGAAAGAGGGATTGAAGCTAAAGCACTCTACAAGCTTTTAATATTTTTTGTGCAAACTGATTCTTGCAGTAAAATCTTGCAGTTTGCAAAACATAGGGCACAGACGTTCAATTTTGTTTGGAAAACTTTGATTTCTCACCATTTGTATCATTTTGTCTGAAAGATCTCAGATTACTAGACTAGCCGCAGCTTTCTACTGTATTGCACGGTATCAACAACAGGCGATGCGCAATAATGCTGTGGCTCTGCTATCTAAACCACTGTAAATGTATCTTAAGAAACTCATCATACTCACTCAAGTATAAAACAGATAATTTAATTTCCCTTCCTATGTAAACTTTCCCTCTCATCCCTGTTTCTGAGGGATAATCCTAAACGACTTATTAATTTCATCGTTGAAATAACTCTTTGGAAACTTCTCCAAAATACCCTTCTTCTTCTTTATTAATAACAAAACAGTTCTAAAAGTGATTTATCAATTCTTTTGCGTGCCCTTCGGTACAAGCTATACAGAAATGGATGAAAAGTTCTCTACGAGTGTGGTTCTTATAAGTGTGATAAAATAGTTATAATTTTTCTTAAATTAATTAAACCCTGTTTTCATCTTCCAGGATGAATAAGCAACAAGCTTTCTTTCTTCACGAGCACCATTTGACTTTTTTTTCGCTAAAACTGACCTTGGGAAACCCTGTTGCACAGAGATTTCAATGATGTTAATGACTTCAATGTTTTGCGTTATACACCAAAGAATGTAGTTAACAGTTTGATCACCAAAATTCGTTGGCCACAGTGCTGTCGTTTACGGTGCAGGTGGAATTCCTTGCATTTGTCCCTTTTTTATACTTCTGAATAACACTTGATGTACCAGCTGCTGCAATGCCAGTAGTTTGACGTGGGCTCAACATTGGCTCTAGTTGTTATAATCTTATGGAGTGTGTTGCTCTGAATTTCAACATTTAATTAAAATACTATTTGGTTTTACTGCAGCACATTTTTTCAAGGCTCAATTCATTTTAATTATTCTTTTTCTACCGTTTTAATACGGAATACAACAGGGCGTAAGTCCCGTAGTTTTTTGTTAATAACCAAAGTTGTTAGGTAGTTCCGAATCAATTCACGAATATGTTGCATGAAACAGTTTCGAAGAATCTGAAACTTGCACATTTTACTTATATTAAAACGTAGTGTTTTTACCAAAGTATAGTATAATATTTTTACCAAAATATGTTGTATTTTCCCCACAAGAACACCTAGTCGGGATTATGACAGAGAAATATTCTTGGAATGAAGCGCACAAAAGAACCAGCTTAACCCTGAACTCAAATTGCTCATGCTAGAGAATTGAACGACAAACGATGTTTAAAGTTTGCTTATGCTAAGGTGGTCTTTCTGGAGAAGCTACGGAATAGATATCAAATAAGCACGGGGCCCTTTTAGACTCGAGGCTCCCCGTTGCGGCTTAGTCCGCGTACACTCCCCTCGAAACTGCTTATACGTGTATGTGAACAATTGGAGTGGATGCCTATGTAGGAACTATCCATTGCTCTCGTGCAATCACGTAAATGGTATCCCGAATACATCCATTGATGATTTTTTCGGTGTAACCAGTTTTTTACGGATAAGGTTTGCTAATCTTGCCAATCCTAGAAAGTGGTAACTCCCCTCCATTCATTGGATAAGGGAGAGACCGACTACGCAAAAGGATGGTGCAATTTTTGCCGCGCATTCCGGAGAGCGGCTTCCATGAGCCATTGGTATTTTTCCTGGGAGTATCACTTCAATACAACCACTTCGTACTAGGACCTGACATGTCGCGATAATATCGATAGATAACCACGCCATTCTCAAACCTATGTTGGGGTAAGAGGTGTTACTCATCATCATCATCATCAAAGACTTACAAGCACGTAAACCAAGGGACTTGTATGCCCGAGAGACGGTTGCGTCGATATAGTTCATAAAGCTGAACTTTGCGCCAAGAAGAACACCTAGGTTCCTTACAACGTCGCAATGCGCAAGTAGATTATTACACAATTATTTAACAATCCAGTTATCACAAGCAAATGCATGGGACCGACAAGGACGTTTACGGCGAGGACGTCCACGATGATTATATCTACGGTGCGGACAAACCGACGTTTACATCAATCACAGCATCGCTTTAGAAACTTTGTGGATGACGTAATTGGTGAATACAATTTTCACTGCACTACGTTGGTGCACTCTAAATTCACTCAGAGTGGTGTAGTGCAGGTCTGCAAACGGAAGTTTCGTCGTGGAGCATGTTGGTTCAACCGTTGTTGCAGGATACCATATGCAATCGACACGCGTGGGCATCAGGAATTTATGCTCCAGCGTCTCCACTTCCGGACACGACCAACAAGCGGGTGTTATGCTTCTTTCAACTCGAAACACGTGGTCCGTATGAAGAATCTGCCAGTTCTCCACCAGGAATAAAATGGAACGTTAGACGGATGTGTGAGAGGCGGATTTTCCCCCTACCCTGTTATCCGGGGATCATACTTGGACTACCCTGGAGCCCTAGGGTATGTCGATTGCAACACTTGGGCTCGGAACGTCGGTGCAGTCCGAATGTCTACGTCCCCGTAGGCCAAATGCTGGATTACACTACGCCGGGTAGGATATGTGGTTGGTATGCTGGTTAGGTCTAGAGGCTTCGCCAATGGCAACATACCATGCACTGATACTCAGCTCTCTGACGTAGCGGTTGGTTAGCAATGGGATGTGTACTCCTTCCATTGCAGTGGAATGAGCCAATCATGTGAGTGACCTTTGCCACGAGCGCCACAGACGCGGCGAACCAGAGCTAGGGAGCAGGAAGGCGTTTAACAAAAAAACCTTCTGGGCCCTGTTCAGGTCTCTTTCACGATGATGCCACACCGTCAGCCGGAACGCCTGGATGACCACGTCCCAGTTGTGCGTCATGGCCTAAAGGGTATTGTTGGGACCAACATCCCGGAGGACCGGAAGCGCTCCATGTAGGTCATGCAGGGACAAACAGGTGTATGGATAGAGGATCGCCTAATGGAATCCTATGTAACGGAACATTGAAGGTCTAGTTTACGACCGGTTGTTCGTTGAAAATTAAGCGTCCAACCCTTAAATTTGGATTCGGTTCTTAAATCGTTTTTTTTTGCGATCTAAACAGTTGACTGTTGCTTCTATCCAACCACCAACTGTAAGCACATATTCAACATTCAACTCAACGCAGTCCCATGTGTACATTCTCAAACTGTAACCACACTTACACCATCTCTAACTAAACACGTGGGATCAAAGAGAACTCCAAAGGAAGAACGGGGGTGTGAATGAAAACATGATCACATTGATGCCGCGCCGCTAAAACCGGCTTACCACAGATAAATTCGGTGTCACTTTCGTCTGCTCCGAGCAACGCCATCTACGCACCATCAAACTGCAGGATTATGTTAACAAGTCTGTACCAAAAGTTCGAGCAACTGTTCGACGCAATGCACAACCCGCTCCTGCGATCGAACGGTGTATTACAGGTTCGACGCGGCTAGCTCAGCGAGGATCGAGGATTAACACCTGAAGTTTAACCGTGAAAATTGCTTCAAACTGGCAACGGTGACCATTAGATGCGCGCCCAGTATCTACACACAATGGCCATCGTCCCAGACCTTTTTATCATGGTCACGTGAAACCCGAATACGCTGGCAGCTGACGGCGTTCCCTCATTCGGGAAGGAAAATCTGCACGAAACAATCAGCTAGTCGATGATGCACGGAAGCGGTCGGTACGTTCCATAGGCCCCCTGCTTGAAAGATGGTGTCCCTAAGCTGTTGTGCGTAGAACCACCCAACAAAACTTGGCCACACAGTCATCGTGAGCAACATAGCGTTGGATAACCAACACGGGGTGTCGTATAACTCGGATCTGTCGCACTAGGATTGTATGTTTAATAGTTTATTTTCATTTGATAAATAATGGAGAAAAACATTTCTCCCAAAAATTGAAGAAGAAAATTGAAGAATCTGATTAACACGCTACTAGATGGAAAACGACCCCCCTCCCGCCAACTTCAAACTTCCACTCATCCTGGAAAAGCTCACGCTACATAATACACTATTAATTGTTCGGTGGCTCCGTATTGATTCTGCATGCCTCGCAAATCAACCCAACGATACCAACGCCTAAAGCTTATACCAATAGGTCAAATTTATGCGACCTCAACGCCTAATTTTTCACCTATTCGTCGAGAAAGTGCAGCTTTTGCCACCTTCGCGCAGTTGACAAGTTGGTCTGTTAGCGTGCGTTGCGTGAGCGTCGGAATAAAATCAGTATTTTTTTTTCTTCAAATATCGAGCAAATGGTGTGAGAAAAGTACACACGAGTGATTGTTGATCACATTTTAGGGCAACATGTTTTGTTTGTTCTGCTACTGCACACGATGTGTGTTTGTTGTCTCAAGATAGGTATTTCATCTATCTCAAAACACCACCAAAACCACTTGGGACACCCAAAAAACGCAAGAAATCATTGTAGGTCGTGTCCGGTGTACACCTTATAGTGAAAACCGTACGTGAATCGGTAAAAAGGAACCGATCGACAAAAAAAAGTCAGAGAAAACCGAAAAACTGTTCGTGAAAAACGCGTCCATCGGTGCCGTCAAACAACCGGGCCCAAGTCCCAACAAATTTTTGTTTGTGAATTGGGTGAGATTGTCTGAGACAAATCCAGTGGTTTACGAATCGTGGAAATATGTTGAAAACTGGGTGAGTTATTAGCGGAATACAAATCAGTGTGTTTTGTGCGAAAATGCCGCTTGGACCTGTGCAGTTTGTTTACATTCGATTTCGCGTGCCATCGCGCATGCGCATCGTAGGGTGGCAAAAAACACACGAGAAGCTTTCACAGTTAAACTTTATGCGCCCGATTAATTGTTTTTGGCGGTTGAATAGGCGCGCCCTCACAACCTGTTTAAGGTTTATATAAACCTGGTTTTTATAAACCTGTTTTAGGTAGTGGGGGCGCATGAATAAAACCTATTATTATGAAAGCTGGACCTAAATGTCCCGTTGGGAATCGACTTGACCTGGCTTTCGCTTTTATGAAGTTTGTAAGGTAATTTTTTAAGCATAATTTGTTTTAAATATGTTTCATTGTAGTTCGCATTTTTACTGCGTAGTAATTATTGAAAAACAACTTCCGGCTTATAATAAATAAAACGATGGAAAAGGACTAAGCGCTCCGAAACCAATAGCCAATGTGATTCTCATCGCAAAGAGATTTCGGACAAAGTTGTTTCGAATCACCTTTACAATTCTTCAGATCAAATTGTAGTGATGGTAGCGATCTAAATGTTATAGTTAAGATATCAACGCTTTAATGATGACCTATGGACGAATGGAATAATACTGGTTGAATACTGGTTAATACTGGAGTTTGAATTTGTGCCGTCTTTATGTCTCTCCATTCTTCAAATATTTTTCATTTTTCGTTTTCTACGTTGGACGATCCTTTTCGTTGTGTTTATTGAGCATATCGCTGTTTCAATCGAAACATGTTGATGCTTTACTGTTTCGGGTGGCGAAATCACAGTCATTATAAAGATGACGATAATGAAATTTCTTTTGACCGCGATTGGTTATTCTTTCTTGATGCTACTTTTCATTCACTTTCATAGGCTTTCGTGCTCCCCCGCCGAAAGACATTCGATTTTTATGGGGATGGTCGAAAACACCATACAATCGAAATTAGCGAAAAATCCGTACCGTTACCGGACGGAATCGGCTGCGGAGAAACATATCATTATTGTGAGAAAAACATCGGTGGCGTTTGGATAAGGCGATGATCATAACTGAAAGTTGATGCCGGATGACGATGTTTCCAATTGCGGTGTTCCGGGATTGAAGGTGGACAGAGATAAAACAAGTATTCTTGCATATGAGTAAAGATTTAAGTGTATTCCTTAAAATTTACCTCAGAAAAAGAAAAATTTGATCGTGAAAGAAAGTGAAAGGTAACATAATTTGGGTATTCCCCTTTAAATAACAATCACATCACACACTCGAAATTTTATCACTCACGACCATTTGACACACCTTTTGGCACAAAGGGTCAAGAGATATTTATTTATTCATTAACTAGCTGAATAACCTGATTCCATATGGTATAATTGAAGTTATAGTGACAAAATCAATTGATTTAGCTTGTCTTGACGAAACACTTTATGAATTAAAACACGGCGATCGTAAAATAAGGGCTTCTTCAATTCCCATACATATTGGATACCATGTGGAACTTTCAGATTTGGTCTACCGTATACTCTTGCAGTGACCTTGTCAGAATTTAGCGCATTAAACCCATATACATGTTAACTGCCTTTGTAATGCGCTGTGGTTCACGTTGTTTTAAAGAGCTTGGCTAGCGCATCGCATGCATGTTTTGAGGTTCGAGCACAAATTTTCTTGTGTTTTTAACATCACATGTTTTCGGTTTCAATGTCTTGATTTCAAACAAACTGAAGTTGAAGTAGTGATGGAGTTGCCTTAGAGGATGATTATAAAGTTCCTTTTGTATGATTGATGAGCTCTTGAATCGACAAACTTTTTTGGCAACCAAACAAATACATATCCAAGAGATTTACAATCAATACTCTGAATGTTGTCATTGCAGACTGATATTGTCAACAATACGAGAAGAGTGGTTGAGGTGGCCATTGCAATTGGCAAAGTATTAATATCACTTGGTATTTGTCGCTTCTTAATCTAAATGCAGTTGAATTCCACAAAAGTGTAACCGCACGATACCATTTCTTTGTTTTACGATATACCTATGCCTGCACCTTACAAAATGTGTCCAAAGGTAACATAAAGGCACCAATGCGTCCACTGGAAATAAGTCTGAATGGTGAAACTTAGTGAAACGTTTTAATTTTGCAACCGGTTCGGTCCCGAATGCGCAGAATGGACGAATCTTTACAGTAGTAGTAAAAATCTAATACAAATAATAGTTTGTCACTATGCGAGCCGGACCTTCTAACTAAGGCATTGCCAGCTCCAACTTTGATAACGTTACGAACAAAAAGTGAATTTAAGACCGTTAACTTAGAGAGGATGCAGAACTCCGCTCTGCTCACCGAAAAGATTCATCATCATCATCATCTAGACCAGTGCAAGATTTACAGAAAGTAATATGAAATGCTTGTGTCGACAACAGTTTTGTGACCATAAACGATGTATTGTGTAACTAGAAATTGTGTTTAAAATATAATCTCAGCTCCTGAATGAAAGACACAAAGTCAGCGTTGTATTAAGTAGGCTGCGAAATATTTCAACCTTTCTATTCAGCTATCATACACCGCATGGAGCAGAAACATTCATCATACGATCGTGAATTAAAGGTTTTATTTTAATATTCTTTTTGTTCGCGGTAAAACCCACAACCTCAAACCTACCCATTTAGGGGCCCACGAGACATTTCCTCATTAAAGTACGTGGATAGTGCCCTGGGAGGTCCGATCTGGATTCGAATCTATGCCGCCGTGGGTCATGTATGAGCCGGCGTAAGCGTCCGGCTAGCCCGAACCCTCTTTTCAATATTTTAAGAGGTAACTGATCACTTTTCAGGGGCAAACATACCAAAGCAATTAAACAGTTCTAATGTCAAAGTCACCCATCAATCAAAAGTCGCTTTCATCGCAAAAACCCTAACAAGTCTTGTAAAAATGCTAGGCAGTAACATAACATACGTGTAAACACTTTCAGATTTTTTTCGATTCTCTCTAATCTACTGCTCAGGATTTAATACATTTTTGGGACCCTTCCTATTAATACCATTAGTTGGTTGGCTTCAATGATCGTGTTCAGTACACATGCGCACAAATCATTTGCCAACTGCAAAATATATACTGTCTGAAAGAGATGGCTGTAAAAGTTGTCAAAAAGACAGAAAGTGACAATTTAGCGCCTGGAAACGTCATAAATCACACGTCATGTAAATCATTCAAACAAGGCATTTTAATACATAAGAGAAGGGTGATTAGAGGGAACTGGGCAATTTGCTGCCCCTAAATGGGGTGGGGGAGGGGGGGGGGGAATGGTTGGTAGACTGAGTAGCAAAAGATAATAACAGAAAAGCTTTATTATTTTTTCTTTATAAGCTTGTTTATAATAAACTAGCTTTTGCCCGGCTTTGCTCGAAAAAATTAAAAAAAAAATCGATAAGAGGCTGTCCCAGCGGTATTTTTCGGTGAAGATGTACTCAACTTTTTATCAAACGAATCCTGCTTCTGCTCTTCAAGGTACGTTCCCTGAAATAATATTCACCCTCTGGGAGTTTGAGCTTCCCTAATACCTTTGCGATAGTATGCTCTTCTTCTGCATGTTAATGGATGTTTTTCGGTGTAAATTTTCGGAGCCGAAACAAAAAAGTTTTCGAAACCGTAGTAGGCGCGCGCTTTTAGAAGAAAATTGCGAAAATTGTGGAAATTATGGGCATTTCCAGATATTTTTGCCGACACAAATCGGTCCAACCGTTCTCCAGTGATGCGCGGTCGCACTTTTCCAAACTTTGTTTTATATACCTTGCATGAAAAGAAAAAGATATCTAATAGACATGGGAGAGTGAAGTACATGTAGTTGTATGAGTTTAAGCGAATACCTCATGATATAATGTTTCGAAGCTATTTTTAATGCGTTCGTCATTCGAACTTTATAAATTCTTTTGAATTTTATAGACGTGTAGTACCCTTGGCCATTCACTTCGGCTCGTTAATGTTTGCGAGCTAGTGTAGGTTTCTGTTGTCTTACTTTTTCTGCTTCCGCCAGTCTACTACACTCGCCACCAAGAAAAAGAAACATAAAACATCTGCAGCACATTGCTTGTTACTGGATTACACGGAAGGAAACCTCATTCTCATCGCCATCAACATAGTTAGGGGAACGATATCACCAGCATCACACACACAAGATCATTACCCATGCACCTTTATTATCTCGCCACTGTAATCAACTGCTAGTGCAGTCGATTTAATACTATACAATGCCAGTACATTCCTGGGCCTCCCACGCCAACGAAATTATGATAACAGCAAAACGAATAAGTAAGCTATGTACCATGAGAATCTGCTGCAAAAATTGGAACACAAAGCAAGTCTATGATAACTTTATCCATATCCATAAAACATAATTAGGAGCAAATAATTGCCACGGTCGGGCCAATTCTATGCATCCTCTTGAAGTGGGAATCATTAACATACTAATTGTATTTGATAATCCAATCGGCGATCGGCAGACTTTGGAAAGACCGGTGGTGATGCTGCACGCCTCGGCTTTATATTTTATCCTCAATTGGGCACAATTGTAGCGGAACGGGTTTTGTACATGCGTTATTTTGTCTACCTTTCTCGTTCGATTCCGATGTTTCGCGTTCCATTCAACATCGCATGTCTGTTAGCACTGTTACCTCACTGTCGCTAAAAAATTTAGGCATGTGTTAGTTTTTTGTTTCAGCTGTTTTTTTTTTAAATGCGTCATATTTATTGAAATGTATACAAGCATAACATTAACGCTCTAAGTTACTGAGCTGAAATCATCAAACCTAGTTCAAGTAAAAAAATTATGCGGCAAAACCAAACTTTAAAAAGTTCCATGCATACAAAACTTCACGGTTTCTCTTTCTTTTATATAGCAGGAGCGATGGTAGAAACCGAGTAAATAACCTTTTTGCAGATATTTTGTTAAATTAGTGTTCCAAAATGCTGAATATAGTGTTATTGGATAGGTTGGATATAATATCTTGAATGCTCCGCTACTTATGGGTTGGAATAGAACTGGTTTTTATGTGTTGTTAAATTTGTTCTCGTTTCTCTGTTTGTGTAACTGGCCTGTAAGTAATGCACTAGCATTGTTTTCGTGCCTGCACGTTAAACGATATGTGAGAAGCAGCGCGTTTTGTTTCCACCCTTTGCATGCGCGAAAAAATGGTTACCACCCGTCGGTACACAAGGCTTATGCACGACGAGGTTGTACCTTTTGTTATGCATTATTACACTCAATTATGCGCTATTTCCTAGTTTTTCTTCCATTAGTGTATCGACTTCTGTTCATTGTTTGCACGCCCGTCGCTCCATGCATCACACAAAATGTATCCCACGTTTCCGGCAGTGTTTTCTGCCGGAATATTTTTCTTCCGGTAGCTCCGGTTTTTTTTTTTTTCAATGGTTAGACTTACAGTACTTTTGCCTTTTATTGGTGTAAATCCATTGAAATGTAATTTATTACACGCATAAGAATAGAGTATGTAAATGCAAACATAAATTTATTTATATTCTTGTATAAACATACATATACAGCATACTGCTTTATGTTTTATATGGCGTTTCCCTTTGTCGATGAAACATGCGAAGCACTACACAAATAGATTCATAAACCGGTAATCCATAGATGGTTTATAAATATTCAAAAGTATTGCGTATTTTATAACGTAGTATTTCCAACACGAAACTGTGATGTCGGGCGAAGCCTAGAGAATATGCTCGTTTTGCTATGTTCACATGGTATCTCACGTACATGAGTCACGGGAAAAAAGTTGAACTGATGTAACTTCGGTTTTGAGCATTTGAATCGCAATGTGAGAAGATTTCAATGAAAATTTAAAAACTTCCCGAAAATCAAGGAAAATTTAAAAAACTCAAACCGAATAAAAAGCTTGGATACTGGCTATTGTGATACGCTTTAAGAAGATTAAAACAATGGGTTAAAATTGAAGAAGCTGTCTCTCCCTAGTTTGCAAATTTCGTTTGAGAAAAAAATAAAAATAAATAATTCACGGTTTATAATTGTCCAAAACTACAGTTTATAAAGTTTCCAAGACTATGCCTTGGAGTCCTGCCTATGCCCCCGCTATTTTATAATTTGCACCAATATAATTAATGTTGGCAAATAAAAATTTTCCATTTTCGTGAAGTTTGGCATGCATGTTATTCACAACACCAAAAAGAATTTAATAAAAACTCATCTCCCCTATGGGGGCAAAGGGCAAAGTAACCTTTTCTGAGAGCGGATTCTTTTCTTCGACCCATTCGTACTTTTCTTTTCAAGATGGACGATTTCACTGGAATATTAAAAGGAGTTATTGAGCTCCTGTATACATTGTTTTTCTAATATGGCTACAGTTCAGTTTTTGTCTAGCTAGAAAGAGCTAAAAATTACTCATCTCAAAAAAATTTCAATGGAAAATGTCCCTCACCAAATTTCTAACATCGTCCTAATTGACGGGGATGAACACTTGAAGTGATTAATTTACACTTCACCTACAAGAACCCCTGCAACGTCCTATTCTATCGAAGTCTCTCTCTCTCTCTCTCTCTTGCTTTCTCTCCTCGTGCCTGTCGAATGAAGCTTAGCTGTTCGGTAGTAAAAACGTTGCTGGTAACATTCCTCACATTAAACATACAAATAAAAACAAACAAAACAATAGTTGTTCGTGCCCGACAAAATCAAACTTGTGCTCTTCGTTGGGATCCAAAATGAGCTAGATATAAATTCTACTAGCAAAGAAAAGGAGGGTAAAGCTATTGTTACCTAAACCATGTGCCTTATTATTCTATAGTGCTTCAATTCGGTTGCAGCGTAAGAGACGTATTGAAATTGTCGGTGGTCGAATAAGTTTACGAAAGGAGAAACTCGCAGCATAAACCAATAAAATTTATTTAAAAAATCGATGTCGTTGATCATGAAAAGGACACATGAAAGGTTAAAACGAAAACGAGAATGAGAGGATAAACAACAAGGCACACAAAGGAAAGAAATAGCACATTAAGAGACTCAATCAGGAGAACTAAAATGTGCCTAATCCGCGCATCCTTTGTGTTCCACTTTGACGGAAACTGTTCCGAACAACGAGTAAAATTGGCTTTCCTGCTAGCAACATACCACTTTCCGTGCTTATCCCATTAGTCCATCTCGACCTACGCTCAACGAGGGGGCGGCCGACCATCACCACCACCACCCAAACATATATCGTGCCAAGACAAGGGAACAAAGGGGAGAAAATCCATCTCTACCAACCGCCTTTGGTCCGCCCCTGCCTTCAGCTCATCTATTCATCCCTCGTTCTAATCCATTGCTCTCAAGGCTTCGATCCCCTTCTTGCTCGCCCTTGTGCAAATCAGATTGTGCCCAGAAAATTCAGTATGGTGGGGTACGAGGAGAAGGAGCAGGAGGAATATCATGGGAAGATAATCTATCTAATACGTCCCATATTAAGTGCTAATAAATAACAATAACAATTTCATTTAATTTCCATCACCCTTGGTTTCCCCCTTCCGCATCCTAGCCTAGCCACCGAGCATAAATCTTGTTCGTTGTAGGGTCGCTATTGTGGATTTCCCACCCTCCTTTCCCGCAAACAGACGGTTGCCGGTGATGATGATGCAGGGAGATGGTTGGGTACAACATGTCGTACAGGATGTCCTTGCCAGTTTTAGCGACGCTTTGCGTTGTGCGTGTGCGCGTTAGCAAGCGTGAATATGAATTCGCTCATTTTCGGCGTGACGAACATTAGCGTGAAGCATCAAAGGAATATGATAATTGTGTTGATTTCTAAATCATTGCCTTGGCCGATTCGTTCCCAAATAAACATTATTTCTCTCCATATTTCTTTCGTAGCTTCTCTTTACCCAGTTCAATATCTTGCTCTACAGCTTCATTTCCTGTTTTTATCTATTTCTTTCAATATCCTTCTACATCTATCTAGCTACATACCTCGTTCTCTCTTCTTTTTCCTCTTTAAACGCCTCCTGCCCCCGATTCTCTCTCTCTATCTCTCCATCTCTCCCTACTTACAGTCTCAAAAACATGACGTAATGATGTATTCTAGGCGGTTTGAAAATACGACACAAGAAAATTTTATACGCACTGTTCCGAGAGGTAGCTCAAGGCACTAGCATGCTCAACTGTCTCAAGCAATCATTAGTCGCTTCGGTCGTTGCAAAAAGTGGAAGGAGTCGGAGCGCAGAAAAACTTCTTTCAGCACACAATGGAAACAATCTTTTCGTATTAATCTTGTTTGAGCATGACTGCAAACACCTCCCTCGTCCGAGCTTTTAAAACTATGCCATTCGGTAAGCGTCTTCGCCGATAGCACGCCCGCGTTATCGTACGCCAGGACGAAGGCAGGCTTCTGGCAAGCGAAAAGTGTTTGGCAGCAAGATGGCTTAATGCCATTATCATAACAACGCTCTCTCATCGTATTTCTGGATTGGCGCCGCACGTTGTTTCTCGTGCGCCCGTCTCAACCTCATCGCAGGACGGGCTCCGTTACGATCAGACCGGACGCCAAGGAGCGTTTCCCTTTCAGTCGTCGATTGTGTGGATCGCTTAGCAACGAGCCTCCGCGAGATGACCGACGGAGAAGTTTTGTTCAGGATTTCCCAAAGACGTTTGCCAACGGCTCCTTAACATTTTCTCTTCGGCCTTTCCTACCCCGGTGTCGTCGCATAGCTTTGCAGCTTTCCGCCGGCTTCGGGGCGTGTTGTTAGAATGCGTTGTACGAATTCTGCTTAGCTGACAGTCGGATGCGTGCGCCTGTTTGCGCGCGTGCTGATTGGGCTGTAACTACTTAGCGATAATCATCCCACTTTCAACGGTGTCCCTGCGGGTTTTTGAAAAAAATAAAAATACGGTGCACAGGTAAAACGCAGCAAATGGGATGAAGGGAGGACAAACGAGTGACAGCGGCAGAGAAACTCCAAACATGAGCCAGTGAAAACGAAAAGTCGTCAGGAAACCCGAACCCTATCGTAGCTAGCAAGCTGCGGAACACGTGGTGTGGACGGAAGTTGCCGACGTGCAAGCGTACCGCAAAGTGCCTAAATTGAGTAAAGAAACCACTTGGAGCAATGGTAATAAATCAGAACCGAATACATCCGTGGGATAGGGCGAGTCCGAACGAAAGGTGATGGAAAACACTAATGATTTGCTAGTCACAATTCACTGAACTAGCAGAATGGGACGAAGCGTGCGGAGGCAAACAGGGCGAGGTAATGCAAAGTGATGTTCGGAAACAGAAAAAGAAAAAGGTTATGTGTATATATATAAATATATACATATATTTATCTATATATAAATATATATAAATATATACATACACATATAAACATAGAGCAAAAGAGAAAGTGAGAGAGAGAGAGAGAAGATAAGGACCGACATAGAAAAGGAGAGAGAAAGAGCGAGAGAAATTGAGAAAGGGAAATGCAAACAGAGTAAGCAGGCGATTGGGAAATCAAATCAAATTGATTGTCAGAGGAAAGGCGAGAAGAAGTGAACGAGTAAACCGGTGATCAAAAGGGCCTGTATGAAACACACGAAATCGAAGCAATAAGTGGAACCCCTCGTCAAATGTAAACAGCACCTGCCGTACAGCGTAACGGCAAGTAAATCCACAGTAGCAGCTTTTTACAAAAACCTAGAAGGACTTGCTGTTTATTTGGTGAGAGAGCTAGAGAGGGAAAGAGAGAGAGAGAAAGAGAGAGAGAGAGAGGGAGAGAGAGAGAGAGAGAGAGAGAGAGAGACCGAGAAAGATAGAAAGAGAGGGGAAGAACCTTACCTATAAAATTGAAATTTGAATTGAAATGAAAAAAGTAGAAAGCAGGAAAGGACGCAGGAGTAAGAGAGAGACAAAAGGTGGAGAGAGCAATGAAGGGAGAAAAGGCGAGCTAAAGCGAATGAGGGACAAGAGAAATGAAGAGAGAGATGGCTAGCGAAAGTGAAAGAGACCGATGAGTAGCGAAGGAAGGAAAACCTCGTTTTAGGAAAATGTAATCCGGCGTGATAAAAAAAAGTTACACCAGCGCAATGAATATGGTAAATAATAATCGAAAAAACAGCTAACACCTTTGTGTGTTTGTGTGGGTGTATGTGAATGCGTGTGTGTCAAAGAGGAAGGAGAAGCGAGAAGTTCTAAGCGAGATTAGAGGGGAGTTTTGTGGTATCGTGAAGCGTGAATAACACCCCTTAAATTATGTGTTTGACTAATAAACTTAGCCAGGCTGAGCCGTGTTATGAAGTGGATAACTCTGCGCCTTTCTACCATGATTCCTTCAGTAGCTGGACAATTGTTTGTACCGCTCTGTCTATATCGTTCGTCTATGCTTTCTTCTTGTCTCTCCCCCTCTTACAAACAGACAAACACACACACTTTTGCTCCATTTGCTTCCCTTTTTGCACCCCGTTCGCTAAAAGCCCGGTGCGGAGCCAATTGTTTACAATTTTCACATCTATCCCCTGTGCTCTTTTCCCCGGGTGTTCTTCTATCGAGGGGTTTCGAGTGCCGATTGTGATGAGAGTGTTGAACAGCAATTAACTCTTACATGGGTACATGAATGTGACACAAATGTTGCTGCGTTGATACAAAAACGCTTCGTTTGTTTAACTGTAGCTTTAACTGTTAAATATTGTTGGGAAAAATGCCACCACTTGAAAAGAGTCAGTCTATTTCACGTAAAAACTGCATATTCGTACATTAAAAAAAGAACATGTATCATAGCTCATTATTTAAGTGACTGATGAACTAATATTATTTTTACTTTTTACTTTTCACCTACATCGAGTCATAGGACCAAGAAAATCAAAATTCGGCTGAATTGCTGAAAATGACTGCCAAAGCAAAAGTACGCCGCAATGTGAGAATGTGGAAATACACAAAACAGTGGTACTAAATTGTAATTATTGTTATTCATAGTTTAAAGGCATTTTGATACACGATACTAAAATGTATCTAAGCAGATCTGCATACCTCGTGTTTTATATAAACAGTATGTTTGACAAATATGGGTGTCTTGTATTTTAGGGGTAACAGATAGTACTGAACTACATGTGAGCACTCTGAGCTTGTTAAGAGCTGTCTAGTGCAGGTCGCCGAAACGAAGATCGGACCCTGGAGCAATTTGTTGCAATCGTAGTACTAGGGTGTCCCACGCAAGCGACACGCGGGGACGTCCATCTAAAATTGTGCTCCAGGGTCTCTACGGTGTGATAAAACGGGTAAGTGGGTGCACTGGATATGCCTCCTCGGAACGGGTGGTCCGCATGTGCAATCTTTCCATTCAATAGCAGGTACAGAGTGGATCGTTGAACTTATGCCAGCTTTCTAGAGCTAATACTTTCTCAAACTCTTCTTCACAGCATGTAAAGGAAGCACAGCCTACGGTTCTGGAGGGTGTCCGAGGACAAAAGCGAGGTGTGCGATGTCCTTCGACGCCGATGGCTGAATGCGTTAACGCGATAGCTTCAGTGCATAGCAAAACTGCCGTGCGTGTCAACGCGCACGTGGAGCAGTCATATTATCTTGTTGCATCTGAGCTATGGTAGTTTCCTTAAGTTGTGTCCAGAGTATTAAAATTATAATACTTACTGTCTAACTAAACCAACAGTTTTTGCTCGCCGAGGCCGAGATTCGTTGCAACGGTTCTGTTTGTTCATTCGCGCCTCCTTAAATACGAATCAAAAATGTCTCGTGAGTGCAAGTTTCAGAGGTGTCTGAAGTGACTACCATTATGTTTTCGACAGCGCAGCAAAATATTGGCAGGTGCGATGCGAACACCATTGCTCACGCCGAACTGTGTGTAGGTGATTTTAAGCTGTCATTCGAGGCGTAAACAAAAACAATGCCGAAATAAATTTTGAATGTTGTATAAATTTCGTTATGAAAAAATAATTTAAGTAAATATAAGTGCCTGAATTTGTAATACTATTTTGTTAGCATGTATCTTTCTGCACAATATGAAACTGTCGATTCAAAATACATAAGCAAACTGGTTGATCGCATGCTTTGTTCAAACTGAACTTCTTTATCGCATTGGCGACGATGGCGCGTGTGAGTGGACTTTGGGTTACATACATTTCACTTCTGTCGGGTATCTTCCTCGTCTCTCTGATTTTGTCTTCAAGTTTTTGTACCCATAAATATACAGCTTTCAAAAATGTTGACCAAATCGTTTTCTCGTTAGAAAAAATGATTGTTTTTTCATAAAAATTGTTTTCGGATGCATGATTCTTTTTTTTTTTCTTAACCATAATTCAGACACGCAAACAGAGTACATGTTTCATCGATTGTTTATTTTCAAGATTAATCCGCTTCAGGTCTCTGCGCCATCTGACAACTTAACGATCTGCGGGATGAGTTTAATTATTTGATACTGAATGAAATTAAATGTATATTTTACCATGCTTTTGTATTGATTTTCTCTCGCCAATTCGAAGCGCAGTATGCCGATTTTATTGTGCCTAAGGAATTGTAGGAAACTCAAGGACATTTTGGTTTTAATATTTCATGTGCTTTGACTGCTTGTAAATTGCTGGTAAACTATCATTTTTCATATTTTATCCCTGCTTCACGTTTTACCATACAGCTATCAAAGTAACGCAAAATTTGGTTTCTTTACACAACCTACGCCTCAAACTTACGTTTCACTCCTCCCTTGTTCTCATCCACACAAGCCAGCAGTGATAATTTTACATGCTTAGAAGTAACGAGAGAAAACCATTATAGACAATTATGAAACATGTCATCTATCACATTGAAGATGCTGGTTTTTTGCCGGCGGTCTGATAGTTTTAATGAAAAAAACAAAACAAACAACGTTCCCTGAAATCCTACTGAGTCGAAAATATGAAGGGGATGCGTATTACCTCCTCGTAGACGTTTACCCTTCTTACAATTTTAGCTCTATCAGTTCCTGCTGCTAGATGGAATCGCGAACGAAATCGTTAAAATTAGACGATCGTCAAAATCAAACGGGGTTTAAATTTAAAGTGCTCGAAGTGTGATCGCGAATGGTTGCTGCTGTTGATCGTCAAATGGAAGACGATCGTTGAGGTTGAGTTGTTTTGGAGCTGTCTAGTGGGTATTAGTATCTTAGATATTGAAATCCACTTCCTACGTTTGTTGCTTTCACCCGAACAAGATGCAGGGAACACAAGACGTAGAGAAAACCAGTGTGGTTTTTGGAATTAAAAAATGTAAGTGCTAGTTCTCTATGCTTGTCCAATAGAGCCTTTAAAAATATTTCCATGCATTCATTGTATCATTTATCTATAAGAACTTTACTCGGGTCTATTGTTTTAAAATATAGTCGGAATAGTTTAGCCCGAAAGAAAATTGCGAAGTCCACAAGAAACAGTGAAACTTTGACAATATGTGTTTTTTGCTTTCCCCATCCATCTTTACATGACTTGAGAACTAGAAGGTATCGCTTTTGTAGTCGCAAAATAGCATGGTTTTGTTGCCCTAAAAAGAGCCGTTCATAAAAATGCACTTTTTAAATCAATCTGATAACGCATAGACCAACATAGAACAGGTTTTGCGCTAGTTCCAACAGTTTTTTTGAAACGTAAAAAATATGGGTTTCTTTAACGACTAGTCAAAGGCGTCTTTAAACAAACTATTGTTAAAAGTTGAAGTTGAGCGATTGCGATGCCAACTACGATCGTTCATTCTGCTTCATGACATTTTTACCCGTAAAAACCTAGATATGTTGACGACTGCTTTGACGAATCGTCTATTTGACGGATGCAATTAACGGATGCATTTTGTTCATCCGAACTGAACTTTTGACGACTAAATACGTTCGTTAAATTTTAACAAGTCTTTCGCGATTCTACCCACTGTTTGGGATGAGAGGTCATCGGTTTGCGTATCGTCTATCGTTTACGTTGTAAAGTTCATTAAGTAACTTATTCTCATCATTGCTGAAATAGGACCCTCTTCCCAGATGCAGGAAAGACACGTTTTTCTATTTTGTCATATACCGTGCTACAATTCTGTGCTCCTATACATTTGATCATGTGTCAGACATGTCTTACCTTGGCCTACAGTTTGGATTGAGCTTTGTGTTGCTTTTCTACTCATGACCGACACAGCTTCCCACTAATTTGTTTCGTTATATATATTTGCTTCTTGTTTCAACCAGATAGCAATTGAGTGTCGATGCGAAACTGCGATTCTTTGCAGTATTACGTCGTAGCTTCTTTGCTTTTACTTCAAAAGTAGGACATGATTGAATTGTATGCAGTTGATGTTTCGTTTTTATTCTATTATTCTGTGATTTAGTTTGCATTGTTTCAACGTCACAAACTATTTACAATTCGATAACTATCTATAAAGCTAACATTCTCTGCTCATCTTTGATTTAAGATTTTTACTTACTTTTTAGTAGTTCCTGCTGCGTTCACATGCTTGAAGTTCACCCATATCAATGAACTAGGCGAAAAACTAAAATTTAATTCAATCTCTTAAATATAAAATTGATGCTTGTGTATGATCGTTTACTATGTTCAGTAACCTAGCCTACTTTCATTTTTTTCCTTTTCTTTTCGTGTTTATGATTATGCTCTTGTTCGAGGGTGTACGTTATTTAAAATTATTAATTTTTTAATCATAAATAATTTGAAGATTCATTGGACATGCACAAAAGTAAAATAAGTACTTAGGTTTTTTTTTGCTTCCTTAGTTCTAAACTATGGGTGGTCATCAATCTGCTGTTAACGTTTAAATTTTATGTTTTTCCTTTCATCCTCAAAACACATTTTCTGGTTATATTTTTGTGATCCTTTTTGCTCGTTTCAATAAAAAAAGTAGATGTCTTGGCTTCAATCATTCGCATACCGCTCTTGCAACAGAAGCGTTTGCATTTAATACTGATGTAGATCTTCCAGACCATCGATCTGAAGCATCCAAGGCAAGACGAATCTTGGAATCATGGATGCCAGTCATTTTTCTTGGTTTAATGGAAGATGGACATGGTTAAAACTTAATAAGGTTTTTTTTTTTTAGTTTTTCGAATCATAGCAAGTGTTCAAGCAGTTTTTGGAAATTTTAGATTGGGAGCTTGCGGATCCGACGAGTTGTTCATCCAGCGATGCATGCGTCTTTCCATATTTTACCTTCTTCTAGAGAACATAAGTATTACTCAGCATAGATCGGAAAAGGTGTTATTCGAAGAAGCAAGTTCTAAAGAGCATAGCGGAAGGGTTAGAACATTCCATTTTAGGGTTTGAAGGGCATGTATAAATATTCTGATATTATTATCCGGCATATATTTTTCTTCCACTGTAGCTTCAAAATTTGCGTCGCGTAATAAGTTATTCTTACAATGATGCTTGTTGTCTTCCATACAGTAAAGTTCACTTTTTAAATCGTTTGGTGTAATTTTGGGTCTTTTGTTTGCACTGGTTTGGTTTTAAAGTAAATATCATTGTATGCTGATAAAAGTGGAACGCTGTTCGAACCAATCAGGAAAATGCCTGAGATACAACCTGATGTCTTTGTTGCTTTCGTAGCCCTTCCATGCGATGCAATATCGTTAAAAAATTGATCTGTAAGGCATGTACACCGAGTAGCCAAGGTCCAACCGAATAGGAAAAATAATTTTGTTCAAGTGAACAGTTTATGTTTTTTATCCATCGTTTCACACTTATCCACCAAAGGTGTTCGGAATTGGTGTTGTCAAGGCCACATGAAGCACGACAATTTATTGGGTACGTTTTGCATTTTCTAATGTTCGGGCTTATTCATCCCTTTTTTCACTGTGGCTTTCGTGAGATCATCCGAAGAATGTTTTCAATTTATACCGTATCTTTTCGGATGAAAAAAACATGATTGAGTTAAAATTCTGAAATGTGTGTACCTAGCTTGATGTGGACCTGAATTTGCAAAGTGTATATGAAACTGAGCGTTACTCTGAGCTACGAACACTCTAGTTCTTTACTGTATACGAGCAATCAAACAATGAGAGTAATAACATTCACTGTCAGCATCATTGGAAAAATACAAAAAGAACCTTGAAATTTTCAACCAGTCAGAAATCGGATTGATTCTTAATATTCCAACTTACTAACAGGTAAAACCTTAGCTTCCGGAACAGCCAGCAGACTTCTGGCTGAAGGATATTACTCCTGTATGCTTTGCATATGGTCCATCCATCGAATGGACTTCATTCCAAGCTCTAGGAGGTAGATTGATCGATAGACCGTTGCCTTACGTAGGGAATGGCGAAAACTGCCAGAAGGGGATTCGGAGGCTCTGTTCCAAAAGGGCTTTTCCCGGCGATGTTTTACACACCTTCTTAGATGTGTGGTGCCTAGCCAGGGTGGTATGTGCAGTGTGAATTAAAGGAGTAAAGATGCGGCCGACTGTGGTGAATGGGCTTCGTCCTTTGTTTCAGACCTGAATGTTCTCATCTTCGTCTTCACTGTCAGGCGAGTTGCTCAAGGAGCGCCCTGGTGGGCTACCCGGGTTGAGCGTTGGGCTAGGAGACCGTCGGGCTTGACTACTTAGACTATTGTTGCTGCTACTGCCGAACGAATTCCCGTGGCTTGCTGCAAGGGCTCCCTCGCTTAGAATGCCACCTCCCCCACTACCACTTACTCCACTAACTCCCCCACCTACTGGGGTACTACCATCGCGCACCTGTCCACCCTGGCCGGCGCTGGGTGGCTGATGCTGCTGTGCTGCTACCGACGCTTGCTGAGTGTTGCTCGCCTGGTAGTAGCTGCTGAGGGTAGAGAGTGAACTGGATGCCGAGAGGTGCGGGAAAGGGCCACTCGGACCCGGAATGGTGTTGAGTGCACTGAGCCCTGGAACGCCAGGGTAGATTCGGTAGGGCAGGGGTTTCTGGAGTGCTGCAGCAGCTGCAGCATGCCGGTAGTAAGCATCAACTGCACTCTGGGGTGTGCCGGGAGGCCCAGACTGGGTCGGGTACGGCCAGCCGCCGATGTACGGGGGTCCACCGTACAGCCGCTGGAAGGCGGCATAATTTCCTGCTTCGGCCAACAGCTCCAGTCCAACAGCTGTTTGCCGCTTCCACTTGGTTCTGGAAATGAAGAGAGAATGGTAATTCATTTAAAATCTTAAAATGAAAAGCAATCCATTAAAAAAAAATGTACAAAACATAAAGATGGATACATTTGAACACATTCATCAATGTGTCGTATTGCATAAGATTAGTAAATAATCAGAGACCCGTAAAAACTCAAGATTTAGTATGAGGTACATCAGCTATGTATCGAACGAGGTCCTCCTGCTGGAATGTGAGGAGCACCCAACACGCAATTCCACTGACTTCCTTCCATGGTATAGTACAGGAACTAATCACGAAAATAACAGAACGCGTCCGAATCGTTTTGTTTTTACGACATACAAAAAATATGAAAATGTATGCATGCTCTTTCCCAAGCAGCTGGTGGACTGCTTTTTCTATGACATATAACGACGCTTCTAGTGTGGTCTCAAACATGGACCGTTGGTTTATTTAGAAGCTTTATACATAGCTCATTATTGACTATGTAGCGAGACGATTTACATGCTTTATTGTAGGCAGGAGGAGGAGGAGGAGGAGGAGGAGGAGGAGGAGGAAGATCAGGAGGAGGAGAAGGAGGAGGAGGAAGATCAGGAGGAGGAGAAGGAGGAGGAGAAGGAGGAGGAGGAGGAGGAGGAGAAGGAGGAGGAGAAGGAGGAGAATGAGGAAAAGGTGGAAGAAGAGGATAAATAGAAAGAAAACGATGGGGAAGGCTATGAGGAGAGGGAGCAAGGAGAAAATAGCCAACACCGGCGGAGATGGACCGTGAAATGAAAAGAACATCACAAAAGGTGCCGCTTTTATCGGGGGTGCAGATCACCCCGTTCATCGCTATCGATATTGTGATAGACCTCTATGTCCTTCATAACTTATATAAACGGTCTTTGCTGTGCAATGACATTGGCACAAGGCTCCCGCCATGACTTCTTCGCTTGTCGTCAGTCACAGGTCCTTTGTATCTCGGAATGGTTTATTGGCCTTCGCCCCCTAGACGACAGTTTATTATTATAAAATGCATAAAATAAAAATAAAAAGTTTTGTAAGCAGCTTTCTTCTACTGATGCAATTGAATTTTAACAGAGCCTAGCTTTAATTAGGTATACAAGTTTTAGCTTATTTTAGGTAGGAACTGTGTAACAAGCTGTTCCATTTGATCCTTTGCGATGTACATATGACATATGATGTACATGTGTGGTTTAAAACTCTAGTTGGATTTGGAACTCTAAATGTTTGGTTGGAAAATAACTGAAACTAATGCTATGGCAAACAGGCTTGAGAATTAGAATCAGAAAAGTCTAAGTATTACCCTTCGTGTTGCCTTATTCTCATTTAACGACACATTTGAATTGAGATATCTGGAACACCGTTCGCTCAGTTGACGAACCTCAAAAACTACAAAACAAAAAAATAGGAATGAAAAGCATGATTAATTTATTTATGTTCATATGCCGTAGCACACTGTTTAGGTAACAACATCTGAAGCACTTCACGCGCAAATAGAGGAGGAAACACCCCTACATAATAGGGGCCCTAGAGATTTCAACAAGGGAAAATTGATGCCACGGGTACGGGCGACGCCGGCATAATTGGAGAATAAAAAAGGACACGCAAAAGAAATAGGCCATAACCCATTGAGGACACAACCGACGTTAAAGTGACGAAACGATCATTCCCAAAGGTAGTCCGTATGGTCTTCGGTTGGTTGGTCGACTTTTGAAAGTCGTTCACCGCTCCTCGGGTCTTCCTTCCTGATATATCCTTATTGCTTATTCTGTTCCGTTCACCTCACCTGGTAAGCGTGTCCTTTCGAGGCTCTTAGCATCTTAATTCGAAAGCATTAACGAATGATTACCTTTTTTGCCCGCGACTTCACAGGTAAAGGCGTCGGGTAGGGTAGGGTGAATAGGTCAGAGCAAAAAACGAAGGGAGAAGAGTGATTAATGAAACTTTAACGAACGTTACGCGATGTGGCTCTTGTAGCCATTGTAAAGGGATTAAATATTATGCAGAAAAAAACCCAGGCATAAAGTAAATCATAAAGCCTCTCAACAATCTCTTGGATCTCTTTTAGCATTTCTTTAAAAAAAACAACAACAACAACACACGCGCTTAAGGCTTCCGCATAGAAATGGAAGCAGCATATTCGAAGATGGATGGAAAAGGCAAAAGCTATACCGTACCCGTAACATGATTTTCGAACGCACAACACGTTTTAACAAACGTGTCAATACGAAAATATCACCGAAAGACCAATGAAAAAAGATAGGATAAGTCAATTTGGTAGATTTTTTTCTAAGACTACAGCGTTGATTAGCAAATGTTAGAGAAAACTGCATTACCGCCACTTGTTAGATTCGTTGAAAGTATCGTCGACCTTTTTTCCACGCTGAACTGCCAACTGGTCTAGCAGGCTGTTTTATTTTGTAAACATTGGAAGAGCTGTGAAGAGTCTGTTTGAGGTTCATTTGTGGTTCAGATTTGGATAGAAATGATTTTTGCGTATTATGTTAGCGATAGCATATGTTGCTAATTTGGTTACTCGTCGAAGAATGCCGTTCGAAGTTCGTCCGATCCGGTGATCGTATCAACTTTGCGTAACTGTAGACTAATGGATGAAATTTGGTCGTGTTGCAGTTTCAGGTTGAGAACAACAATGCAACTTTTTCTCACAGATTGCTTTCATCAATAAAAGTTTTGAAAGCAGAGGCAACCTGGAGCTCAAAGATGAGGGATTATGCGCAATGTTGCATTGTCAATTCTCTAACATTTGAGTTTCATTATAAGGCCTTCTGCATATTCTGCGTTCTCGCTAGCAAATAACATGTGTTCATGTTAAACACATTAAAAACGAAAGGGCGGTACGTGCTGTTCCCTATGAAAACTGTTAGCAGATAGCTTGTAACCCTCGTTACCTATTTGTTAGAGCAATCTATGAATTACTTTAAAAATTGTTTAACTATTTTGTTCGATTTTTGAATTTCATGGAACTATAGTTTCTTCATTCCAAGTTGGTAATAGAAGAAATAAATACAGGCCAGTTGCATTTGATGACAAAGTCTCTACCACCTGCTTCGGATCAGAAATGTGCTCAATTCATGCTGCTTTCTGTAAGATGTACGGAGGATTATCAATGTTGAATGTTGAACCAATGTTGAACCTTTAACGCAACCAAGCAATTCGTCATTAAAAAATGATCCTAGTATTTAAAATGAAGTAAAACGAGTCTAATGACAGCCAAACGAGTTACGTTTTGTAGATTCAATCCATTGGTGACAAATATTAACTCTAATCGATTAGTACCGATTGATGAAATATTATTGTTCAGGTTTCCACATTTTCATGATGCTGTTTGATGAGGCTCGTTTGGTACGAAACATTCTTTGATTTTTGTAAACCGATATCATACCAATTGCTGTGCCTGGATACAAGCGGTTTAAATGTAGCATGATTATTTATGATTTTAGTATAACAACCAAACACTGCTGCTAGAGGCTTGGAATAAGCGGTTGAAGTGCCTCACTAAGTAAATTAACACGCTTGTTTTAATCACTGACATACCCATTGCTTAGTTTGTATTACACAATTGCTATCACGAACCCTTTAGTAGGATCTAAGTGATTCGTTGCATCTTGCCAACAAAATTTATAACTTTGTTCAACTCATTGATGTTCATTGCTTTGCTTCTTTGTTTGTTTGTTGTTAACAGCAGCACCATATTCCGATTACCCTTACTGATGGTATGGTTGCCAGTCAATAAGCCACGAGTAGCGCATAATCATTCTTGAAAGGCGTGTCCGAAAGTCGCGGTCGATCGGTCGAATTTCAAGGCACCAATGAGGAACGCAGAGTGTTGTTGCATCTCCTGGAGATAATTTTTCTACGCAAACGACGAAGAAGTGTTTCTGGTTGCTGTGCCAGTTGCGTATGACGACCTTTAAAACTGTTTCTAGCGAACACCGGCGGACGAGTTCTGTAACTATCACATCAAATATTTCGAATTCACAACGATTGTTGAGGCGCCGTCGGTGTGTGGAGGATGCAACCTTTAATAGCTCAACCAACACGGCGGATGACGAAGATGCACTCCGAAGCAAGCACCAATCGGAATGCAACGATAATTGTGGGTGCTCCCGCGATGGTACACACGTATTACCGCGCGCACAAGCGCACGCAGCGTGGGCGAGGCTTTAGCAAACCAATCAAGCGAATCCATGCGACGAATGCTTGCCCCCCCTGGGGAACGCTTCTCCCGTTCTTGATGCCAGGGAACCAGAAAAGGACGCAAACAGGCGGCACTTCCATACACAGCAGTTCCCATTGGCAGTCTTGTTAAAGCGCAAGCGCACGCCAGCCAAAATACGCAAACAACACAGCTACATTCTTCCTACTGCTATGTTTTTCCGTGTGGTTGGACCTTTGGGAAACGGCAAAGAAAAGAAGTATAGCTATCCTCTGTATTTATGAATCGTTCAGATGTACTAAATCCAGCATTGATTTTTTTTTCTTGGAATGCATCTGTATATTTCGGTCTGGTGGCATACATAGATTTGCAACATGAAGAATCCTTACAAGAAAAAGTTTAACGGTTGGGTAATCACACGATTCTCAATGGCCAATTCACGCAACCTATGCGAAAGATAACCATTTTACCATGCAGAATATTCTTTGTTCTTCTTCTAGCGTGATTCTGCTAGAACCATATGCCGCCGCTGAGACAAAATTCGCCAATTTTAATTTAGAGAGAGTTTGATTTTGAAGGACAACAGCGCCCATCTTCTGTATTCTCGAACATTCATTTTAATAATAAAAGTTTATCATTTACTACTTACCAAATTGATCAATGTGCAACTCAATAGTGGAAATGACTTGATGATTTGCCATTAAAAACCAGATTTGACACATGTTTCTAAAACCACATGTACGCTGTCCTGCGCTGTCGTTAAAGCAATCTTATTGTTTCAAATACAATTATTCAGCAACTATTATATTTATAAATTAAAGCATCAAATTGGTAAGTTAAGGTGCACAAGACTTGGCTTTACACAAAAACAAAGGATAAAACGGGTGCAATGAAAATCCAGTTTCCCGTTATTGTGGATTCACAGAAACCCAGGAGAGGGTTTTTTTTAGAATTTTAGACATTCCATTGACTGGAATCCAAATGTTTTTTTTTTGCACTTCACCCACAGTTGTGAACAAAGAGTTTGCATATCAATACAATTATTAACATTTCGAGAAACTTTTACTCTTCGATACATTCGCTTGTTACTTGTGAATCACAACACCAGACACCACTTCAGCCCTCAGGTGCCGCAACAAGAAATTCAGTGGTGGTAATAAGGCAATTGCGTGGTTTGCCCTGAAATTGCAAGCTCATGTTGTGCATAGGCTGAACGAGGATGTTGGAAAATTGTGAGGCTCTCAAGTCTCTCTTCCATCGGTTTGAAAGCGGGCGTTGGACCCAGAAATGCGGACAAACAGCTACATTTTGCTCGTTACCAGAATAAAGTTCATGCTTTCAAACGACGTTGCAGTGGAAAATTTACAATTTAGCGCCACTGGGAACCAATCGCAAACGATATGGTCAGCTTTTGAGGAGGCACATGAGGGAGAAGTGGGAAGAAAGTGGAGTTGGATGGCGGAAAACGGGTTGATGATGCGCACAGTAACGGGTACCTCATTTTTCTCGGCATTGTGATGATTTTTTTATTCTCATGATTTACAAATCGTGCACGTATCACCTTCTCCGCAGTCCTCCTCCCTCTCACCGGTGAGAGAACATACACCAGGGAAGTGGCAGAGAGAAGAACACTATAGCGCCCTGTTGTGCATTTTCGGTCCATGCTCCGAACGAAACCCTAGCAAATGGCAAGTGCTTGATGGCAATTAATGTTCTGATACAGTTTACCCTTCGCTTTTCTTCTTTGCATCACACCGTGAGAACAATTTTTCCTGGCGATATTTAAAGCAAAATGAATGATTCCGAGCGTCCCCTCTACCCACCAGACCACTAGAGTCTCAGTAGTACTCAAAACATTGACGAGTTCTAATTAATGGCCCTCAATTGCATCATGTTATCTTGCTGGAGAATGTTAGCTATTTTAAGAGTTCTCATCTCATTTTCTTCGCTTTTTTCTTAAAACACTTGTGTACAGTACTGTCCACGACAACCGGCAACTTGCTCGTTATAATGACAAAATCTGTATTTTATTCCTTCTCACTTGTTTTAAGTTTTAAGGATTATGGAAGCGTTTCAACTGCTTCTGGTTATTTCTTTGTTTGATTGACAGTTTTTTACCAACCTTTTGGGTTTTGGTCTAGGTAGTTTAAACTCCTATTATTGCTCAGCTTCATTTCCGACTAAGGCCGTATTAGCGTGCATATTGTATCATCGTCAAGTAACACTGAAACCGGGACTTGATACGTAAACCAACACCGCAACACAGACCGTAATGTGATAGTATCATTTGTAATTCAAAACTTCTACCAGAAACTGGACCGTACATCGCCTGAAAGGTGAAGTCTCACAAAAGTGCGGTCACCAGATAGTCCGTTTCGTTTCATTGGTCTGAAATCGAACATCCCATATTAATACCCCCATGCCTTGCTCATTCACCTCCTTCCCTTGTTGGAAATTTGAAGCTTATGTTCCTCTGTAGCATTCATTAATGGGCATTGGACGAGCCCCAGCCGCGTCTTCATAATTGACTGATAGAGTGTGTCAGCAGTCATGCTTTGGAATCAGTGGCACATTATGAAGTGTAACAATTCTCTGGGATCTTGTAGTCGCAAATCTTCCCACTGCTGCGTTTCACGGAATTTGGACACAATTGATCAGGGATTCTCAGATTTCATTATTCCGATCAGCCAGTCAGCCAACTTGGGATACTTAACGCTTCGTTGTGGCTTTCCTAACAGTTATCGGCACGATTCGAAACGTTTCCCGTGACTGATTAGCTATCGGTACTTGAGAGACTTAAACGCAACATATGCCACCGCTCAGGCTACCGCGAGTGTAAAGTGTTTAAATGTTTGATCCCGAACTGATGTCGAACAATGTTCGGATGAGACTTCCCCAAGCTGTACAGTGTATCCAATTCATGACCGGAAGCAGGAACAAGGCCCGTACACTGAGACAAATGGTGTTGGTTGCGCTTCTTCCGACGATGATCGAGCTGACCGACAAGCATTGCACTCCAAAAACAAATAACCTATTGTGTACAACAGGAAACGCAGTCAATACTTCAGATCAACTCCTAGCTGGCTTTTTCCTACGCTTGTATTCTGATCCGAACCACTCGAAGGCATTCAAGTTCTTATTCCCAAACTCGTCGCGCAATCAACATGCGAGCCGAATTGTCTAAGCCTTAGGAACTGAAAGAAAGTCAATAGGGAAATCTAACTATCATAGTGACATGCCATCTTGCTACACAAATAGCTACAAGGGGCGTGAAATTGTGCGCAGAAAAACAAGCAGGTGTAGCAAATTCTAATTTGTTTTTTTTCTGAATCATTTTCTTATTTGCTTGCTCTCGATCATTACATTTCCAGTGTTGAGAAGGCTGGTTCGTAGGTTGCACATAGCTCCTCTTAGTTAAGTACACATTCTTTCACTCTGTCAAGTCTTTGCAGTTTTCGGTGAATGGTTGATTTACGCATAAATTGAATTGCTCATTGACGCCGTTTTGTGTTTCTCGTTGCTGTTTTTTTCATCAGGCCTTGAATATATATTTTGTTGACCTGCAACTAACCATCATGTGAAAGCGAAAAATTGAACTTGATTGTCGGCAAGCCATGCATTGCTCCGAATGCCAACAGTTTGTTTCCAGATAACGAAATGAGAAAATAGTTCATCAGTTAGATACCAGGTAAATGAAAATATTTGCCATTATCTTTCACCGTTTTAACGATACTTCTTTTAAGGCCAGGTTTTGTTGCAAGCGACAACAGTTTGTTTGTTGTTTCACCTTCCGAGTGATTTAATATTCTATAAATGGCCAACTATATAAATAATAGACAGGACATCAAAAATGTTTCGCAGAGTATGGTCCAACCGAAGTGGCAATACATATTTAGGAGTTTTTGATTTGAAAGTAACTGTAGAAAAAAAAAACAATTTCTTGCAAAACAGTTGGTTCTTATCATGAAATCAACTTAAGGCCAATCGATTCGACGCGCTCATTCCATCAATTAAACCCACTCGCTAGGTTTTCTATAGATTTCATGCTAAGTTCAGCTCCACCTTTGTTAGGGATGGCTGTAATACTTGAAGCATACGGTCATCAGCTGAATTATAAATTGAAGCCGAAGTGATCGGGTAATTTCTCCAGGCTAGCATCAGTAGTCGCGTCGTGCACCGCCCACCGAGAATTGCATTCTCCAGGCATCCAGAGCGTGTGCAAGGCTGGTAAGCAAGAAAGGGTTCCGTTGTTTCAACAATTTCCCCCTGATCACTATACTGTTCCTCCAATCAATGTGTCTACGTCTATTACCGTAGATTAAATCCTCAGGGTTTTCCCCGGCATCTGTTCGATCGATCGTGGTCGAATACGAACGCAGTGGAACATTTGAAAATCTACAACTTCACCTTCAATCAAATTATGTGTCAGAACAAATAACGATATAACGATAATATGATACGGAATAATGCTACCTCGGCTTCGAATTTTACTTGATTCGATCGCTGAAAGCATATCATTATCGAGCTGCGTTCAGTAGTCCATCGGGGGAAGGCTGCGGCACGGTTGAGTGGGCACATCACGCAACGATAGGATTGTGTGGTGCATTATAACCGTCTCGTACACCCTTATCACTCGTCACCGGTCAATTAAATTATATTTCTGCAGCAATTGTCATTCAGTCGGAGGCACCAACTGAGCCCTTGTAAAAGAGATTTAAAATGAGTGAAAGAGGAAAACGGAAAACAAAGAAAGAGACAGATAAAAAGATAAGGAAATAAAAAAAGAGACGAAAGAGAGGCAGAGATTTGAGCTCGGAAAAAATCCTACTTATCACTGTTGATTATTTTATTATGAAGTCGCAATAGCAATATTACTAGGTTCTAATGCGTTCTTCTACTAATGCGATCCACTGCATTGCCTCACTCATCCCGAACGGGTTCGTCGTTATCATTATCATCTTGGGCACCTAAATATAATTAGTTCACGGGCATAAGTTTCGCTCGAATTGCCAAAAGACTTTGGAGCCAGATACCGGAGGGTTTGGCGATCGTTAGTGTTGCTAAATGTTGTGTTAAAAATCATCCTGGTTTCAATGTATTTTTGGTGGTCTTATCTCTTTCTCCTTCAATTCTCTTCTATTCTCTTCCACCGCCGATAAAAGACTCGCGTTTAGTACGTCTTCATAGAATTTAACTTTGTCGGATTCATGATAAAGCAAACAACAATTTTTGTACCGTATCTCCATGTTTTCTGGAGCACGAGCGAACAGATGTTCTTACGGGATTTTCTGAAGGCACCTGGCTTGGGGAAAGAGAGAGGGGTAGAGGAGTTTGGGATAGCGACGATAAAGCAAGACGATGTAACAAGCGTCATATGCTCGAATCATTTATTTGAATCGTTGGATTGTGCCTAGTGATATATTAAATTATTTATTACTCTGCCAATTGGCTGCCCAGTGAACGTGATCGACCGTGGGGTAACTGCTGACACCGAAGGGTTCGTTAGCTCCGAGGGTGCTTTGGAATAAAAGAGGCACACGGAAATAACTGTTAACTAATTCAGCTGTTCTGACCGACGCAACCAGCGTCAAATTACACCTCTATGTCACAATTACCGGGGCGGGAGGACCAAGTAAATATATTACCTACCTGATTAAATTACCTCGCTCAGTCCTTTTAACCTGTCCGGCATACAGGGTGGTCCACTTCAGGATAGACCCGGCTCTCGATTTGAGTTTTGAAGTAATGACACAAGGAAAATCGAAACCCTGCACTTCTACCCCAACCACAAAGGCACTTCCGGCGGTCAATCACTATCATATTTAGCCAAGTGCTAAAGGTGGGTAAAAAAATCCTTCTTGTTCCAAAAATGGTCCCTGGTTCTCAATGTTGCCAATATCACTGGTCATTTCTGTGCGGAGGTTTTCCACCACATTTCACGTTGACTTGTGTGTAGAGTAAACGGTTTCAAGTGCGGTGACTGATTGGAGCCAATTGATTGTTATTTAAACGGTATGTTAGGGTATTTATCTTTCGCTCTTTATTGAATCGACTGGATTTATAAATAAGTTAACATTTATTACTAATTAGACTGCTTCGCCAATTGACCTACGATTGCAAGTCCTCGAAGGATGTATGGAAGAACCTTGCAGAGTCAATAGTACCTTCTTCAGTATCACATTTTGAACTTTATTTTAATTGCAAAACAATAGTGTTCTTGAAAAGAGATTTTTGGTGACGTTGCATCTGAACCACAGCTCAGTGGACTTCAATTTAATTGGCCGCCGCTTCACCTTCCGGTGTACTTGCCCATCTGATGCCGGGCTAATTTACTCTTTTTTCAGATTGTCCGTTCACGGGCGACGTAGCGTGAAACAAGGGTTTTTACTGTTTTATGCCGCAGGTTCACGATTTCTAGCGGTTGAGGTGCCGAAGCCCAGCATGGCATGCTCGCCCTAAGCATTTTTACACTTTTGCAGAGGATTGTGAAGCAGCCAATCGCCCATTGGTGCTTTTTACTGTTTTGCTTTCCAAAAACTGCGCCTAGTTTTTGTGTTTTAATTTATTATAATGTTATACAGTCTTCCATGCTCCTTGCAACACGCACATTCAAATACAAGCTTAAATTGTTTGTTGAAGTAATGTATGTTAAGTGGGTCGTTTTTCTACATGTCAATCGAAGCACGACACCTCAGCAGTACACCCCACTACGCCCCACGATCCATCTTCTGCCATAGCGGCACAGCACCATTAGTCTATGGCTCAGCGCTTGTTGCATGATTTTCCTTAGACATGTTTTTTCCCTGCCTTTGGAGTTTTGGCTTCGCGGTTCTATTTTAATATGTTTTCCTCCTCACGCCAAGCAATTGGGTTGACGTGCGGTCCCTTGTTTTTGAGGCTTTTGGACGGCAATACAAAGATTAAAGGCAATACAGGGTAAAGGTGAAAAGAACCGTTTTGTAATATGTAAATTTTTAAGCGCCGAATACCGGCCTTCCACCTTTCAGCTTCAACGTTTTTAGTACTGTTAGCTAAAGCACTGTTAGCCGAACATTTGTACCAAGGCTTTTAGCCTGCTTGAATGACTAAACAAGGTAGCGTTTGACTTCTCTAAGCAATAATTACTAACGAGTGAATGCGAATGAAAAATCATCTTAGAGGAGAGTGCAGCAGGCTTAGAATTGAGAATTTAAAGCGATGGTATAACAGAAGAAGGAAGCTCACTCTTCCCAACTGCTACTGTCCAACTGCCACACGTGTCCTGGGAAACCACAAGGATCCCATCATAAGGCCCGTATTTTGTGGATGATCGATTTGTTTATCACCACGTCTGCCACGGACGGCCGATGGTACGAAAAAGAGGATTTATATTACTTCTCGGGAAGCAAGGTTGGTTCACTAATGGAGTGAAAAACTTTTAAAGGAATGATACATTTTCAGCCAATATGCACTCTCGAGTATTAGTGAAGTGGGTTGCAATAATTTAATCCTAATATAACGATAGTATCAGCACATTTTGAGGCTAGCAACCTGTTTAAATGGACTTTCGTTCGCAAAGTGAATTTTTATTCGGATGCAATTCGATAATTCCAACTACACCAGTTTTCAGTAAAGTGTACCAGCTTTGCAGAACAAACCGTCATTTTTGTTCTTATTCATTTAACTCAAACAATGTCATCAAGAGTCGGATACCTTGCGGATGGTTGATCGATTTGGGGAAACTGGAACACACTCAACTTGGTTATATAGAAAAGAATAACTCAGATAATCCGCACGCAATATCAGTGACGCACCAACATAGTTTCGCATGTTAGTGTCTCCTAATTAGGAACGACAACTTGTCCTTGGAAGAAGTTTATGTTATCTTGAACTGCCACTCGGTACCATTAAAAACAATCAGTGATTTGAAGTGCTTAAATTCGTCTTCAACTGTCATGCAGCCGTAAAAAGATGAGGCTACGGTGTGAACACAGAAGACCACCGACTACAACGCATTTTAGAAGCGATGAAAATTACAAATTGACCATCCAAAGGCCTACCGTCTTTAAACAGCTTGAGCCACAGAAGTGACTTGATTCCTCTCACACTTTGGTCATTCAACCCTTTTTCCTGCCAAATGTATGCTAGTTAGTAACTCCAAATAATATCGCTGAAGAAGAGAACTAAAAGTAAAGACGTGTAGGACAAAATAAGACAACGACAAAATTATGAGAACGTAAGGCGTCCGCAGCGCCATTTCAGAGAACAAGTTTTATAAGGCACACCATCGATGATGGCGGAACGAACGGATTAAGTCCCTGGGAGTCGAGTGGATAGAGGAAAATATTAACAAACATGAACGTCGTAAGTGCTTGCGAACAGGCGATGGTGTTGCTCCGTCACAACAACACACACACAAATAACACAGCCGCAAAAACTGCGTCCAGCGCGCGAACATCAACGCAACGGTAATAAATCGTTAATGCGTGCAGCACTACTAATTTGAATTTGATTTATTATAATTCCAACAAGCCGCTTGTTCGCAGTACCCTCTGCTGGTTTTCCTGCTCTGTATATTTTTCCTGTGGGGCAGATCCGAATGATTTGCCCTCGTAGCGTTACACCCTCCGGTGACCTTTGCCGTTCCTCTTGATTTTTTTTTGACGATTCTGAATACGAATTGATCCCATTGAGCATACCTTGGTAGTAATATGACGATGCTAGAGACACATTTTGAGGATTTTGTTAGATTGCTGTAGCATTCCACTTGTGAGTTAGCATTGATTCATGCACTAAGTGTGGTGTGCTTTTCACAAAATCTTGTGTGTTTTCATTTGGTGGCTTTTCTTTTCACAAGAAGAATGCAGGAGGGCATTGAATCCACAACGCCCAACTAACAGTTGGCTGAAACGAGTCTCGCTGTAATTGCATGACACAAGATGGCAATGTGCCTGTTAGTATCGCAACTTTAGTGAATCTAAGTCAAACATCCAAGCCCCTACTGATGACTTTCATACTGTCAACCCATACAAACACACACACACACACAGGCGTGTACAACCTCATAATACTAATTTTGGAGAGCTTCTTCAAGCAAAAATGTTTTTTAGAAAAAGTCGATGATTGACGTGGAAATAAAGAATTCGATGAAAGAAACGACAGCAACACAGCCTTCCAACGACAAATTCTGCAGTGACACACCAGCGTTACACTTATACATTGCGTAGCTCGGCGTCTGTGTTTGCGCCATGATGGTATGGAGGAAGGGGAGCGATGGGATAACGATGCAATGAGCGAAAGAGGGACAAATAAATTAACAATATTACTAACAAATTTATTCATACACGATCGTTGTGGATTTGCATATATACCATAAATTATCTGCCTCCTAGTGTTTTCCATTAGCGCGCGTGAAAGATGCGGTTCGCGGCTTTTCACCTTTCATACCGAGGGCACCCGTTTTAATTTAATAGCGTGGGTGAACGCAAGCACGCATTGTCCTCGGATTGCTAGAGCAGCACCTAGATGCATATTTTGTCCCACTGCGTGCATTAGAGGACGCACGGTGGGACCAAAGAAAACCTGAACCTTAATACAACGATATTACTGCCTTCTCGCGAATGGACATTCCGTTGACACCTTATTGACAGCTCGGCCACAGCTTGGTAGCCGCTCGTAACTTTCGTATCCCTTTTTCGTTGGACCTTCTCCCACCCCTGCCCAATGCTTGCCCGGCATCTCCTGCGCGAGTGCTGATTAAATTCTAGTCTTCTCTTGCCTTTTTCTCCGGGGATAAAAGATAATCGTGTTCCGCCGCTGCGGGGGAAAGAAGGATGAACTGGAGAAAAGGAGAGGAAGAACGGAGCATTGTAATGCTGTATTTTGTATTCCAGAATGGGTCTACTTCCTGTCGCCACGGTCCGGGATCGAACCGATCCCTGCAATTAGGGGCCCAAAGATCCGCCCCTCAGACCTCTTTGTTTCCGAAAAGGGCACGGCTGAAGGGTATAGCGTGCTGCGGTGGCCAAGGACCGCATACGAAATGGTTCTTCTCTACCCTCTCTCCTCATCTCTCGTTGGTGAACGGGCGTGCCGGCATTGCGAGTGTCGTCTGCCGAGCTATGCCACGGTTGCTAATGGATGCTGAACTGTCTATTAAAGGCCTTTCGGCATGCAGGATGGCCGCAAGAAAGCGACCCGCATACAACTTCTAGGTGGTGGCGCAAGGTATGCGTTAATTATCGGATGACGAGCGCTCCGAGGCAAATAGTTTAGCAGTGATTGATATTGACCGATCACACCCAGATTGTGGGTTCCGAGGTTCCCTTATCGAGCGGAGGCGCGGACAAGGACAATTTGCACGTCTCGAATCGAAGAAAAGAAACGGGAAACCTTTGAACTCATGCGGATGCGCGCCAAGTCCTGGCGCCAGCCACTCAGACACTTGCGCCACTGCGGCGTGCGGTGGGCCTTTTTTTAAACCGAGCGGGGTTATCTCGCAGAGGTCCCCAGTTCCTTTCCGACCGAGGATCTTCCCATTTTTTGATTCTCAACCGCGCCGCTGGCGCCGGAAGCTGACTCGGCACTATTCCGTCCTTTGGCCAGCCGACCGGCAAATACCGGCTGTGTCTTTCGTTCCAAACGCCTTAAGATCGTGTTTCAACGACTCATCGTCTAATTACATAGGCCGTCCATTTGAGGCCATTAAATCGCTAGCCGCGGCGCACAGACTTTCAAGGGTTTCCATTAAGGACCGTGGAGCTCACACCGACATCTTTCGCGAATGTGAGCGGGTGGTAGGCGCAGTTCTTACAAATGGCATCTAATTTTGTTGGCAAGACGCAAGAGCGTATGTAAGCTGCCGTCTCCCATGTCATTCAAAGAGCTTTCTGGCATGTTAGCGTCTCCTAGAGCAGACAGAAGACGACAAGGAAACGGACAACGGGAAATCAAACGCAGAAAAGGAAATTATGGAGAGAGGAAGAAGGAGAGAAATTGATAGAGAACCGAAGACAGAGACAGAGAAAGAGAGAAATTAAGAAAAAGGGAAAGAGGGTTCCGAGTGGTAGAACTGATTTGTTATTTTCCACGTATTCTACTTATTTGTTTAAAGCTCTCTAAAATCAGGTCTTTCCGATTATATGATCTGATACCCATCGTTTCACACTCTGTCTCCTTCGCCAGCTCAAACCTTCTTTTCCATGTAAATACGGATCCAGTCCCAACGACGGTCGCTGTCGACCAGAGATGCTCGGAAACATTCGGCAGAAAAAAAGGGAAAAAGTTAAACACATCATCTTAGACCTCACCCGTTCGAAAAGCGTAGGAAGTCTAGGTTCGGATCTTAAAACCAAACCAGTCCTCCAGTCGGCTCGCAACAACACCGTGGAAGCGTGATTAGTCGGCATCTTTCCACGCCTGATTACCGAGTTGTTTGATCAACCGACCCCGACGAGCGGCGCACACTTCATTCACCTTTCAGAACATGGAAATCGCCTCAGACGGTATCCTCCCTCCGCCTCGCCCTATCGGTCGTTTACGTCCATTCATCTTGCGTTGCTTTTGTGTAGGCGCACGCCCGAGTGTGTGCACTTGTGCGTAAATTGGTGTGTGTAATGTTTGACGGGACGGATATGCTTGCGTAGGAGAAGGGCAGGGTTTCGAAATTGGTCTAATTTAGGACCAATTTTTGATTTCCCATTGCTCGTTTACTGCTATTCAATTTGCTTTATGAACTGTTTTATTTTAATTGTCGATCATTGATTTCATGGGATTCGATCAGAGCCGTCAAGCTGTCTCTTTGTTCCTCAATTCTTTGTGTTTCATTCATGAAATAATATTATTCTCTGCAACATGTTGAAGTTTGCTATGCTTTTAGCCAACAAAATATAGGGACATACTTTGACTTACAACCGTTCGCAGGTTCTACCGTCGTTTGATCAATATATGCTGTTGTTTGATCTACATCCCAATCTCCGCAAAATTGGAAATACGATGAGAGTATCAATCAGCTACGAGATTTTCTGTTTGACAGGCCGTTTGACAACGCTGTAAGCTAGAAGAGCAGCTAGACATATATGTGTTAGTGCAGTTGCTCGTCGTGCCATATTCTTCGACGCCAATCCATCAGCTTTGATGATTGTAATCAGTTGCTGACAATCGTTTGTGGAAAGTATTTCTGGATCAAATCAGATAATAACCATTAAAAATTGAGGTAGGGTGTGAAAGAATATGTTGTGACGGGTAACTGCACTAACACATATATGCCTGGCACCGACATCCAGCTTACAGCGCTGTCAATCAGCACTCACCGAAAAAAGTGGAAATTCGATTAGGGTATTCATGAGTTATCGAAGACTTAGCCGTCGTCGATTTGTGTCCGTTGGGATAGTTTTTCGTTTGATCAACAAAGTTTGTCGTTTGATCAAACACTTTCAGCGTCTTTGCGAGCAGCATCGTCTTTTTGACAAATCCGCCTCTGATTGGCAACATGACTATACCAAGCTAAGCACACTGCACTAGGTTCAAAAGCAGTCAAAGCCGCGTTCCCATTCAGGCAACCAAACCTCCGCAACTCAGGTTGCCCGCTGGTTACACGCGTGTGAACGAAGGTTGTACGGCTTTCAACAAGACTTGAACATATTTTGGTCATACCAGTTCGTTGGTTTCAAAATTCTTTTTTCACAGCCTTTTTTTTTAGCGCAGCCGTTGAACTTAAACTGAGAAATGGAGCTGGTCTACCAATGAGACGATTTCATTTCTCCCAGCATTGAAGAGAGTTTTGCGTTAAAATGGCCGGCGACAACGGTCATCATAGTGAAATTTACAGTCTTTCAAACAGTCAATGTTGAGAGAATTGAGCAACTAATGTGAACGGGTACCAATGCGGGTTGCACGATTTTTTACTACACTACACGCATCAATGGGAACACACCTTAAAGTCAAGGAACACAAATATACGGCAAAATATTCTACATCATATCGGCAGCAGAACAGGACAAATATAGCTTTATTGTTTTTTTTCGCAATTTGTACGCCGTAATTAAATAAATTCTTCTTTAAATTAATAAAAATGTGCATAGCGTCTGTTTGCTTGCTTAACTGCACAAGGATATGTCACATTGCTTAACTTATGAACCTTGTGCAGCTGTGCTTAGCTTGCTCTAGGCACCTTGCCAAACAGATGCGGATTTGTCAAAATGACGATGCTGCTTGCAAAGAGGCTGGACGTGTTTACTTAAACGATGATACGGTTCATCAACGGACAAAACGACGACGGAAGCAACTGCAAACGGCTCCCAGCTGGCCTCGATTGAGTGCCATTTGAAAAATTGAGCAGCCCGGAGAAAACTTCATACAAAAAAAAACCAGCTCTCGCGCACTTAAGCGCTCCGTCCACAACCCGAGTATAGCCCCGAGTATTGACCCGAGTATGCATACTCCCGGCCCTGCCGGGTTTGCCGAGTATGGTGGCGAGTATGGAATTGAGTGCCAGCCGAGTATGATGAGTGATTTAGCACACCGTGTGCCTACGGCACTCATCGTACTCGCTACCATACTCGGGGCTATACTCGGGCTGTGGACGGGAGCCTTTAGCTGATTTTTGCGATGCCACTCTCGAACTTAAGGCTTCCGTCCACAGGACGCTCGACGAAGGGATCAGACGGGCAAATCAGATGGTAAGCTATTACTTATATTTACTATCATAGTAGTAAGGATCATACCCCTAAGCTTGGCTTAATAACTCCTAAAGCATCAATTTGCCAACACTTTGCTTTCATTTAATGGCTCAACAGTTTTCATTATAAACATTAAGTCCGTGAAACTTATGTTCAATAACATTAAAATAGTGTTATTGTATGAAAAGATTAATGAACAAATCGTGAATATCCGATAAAACATGTAATTTCGTGTAACAACTGTGTTTAGTTGATATCGTAAATAATCAATAACAACTCTGCTATCGTTAACCTCCAATATCAACTCAATGACGATTTTTACAGATAAATATTTATGTTTCCAATTTTTTTTTCTTTTTTTCATTACAGATTTACCACTGGATGCCGGAGTTTTGTATAATTCAACTGTAAGCAACCAAAAAATCGGTAAATAAATAAAATAAAAACAAGTAATTTTTGTTCAGCGTGTTTATTTCAAGCCAGGCGTCGGAGTGAAAGAAAAAATTTAAATGCCCGCGTCAGAAGTAACTCAAAGCCCTGGGGCTCTCGCGCGCTCACTACTGAAATAGCCCGCGATCCCGCTGCTATCGCGGGGAATTATCGCTGCCGGCTATAAGATGCCAACAACCCGCTATAAGCCGCCCAACTCGAGCTTACCCCGCGGAAAAAATCACTCACGGTAACCCAATTTCCCCAGGTTTCTCCCTATACACCTATACCTCATACTACTTCCCCATACACTTCGTGCTGTTTGTCCTCCTCTTTGACTTAGCCGATTTCGCCGAGTGATCGAAACAGCCGCTCGAGCTGCGCTGTATGAAACCCACATACAGTGCGTCTCTTTCCAATAGAACTCGCTCTGAAAGCAACTCCAAAATATCAAGGTTTGAAACATGAAGGTGCACTAACGAATCTAGACGGAAGCCATGATGGATAATACTCAACAGGAAATTTTGCTTCATAGCGAAAAAAACCATGCATTCCAAGTTAACGTCGAACCAATAAAAATTATCAAATGTTTTTTTATTAAACTATTAGCATGAATACACTATCCAATGAATAAATAAAATTAACCATTTAAATCGATGTGTCACCCGATGCCAAACATGCTGACTCCACCTGGTTCTCATCAGCCTTGGTCCAAGCTGTCAATTGCCAGTCGCGATTGTTACCAATGTGTTCCAATGTGAAAAATGAGTTGTAGAAAAATGTGCAGAAAGTGTGTTTGTTGTACTGGTGATTGTACTGGTAAGTAATGGCCCTTAAACTGACGATGGTAAGTGAAAATCCTCAATTAGGTAAGTAGTCTACGAAATTACTTCACTTTAGCAAGGAAATCTTGTAAGCAATGATCGGCATGTTCAAGCGTTCAGGGTAAGCCTAGTGAATGTATAAAACTTCCAGTCACAGCTACTAATGAAATTTTATCATCTTTCTTCTCCTTTCATTGCAGAATGTGTGTGTATAAGTGAAGATGAAACAAAATAAAGCTAAACAAATTTTCAAGCGATACTTTGCATCGGTTTTTGGATGATGAAGAAATGATGACATTTTAGATGTAGAGCGAAGGGCGGGGAAGCAGGGCAGGGTGAGGAAAGGAGGAAAGGGAGAGAAGAAATCAGCGGACTGAAAAGGGGAAGCACGCGATTGAGGGGAGGGTCGCTCAAAATCGCTCACGTTTTGACTGAATAGCATTGCACATATTCAGTCAAAATTCAGTCATTTTATTCAGTCATTTCTTGCTGCGGGGTATAGCATTGAAATGGCGGGTTGGGCTGTCTCTGTTACCAATGGAAAAAAAAGAGTTTAAAGCCGATGAATGTGCAGTTTGTAAGCATAAAGTTTGATCTGAAACATACAACTCATTTAAATCGAGAAAAAGTGTGAGTGTATATTACGATCCCTTGTGCGGCACGTACAAGAAAATAAGGAATATAATCACTTTTTTGTGTCGCAATCTAGTATATCCAAAAACCAATTCAAGCGAAATCGGTTTGCATCCCAAGAGTCGTCAAAAATTCATTTCGTATTGACCGAACTCATTGGTTGATTGCATCCGTAAAATGTCGATTTTGACTACAGTCTACTTCATCACGCTTTTGACTTAACCACTAGTCATTTCAAGTGCTAGTCGAATTAATTTTTTTATGAAAATTTTCTCATAAAAGTCTGTTCAACTAGCATAAATGAGATGTCAAGTGAAGCAAGGAGAGTTTACTAAAAATAAGATTTTGCTTTCGAATGATTTGTACATTTAAGATAACAAGTAAATCGAAAAACTAAGATAAAACAATAAAAATGATAGAATGGAGCAACATTAAAATGCGCTAGGATCCCTTACAGGACGGAAAAATGTGGCTGCGAGTGGTTAAAACTTTTAATTCAATGCTTTTCATGTGTTATCGCTTGTAAACTATTTATTGTGAAGGCCAGGACAAAGAAGACGAGTAATACAAAAAGGAAACTTACGGAAAACAAAAACAGAAAAACATGACCGGTGGGGGAATTGGCCATACTCCGGGCAATTTAGCTGTTTGACGTGACGGTGATGTCAATTTTAAGCCTCAATAGATAACCAACGAAGATATAACTATTTGCATTGGATTATTATTCATGACGAAGCAGAGGAACCGCAAAAATATTCTGTAAGGCCCTTATTGATTAGCTACAAAATCGACAGCTAAAACAGTGCCCAATTGACACAGAGAAAAAAGATACATTGCTAAATTGAATTGAAATCGAGACGCACTCCCAGCCGAAAGGCACAACACGCCAGAGGTTTCACAAAGGGTAATCGATGAAAATGAATTTTCTACAAAATTTGCAGAAACTCATTTATTTGCAAAACCTTCGTCGATGGGACATTAAGATTTCAACTCGTACTGATCTATCTTGTAAAAAACATAGTTGAAAATTCCATTAACCTATTCTTCATGCAGTTTTTTTTTCTTTTGTCATATTTTCACTGAACATTTTATTGTGAGTCCAACACATCAGAAGAATCTTGAAAGAATTCCTAATAGCTAATGGTCATGAAAGTCGTACGGTTATTGTTGGTAATAACCTACGACCTTATTGTTGCAATAAAAATTAATTCAGCTTCATCAAATAATAGACACTTCTTATCTAACGAGCTTGCATATTTCTCATGCATGAATAAAAACAACTCATTCAATTGCATGTTTTTATTCAACCAACTTGTTCTTATGAAGTGTTTCTTGTAATATAAGGTTTTGAAGCTTCTTATTACATAAGGTCTTTTAAGTTAAGGCCTGGCAAGGTATGCAAAATGGCCTAAAAGTCGAGAAAAGTAATTTTTATATCATGAATACTTCGTCCTGGCGTAACGATCAATTTGGTCATGCCTACCCAATGCCTATTAAGGGTCAAGGGTTATCCATTAAGGGAGGTCCGGTCTGGATTCGAACCCACGCCATCGTGGGTCGTGTTCGTTCGCGCTTACCAAGTCCATATAGTATCTATTTTGTTGTTCCTCATTACATACGAGGCATTAAATCTTCCTGGGTTTATCAATAAATCCAAAACAGCAGAAACGCCATCAAATATCAACCTTGGTTTGCCAATGACAACGCTAATGCTGATGAATTTGTGCAGCAGAAAGATGCAACCACTTTAGCGAAGGAAAAGTCATCAAGAGGTCATGACTATCAAGAATCTCGCTTACCTTCGGTTCTGATACCACGTTTTCACTTGCGTGTCGCTCAGTCCAAGCTTGTTCGCCAGCTCCATCCGGTCCTGAACGCTAAGATACTTTTGTCTCTCGAAGCTCTTCTCGAGCGTCTGTAGCTGATGATCGGTGAATGCGGTACGCGCCTTGCGCTGCTTTTTGCTCAAGCCCGGCGTGCTACTCAGACCGAGCCCATTCTTGATGCTGTTGCTGTCGTCGTCTTTACCACCTGCGGGGGATAAGTGAGTCAGTGAATCAGTTTCCGAGTTCGTTTGGAATGAGAAGCTGAGTGTGTGTGATTTTTAAGAGCTACTGAACTTCCTCTATTTCTTTGAAATCATAGGCAACTGGGCATTTCTTCAAATTTTCATTGAGATTGGATAAGATAACTGTGAAGATTATAATGCAAATAGAAAAAAAAAATACTTTTTAGTTTATTTGAAGGAACTTAAGCGTAGAGTATAAACAACAAAGTTGGCAAAGTATGAAATGAATGCAATCGAACTCTCAAATGATTTATAATGATGACTTGGTCAAAAATGAAAAATTAATAAACAGTGGCTACCCGAACGTCATACGCAACAGAGATAACATACGCAACAGATATAGTCATTTACATACATATTTTATGTGTTGAAAATACTACTTTCATTTCAAGCACCCTTCTATCATCTCTTTATACGCTTCATATTTCAAGAACACCTTTATAATTTATCCATAACTAGAACAAACAAAGGTGTGCCCAAAAAAATATTGAATAGATCTGCAACTTAACACATGTTGAACATAGAGCGGCCTCAAAGAGCCTTATTGGTGTGTGCAATATTGTTCGAAGCCGCCAAAACTATTGCAGATCTTGAATGAAATTGAGGGTGTGTCTCATATTTGAAGATCAGGAACTATTTTGTGAATTTAACACTATGCGATAGATGTAAAATTTCACAAAATTATTGGCTGCACTTAAAACTTTTCAAAGCAGTCGACACCCAAAAAACACGAAGTCGTGTATCGAAGCATAAATTACATCGTATAAGATGTTAGTTTTCATCGGAATCGTGTATAAGTGTATACAATGTATGGGCAAAGTATGAACCAAACCATATACAGCCGTTCGCAGTTTCTACCGTCGTTAGATCAACATAGTTTGTCGTTTGATCAACATTTATTGTCGCTTGATCAACATTTACTGTCGTTTGATCAACCGTACCGTCGTTTGAGCAAACTCTACTAGCTTCTTTGCAAGCAGTACCGTCTTTTTGACAGATCCACCTCTGATTGAAAGACGGTACTGCTTGCAAAGAAGCTGGTAGAGTTTGCTCAACGACGGTACGTTTGATCAAACGACAGTAAATGTTGATTGTAAATGAAGTAAATGGACGACGGTAAAATTAAAATAAAATTTCATATTACAGCCGTTCGCAGTTTCTACCGTCGTTTGATGAACATAGTTTGTCGTTTGATCAACATTTATTGTCGCTTGATCAACATTTACTGTCGTTTGATCAACAGTGCCGTCGTTCGAGCAAACACTACTAGCATCTTTGCAAGCAGTACCGTCTTTTCAATCAAAGGCGGATCTGTCAAAAAGACGGTACTGCTTGCAAAGAAGCTAGTAGAGTTTGCTCAAACGACGGTACGTTTGATCAAACAACAGTAAATTTTGATCAAACGACATTAAATGTTGATCAAACGTCAATAAATGTTGATCAAACGACGGTAGAAACTGCGAACGGCTGTATTGAGTTTGATCGAACGACAGTAAATGTTGATCAAACGACGATAGAAACTGCGAACGGCTGTAAGTTGCTTTTTGTATGAGCGAAGTCGTATAACCGTGTGGACCAAGTCGTATATCGAACCATATACCTACGAATATACCTACGTGTAATGGAAATCGTATAAGATGTTACTTTAAGTCATACAAGAGTTTGTTAATTTAAAAAACCTTTGAACATTTAAAATAAAATTTGAAAAACGTTGAAAGGCTATTTCATGTTATTGGGTTGTGCGCCTGTGAGCAACCTTGCAAAATATTGAACGATGATTTTGCACGAAAATAATGAACGTGGGCCGCTTTAATCTAATCGAATCAGCAAAAACTTATGACTCGGAACTATATCACAAGGTTTTACAATGTTACATGAACTCCAGCATGCTTCCTGGAATTCCCGGCCATTATTTTAAATAACATTAACACATACAGCACAGTTGTATGTTCAACTAAGGATGTTGGGATGCCTTCTTCATGGATTTCCATTATGAAATACTTTTAAATTTGATACGTTCATAGAAACGAATTAATACTTGAGTAGTGATATACATATACATATGCCTTAGACTAATCTCCCCTTCTGTACATTTTCCTTCGATATCACGCCATAAGCGAAGGCTCACCACAAACGTCATCGAATCGTTCCGAAACGAATAGGATATCAATTATGTGAGAAATTGTAATGACGCTGCAGGTTTTCCTGCGAACTAGTGTGTTCGTACTGTCGCTTCGGTTTGCTACTTCCTGCCTCTTTTCCTGTTTTTTCCTTTAGTGGCAGCTTTGAAGACCATCTTGCTCTCTCTTTATTTCTTCTGTTATCCGCCTAACTTCCAAATTGAAACCCTCTTTATGGCCGGTTTCATTCGCTCTCTTAATTATGCTTTTAAATATTTATAACAATATAACAATCAACCATGAATGCGCGCCAGGAGGTAAGCGACGCTGCCGTTGACGCTCCTGTTGCTACTACTGGTGATTATTTTCATCATTATTCTTGATCCCGCCATTGCCAGTATTCTTCCACGATTTAGGGTATCGGTAAGGCTGCTGCCCTTTCTCCTCCGCACATTTCGCTCTGTTCTGGCACTTCGAAGAGAGAGAGAGAGAAAGGATAAGTGCAACAAGAACGGTCGTCGGTAGAAAAGTGCGGAATTGTGACATTTAAAAATCTATTAGGCTGCATTACGTCAGCAGATTTCACCCGAAGCAACGCGCCTTCGCTTCGCCCTTTCGCCGACGACCTTCTACCAGAGCCTTGTGGACCACGTAGTGAGGTTCTTGCGTTTTGCTGTCGGTACAGGACATCATCATCATCATCATTATCAGCAACAGCATACTCTTTGTCGATCAGAATCCTTCGGTTTCTTTGATAGAACGGAGGTTATTATAATGGATTATTTCCACTACGGAAACTTTTTTAATTCATAAAACATAAAGAAAGAGTCGTTGTGCCATAATCATTTCCTCCACTCAAAACACTGCGGCCTACTGGAATAGAAAAAAGAGTATGAACCACGACTGGAGGAAGAAGGATGGCAGAGAAATGGATCGACCATTTGAGAAAAAATACGCTTCGTTCTAAATACTTAGTAAAACGTTTCAGCTGCTTTTTGACTGCCTCCGCTTCTAAAGAGCCACTCGGGGTTTTTAAAAAGAAAACGGTGTCATGGCAGCACTGTGATGTGCATCTGGGGCAGCAAATTGCATGTCACTGCACGGCGGCCTCGTTTGGCGCAATGATGTATGGGGTGATGACATTAGTTAAACAGTAAGTATGCTCTGTAAAAGCTGTACCATGGGAGTTCATACTCGAAACATTTTAACCGTTATTGCTATACATTCTGGCGAGCACACAGTGAATCAACAAGATTCTATCAGTTATGCTTTACTGTTGACCAGCAGAAGATGGGGGATGAATGACCTTGTCGGTTCCTGTGAATGGAAATAGGAAGAGATGTTCATCAACGGCAGCCAATTGTCGAAACAGGCTATCACATGTCAGGTGGTAAGGTGTACCCTCATCAGCAATCACAACCTAAACCGAGGCGCCGTTTGCAAAGATTGGTTCGCCTCCGTCCAACATAGCCGACCCATACATCGACGAAGCCAATCAATATCATCAACCCAAAACCGCAACCTCCAAGCAACGCCGACTGGCCGACCGGCCAGGTAAGCGTCTGCTGTGCCACTCTAATTAATGTAATTTGCTTGAAAATCGCAGCTTTAATTGAACCTTTGCCCGCCAACCAAACGTAACACACTCGCACAAGTTAAAACACATAAGCCAAGTAGGAAGCCGCAAGCCGTGATTAACGAGATTTTCCTCTTTTTGCGTCTATCTATGGTCTCCATTGAGATGTAGCGGACGAACGGTGGAAAAGTTTGACAAAAAGATGATAGGCTTGCATTGGCTTCCTTGAGGATGAGGAACAGGAAGTGTCCGAATGGGTCTTTCGGTGCTGCAGGCGGTGAGGAAAATGGAAAAATTAAATAGCGCCAAGAAACAACAACATAAAAAATCACCAAGGGTGCGGGAAGCAATGCAGATCAGGCAGGTGAAATCTTGCTGGCATCGGAATCGTAAAATTTAAAATTGCATTTCTGCTGTCTATTCATGCTGCATCATGCGCCATAGTGGAGCATTCAATACAGAATGAAAAACACAAGATGAGTGGCAGCCACAGCATAAGCGAGTCAATGGCTGCAACGAAAGTCTGGAGTTGCAAAAAAAAAACAATGATGCAGAAAGGGTGAAAAGTCAAGTTTTGCGGGCATATAAGGACTGTTGTATAAAGTTGCAGTTTGCTTTGTTGTGTATTTTATAAATTTTAAGAAATAATACATAAGTTTATCATTGACATTGGCCGATGCCGGGGATCAATCCCTGGCCCAGGTTTTCACAACTCTCGGCTGCATTCCTTTGTCCCCACCATCTGCTCCTTCTCCACCCGACCACAAGACGAAGGAGCCGCAGGAGTGCACACAGCCACAGCTTTGTTTTCGATTTACGCCTTGTCATGCTTAGGTAATTATCGTTTTAATAATTTGCAACCGGCTGATAATGATCGTGCGGAGTACTTTTTTTTCTCACTGAGGCAGTCATCAACTAAGAATTCCTCTTCTGTTGCACGTCTTCAAAACTTGCTCCAAACACCAGCTCTACGTCACCATTGCCTGCTCAAAGTGCATGAAATATAAAAGCAAAAATCTGATCCAGGCATTAACATCAGCAAGTAATTATTCGTATTCCGATACATTGATGAATTCAGATAACACGAAACACACATATAGAAGTGTTATTTTCGTCCGAAGCGAATTTAACAACCTCACTATCTACTCTAGGTCTAGGATACGCTAAGTTTTTACTCTGTTACACAAGGTAAGAACCCTAAGGTAGATTTTAGCTTTTTTTAAATTGTGTGTAGTGTAAAGTGTAAAGTTTAAAACCAAAAAGTGTGGTTTGGTTTGGGCTACAATTACATCGTTTTAAAATCGTTTGAATATACATCTGTTCGAAGCATTGTGTGAATGTTTTACATGCGTACTAAGCTTTTTATTCTTTTATTTTTAAACGCTCAGGTAGCGGTGGCCATTACTCGCCTTGTCATGATTTTTCGTAGGCACAATGAAACGGTGGCCATATAAGGTGGTCATGAAGAACCATTCGACATATAATGTCGGTTGGCTGGTTATGTGAGATAAAAAGTGAGCATCCTCACGGATTGCTGATGTTAGAGGATTGGAGAGAATTCTACTGCACAAAGTGCAGTGGTAATCTTACTAGCTGATCTCCTCACTTTGGAACTGCTCTCACTCACTCGAACACCCATATAATTTCCTCACACAAAACGCTCGAACCACGAACAATTATTCATCTGTAAACGCTGCTGACTTTGGTTACCTTGGTTTTCGTTGCTGCTCATGCTGCTGCTGTGTGAGGTTGTTAAGTTGTCGGTAAACTCTACATAACCATTATCACATGCACCGCAATCCCCCTCCTCAGAGTATGGCATGTTAAGTGAGCCGGCATGACCAAATGACGCAAGAGGAGCTGTACACAAAGCGCTTATTTCCTCGTTTCTTTGGAGCCCTCTCTCTGTCTCCATATCTCTCTATCTCCACTCTTTTCTCTATTTCTCTTTCCCACACCACGCTTTGTGTACAGGTTACCCTCGCTCTTTCTCTCATTCTCTCTCTCTCTCTTTCTCTCTCTCTCTCTCTCTCTCTTTCTCTCTCTCTCTCTCTCTCTCTCTCTCTCTCTCTCCCTTGAAGGCATGAAACCCATATCAGTAACAAGCAAATAATCGAGTCTATTGCCATTGTATAGCAATGCAAATTGTACTGTACAGGTATATCAGGTTCATCGTAAGGGGTGGATGCAACCGGCCGTTATTTACAACTACAACTTCATTGCACTAATCCCAACCACCAATACCGCCCCCGCACCCCCACCCCCTGCCAATGCTTTTAACCAACAAAAGAAATGAGAGATCGTGTTAGTTCGTCTACCTGGTGGATCCAGTACCGCAAATGCGCGCAACCCAGCACCGCAGAAGTATCAATCAGCCGCAAAAGGCGAACCTGAGCCGCCGGCAAACCAGTTCCTCTTCCTACTCAATGCTTTCGTTTCAAATAACGCATGAACGTTATTAATTCGCCACTCTGCACGAGGCGGTTTTCCAATAGTGGGAAAACATTATCAAGACAACATCAAGAAGTTGTGAAACTTTTTAATCGAAGCGAAGCTTCCAAAACGGTCCCCCGACGCGAAAGGAAACACAATAAAAATGTCGACAACAATGCTGTCGTTGCATTTCAAATCATATCGATGTAACGTACCATGCAGCACCAGCTAGTTAGTTTCAACCAATAGCATTCTGTTTTTCCAACTGTTATTGAAAATCTTTGCATGCCGCTTGATCTAGCTTTTCTTTCCTTTTCAAAGTCAAAACATTAAACGATCAAAAGACAGTATATAAAACAGTAAACGGCCGTGCACGCGATAACGAAATGGACTGTTTGCGGCTGCCAAATCGCTTAATTTGTCTATTCTTTTCGATTCTTTATTAACATTTTATGGAAATTTAACAAGGAAAACAAAGTGCTCCACTCATGCCCATCGGTCTGCGGCCCACACTCGGAGTCCCGGGAAAAAGCGGAACAGTCGGAGGGTCTCTCACCCAGATGCCCTTCCTTCAAACCGGCAGCCATGTCGTGCAGCTTTTGCGTCGGCTGCTGTCGGTGGAATCGGTGAGGCATGGAAAACTCGAGGCTGTTTCCTCGCACCTCAGCCGCATTTGCCGGCGTAGTTTGCTTCGATCGTTGAGCATGGTGAGGAGATTGCACACCATGGTTCTCCCTTTTGCATAGCCGCCGCTTCATGGGTTAATGCTTACTACAACGGGCGGTGTGCGGCTATTTCCGTTGGTCGCGTGTTTTTGGCTTGTCGAACCCGATACTGTGGCTCTACCGGGCGCGCCGCACGGATGCACGTCGTACGGAAGTGTTTTATTATTGTGGTTCATAATTCGTTGTTAAAGAGATAGTTAGCCACGCCAATCTGGCGACCGTGCTCGCTTGCTCGTCACCGCCGCGGCCATCGTCGGGAGTTCCGCATGCACGGAACAACTTTGGTCGGCTCGTAGATGTCATTGAGGCCAATTTTTCACGCGCAGCGTTTCGCCGGGGAAGGAATGGTGAAATTTATACGCAAACAAACACTTTGCGCTAGCACAAAAGAATTATAGTGTTAGCGAAGCGGCTGATGTGGAATCCATGTGGAATGGAATTGGCCTAGGGTTGTACGCTTGCTACAGCGCTTCCGATTTCGGGGCCACATCAACTAACGAAAGAATAATAGATAATAGCTACGTATAAGAGAGGGATGAAGGAAACGGAGGGTCCATGCAAAGCTATCAACGCACCGCACCGTGCCTACAGCATCGATAGGGCGAAACTGATTTCCGATATCCGCGGTTTTGAAACTAGGGCACCGTACGCATTGATTAGTTTCAATCTCAATTTAAATAATGTTTCTGCTATCTTCTGCCCAAATTAAATGCAAAAAAAAAACAAATACTTAGTTACCAGCAAGCTTGAACTTTGCAATCTTTGAAGCTATAAAAAGGTTCTTGTGTAACATTCTGCCCTGTATATAGCCAATAAATGCTCACACACGGGTGGGAGGAATCGTTTCCCCTTGTATTACACGAAAAAAGGAGCCTCAAAAACATCTTAACCATATTCACTCCCACAAAGGTTTCCATCACAAAACCGAACCAGTTCTTACGAAAAGGTGAAAGTGAAAGGTAACAATCGAGAAAACGTTAGCAGTCACTCCTGGGAGTGAGATGAGCCGCAAGAAAGAGTAAGGATTGCAGCGATGAATCGGACTAACCCGCCCTGAAAAACAAGCGCAGATACCGTCGGCCAAATGCGACAGAAAGAGGACAATAGTGCATCGCGCGATTCCCAGAGAATCCAGCATCCACAACGGCAAACAGCTTGGCCGTCTTGCCTTCCGAATGCACTCTCTGTCCCTCTTGCTCGTTTTGTGTATCCTCTGGTTACTCCGTCATACAGGAAACGCGTATCTTCTCGCTCTCACACTTGTGCACGTTTGCAGTCGGCATTCGAGGAAGCTGCGTGAGACCCGCCCGGGCGACACCTCCTTTAGAATTTCTTTCCTTTTCCGCTTGGTTCTGGTTAGGCCGTTCGGTGGCAACTGGTAACCGACCAATCCTGACGTTGGGGGACCAGATCATCCGATTTCGTTCACCACCGCTACTCAAAGTGCTAGTAAAATTATGCTAGGGAACGTGCTTCCCAGCACTCTCCCGTCACGCGGACTTGTCCTTCTCTTATTTTCGTTTGCAAATCACAAAAAAAATTAATAAAGGCACATGCAGTGGATAATTTCGATCTTCCATGGCATCGTAAACGCTTGAAAATCGGGACCGGGCATAAAGATACTCATGTTACAGGGATTGTCCAGGCATGGTTCATGTTCATTGCCACGCAGAAGTTGGACAAGCACTTGGAAGGAAAGTAAAATGTTGCTTGGGGCATTGTCCACGAATGATCCTTTGCGATTGCAAGAACGTGTCAATCGTTTCCTAGCGGTTTTGTATTAAACTAAAGCTAGAACGTGAAAATTGCCACATATAAGCGACTGTGGGAAAACCCGTATCGTTTTAAGTGTGCGCAAAACGGAAAAAAGGCGAAAGGCAAACGAATGTATCCATGACGGGAAGCACTTGACGTTCACACTTGAGTAGCGCTGCTACTCAAAATAAGCCCTCAGTATGGCAGTAAGGCAGAAACTCTTAAATCTTTCGCAAGTGCCAGAGTGGTATTGTAACAACTGAGCAGCACTAGAGATTAAGGGAACGTTGAAGGGTCCTTTAGAGGTGCATTGAATTTGACTTTAGGCCTCGAGAGCCGCACCCGGAAACAACCATAATCCTAAACTGGAACAATTGCTTCTGCTCGAATTTCCAACGCTGGATGGAACTCAAATAGGGATAAGATTGGTACCGAACTTTGGGCCATTCAACTTAAGCATTTTGTAACCTTCATAAGCTTGTATTTGATGGATCTTAGTTTCTCGTGTAAATGCACTGGCTTGAGCAAAAACACATATTTGGTAATGTTGCCTGCTCTTGATATTGGCATATCGAAACTGCGTTTATATGTAACTGTCCCGACGAACTTCGCCCCGTTCAATATCTATGATTGTTTGCAAAAAGGTTTTTCTTGAAGATTTCTAATTTTAATGAAAATAAGTTTAAATCTATATATATAAAACAAAGTTCAAAATGTGTGCATCACTGTAGAACGGCTGGACCGATTTGTGTCGTTTTTGGGTCATTATGTTCGTCCCAGGGCAGGTTTATGTGGCTGAAAAAGTCGGAAAAGTCCCACAATATTCGCAATTTTCTGCGAAAAACTCGCGCCTACTATGGTCCCGAGAACTTTTCGACTTGAATTTTTCACTTCGTCTCGCCTACAATACAATACAATACAATGGTCAAAGGGAATGATGTTTTCAAATCTCTACAAACCAAAGCCAGGAAAGAGGAAAACAAACCAAAGCCAACCCAACGCTCTGTTATCAATTTTTAGTGGAAATCCTGAATATGTTGCCCAAAAAATGTTACAATATATATATACAACTAGCTGACCCGACGAACTTCGCCCCGTCCAATATCTATGATTGTATGCAATATGGTTTTTCTTGAAGGTTTCTTATTTTAATGAAAATAAGGTTGAACTTATTATACTGGGAATCATTGATACTGACTATTTAATGTTTTCAAATGTACAGATAAGCCGGTTTACCAAAGCGTTAACACGGCACATATGGCATGGTCATGTAAAAAACATGGCATTTAAGATTTATGCTATACACTTCCATCGACTGTTGAAAATTTAAAACGCTTAAATTGGAATGGCATATCGTTGGAACTTAAAGGAATTCTCGGAGTTAAACATGCTGCCCCCTTATAAGTATCTATCACATTGTTCGAATGCTGCGAGACAAACAGTCATGTTCCATAACATAATGTTGGGGCATGAAGGTTTCGGAGCATAATAATAACTCTTCCATTTTTATGTCGCAAATGATGCGGTGGCATCCAGGCAAATCCAAGGAGTGTAAAATTTGCACATATAATTTGCTCGCTGAAAAGTTTTCAATGTTTCCTCGGCTGCACACTTTCAAGCAATTGCTCATAGTAGGCTGCGTAAGAAGAACACGATTGCTCTCATAGCCTCCTACGTTTTGGAAAACTCGAAATTAAGAATTTTCTAATTTTCCAGCTTTTCCTTCGGAATTTTCCAATTTTCTCTTTTCCTAAACCATCGTTGAGCAAAAACGAACAAATCATCCGAAGACATCATCAAGATTGGTTCAGCCGTTTTTGAGTTTTAGCGTTACAAACAAACATACATCCATTTTTATATATATATAAGATATGTTTAGAAATTCTCTTCTTCTTTCCTGTCGTAACGGCCAATTTTCAATCATGCCTACCCATTTTTCGGGCTTACGAGACTTTTCCAACTTTTAAGCCTTATACCACACACAATGTTACTGTCATGCGATTTTGGAAAATAGTATCAAATCGCGTTTGACAGAAATATTGTGCTCAGAAAATCGGTCCCGAAAATAGATTTGCTTTCGGTTGGAACTTTTCTGTTAAAGTGACGCTCTTTCGACGGACCATTTGTTGTTTTCATCAGGGAGTGTTGTTAAAATGTTTGCAACATGGATTTCGACGATGAATTACGGTTTTGTTTGCGACTAAGCCACAAAGAACCCACTTTGCAAAACTTGCGTTATTACACGAGCCTATGGTAATTTTCTGTCAAACGTCCTTACCAGAGCCCAGTTTGACATGAAATCCCAAAATCGAATGACAGTAAAAACCCGTGTGTAATGAGGGTGTTAACGTTCGTGGATAGCCAATCCTTTGTGCCTTGGGCGATCTGGTCTAGATTCGAACCCACTGTGCAAATCAGGAGTCCCCAAGTTCACAGAACTCTACTCATAGAGAAACAGGAGATTTTAACGCAAGGGCCTAGGGTAGCTCAAATTCTCAGAAAGTCAGTGTTGAGAATGACAGACATGCACGAGCCTGCGGCTTGAGGAATTTACTAGGAGTTTAAAACAGCCACAAGGACCAAAGGACGCACGAAAAAAAAAACGGTTGAAAATGCGTCGGGTACGGAGGTGAGGTGGATAGCAAAAGTGAGAACGCCAGTCCGACGGGGATTCGCAGATCATGTTTTTATACTAGCCCACTAGCAACGAGCTACTAGCAACGAGCTACGCGCTAGGAACGAATAAAGCTCTATTCAAAGAAGCACGTGAGTTAAGAAAATAACCTGGTTTTGCTACTAAACAGTCGTAATTGCAACGTAATTATAGGGAACTTACGTCGAACAATATAGGAAACATGTGTAAAAAGTTGAGAAAATTTTCATCGAAAAAATCCCTTGCTTTTATTGAAAAATCCCTCATCTCCCGAGCAAAGCCGGGTAAAACGCTAGTTTATCATACATTGATGCTGATCATTGATGGGAATCATTGATGCGGATTATATAATGTTTTCAAATGTACAGAAAAGCCGGTGTACCAAAGCGTTCATACGCCACATACGCATGATCATCATTTATGCTACACACTTCCATCGACTGTTGAAAATTGAATACGCTTAAATTGAAATGGCATATCGTTGGAACTTAAAGGAATTCTCGAAGTTAAAAATGCTGCCCCCTTATAAGTCTCTATCACATTTTTCCAAAGCTGCGTGACAAACAGTCATGTTCCATTACATAATTTTGGGGCATGAAGGTTTCAGAGCATAATAAAAACACTTCCATTTTTATGTCGCAAATGATGCGGTGGCATCCAGGCTAATCCAAGGAGTTTAGAATTTGCACATATAAATTTGTTCGCTGAAAAGTTTTCAATGATTCCCCGGCTGCACACTTTCAAGCAATTGCTCATAGTAGGCTGCGAAAGAAGAGCACGATTGCTCTCATAGCCTCCTACGTTTTGGAAAACTCGAAATTTAGAATTTTCTAATTTTCAAGCTTTTCCTTCGGAATTTTCCAATTTTCTCTTTTCCTTAACCTTCGTTGAGCGAAAACGAACAAATCATCCGAAGATATCATCAAGATTGGTCCAGCCGTTTTTGAGTTTAAGCTTTACAAACAAACATACATCCATTATATATATATAAATAAACCGCATGCAATGTAATGCAAAGGACTTTACAGTTTGTTGAGCAGCATTGTTGTAGAGTGTAGACCAAATTTGTTTAAATTTGTTGAATTGAGGTAGTATTCAGATAATAATACTTTTACACAATACCGATTGATATCGACGAAGATAATCATGGTATAGTTCATTGTTGGTAATTAAAAATGGAAACAAATAGCAACGATTCTCGCAAAACTTTTCTTGCAAATTACTATAAGTAAAAAAAACAAACAAGGCAACAGTATTCTGAAACGTCTGCTATGGCTTTCTTCAAACATAGCTCTGCGTGTGCTAGCGATGTTCAAATTGATTACCGAACAACACACTATCAATTACGGTTCAGTTTGGTGTGGATCGGTTGTTCTTGTGCTATCCTTTGTTTCTCTTTCGTCGTCTTTTCCTTTATTATTTCGAAGTTTCCTTATGCAAGTCCAGACCATCAGTAGGTTGGTCACTCGCACAAGCAGGATGGAATCGGATTGTCACAAGGAAAACGAATAAATGGTGACCAGCCTGTTCATCCCTATTTGCGTAACCTAATGGCATTTGTCAGTAAGAGAAAACTAACTTACTATGTTTGAAATTTATGCGAATAAGAAACGTGTAAGTTCAGGTTCTGGCTTCACTCCATAAAGAGTTTCGTTTTCACCCTCAGGAGGGGTGAACTTATTTCCCGTCCTGTTGTTTCCAGTCCCTACGATCTAACCAACAGCCTTGGTTGCGATCCCTAGGGAAGTTGCCTGAGGTCTCTAACTTTTAGGTCCAAGAACAAATAAAAAGCCTGTACTTTAATTTATCAATGTGAGCATAATTGACGCGAAGGTGGAAACATTTTCGGCACGGAATAGATCAAACTACCTGATGAGTAGAACGTGGACGAGAACGAAAATCCAAAAGTGCGGCATAGGGGTGGTTAGCTTTCTGTTAGCGGCTCGGGCCGGAACTCAAAACACGCCGGAAGCCTGTAATCGGAAGTATTCAACCAAATAATAGCAACCCAGCTGGTGGACTTTCGGTTCCGGTTTCGTTCTTCCTTTATTTGGTTGTTTTATACCGCTTTCATTAGGCCGCTCCATAGTACCCAATGGCGCAATTTACAGATCTATCTTCTCCAACAGCATTGAGCGCCTCGGACAGCCCCGTTAAATGACCGTAATCTACCATGGCTTCCCAAGGAAAGGTAAACGAAGAAACATTTCCATGGCGGGAAATCTGGGGAAAAATAAACCGACAAGAACCGCTCACTAGCATGCCTTCTTTCTGTCCCTAACTTAACTACCTTTAACATTTCCTGATTCCCCGCTACCGCGAAATGAACGTCGCTCGGTTATATGCGTGTTTGCGTGTTTGAGTCGTTTTCCGAACCTACACGTTTGGACCACATCCAATAATCAACTATTTTACTGTGGTGTACAAACGTGGCCTTGGATCGCCAAAGCATTACAAAGCTTCGGCGATACGACTTTGTGCCTTGCTCGGGTGTCTTTCATTGCCAATGAATTTTACCAACCGACATAGCTCGTTATGAAGAATGCTTGACGGTACTCAAATAAGAACGGACATTTGGACGAACGGAATAAGTAAATCCCTACGTCTTGTTTACATTGCACGGTCAACAACTGTATAGCCGTCCTCTTAAAGGGCTGATCATTGATTCATGTTCTGGACAAAAACAAATACAGTTCCCTCTTACCTCCCAATTCGCCCATTCCTCTAAAAAGTAAATCATCGTGCGCAAGGTCGGTGTCTCCTATACCTCATAACTATTACTCCCGATTAAGCTTTTTCAAAATCAAATACTCTGATTAATACCAAGAGGAGTTTCAAAGGGCAAGAAATCTGAATATGAATAAATCTTATTTATTTGGCTTTCCAGCTGACCAGTCCGTGGCTTTGTTTATATAAGCTGACTTGAAATGCTCAATTATCAGTGGTATTTGAAAGCATGCGTCAAATATTTCAAGTTATTCAGAAACGTATGCGACCACAAGCAAACATCTAAATGTGACTACTACTTCAAGCAAATTTAAAAAAATCAAGAACGGAAAATTCTGTTCTAATCCAGCTGTCTAGTGTTTAATGTTTTGGGCTGAAATAAGAGGTTTCTTTAAAACATGCGTCTTGATTGAGGTGTTCACAAATTTTGTTGGAAGATATTGGTGATTGACTCAAAAATATCAAAGGGTATTTAATTTTTTTTTCTAGGTATATCCGGGGAAGAGATACTGTTCGTATTTTGTTTTTAATTATTTTTCATATTTTTTCCCCATCCCGTGGGAAATAAAGAACCGTTAGCTGTTCGACATAATACGGCTTGCGCGACTATACATAGAACACATAGAAGGTGACGGAGGGTTCGCACGGAACTGTATCAGCAAGGAAATGGTGGTCGAAATTAGCGCAACAGCAAACACGTTAAAAATCGCGTACGGATAAGCGTGTAAAACGTTGACGAACTGTACGCCGCGCTGGTTGGATGGGGGGGGGGGGGGGGGGGTGGGGGGGCTCTGCTGGAGGTCACCCGATAAGCATCTTGATGCCGATAAGAACCTAACCAATACAGCCTGCTGGCAGGAGGGGACGCACAGGCCGGTCGGGTTCATCAGAAGGACTTCACGCATGGGAAGTCGACAGAAAAACGGAACACTTTTTCCTGTTCCCTCACACTTCCGTATCGCTTCCTCCCGTGAAATAACAAAAAAAAAACACTGTTATCGCTATGATCTTACCGTGTTTATTTCCTCTTTTCTGTTTTTTTTTTCTGGTTTCGCGGTCGCTTTCGAAAGGCCTTGCATGGTCGAGCATTTAGACTGCGAGTATATATTGATGTTAAATATCCAGCAAGGATAAAAAGGAAGCAGGGGTGAAAAAAATCCATTAAATAACCAAGCACTTGCGGGTTGTGCGACTTGTTGTAGGGAGATAATCAAGTGTGCTTTAACTGCTCAGGTATTATTAAGGGTTTTTTTTCAGCCCGTTGTCCGGACGTCTGGAGTACTAACGAAGGGAAAGAATTGCTGCGGTTGGGCAAATGATATACATCGGCAAAAGAAAGAAAAAAATCGAAATGAAAGTGTTTAACTAAAAAGTGAAATAAAAAATGATCCTCTGAACAGGGCAACGTACATGACCAATATACAAAAGGTGACCGAGAGAGAATTACGTAACGGAAAACATAATGACCAGCGAGCAATGTATCGTTAATTGCTGTAAACTTTTTCCTGGACTTTGAACAACATTGCGGTGGCAGTTACGTGGTGGTCCTTGGTCAAGAAAGGAAATTAAACCGAAAGTGCGTTGTGCATTGCTGCTGGCGTATATTATCTAGAAGTTAGCTTTTCCGTCCTGCGTTTCAGGTCGAGTTCGGTATCAGGTGCACTTTTAGTGTTGTTCAATGTCAATTTTGTACGACAAATTATATACACAGGGGAACGAGGTTCCTCGAGAGGGGTGCAGAAAACAGGAAGATAAAATGGAAAGGCAAACGAGCACGCATATGAAAAGAAAAAAAGGAAGGATAGAGTGTTTTTATTATACCTTAACAAAAGGAAACCACACATTATTAAACTCATTAGGTAACTGAAGTTTCTCCTTAGATTCATATTCTTCCCTTCCAAATCTTGCCCATCTTTTCTTTGACTACACGTTTATGAACTCCTTTCTTTGTCATACGCCGACGACCTTCTACATTAATGCATTGGGATGCATTTTTTGAGTCATATAAGAGTGAACAGTAAAACATTTATAGGAATACGTAGAGTGGTATTAATTTAATTTTTTTTTATTTTCCGATTCATAGCCATCTACTTGCAATTCCGTGCAAACAAAACTTGCCAGACAACCCAGTTCCTGCCACTGTGTAGTACACTATAGAGTTCTCTTCGATTTTACAGAACTTCTTAGCTACACTAGTTGTTTCGCTAATTTTCGCAGTCATTCAATGAAAAGGATAAGTGCAGGAGGTCCAACGCGTACACCGGCTCGAACATGACCCCGGAAGGATTGATTATCCACGTACGTTAAAGGGGAAGAAGAATCGTAAGTCCTAAAAATAGGTAGGCATGATCAAATTGGTCGTTACGCCAGAAAAAAAGATAAGTGTATGTCATTAAAATGCGAAAGAGAAATAGCATATAGTATAGAGAGTGAAAGATAAAGAGAATAGTATAGTGAAAGATAACGAACTTCAGCTTTCAGGTGACAAAAAACCCTAAGGTTCCATTCAGAATATATAATGTACACCGTGTAGGTTAAACCTTACGAGTTGCTGTTGTTTTAATATAAAATGTGTTGTGAATTTTACGGTGTAAACACCTTACTGTTATTGTTGCACATTAGGGTTCCGATATTTTCAAGCATTTTACTTTAAGGCTTATTAGTCTGGCCTTTTTTTAAACCGGCAAACAAATTATATGGCTGATATTTAATGAATGAATTATCTTTTCATTATATCGTACAATGCTCTTCTCTCGTCATAAATGTTTCGTGTTTTATAATTTTTGGCAAACCAACGCATTGGAAAATCAAGAATTCAGAAAATTCTCGATATCACCGCCGACACGAACAAGTCGGTTGTTCTCTTCGCGGGTGCAATGAAGCCGATTCTTCTCCCAACCACATGCAACATCTTTATTCGGTAACGGATGTTTTCGCTAGATTTAGATCAGTTGCTGGTTGGTGTAATTGTCTAAATGTACTTCATTCAACGTGAGTACACATGACGTGAGTACAAATTGATGAAACTACATTATGCTCATTCTAATCACACAGTAGTTTCTCTTATTTTCCCCATCAAAAAGCGTCATCCCATCAAAGTTTTGGGCAATCCTGCTGTTGTATGCAACGATTAAATAAATATTGCGTGCCTCAAAATGTCGGATCGTGCAAGAGGACGTAAAGCGTTTGCATTGAAATATTGCAATCTGCTACTGTCACCATTTGTGAAGAAACAAAGTTTCTTAATGACACTACCTGATTTGAAAATTAACAGCACTGTACGGAATTACCTGGCAAATTAAATGAAATAATTCATGGAAAATTTGAATGTGAATGATGGGCCGCACTTAGTGCTCTGCTCCTCTAAAGTGTTCTGGTAGATGCGGGAATTCTCATTTTGCATACAATTACTAACAAAGCTTAGGTTAATTTCAGCTGTGCTGTGCTGCGTTTGTATCAACTTCGTGACCAAAACACTTTGTAAGAAAAACTGAAGCAAAAACATTACTCATGTTGCAATAATCGTAAGGATAATCGCTTAGTATGTGGATTCCTAACCTGAACAAACAAAGCCTTTATAATATCAATAAAATCGTACAATTTACGATTTCGTATTCGTTACATTACCATTGCCTATAAAGCCAAGACATCATGTTGTGGAATTCGGTAATCAATTAACGCTTTTAGTATTTCACGCAACTGTTGTGTGCAACTGTTACGCAAAGACTGTCATGTTTCTTAAGAGCCAACTTTGTATCGTATATGATTGCGCTATAATGCTATGAAAAAAGTAAAAACTTTCATTCTACTCATCATTATTTAAGACCACGTAATCATCATTAAGGTCACAAACACGCTTTTGCATAGCTTCCAGGTGCTGTGGAAGATCTTCGGCAACAACTTCAATAGAACAGTTACCGCAGCCAAGGCATCAATGACCAAAGCCAAGCCACGACGCCAAGCCATGAACAATGTAGGCGAAAACTCGTTTTTTCAGTTTACTTCTCAAAAGCTACCTCCCACCACGTAGTAGCCAATGGAGCGTATATTGAATGGAATGTGCAGATAATGCATTAATATTAGTCTGATGATTCTGTTTCGAGACGCTGAAGGTAGGCCGCCGAGATTAATTCAATAAAAAAAATTTCCTACGCAACACAGTTCCTCCAATTAGCGACACCTTAAATGATTCTCACGCCTTGAAAAAGATGCAGAGTAGGAGATAGACATCATTATAATAAAAACAATAAAAATAAAACAAATAAAAGTAACAAAATACAAGCATGTCACCCGGGAGTTTCAGGGCGAGCAGAATGAGGCAGACGCGAAGTTCCAGAAAATATTTCCATCAGAGCCTTTTTAAGTCAAAGACTGCCCGAACACGAAAACTTTATCTTCAACGGCTTATAGGTCCGTGATCAAGGGGTGGGTATAGAGGCAGCCGCTATGATCATATGCTTAAATATACACCCAACCACACCGTGGAATGAAACATTTACAGTAAGAAACACAATTATAAAACCACTTTGTTTTGAGATATTAAAACTAACTTCATTATCTCAAACCAGTCGTTGGATCGCATATTTAGAATTAAAACTAAAATACCAGTGCTTATTTTTTCATTCTCGATCACACTAGTTGACTTTTTACAAATAATTATTACTGTTACATCAGTTGTATCTTTAACTACTTTAATATAGACTGGAACATGTAAAAGAGCGAGACTGTTTATTGGCACATGTTAAATAGCTAGTTTGCTGGAAAACTAGAGGAATTTTTAGAATTTTTAAACCTTCTAGATTTTTTTTATTAAACATCTTCATCACACCGCTTACTGGTAAAAGACATTATGTCCTCCGGTGATAACTGTGCGCAGCAGCTGTTCATTTAGGTCAGTGTCATTTTGTGAGGTGTTGAATAGTGTCCACTTTGTGTTCCTAGAATGTGCCGCGGGCAGTGTGTTATCCTATCAAAGTATCTTTTTTGAAAACTTGGTTCCTCGATCCATGGTAAAGGGAGAAACGAAGAAAAAAGAAAAGTATGGAAGGAAGCAGCAAAAGACTTCATCTCCTGACGAACGGGTCCATCGCGTTACGAAAGTATTGTGGATAAGCGTGTTTCATACCTCATCCAAAGGGACTGTTGTTGTTTGTATTGCTGCAAGAAATCAAAGGCGATCAGATAATCGATTATTCGTTGGGACAAAAAGACTCATGCGAGAGTCAAACAAAGAGGGCATTTTCTTAAGCCAAGAGAAAGATAAAAGAACCGACCAAGAACAAGACGGGCCGACAGTGAGAAGAGCGTATGAAAAGATTCAAAACGGGTTTTTCTTTGTGGCTGCCTTAAAGCAGATTAAGTGATTAGTGTCGCGCATTTGATGTGACTTTCTTCGTCCTGTTTTTCCTCCTTCCACGCCAAGACGTGCATCTTCTTGTGAACCTTTTTTTTCTTCTATGCGGGATAAGAAGTGATCGCTGCGTGCAAGCTCGATGTGATGTCGATCGGTGCAAATGAGAATTAATCAAGCCCTCATGGTAGACGGTTGAGAAGCACGGAGACATCTCTTTTTATATTATATTATTGATTTGGTTCAGTCAGCTTGAGAAACCAAGTCAGGCAGGAAAGACATAGCGTGAAACCGAGACAATTGGATGAGAAGTGAGGACAAGGAAATAAATCCTAGCTCCTTCACCTTTGCTTGTTTTCTTACTTCACCAATTTTCGTTCCTTTTCACAGCGCAGTTTGTTTTAGAAATGAAACAAATTTTATAGACTGCATTAAACGAATAAATGAGGTGTGTTCAACAAGCTTCGTTGTACGAAAATTTCACAATTGAGCGATTGCGTTTTTGTATAATGTATAATGTATAATATGTCGGTTACGTTTGTGTTACATGCTACTTCTCTGGTACTTTTTGCTGTCGTTAGCTCGAAGAAATATATTTGGTTAGGAGTGATGCGTTTATGCCAATTTACAGTATTTGGCGGTGGCTAAGCAACTTGAACATTCTAAAAATAAAGTGATGCGATGCGTTACCATTCAGTCATTGTAACATATGGATTTGGTTTATTTCAAAGCTAGTGCTATTTTGGTTTATTTTTGAACATTGATTAAAATTTAAACTACATATTGGCCAGTACCTTTTTTTATACTAACAGGCCCGGTAAACCTAGTTTACATTAGGTAAACCTAGTAAACATTTGTTTTTTTTATAGCTCATTTCTTAGTTTGTTGCTTTATTTATTCACAACAAAAACATTTTTTACATTTTGCTAAACTCACACAAAAAAAAAAGATTTCAGTTATTTATGCAACACAAAAAACTTCCCGTGCAATTTCATCGGGGAAATCGATTGTGATTGATATTTCATCGATCTGTATTCACCTTTCTGTGCTTTGATGTACATACCTTGAAAGATAATATGTCAATGTCATTGAATTACAGTAGTGGCCAGCGCTGCATACATACGCGGAACGATTTTTTTTAGAGTCATTGTTTACTCTAAATTAAGTTAAATGGTATCGAAAAATTCAAAAATGCTACGAATGATTATTACTTAGCTGTAAAATACAGAAAGTTGCAGACAATATTTGGTTTGTACCACAAAAATGTGAGTTAAAACATTTGTATGGTGTGCTGCTTTTTTGGCAAGAACTGTAATGGGCGTCCATTGTTGTTTTGTTTGTGTTAGTAAAACTGAGATTCAAATGTAATATTAAGACGATTTTATTAAAAAAGATTCATCAAACAAATCTTTAACAACATCTGTAGTGCATAAACTTAATGAGTGGAAAGTTTCAGAAGCAACGATGAAGTATTGGTAGAGTTTTTACTGTGTTTTTTTTTAAATGCAACATTTCGGATGGTTATATTATTACTCACGTGTAAAAATAAATGCTTGTTTAAAATTTACTTGCTCTTTCGCCCGGCATGTTTGCTGAGAAAGATGAGAGTTTTTGCGAAGAAAGCGGCTTTAGATTGAAGTACTCATGTTAGACTAAAATTGGCTTTTATCAGATCTTCCCTGTTTTTCCTTCGTATGTTCCCTGCAACAACGTTGACATTCTATCATCAGAGCTACCCTTAAACCATGGTTTAATGAAACTTTTTTTCCATGAGCATGCTTTGTGTTATCCGGGAATCGTATATATATATAGTAGAAACACCTTATAAAGTATTTGCTAATATTAAAACCAATGAGAACTGGTTATTCAGCAACGGACCGATACGAATACATTTTTGTTTCAATATATATATATATATATGGATGTCCCAGTACCTACTTCATTTGCAACAACCGTAGCAAGCGAAATTTAGTGGATACGAGTTGTTTAAAAAGTAGCTGAAAAGTAGTGTAAGGAAATGTTTGGAATCTGCAACATTTATTGTATTTTAAGATTATTACCGCATCTTACTTACGTCAAGACGAAAAGAACAAACCGACAACGACTCAAATCGGCTTCCCCTAGTACCAAAATCTTGCAATACCGATTACACGCGCTGCAATTTCCATACAAAACGTCACTGTTTCAGCTCGCTCATCCCAGTTTTTCCACATCTCACCCACAGTACTTGCAAGCGGTCTTGCAACTTCACCCGCTTGTGTCGTAGTGCCATCCCACTCGCATCGTTCGGTAGTTTGACAGGTCAATTTTGTTTTGATCTTGGAATTGACGTAAGTTACGCCGGTCAATGGATTCGCAAATAGTGAAATTTGTGCAAATTAATTGTTAAATGATGACCAAAATGTGTCCAATAGTGTCTTATGGTGAGGGTATACCAATACAATCTTTATCGTAAACAACTGTCAACCGCGCATTTCATTGCGTTGCTGTCGTGTGCCATCCAAGCTTGCAATTCTTTAGCTGTCGATGCAAGATTTTTCTTTACTAACCCGGTTGGTAATATTGCAATCATCTACTCGCACCATAAGGAAAAAAAAAGGTAGGTATGCTGCGACGCGATGGAGACATCTTTCAGTGGCGTCATCATCATCCGGATGATTGTCTGCAGCTCCTGGCTCGTCAAAGTGCAATCGCGGCGAGATTGGAGTTTGCTGGAATGCAGATTAATGCACGAATACATCAATTTTCTTTTTTTTTTAAATTATTTTTAACTGGACGAGCCTGATTGTGAAGCATATCATGGATCGATTTTACAGAGATATCGAAGGTCAAGTTTTAATGCGTGATGTCAGCGCAGGTTTTAATTTCTCGTAAACAAACTTAACAATTGCAGCAATTGCTTCTCAAATTTGCTCTGTACGCTTTGTTGAACTAGCAGACATAGCCATAAAACCATTCACATACTTCTTTAAAAAAACATCCTTCGCTTGTTGGAACCCCTGCTGAATTTTTTAGTTTTCCTTATAATGTTGATTAAAGAAGCGGAAAGTTCTACGGCTTTCACGTTTATTTTTACGAAATTTTTCTTTTGTAATCGAGTTTTGAGCTTAAAGTAAATAGATTATTTGTTTTTTTTTTTTAAGTAAATGGAGTGTGGTCATATCAATGCATCGCATACCTGTACAATTTTAGGCGAATGAAGTAATCAACTCTGTATGTATGTCCTTCGCTCATTTATCAATTTTATCTCTCTGAAACCAGCGTTTCAGAAAGCATTAAAATACCTGTTCTCGATTCTATCGCAAAAATCCTCACTTTTCCCTTGCAAAGCCGGGCTAAATGCCAGTATTATTTAATATATGGATGCAAGTGAAGCCACAATGTTTTGTGGCTGCATTATGTTTACAATACCACTCATGGACCTCTTACCAAGAACGTGCTGTCTACTAGTTGTATGTATCTACAGTAGATGATTTAAAATTCCAGTTCGTCAGCATGAAGCAGTTCAAATATAAACATAACTACGATGTATGTCCATCCTGATGGTGTTTGAGAACGGTTACCGGCCTTAGAAGGTCGCCATTCACTTTTGCATGCGATGAATACTGAATATATTTTTTCATCGCACTTAGTATTGATCCGATTTTTTTACATACTAACTACATCACACTAATAATGGGTTAACATATATATTTGCTAAAAACCCGAGATGAAACTTGGCACGAAGATTGATAATTGTAACGGTTTGCGGGTTTTTCAAGATTTCAAGATTCAAGTGTCCTCTTTACCGTACTTTTCTTCGTATCTACGAACAACTACTAATTGCTATCATATGCGTGCAACTACTTATTACTATCAGTTGCGAACTACTATCATATAAAAGTGGAAAAGGATCATTACTCAGAAACCAGTCGACTAAATTTAATTAAAATTTGCAAAAATACTACTTATCGCCTCATATAAAAATTTACCAAATGTCTTCCCAAGAGTGGGGAAAGAGATGCACCCCTATCGCCATTCTCCACAAGAATGGAATTTAGACAATATTGGCTTCGATTGGAGTGTAATGGAATACTTCTGTTTTTCATTTGCTATTTCTGAATTCTTAGCGGCTCAATTTACAACGAAAAGAAGCATATAAAGTAGCTTTTCAGTCAGTAAAATTATTCGTATGTTTATTTTTGATGTATCATAGGAATTTCAATTGTGCTTTACTAGCTGTCAGGGACTGCTACAACATCAAACAACATCAACATGACAGCACATTCTAAAAAGAAAGGTTACATATTAATGTGCGTTGACAAATTGTTGTTAAACGTTGCGCTAGAACAACAAAACACTCTACTGTCAATTCGAGGATAACTCACCGCAAATTTTGTTGGCGTTGATGATTTTGTGAAACTCTTAAAACCTCGTGTCGGGTAACATTTGAATTGCCTGTTGAGCAACTTTGGTGTTAAAACTCTCCCTGGTAGCCGCTTTAGTGCAATCCAACGTCAGACGAAACGTTAAAAATATAACGGCTACAAATCTTTTTGGATAATTTTGTCTTTTTAAGCCGCGTTTTTATGGTGTGACACCTGTGCAACTGTTGGTTTCACGAACGTGAACGAAGATCGCGTAACTTTAGTTGCACAAAATCGGAAATAGGATCGATTCTATTTATCGTGTCACCTGAATTGCACAGGTTAAGTTGCATGGATGCGAACACGGCTTTAGTTGCACAGTTTGATGTAAATGTGAGCAAGTTATGAAGATAACGTAAAGGACCGAGAGGTAGCAAGAGAAAAAATAACACCAGTATGGGAGTCATATAAAATGAGAAAGAGAGAGAAAGAAAGAGAGGGAGAGAAAGACAGAGAGCGAGAGAAAGAAAGAGGGAGAGAGATCCATTTCCTCCAAATATGTGCGAGCGCTGGGTTCTTCTTGCTCGTTCATGTAATTATCGAACAAAAGACTTAAACGATAGTGTTGAGAGAACTTCCTTATACTTTTTTTTCATCGTTCTGCCTTCATTATTCCCCCACCATCTACCAGCCGTTACGAACGGAGGCGCTATGTGAAGCGATTAGGGATGTGCACGGGGTTCGTGTGAATCACACCAAAATCCATCCAAACCTTTCCCTCACGTAGCAAATGAGTATAACCGTCTGTCCACATCCGCACGATTAAAATCGGACGGCATTGTACGCCAGTTTGAAGACATAGCAGAGGTTGGGTCGCCCTCGCGATGTTTCCGGTGTACGAATGAATGGTAGATTGCTAATTATTCATCGTTACCCATCTGATCGATCGTGCCAAGTTTTTATCAAGCCCTGAAAATTTGATTGGGGCTTATTTCTAGCTGTTATATATAGAAGTTAATGTTGGATGGCTTCGGTGCAGCTGAGAACTTTTACTGTCGGTGACAAGCAAGTTATTTATTCTCAAACAAAGTTGGCAAGTTTGCTCGATGTTACTCGATTTTATAGAACCTCATCTAAACGTAGACAAAAAAAGGGCTGGACACAAACCAGTGGTATAAAACAATAAAGACACAACTTTTTTATACCTAAACTCAAAAGTCGCAAAGACAGCAATAACATATTCATTTAGAGTGGCTTTTTAATTATTTTTTTAATGAAATGTGACATTTCACATGGTTAGTGTTTCAATAGCGATGAATTCAAAACACACACTTTTTGAAAGGACTCACTTTTAGGTTAGCTGAAATGATTAAATTTTTGAAAACATATTTGAGTTTAATTGTAAAGCGCTTTACGTGAGCCATAAATGTAAAACGCAATAAGTCAAATCAAACTTCAAGCCATGCGTACGAACGTTATTTATGTACTAGAACAGACCGCCCTAGATTCAGTTCTCAAGGCAAAATGACGAACAATTCACATATTATTTATGCTGAGAGCTGAGCCTACATGGATGGTTTACAGCTAATCACAAATGAGATTATATAACAAATTGCGCAAAATCCCACCACTGAAGCCAAAAACGACCGACATTCGTGAACAAAATCATAGGGCTTCATGTGGCAGAATCTGCCGCTACCGGCGGTTAGACCTTTGCATGCATGGTTGGAGATGTATACCGCACACAATCAGTGCGAGGCCCGCACACCACCAGCACCGAGGCGATCGAAACAGTGTTAGCAAATTAGCTCTTAACAAAATACTAGCATCGGTGGATGTGGTGGTGGCAGCAGCAAGTAGTTCGGTCGCGTCCCAGCTTCGACACCAGCGGCCATTACCCCCGCCGCTCAGCTCGCGACCCCTCAAGACTTCAGCGGAAAGTGCAATCCTGCCAATGTGCCGACCTGGCTTCCCAACGGAAGGTGCCGAAAGGCCGATAATGCGACGGGAGGGCTCATTAAGCTGATGCCGCTGACGAAGACGTTGGCTTCTCAACAAGAACCGTCACTTCCGGAGTCAGCGCGGTGTCGGTAGTGGCTGTTATGCCAGAAAGCAAGCTAGTGAGGAACATACAGATGCCTTGGTGGTTGCCGAGGAAAGGAAGGAAGAGATGGAGGAACAGGAGGAGGAGAAGGCGGAAGAAGAAGAGAGGTTCAACAGAGAAGAGAGCGAAGGGGGTAGAAGCTTGTGGTTAACCATTTACCATCATTATGAGCAGTCTCTGGCCACCGATTCGCCTCCGTAAAACCCAGCGAGCGTTGTGAGCAACATTCACAATTCTTTGTTTTGTTTTTCGTTTATCGTCATCTATTTTCTACTCCAGCCGCTCGGTTGCTCCATTCGCTCGCGTGTTATTTTCCTCTTCAGCCTTTATTTTTAGGTTATATCTTCGTTTGCTCATTCCTTTAAACGATTACTATCTAGCGCATTCTTCTTTCGGAAGGTTCATCGAGGAAAACACGCCAAAATGTGCTTCAAATAAGTTATAGTATTTAGTTCCGGTTCGGTGCGGGTCGGTTCGAAGACTGTTCGAGAAACCTACGCTCCGTTACCCAGCGCTCAGTCAAGAGGGCGAGAAAAAAATGGAAAAATAACGTTCGAAGTTGAACGGACCGCGTGGACCCAGGAGAGAGCCACGCGTTAGCGCTAGCCGATTCAGATAAACATTAAAAAAAGAAAACATAAACAGTTCCTATTATACATCAACAAGTTAATGATTGTCACATCAACACGTTACTCAGAGGCCGGACTGACCGTTTGCGGCTCACTCTTGACCCGACGGCTGTTCGTCGGGCTGTTTTTATTTCGATGGGTTTCTGTTTCGCCTACGCTGTGTCTCATCGGAGCGGTTACAATGTCTCTAGATTTCGTTTCCTGATCGTCCGTTAAATTCTTTGGCTCGCTGCTCACGAGAGAAACTAAGTACCCACCACGGCATTGAGATTAGATGATGTGTATGATGGATTGCTAGCCTCCATGATGATTTCAATTTGTGATTTTCACTTTGATGTTAATTGTACGAGTCGAGATGGCAAATGAAATAATTGAAAAGAACATATGTTTCTCAAAGGTATAGCGTGTTTCAGTCGTTGCGAATGCTTTTGCAATAGTTAAAAAGCCGAAGAGCTCCAATTTGTTGAAAAGAATTTAATTTGTCGCATTAAAACACTATGTACAATTTATGAATGGTTAATAGCGAAAAAAGTTGTATAGCGAAAAAAGTACAGCAAAATGCCATGGTAATCTAAGTGCCAGGAACTCTAGTAACACTTTTTTTTAATGTATCAGTCGGAAATTTAGTAGCACGCATCGCACGCATGTAAGCCATCAGTACGTTAATGCTTATTATGATGTCGTCCACGTATAAAATCTAACGTAGCGAACAACGCCAATCGGAAACTTGTGACGATTTAGTTAAACATTTTGTTTTTCTTCAACACTGGCCTCAAAAAAACAGGGTGATCAAATGCAGTTAAAAGGTGCATTTCACGTCCTGCTTAAAAACAATAGAACTACGAAGTAACAACCAAACACTGTGTTGAAGCCGAGATATGCTCCGTGATCAGTGATTAAACTTATATGTATTATGCTAAGGGGAACTGAGCTTAAACATCTATGATAACGAACCACAAAGCAAATGCGAGGGAGGGGCCTGGATGGTGAAAAGAAGGATCTTTTTCCTGTCTTATTGTTCTGTCAGATGCAATCTTGTGTCTGACGAGTTATGTGTCGAGAAGTACTTTTATTTACTAAGTACGAATGTTACATATGATGCTGATGACATGTTTACACATACTTTGCATATAAGAAAATTAAATATGTTACGAAAATGTAATCGCGTAATCGTGGTGCTGCTGGGGGAAACCCCTAGTAAAATGTACTGGGCTAAAAATGCAATACCATCAGCTGTCCAGGGACCTTTGACCTAATTGCCTCAGTAGTGCGGCAAAGTAGAGACGATGCAGTTATCTACACTCCTTTGCTTCCTTTCGTTCTTATAAGATCTGTCAAATTTTGTTGTTGCTTTTCTCCTCTTTCTCTTTCATCGCTTTCCATCAGTTTCTTAAGTTTTAATTTTAATCTGTTGACCCTTCATTCTTCTCTCACCGTACAATGCTCCTTCCATCTTGAAGTGACGCTAAACTTCATGAAAATAACCAATGTATAAATACACGTGTGGACAATTTATTATGAAAGGTTTACCACGAACCATTCCTAAACAGTAAGAACCAGGTGCAACCAAATGTAGTTGTCGACTCAAAGTCACTATAAACGACACACAAAAAACAATACCTACGTGTTAGGAGCTTGGGACCTCGCTGGCCTGTGCGTGCATGTACAAATATTTTTTTATTTATTCATTCTCCTGCCGTGGCGCAGGCCTTCGAGAACATGGGGGTTGAAAATGGTGCAAATGGTAAGAATGATACACCGAATATGCGAAGAGAGAATGATCGCATAACCAACCGTAAAAATTTATTTTAATCATGCATACCCGGAACGGACTCGACTGGTTTGATAGTCGATAGTTTATACATAAAGTCGACGAGTTTGATAGTTTATACATAAAGCGTATAGGTGGCAGTGGAAGGGTGTTCGTTACGTAGTTATGCAACGTCGACAAATAACTTGATTATCTTACTTAAACCCTCTCCTATCTTCGTCACATTTGACACTAACATGTCTTCAATTGCGAGATTTCTTATTCAAACTCTTTGAGTTCCATGCAAAAAGCAAGTGCTTAGGGACACATTTCCATCTTTAGGATGAGACTCTTACCATTAGGATAAGTGGATACGTCCTCCGAATGCAAGCTGTTAACTCCCTAGCACCTATTCGGCTTAGTATCTGCAGAGCTTCGCTCTAAATTTCTGCTTTGAATTTTTTGGACGAAAATGCATACCAGACGCCCATCTAATAAGAGAAACCATTGAAAAAACTCAACAGACCAAGTGTAAGACAGGGTAGAACATATGTTTGCATTGTAATATAATCCAAAAAATGATTTCAGAAAATGGGGATTGTTTAGATTGCAGTTTAACATTCACTATTCTACTTAAAATCTCAGTCAAAATGCGTTCACCAAAACAAGCGTTACAGAAAATAAGCCGGAAATCGCAGGACATTCCTGGTCAGGCTTGTAAAGAATATTAACATACTTGCTCCTAACTGTTTGAGACAGATTCTGGTCAACAACAGCCTTTTTCATAATGTTTCCGTTTGTCACTCTAACACATACATAAGTGGCACATACATACATAAGTTGCGCTACAACCGCTGGGCGGTCTTGGCCTGACGAAGCTCCATCCGAAACCCCTCACGGTCGCTCGCCACATTGGTCCAATTCCGTATCCCGGCTTTAGTAGCGGCTTCGTCTACGCCATCCTTCCACCTCAATTTAGGCCTACCACGCCTCCTCTGTCCTTGGGGGCAGCCTAAAAGGACATTACGGGCTGGGTCGTCCGGTGCCATTCGCATGACATGACCAGCCCACCGGAGCCTGGCGAGCCTAATTCGCTGTACGACAGTGATGTCTCCGTACGGCTCGTAGAGCTCGTCATTATATCGGCTCCTTCCTTGTCCCCCCTCACAAACGGGGCCAAAAATTCTCTCGCATCTTCCTCTCGAACACGGCTAAGAGGGTTTCGTCATATTTGAGCAGAGTCTCTAACACGCTAGTTCCTAATGAGCAGAAGTATTATAATCTGGCACAGTCTCGGTATGCGGCCAATGAATATACATCGTCTTGACAACTGCTTTACATTTTAATACTTCTACAGTGAAACCGTTGGCAGAGCATTCGATTTCGCTAAGGAACTTGTTTTCCATCGCTCACCCACTTCCTTCTTCCATATTCTTCTCTCCTTCGTTCGGGATCCGACGCACTAGGCGAAGAGCGAGCTCTAGGACGAACAAGATAAATTTGTTCGTCCGGCAGAGAGTATTGTCAAGAGAGTAATTGAAAGAGCGTTATTGGGTATGAATTTGCGTTGAAAATTGACGCATTGCCCACCAGAACTGCAACGTTCAATATTTATCACTTCAAACACGCAGCTTGTTCAATTTATTCAATTTTGTAAAAAATTAGTGAGACTTTTTTTTACTTGTGGTTTTTAAACTGTCCCTTCGGAAAAAATCCTTCAATTTCCCTAAGTTTCTCTCTACTTTCAACCCCCCTTGATCATAAACACTTATACCTAATCCATTTTCCCACTTCGCTGGGTTTCTCCCTCCTCTGCCGAGTAATCGAAACAGGTGAGCTGCGTTGTATGAAACACACATACTTGTTGTGTCTCTTTCCAAAATCATTCCCTCTAAAAGCAAGGAATCAAACGTATCTGGACGGAAGCCGTGATGTATAATACTCAACAGGAAATATCGATTTAAAAAGAAACAAAAAAAACGATTCATTCTAGCTAACCAATAAAAATTATCAACTGTTTTGCATGAACGGTTTGCATGAATACACTATCTTATAAATAAATCGATCAATTTTTTACGCATCATCCTTTTGATACATGCGTCAATCATGTTAAACATGCTGATTCTACCTGGCAAAGTTTTCGGGCCTTGGCGCTTTAGTTTGATAGTGGGTTATTTGTATCATCATCGTGATCTGTGTCAAGTTAAAGTGATTAAGGAAGTGTAAAAATCTTATCAAAGCATGGTTGTTTGTTAGTAGTTATTTATTTATTTATTTATCTAGTGATAGAATCAACGTTCAAGAATAGAACGTTCAATTAAAGCTTAGGTTCAATTGCACCCTCTCGGATTGTGATGTACCTTCCGACTACGGGTGCTTTGATCTGAACGAGCCTACGTCGGAGCAGGCTTGTAGTGGTAAGTGGCGAAAAAATATCTTGACTTCACTTGTGTAAAGTTAGAAGAAGTGCATCGAACAAGTGCCATAGGTCATGTTTTTCAGGTAACAACGTAGCAATGATTAAACAATTGGTGAATTAAGTGATAGGAATAGAACACTTTGTGTTCGTTTGTTCACGATTTGATGACACTGTAGCTCTGGGCATTAGGAACCCCAGGGAAGGGAGTATGGGGCACCACAAAATAGGCGAGAAAAGAAGCTCAAAAATGCCGTTTAAACGTACGCCATTTAATGACGCCATGGGTCTTTATGTATATCACTCAAACGTTTTTGGTGCAACGCCTAGTGTAGCCAATGAAAATTCTAGCGCTGTAACTGCCCGGTGCAAACGACGGTCCTTTCAGCACATTGAATCAATCACTTTTACTTGAAACGATAAGGTCCCCCGGCAGAACGCAGCACGCGAATTGAGACTTCACATTCGTTTCTTTGACCAACCCTAACGGCAATGGATTAGCAACAAGCTGTTGCTGGGATGGGAAAAATACGTCCCTTGCAGATTTTCTACTATTATTCCAAATCCGGAAATATCATCATTTATGAGGGTAAAATAAAAAGAAGGTAATACGGATAGTTTGCTCCTGGTGGTCCGGTTTCTTCTTAGCCGGGAGTATAGGCGTGCTGCATGGGTCCAGTGGCGGGTTTAACCATGGTTGGTCTAGTATATCTGGTTGTGTTATAGGGGATTTGCTGTCCGCCATGTTAATTATGCCGTTGCGGTACCTGAATGTCAAATACTGTTTACAAACCAAAAGCCCATTTCTTCGTTTCGTCAAAATTCGGTACCCCAAAACAACACATTAATTACTTTCCATAGTCCTTGATAAATCAATTCGGAGTTTGTTATGATTCAACGCTGGTACTTGGGGTGTGTATACTTTTAAAAACGTTTTTGAGTGTAAAGGTACTCTAAAATTTACTAATTTGCTTCTTGCAAAAAATGCACAATCGCTACGAACAGACAATCCACATCGTCGATCCAAAAGTTAACCGAGAATGCATAGCCGTCAAAATTTTCATATATTTTTCTTTTCTCGATTTGTCAAAATGCATGGAATGACTTGACCAGGTTCTGGACAGTCCATAGGTTTAACGGTGAGCTGACTGAGCGGCCGCGGGAGGCCCCGGGCTCATAAGGGGCACGAGCTTATACGAGGCCCCGAAATCACAACAGGCACCGAACTTCTATCTCGTCGAGCTCATAGTAAATTTCGTGGCATTCGCAAAGTATCGCTTTCCGTAACACGCTACGCTGGTTTTGCACTGTCTCCCGTCGAATTCGGCGTAATCGACTTCGCGCAAGGTGTGCATGCACGCCCTCCCAAGTACCAAAATCATGCAACGCGCTACATTTCCCATACAAACTGGCTCTGCTTTACCCCGTTCCTCCCAGTCTTTCCATATTGCACTCCCCGCTAGCCTACAATGCGAGCGGACTTACAACTTCACCTGCATGTATCGTAGAGCCATCACTATCTCACATGCATCGTTCGGCAATTTGACAGCTCAGTTTTGTTTTGATCTTGAAAGTGGTGGAAGTGGTGCTGATCAGTGCAGACTAAAACAGTGAAATATGTGTAAATAAAGTTTTAACGGTGATAAAAATGTGTTTAAAAGTGTCCAAGGCACAATAAATGGTAAGTATCAATGAAATAATAATGTTCTAGATGTTTTTTCTTCTACAGCAGCGAAGCGAAAGAGGCATCATCCAGTGACGTCATCATCATCCGGCGGATGTGCTGCAGCTACCGCCCCGAAAAAGTGCAACCTTTTTGTGAAATATGTTATTGTGTGATCTATTACTTGAATGCTGTTCAATAAACTTGTTAAAATAAGAAAGGTGAAAATTTCGTGTAATTATTTAGTTGATGAAATAAATCATCGACGCGTCTGCTTGATCGGAATGACGACAGAATTCATCGCATGATTCAAAACATCGCATGACGCATGACATACGTGCACGCGACGTTGCTGGTTTACTCCGTTCGCATCTTCCATCGGAGCTCTCTTCATACTATGAACGGAGCTCCGTTAATCGCGCGACATGGCCAAAAATGTTCCTCGGGCGTTCGAACAAATCACAGCGACATAAAACGAAGGAAAACAAAAATCGAAAACAGAGCTTGGCGGCATATTCTTCGAATGCATTTTCTTTAAAAATTTCACGGCAAACGTCACTCCCTTCTGTGTGTTCTTTCTTCTTTCTGTGTACCTAATTTTTAGAATTCACCAAATCGACGTTCATTCAATTTGTAGTTTCATTTCGCAACACATGTTTAACGGTAAAATTTTCTACGTAAAAATTGGACTCAAATCAGAACAACTGTGGGCAACGAGTCAGTCGGCGATCAATCAATCTGTGGAAGTCGACGTAGGAAGATCAAAGTTGTCGCTTGAATCGCATAAATTCAATGGTTTTCAAATATTTTGTGTTGTTGGATTTCATTTCTGATATATTTTGTCTTGTTGTGTTGGATTGCGTTGCGAATACAAAGTATTTTGTTGGTGATTGATATCAATTTAATTTCAAAATAGATATGACGTTTTGTTAGTGCTCAAAAATATGAGTAATTTTTAAACATAGAACTGTTGGAGATCGGTGTGTAATAGAGATACATTTTAAAATTAATCATTTAATGTATGACCTTAATTGAGGTAAATATGAATGTGTGGTTTGAATGCAAGTCATTATTCTTATAAATGTTGCTTTTTTTATTTTCCGAACATTCTTCCATGAATATGGAAGAACGGAAACGGAATGTTCAAATTCCTTTAAACTGTTACATTAATTGAAGTAAAGACACATCATTCGAATGTGTGGTTTGAATGCAAGTCATTATTCTTATAAATGTTGCTTTTTTTACTTTCCGAACATTCTTCCATGAATATGGAAGAACGGAAACGGAAAGTTCAAATTCCTTTAAACTGTTACATTAATTGAAGTAAAGACACATCATGTAAAGGTACCAGAGTGGAGCTAAAAAGCGCAAAAAAAGTAAAAAAGGTGAAGAACTGGTTGAGACCCAGAGAAATGCACTACACAAGTTTTTGGCAATAGAAACGTCGTCAAAATGATCGAGTGAATCAGTGATATGTCCAGATATCACTAAAAAGTGTTCAAACGATAAAGCTGCGTACAAAGATGCCAGTGAAGATGCAAATGAAACTGTGCAAAATGAAACAAATATAAACAGTTGTTCCTCAACGAATTCAGATAAATTGTTAAATAAAATTAACTGCTTGATAAGAAATGAACTGTGTTAAAAAAGAAGAAACAGCGTTTAAGACAATTATTAAATAACTTGCAACAAGAATAAGGAAACTGCTTTTAAAATTATATTAATGTTTTACCAAGTTTTCTGCATTGATTTAAAACTATCAAAAGTCATGGGATCAATACAAAAACAAACCCCTATAAGCCATGTAATAGGGGCTCCGTTCAATTTCCCGCTTAGGGCCCCGAGAAGTGTAAATCCGCCACTGCATGGGTCCTATTTGTGTTTGTACGTCTAGAAAATTCTTAAGGTTCTATATAATGTATTGGGATGGGTATATGGCATCTGAAAACTGTTTCTATCTATTTAAAAAAATGCACTCAATCTTGGTCGGGTGTTTACAAAGAGGAATGTAAAAGCAGTCGGGACTCTCGAATAACTTCTTGGTCGGACGCGTATGCAGCGGTCGGGGCATATGTAATCATTCCTGGTGGGTGGAATTTCAAAAATATTTCTGTACTTATCAAATTTAAGGGTGTCATACATCATGTCGGGCCAAATATCTGGCCTACAGAAAACTTAGGTTAGAAATTATAACATTATATCGTCATCAGCGTGCTGCGTTCAACGTATTGGTCAGAGCTAGATGACATATCCCCTCCAAGCTTGGCAATGCGCAGCAGAAAAATAAAGAGCACCTAAATTAAATTGGCGTCCGTAAAACTGGAACCATTCATTTAACTATCCACTGAATCTTTTCCAAGCAGGAACGAGTATACATGTCAATGCAGTGGGGCTTTTTGCAATTGTTCTCGGCTGAATTTGTATGAAGCGTACGGGATGAATTACCTATGTTATCTTCTATAGAGTGCTGTTTATGAAGAGTGCCTGTCTGAGACGTTTTTGGTTATTGAGGATCAATTGGTCTTCATACAAGGAAGCGTCGACTCGGCTTTTTGTTAAGTGTTCGAGGCGTTAGGTGTACTGTCTTTTTCGTACCGCTCAAATTTATTCCAACATTTACAATTTTGCACGAGAATCTTTGAACAACGTTTATTTTGATATAAATTATCTTTAACTAACTTAGATCTCTTTCAGACTTCACAAGGTTACCATTACAATTTTTCGAGCTTACCTTTTTGAAGATACTCTCGAATATCTGGAAAATGTTCGATGCTAAAGTTTAAATGTTTCTGTTAGGAGAGTATCCAGTGTTGAAACGAAAAGCCTGGTGAACGTAAATGAATTTACATTGAAATAAATCGCAACAACAGGGGACGGTTTGCGCAGTCTACCGAGGGAGGTGAGTGAGAAACCCCAACGCTTTTGATTAGTTGAAGTGGCTTACAGGAGGCAACATGGAACACTATGAGCTCCAAATTGGCAAGCAAATAAGTCAAATGAGTGAAAAAATAGCTAGCTTTTCAGTTATTTTCCCATAAAGACCTCACTCGAATATCTAAAATACTTTCATTGATAGCTTCTAACTGACAGACTAACTAACTGACAGACTAAACTGACTAAAAGTTGGTTTTAATGTCATGATTCAAACCATAATAAAGAAGAGATTCAGAATGTTTAAACTGCAAACACAAGGAGACTTCAGAACAAATGACAAATGAATGAAACCATAACATTTTTTTCGGTGAACGTGTGACAGTTATACATTTATATTTTAGAAAACATAGCGGATTTTAAGTGAAACATTGGTAGTGAAGATGCGTGGATCTAAATCTCACTACCTTTTCGAGCGAGGATCACCGGATAATAAGGATAATAAGGAAGCAACACCCTCAAGAAAGAAAGAGGTCTCGTCGGTAAAAGCGTTTGGTGGCTGCCATTCTCTTAGAGGAAACGATGTTGAGTTTTCCTACATCACAAGTGGTTCGGGCTCACGTATCGATCGTTGTTACGTGTCGACGTGCATACGGGATCGTCTCCGGACAACCGACATCTACGTGGTCTCCTTCTCCGACCACAAGGCACTGACGGTGCGGATCAGTCTCCAGTCTCTTCCGGTCTCGCGGAGGAACGGATACTGGCAACTTCGCCCACACATTTTATCTGATGAGGTATTGGAGGAACTCGAATGCAAGTGGAGTGGTTGGGTCCGACAACGGAGGAATTACGGTTACTGGATGCTTTGGTGGGTCGAATGCGCCAAGCCCAGGATAAAGTCATTCTTTCATTGGAGGACCAACGAAAAGTACAAAGACTTCCTTTTGCATCAGGGTATACTCCATGCTCAGCTGAGAGCCTCATATGATCGATACCTAAGTAACCCAGATGAGTTGTCAACGATTAACTTGGTGAAGGGAAAGATGCTCTCTTTACAGAGGCGTTTTTCCCAGCATTTCACCAGGATAAACGAAACCCTCGTTGACGGTGAAAAAGTTTCCACCTTCCAGCTGGGAGAGCGGAGGAGGAGAAGTACCGTCATTGAGAACTTCCAAACCAACGATGGACGAACTCTCGCCTTGGAGGAGGAGATCGCCGAGTATTTGTACACTGAGTACAAGGCCCTCTACTCGGTCGAAAACACGGTTACGCATAACAATTTTACTAGTAGACGGGTTATCCCGGAGGACTGCGAAGCCAACAATGACTGCATGGCGGAAATCACCCCTAGTGAGATCTTTGATGCAGTCAAAAAATCGGCACCTCGGAAGTCACCTGGCCCGGACGGTATTCCCAGGGAGTTCTATCTCCGCGCGTTCCACATTGTGGGACGGGAGCTCGGGTACGTCCTCAAAGAGGCCCTTCGTGGGGAATTTACTCGAAGCTTCGTCGACGGTGTCATAGTGCTTGTGAGAAAGAAGGGAACTGGGAGTGCAATGCCCTCTTTCCGTCCGATTTCTCTCCTTAACACTGATTACAAGCTGCTGGCGAGAATTTTGAAGCTACGAGTCGATGTGATCATCGACAAGTGGCAGATAATTTCCCCAGCCCAAAAATGCAGCAACAAGCCGCAGAACATTTTTCAAGCTGTTCTCTCGGTTAAGGAGAGAATTCTGGACTTGAAGAGGAGGAAGAAAAGCGGCAAGCTCGTTTCCTTCGACCTCTCGCAGGCGTTTGATCGCGTCGACCGAGACTTCCTGTGGACGACCATGACCTCTCTGGGATTCAGTCCCCGGCTGGTTCTCAGGTCAATTGGTGAGCGGTCTTCTTCCCGTCTGCTTGTGAATGGACAGCTGTCCTCTCCCTTTCCCATCCAACGTTCCGTCAGACAGGGCGATCCTCTTTCCATGCATCTGTTTGTCCTTTACCTTCATCCCCTTATTACTGAGCTCGAAAGTATTTGCTGCGATCAGGATGACCTGATCAATGCATATGCCGACGATGTCTCAGTGATTACTTCCTCCCCTTCCAAAATCGAGCGGGTCAGAGAGGCGTTCGAGGCGTTCGGCCTTTGCTCAGGGGCCAGACTGAACGTGGGGAAGACCATCGCGATCGACATCGGACACGTCACTCCAGCAACGAGGATCCACGTCCCATGGCTACGCACCGAGGAGCGTCTCCGGCTTCTCGGGATATTGTTCTCCAACAACATCCGTGAGGCCATGGCGCACAACTGGGACGTGGTGATCCAGAAGTTCCGGCAGTTGGTCTGGCTTCATCGTGTGAGAGACCTGAACCTGGCCCAGAAGGTGTTGCTTCTCAACACCTTCCTGCTCCCCAGGCTGTGGTTTGTCGCGTCTGTCTGTGGCGCTCGGCAGCGGGACGTTGCAAAGGTCTCTCACATGATTGGATCACTGCTGTGGAACGGCTCTGGTGGCATCCGCGTTCCTCTACTCCAGCTGGCGCTAACACGAGATCGCGGTGGACTTAATCTCCACATCCCCATCATCACCACACAATCGCTACTCACCAACCGGTACCTTGCGGAGCAAGGATGTTTGGTGATCGGGTCTCAGTATATCGCCAACGCTGGGAACCCACCCGACACCAACTCCGTCCCGTCGTCCTACCCCTGTCTCCGCAAGGTTATCCAGCACCTGGCATACGTGCCAGAGACCCTCCGACGATCGCCATCAACATGAGGACTGCGACGCGCAGCAACAAACGCCCTACCGGACCCAAGGGTGGTTGGAGCTTCCCCACACACGCTGTGGAGAAGAGTGTGGGGAAACATAAGCTCCAGGATGCTGACGTCTGCACAACGTTCCGCCCTCTACCTGCTGGCAAACGGGAAAATCTCGCACGCGGAGCATCTTTTCGAAACCGGCAGAGCCGACACACCAACGTGCACGTTTTGTCCCGCTGTCGAGACCCTGGAGCACAAGTTTGCAGCATGTCCCCGCGTGTCGCTGGCGTGGGACACTCTACAACAGCGGCTGCAACAAGTTGCTCCAGGGTCCCATCTTTGTTTTGTCGACCTGCACTGGCCCGCTTTAAACAGGATAAGAGCGGGCACACGCAGTGCAGTACTCTCCGTCTTTTCAAACTACATCATCCACATCTTTGGAAACAATGATGTTGCGATTGATGTAGATGTCCTTTCCTGTTCTCTGTAAATCAATCTGTATGTAAAGTCTTGCCTTTGTTTCCCGTCCAACACGTGCGAAGGAATCAAAACTTATGTAAATGTGATTAAATAGTATGTAAAAAATATTGTACACCCTTAATAAACGTCTTTTATAAAAAAAAAAAATTCTTAGATTGAACAAATGCTCTCCAGTAGTTGTGTGAACTTCCAAGCTGATTTAAATGAAGCGGATATGAATGATGTTGCATCATGATGTTTGTGCTATTCCCCTTAATAAACTGTACATCTCAAACTAGGGTAAACGAGCAACACATGTAAGGTTAGCTGCTAGATTTGTAATAAAATAGTAAATAAATTAAATTGATAAATCATTCAGAGCTTACTGTTATTTTCAAGCGCCATCGGCTAATCGAGGGCAATACAAATAAACAAATGACAATTCAAATAAATGGAAAACATTTTGAATAAATGTAGCGGAAACTGAATATAGCCTTCGCGTTGCGAAATAATGAAATAACAAAAAATTCAACACTTTTCAAAAATTTCAACACTATTTGTAGTTTTGATAGTAAACAAACTTGATACGCCTGGAGCCTATCAGCATAATAAGGTTGTATAAGGCTCCTCACACTGCACTTGATTAAAACTCGAAGAGTCCGCACACGATAGATCTGCTAATGTAATCAGAAAGACTCAAAAATACTCGAACGAAAACTACTGTAGCCAGAACGACCAGCAACATGTTTCATTCCTTTGTAACCTCCTTTCTGCCATAGCAAAGCACGATAAATTGGGTTTTGGACTTTGCTGCACTTGCTATGGCAAAAAGGGAATGCGAAGAAGGCAAAAATAATGCTGATCGTTCTGGCTACAAAAATTATCGTTTCGAGTTTTGCGTTCTCACTAGCAGTATGTGGTCCCCATTTTTGCTTTCCCGAACAAGGAACTCCTTTTCCCAACGTAGTACAAACAGCCTAAGATCGAAAACAGAGATTTTTCATCAGCACGAAACTTAACACTGTTAAACTCCACCACGTTCTTCTCGAATACAACATTGAAGTATTTCGACAAGTGCAGCCTAATTCTCCTAAGAATAAGAAACGTTGGGTTCACACTTCGCTTGTGGCATATGTGCTGCCCAACCTTCTGTACAATGCATCATTGTACAAAGCAAAGCCTTTCCGAAATGGACTTTGTTTTAAAAAAGCTTTTAGGTACGCAGCGTGTATTTTTTGCTACTGCTGGACCCTTTCGAGTCCCGAAAGCTTAGGCATTCACTACAATTCCGTAAGTTTTCCATGAGGAGAAGATTATAGAGGGAGAGAATGTTAAAAAGAAGTTAAAAATATTTAGTTTTTTTTCATCCCATCAATCATTACATTACAATTGGTGAGAGCCAATGGAAATTACTGTCCTCTTATCAGCAACAGATGTGAAGGGAAACTTATTATTTTCACGCCTCAAATTATTTGACAACATGCATTTTTAATATCTCAAAAAAAATTTGTTCTTACTCTAAATTTTTATCTTCATTATCCCATTGAATTAGAAGAAACGTCATTATTTTAAGTTTTAAATAAATGTTATGATGTAATTTTGAAAACTTAATATATTAGATTCCGGGCCCAAAAAACCAAAGCACTCACCTGACTCATTGTAGCAAATAAGGGTGAAGCGCTGCTTGGTACTGCTGGATAACAGCCCTTTGCAACTACATGTAACAATCTGTCATTCTCAAATAGCACCTATGGAACTGCCGGTTGATTGAAGACCCGATTGATGGATTCGGTAGGCATCACTCGCGAGAGCATCGGCTGTCCCTATCTGTGGCAAAAAGGGCGCCAGAACTGATCACCTCTCCAGCGTTATTGCAAAAACACAACACCCATTCCCAGACCCACTCATGTACCCACCCAACTCACACATACACACGCATACATAAACACACAAACGCGCGCGCGTGCGCTTTTAAACAGGTATAGATTTGCTCAGTGTCAGTGCAGTATCTTTCAGTTTCATCAAAATGCATTTCCAAAAAGGTGGCGGCTTGTATGCCATAATTTGTCTAGTTTTCGTATTCGGCATGACGAAGACATAGCTATATATGGTATGACAGATATGACAGATTAGTTAGGAGTGCGTATTACCATGTCGAGCTAGTAGCAACAGAATTTTTCAAATGTTCCGCGTTGTGCCTGCTCATTGCTTGACATCCTTTTTTTTTTTTGTACAGGGTACATTATGTTTAATTAATAACACGATAAACTTTCTCCAACGGAAGCTGATTAGTTTTTAATGTTTTACGTTTTTTCTTTATCAATTTGTAGTGCATGAATACTACGGGCTTAATTAATTATTTATTCATCGTTGTTCCACTTTGCAGTTTAACAGAAAACAAGTTGTCCGTTATTTGTTCTTAATTTATAATTCAATTGATAAATGTGCACAAGTGAGTTCAAACCATTTTATAGAGGCCACACAAACTGACAATTGCCCCAGTCAATATGACGATATGGTCATTTTCCTCCACTCCTGCTTAATCTTAAAACTAGGAATATGTAAGGCAGGAATCTGCAGAAAACGTGAAGCTAAAGCTTTTACGGCATTATTGTTGAACGGATTTTTTCGGTTCCATCTGTAAAGGAACAAACAAGTAAACCTCTGGACACGCAAAACATGTTGGGCCTTAAACATACATTTGGTTAAGTGTATAAGTTAGAAATATTCATGAGTAGGTTTAGAGACAACTGTTCCTCTTTGCTTCTTTCCATAGGCTATACTTTTGATTAACATTCTTCCGGTAGACGGTAATAATTTCCTCAAATCGTTTCAGAACGTCGACATTTTACAAGCTTTGCTAACTTTCAAGCGACTATGCATGTTCCGGCATGTTTGATGTTTCCTGAATCCTCACAGGTTCCTATTAGCATTAGTGCACAATACTAGGTTTGCAAAATACTACTTAATTTACAATCCGGTCACCTTTGTCTCCCCAAGTAGAGCGATGATTCACGCATCATTGGTTTGGGTTGGGTTTACCAGATAAGCTGGCAACACTTGCTTACCTTCGACGCCTACCAGTGGAGAGGCAATTTGATGTTTAGGGATATTTAGAAAAAAAAGGTTTCACATTACGTTTCTCAGATGAACTGGCTTCCCTTTGTATCGCTTGACTTATCATATGTGGTCAAATTTTTAATAGTTTTACACGGGTTCTTTGATGTATGTGTTTCATTCTTGCATACCACGAAAGTGAACGACGCCTACAGAGAAAAACAAGATTTTTGATATACACGTATCAAACTTGAATGTCAGGAAATTTGTGTTCTTTCTAGCGTTTACGATTAGACGAAAAGTATTTCGTCACAAGTCTTACTTCACGGTATGAACTGTGAACGATAAATAGTTGACCGCATATGCTTAGGTTTACTATTTGGATTCATTTCTTGAGTGGATCGTGAGTTTTGAATCCACTGTTTGTTGATTTCAAAGCAATCTAATAATCTCGCAGCTCTGGTGGCCAGCAAAAGTTCATGAAGCTGTAGCCAGAGAATTTTGAGCAACCTTACGGAACCTTACGGAAGGCGATAGACTCTTCTGCCAGCTGTTCAACATTTCTCTTTAAGTCTTATGTGACTGTCTTTAGTCACTGACTAAATAAGCGGTTAAAAAAAACTTTTTTCTGTTTAAATGGCCCCTGATTGAACATCGTGAAAAAACGAATAACAATCGCTCCATATAAAGAAATACCATATGCGTTCAAAATAGCCACAAAAGTCGCCAAGAGTTGTAACTTGTAAGTAATTATGAACCTATCAAGTGAAATAATATAAGACTTCCATGTTATTACTCGCTACCGCACCGAGTGTTTTGCAACAGCCTATCCTCGTTCCTCAACATGATGGTTGTGCAGCTAAATTATCTTTAAAACATAGACACCGCAATTATCGTATGATTTTCCAGGCGATCGCACCGCACCGGATATCGAGGCAAATTAAGAGAGAGATAATGAAGAAAAAAGTAGAACCACCTGAGGTTACTGCTAAACGCTACGGGAGACGGCAGGCAGTGTGAGAACATCAGAGTTACGATACATTGAAAATCTGCGAGACACGAGTGGATGAGGAAAGGATGGCCGATGAATGGTTCCGCACTCCTGATGCATTGGTGTTACTCGAAAGGAAAATACTTTTATGAAAAAACGACGGTTACAAAAACCCGGAAATGAACATCTTTACGGTAGCAGCGGGCATTCATTCCAAAACGTACGCGGACATTCATACTCTTTATGAGCAGGTGCGATAGCCAAATTTGAAACTGGCAAATTATTTATTTTTCGGAATACATTCGGTGGCAAAACTGCGGAACATATTAGAAAGACACAGTTTTTGTTTTCTTTCCAGTTCTCTCCTCCAATCTGATCGAATCTGATTGAGCAATTACTTGTCATTTCCTTGGCAAAAAGCAAGCACTTTAGAAACATACGCACATCAATCCGATTTTAATATCCATAAATTGGGTATGGGTCTTACCATTTAAAATAGGGTTTTGGTATCGATCTTTCATTTCCATGATCGATACGTTTGTCTCCTATTCGAATGGTTATATGTTAATTTAAAAAGGCCATTTTTAAGCATGGTTACGCTCTCTCGTTTGGTGACCATTAAAGTTTGTTACGAAACGCTGGATAGTTAAATATATTTAAATTTAATTACGGCCGTTTTTTAAAAGGCACATTTTGATTTATTGTGACGATTTGAGTAGCAATGGATCATCCAAAGTATTTCCCATCGCTAGCTACAACTCTTTGCAATATTTTTGGCAAGTCCCATTTTTTTCCAAGAAATCTTCCTTTTTTTAGGAATCAACGCATCAAGTCATTGTTTCAGTCAGTCTCATCTCGTCTTGAACCGTTAGTGGAGGTTTTAAAAGCTTTTAAATAAGATGCTCCAAAATCCAGCATGCTTAGTACCATAACAGCGGCAATTACGCAACTTTGGCTAATTTCCCTCATTGAACTGCATAGAGAAGTACAATATGTGGACATTAATTGCCTGGAAGCCGTCTGCCCTTGGTGCCCTCTGCGCTGGGTCCCAAAACCCCAGCATTAAAAAAGCCTAGATAGTAGAAGCACCTCGTTCTACAGTCTGCAGTGCAGGCATTCCAAGCCATGTTCAGAACGACGTTTAAGCGGTTTCTGAAGGACGGAGTAATTTCAACGATATTTAGGAGACAGAAATTAGTTGTCCTCTCGGGCCCTGGTAAATGAGCTAAATGTAACCCTCCCTTAAGTCTCTCGGCACTGCAAGCTTCTGTAAGGGGTGCTCCCGAACTGCCTGCGCTACGACAAGGAGGGGTCGGATGGTCTTTTCAAACGCCAATTGGCTGCAGTAAGAAGTGGTCTACTGTGGATGCTATCCTCGTGGTGTTTTAGAAAGGGAGGAAGGCAATAAAAGAGCCAGCTATCGATGCTGCGGTGTTTTCACAGTTCACGTAAAAACACCTTTAATAACTCTAGTTGGCCGGGAAAAGCAGTTTCACTGGCAATGTGTTCACTGTGATGCCTGTGCAGGACCATAAGGAGCTATCACCATCAGCATCCATGTAGGACTCGAAAAGAAGGAAGATGTCAACGGCCTTCACTGCAAGTGTCCAGCATGGCTCAATCCTCTGTGCGCACTGTGGAACGCTATGTACAATGGAGTGCTTGTGCTAAAACTTCCCATATGAGAAATTCTGCTTTGGCTTGACTGTTTACATAGTAATTGACTGTCCTGGGAGGGCTGGTGGAAGACATCGAGGTCCCCGCATTCTTCGTCGGAAGAATTGCGACCAGCATGTCGGGCGTAATGCTGATAATTATTGATAATATAAATCATAACTGAGCTCTTACAAGTGAGCCCTCATATTCAAGATCAGAGTGCGATATTCCCAGCGAGGCGATTCAACAATCAACTCAAACAGATATCTCAAGTATCTAGGGTGACAATGAACGGCCTCCTGACCTTCAAGCCTCACAAGGAGTACGGATGTGAAAAAGCACGAAAAACGAGTGTTAGCGATAACACGCATCATGCCTTATACAGTAGGTCCTGCAAGCGGTATGCGACAGCCATGACAGCGTTGGCATCCACCATTCGTGTTTCATTGTAAAGAGGCAAAATCTGAAGTGTGCACAGGTTACTTACCAAACAGGTAGTCCACCAAGTACAATACTTAAAGTGTGGGGTATTTTTCTGATGTTTCCCTTCACGATAAAAAAAAACACATGTAGGATGATTAGGATCTTTTATCATGAGGGGTATCTTTTGTTGTATATTCAACGAGAGCAAGTTAGCTGGAATTTAGCAGTTTTCTATTCATTGCTTTGGTCCGTATAGTCAAACAGCTCAAATTTCAGCAGTGTGCAAAGTTTATTGGCCATACTTGTGTCTGGGGCGTACGGAGCAATCTCACTTTTAAATCCCCTGTATTTCGAGAAGAATGAACACCTAGAGAAAAGCAGCGCCCATCTTTACGCTACGCAAATTACAGTAAGTGGCATTTATCCTAGGGATAATTGATTTACTCGCCAATCATACCAACACCAAACAGTTTCCCTCTGGAAATAGGTGCTCTATGTTCTAGCTGAACAGTTGCACACACATATAATTGCAGAGCACATGCCGTCTATCTCCTCACGTGTCCAATCATAACGCCTTGAAATGGTAGAAAAGGAGTTATATTTTACATTTGATCAGAAGCATTATCCCATCCAGATGCAAGAATGGAGAATGAAACATAGGCTAGCCCTTAGTAAGTAACCCAGCGATGATTGATTCCGCTAATCAATCAGGAGAAAAAATTGTAACCACTCCCTGAAGGTAAGACATGAACTGCATTGAGCTTTTAAACTTTTATATTTTTTACAATAAATTCTGTATTTTCTTTATTATTCATCGTTTTCTGTGAAACATGTTTTCCTCCTTTCCTCCTCCGCTCGGAACAATACACCCACGCGGCTCCGTTTTATCAGCTGTTCCGCTGTTGTCAGTTGTTGTTGTTTCGGTACGTGCGTTTTTCATAAATATACCTATCAAAAATAACTCTTGCGAAGCGCGCAATTCGTTTTCCTCGTGATTATTTACTGCAAGGAACTAAGTGTATGATAGCCATCATGTGCACTAACCATGTAGTGGGCCTGCGGTACACACTCAATAAGCACATATTTTCAAGATGTCTATTGCACCTTTATTCGGCAACAAATAACGGTGTGGTTACAATGCAACAGTGCTTACCATTCTTGTTTTGCCCAGCATGATTTTATCGCTGGATTCACCATTCCGTCCCGGTCGTTTTTGGCCCCCTCACCAATCAGACGTGTTTAAAATGTGTTTTCATATGGCTGCTTAGTTATCGGCAACATTTTACAAATTTCAGTTTGTTTCGCCCCACGGCACTTCTGTGCTTGAGTGTAACCGCATTTGGTCAACAACCATCAATAGGAAAAAGGATATCTGTTTTTGCAACCAAATACCTATCAACTTTACTGCGAATGATAAAAGAATGTATTATGTAATAAATAATCACTTTCTATACATCCTCTGCTATCTCCTACAATCTCACTTTTAACTTAAAATATTTTTCACGAACAAGTATAGATAGCAGTGCTCTTACGAAAAATTTCCTCGATAACGATCAGGCGATGGTCTTTTAACACTCAAACACGCAGGTTTAAGAGCATACCTATTCTACCCAAAATTCATTTCATTCTATTCACGATCTGGTAGCGACGTTTGGAAGGAACGATTGTTGCCTTTGTTTTGATGTGTTTTGATTTTCTCAAATCCTCCTTCCGCCTGCACTGTCGTCTTAGAAATGGGTTTTTCGCATTTTTTATGGAGAAAAAGTATTTTCTTTTTTTCGCAATTTAACATCATTTGCAGATACAATATTTGAATCTTCAAGAAGACAAAAAAGTCATAAGTGGGTTAAAATCATGTTTTCAGATAAAAATATGGAAGTATGTTTGAATCTATAAAAAAAGTGCTAAAATGAGCCATTTGACAAGCGCTAGTTTAGCCAATTTAAGCGCTAAAATTTTGAAAACTTATTTTTTAATAAATTTTTAAAATATTTATTTCTACTTTATTTTTTAAATATGTCTCTGTTAAATCCCTGATAAATGGCTCTGTAAACCTACATCAATCCCGGGTAAATATGTTTTAAATATTTCCTTTACAGCGAACATGTTTTCTTGGCTATTTTAAGTTTTAAAAGTTATTACAGTTTTTCGTAAAAAATGCGCATTAACCCGACTTACCATACCATACCATAAAATATCAAAGAAAGGCAAAAACTGTACTTTGCAAACACCGTTACAAACATACTGTAAATATGATTGAAAACAATAAAGTTATAACTCTTTGAAATTGGTTAGTCTGAACAAAACCCGAAAAATAATTTAAGTGTGTAGTTTTGGATTCTTCGAAAAGTACTCTTTTGGTTTCATTTAAAATTGCTTCGTTTTGGAGATATTCAAAAAATAAAATGAAAAATGCATCCAATTGCCTTAAAAGTACTTTGAGTGTTAAACGTGCTCATTTGCTGCTCTACGTCTGCAACGATTGCCCGACTCGAAATACAGTTGTGTGGCTCATAACCGTAACTAATCGAGTAAGATATAAGCCATCCAGCCAGCCAATTCACATTCCGCTGTGACCGATTATGAACCGATACGTGATAGTTTAAGCTTTTTAATTTAATAGAATACGCTCCTAGCAGACCATGGTATCGTTGTCGTACATTTGAGCTGTTTTATGTTGCTTATTTGTTACATTGTTCAACAAGAACAAGGGCCACAAAGAATCTGTAAATCTATATCAAACCCTCCCATCCTCCCGCAATCATTATGCTTTATTCTTACGCTTTCGCACGTATGAAGAAATAACCACGCACTTCATTGGCACCGTAACATTGTTAATTGCCACATCATTATTGGGCACAACGTTAGCATCTTTTAACGCCCTGAGATCTGTTAAGCTTTTCGTATTTATTTGCCCTATTTGTTCCTTGGTAACGCTTTGTTGCAACACTGTTAAAATTTTTACCAAACTTTCCGCAAATGGTTGAATTCTTATGGGACGTTCCAGTGTACCGTATTCTCGTTGTTAAACGGTGGCGGACTAATAGGGGTGGTGGTTAGCGAGCTATGTTTTATGCCATCACCTTCATTTAAGTGCGCGTTAACTGTGCGTTAATTACCAAAAATTTCTTCTTTCGTGGTCCATCGCGCTCCCCTCTTTGGCAATTAGGTGCAATAAAATCAGACCGCCGGAATCTAATAAATCCCTCCACACTTACCATTACACCATTCGTCGTGCTCCACATTCCCTTTCATTCATCCTACTATACATCATCCGCTTTGACTTCCGGTCAGCGCAAAGCGAAATTGATGAAAAGGAGCGAGATCGCGATCGGTGGGGTAGGGAAGAGGCCCTGCTGACTTTGGAAAATTACACCGAACAAAGCCATTGGGCGTACAGACTTTTGGTGCAAAGAAGCCTTATGCCAACAAACGGACCGTTGCGACAGAGAGGCGACTTGGGAAACCAACCGGCGAAAGCCGATCGATTTTCAGCTCTGAATTCCTCGCGCAGTTCGGGAAGCTCCTGTAAAACACGTTAAATACCTTCGAGTGAACCTTCTGCTCATAGCAGGGATAGCTAGCTTGAAAAACGATTCAAAAACTTTCAAATGAAGCCACCTTTTATCAAACCTCCGTTTGGTGCGTTCTCTAGCCCCAGCAAGTGTAACGTCTTTCAATGAGTTAATTTATCTCTCCGCTTGCTGTGCAGCCCAGTTTTGACAGGTTCATTCAGCGCAGCACGCCGATCGATCCCCTCGCCGTGAGACCATCTATTCCCACTTCGCTTCATCGTTTGCTTTTCACGCTCTTTCCGTTCGAGCTAATGAACGCCAAGGCGAAGCTTGCGCCGCCAGAACCGAGCAAGTGGTATCCAATTAATGTTGGTCCAATTAATTTATCACTTATTATTTACTCTTCCGCGTGTGAGAGAATTGCCCGGCTTTGTTGCACTGCTAATGGGCGGCGGAGTCGTCGACCGGCGCAGCAAACAGGCAAGTTTAGATGATTTAAAGTCGATCTGATATACTGGCAACCGCGGTTTTTAGCGGCGGTCAATCATTAATCGCTCTGTTAAAATGAAGCATACATTTCCACTAATTTGTTTTCCTCATTACCGGAAAAAAAGATGAAGCATGCCGCATGGAAGTAATGCGTAAATTAAAAACACACTTTATTAACTTGGGCTTATCGAACAGAAATATGCGTAACACCTACGTGAATTGCGCATACTGGTAAAATATGTGTACATAAACGAAACATGCTGGATGAAACGTTTGCTTTTTAAAGCTTAGCAGATGCTTTATGTTCATTAATGTACTTCAAAAAGTACCCCCTGAAGTAAATGTTGAAGAAAATATGAAACCACACTGCCACCGAGAAACCCATCCCTGGGGAAATGCTTTTCTAGACTATGCTAGAACATATGTAGGATATATTAAATAACAATATACACATTATGTATGTATATGTGCAGGTGTAAATATATCTGATAAATATGTAAATATATATATGTAAATGTAAATATATATATATATATATATATATATATATATATGTATATACATATATATATATATATATACATATAATATATATTATATATTATATATGAATATACCTATACATACATGTATCATATAGATATATATGTACATATATATACATACATAATACATATAAAATTATATGTATATATTTTTAGCTTGTACAGTATTTTAGCTTGAACTGCACGTTTGCTGAACCTTGCGATGACCATTTTGCGCACGCATGTTAATCTACCACCAATAAATAAATGAAAATAAATAGATTTCGCACTTGAAACTGACATCTGGTTGGCTTGCATTCTCCGAACTGATCTGTCACCGGCCGCTTGCTTCTTCGCCAAACTGTCTGAAATGTTTCCTTTTTTCGGACTGATTTGGCGTGTTGCTTCAGACGGCTTAGCGTTAGTTGGTTTTAAACTCACCATTGCTGCACACGCTAGAGTTGTCCATCGGGCAGCTGTCGTCGCTATCACTGTCCGGCTCGTGCTCGTGCTCATTCATGAGTCCGTGCCCAACGAGCGCATGGGCTCCAGGCAGCCTGTGGTGGGGGTGGTGGTGATGGTGATGGTGCGAATTGTGGTTTTGATTGTGGTGATGCGACGCGGGGTGGCTGATATTCGCGGCGGCGGCGGCGGCAGCCGCGGCGGCTGCGGCGGCTGCGGCGGCGTGAAGTGCCATAGGGCCGGCCCCGTGATGTAGAATGCCGGGGGAAGCACCGTGTGCGTGACCGTGATCTGGCAGCGGCATGCTGAGATCGCTCGGTCCAGGTGGGCTCGGCGTACGACCCTCGCTTCCGTTCGTGCTGCTGCCGTTGGTGACGCACGCGGAGGTGTTGTTGTTGCTGCTGGAGGTGATTGTGCGACCCCTGGCACCGGCAAGATGTGCCGGATGGTCCGAGCCGTTCAGCCCATTCGCCAGCATGCCACCACCACCATCGCCGGCGGCGGCCGGAGGGCCCGATGGGTTGGTGTTGGTGGCTGGCGCGGGGCCACCACTCCCGGCCAGGATGTCCGTGATCATGAACCGCGATCGAGGCGGTTGCAAGATCGCCATCGAGTTTCGCTGCACCGGCACCGTCATAGTGCCGCCCGTGCCACCCCCCGCCTCTCCACCGCTTTCCCCGTCGCCTGCCCCAACGATGTCCGCGAGGCTGTTAATCTTGGTGAGCTCAAAAGGGCTTTCGCCCGGGATGTGCCACTGGAGCACGATTTTGACGGCCGTACGTAGGGACGGGTTGGAGATCCAGTCACACCTAGCAGGGTGTGCAAAGTATGCGTATAAGGACGTCAGCAATCACTTGATCACGCGTCACGAGCACGCACAAACACCCAAACCCACACGTGGCACGTACCCTGACTCACTTACAATCACACACATACACAAATGAAAACAAACACAGACCCACAAATACACTCAAACACTGGCAGAAAACACGGGTACCATGAGGATGGTTGTCAGACTTTCGTTCCTAGTTCCGCACTAACTAAGAAACAATTTTTCTTTTATTCTTCGTTTTCCGGATGCTGTTTTCTCATCCTACTTGACGTATTTGAAAAGCGAATGCGAGCTTCGTTGCTGTGCGCCAATGTTTGCCTTTCTGGGCTCAATGGATACTACCGCGCATTCCCGTCACAATCCACTATGAACACGTGCTCTTCCTCGAAGGATACACACTCTCGAATGCGCAACGCGTCGCAGAATGTTACTTTTCGGTAAAACTCGTAACGTTCTTACTGCACAGATTTCCGATAGACACACAGCAGTATCATTCGCTTGCTCGTAAAAAGCTACCTTCATCCTGAATGGCCAACTAGATTTATCCTTGACGGTGACGCTCACACGAGGCAGCCATTTGACCACGTGGGAGGCATTGATTGATATTTCACGAGCGTTCAGTCAGTTGGTTGATAAGTTGATTGGTAGCTTGTTTTTACAGCTAGCAACTGTTTGCCGTGTGCGTTTGCTTGCTTAGAAGTTTTGTACTTCCACTAGCGTAACAGCCAAAAGATGTGACCAGCACGTCATTGTTACATGCGCCGATGTGCAATTAAGCAACCATAATTAAATGTACACTCGCGCAAACACGCACTCACGTATAGTGGCCCGAACACAAATGATCTTTCAGGTTAATGCATACGTACCGCTTTCAGAGGCTGCATAAACCAGAAGCAACCAGGAGACTTGAAAGGGAAGACTCACACAAAGGCAAACGCTACCTTTGCCAATACGTGTCGCACGCCGCTTGAGAAGCGAGTAAAAAAAAAAAAATACATATGCATTTGAGCACTATTCGCTGCTGCAGAGCTACAATGCCGGTTTCGATTGTATAGAAAGATCGCACACAGCACACTCAAACGCACATGATCCCGCGAGAAGCGTCCGACTGATACTGAGCCCTCAAATCCACATGGCATGCCATGGGCTCGTGTCAAAATAACAGTTCAGTCGCTCAACAAGCAAAACGCATGGACGTGCGAGCAGGCCAGCTAGCTGGCATGCGCCCGACCCGAGCACTGTGCAGGAGAAGAATTGTTTGGGCTACAGCAAGCTAATAGAGGAGCGTGCCGAAGGGCGATCATAACATCCCGAATTCCGGCGTGTACGCGACCATTGGCCCGGGAGGCCATTGGCCAACTGGGTTGCTACCGAATGCAGCACAGTCACTCACAGCGTGTTGAGTGTACCTGAAACGCCACGCCCAAGTTTTTCTTCGTTGCTTGAAACTCGATTATAATTCGACAGTTATCGACACTGATTTCAGTGGGCGCGGTTTAAGCAATAGATGAAAAACTTTTGTTTGCATTTGAAGAGCGCTAATATACCAGTGATACATCAAGGCAACCGAGCAAGACCACTATGTGTTTCAGTTACACAAGCATAGTCGAATTGAATTCGCTACGTTTATCTTACTCTATGCTAACGCATCAGTCGCAAATCGTGGGCCACAACGCTCAGAAAAATCTTCGCAAGACCGCCTCTTCCACGTGCTAGCAGCCCCGAAAAATGTTTAGAGGAAGCAAAAAAGAACAACAGAAGAATAAAGAATATCGAAGAATCCACAGGCCTTTATCATTTCTTGTTATTATAATGATACGTAAAATAAGGGATGGACGTATCTTTTCTTGTCGCGCCCCACCATTTCGTTCCGCCGGTAACCGACTCGTCTTGCTTAAAACTGCACGTACCTCAGGATATGCCGGACAAGACACGACAGGCTGATTGGTTTCCCCTTTCGACGCCGATCGATGTGCGTAAATATTATTTCTCCAACGTGGCGCCAAATGCGTTCATTTCCGCTGTGTGGTGTATGAAAGTATAGCACAATCTTGTTCTTTCCCAGAAACGCAAGAATTTAAGAAGGGATTTTATTTCATTAAAAGGCAACAGCGCAATAATGTCTCTTGCAATAGACATAAGTGAAGAGATTCATACACAATAGCAAATTTCTACTTGACAAAATGACTTTATGATATTCTGAACGGTTAGGATTAGGATTGGATGCATTAGGGAGATGAAATTGATTCGCATATAATATATTCAAAGCTTAATGAATTTATAGCCAATTGACAATCTATTGGACGAGGACTGAGTTGGATGCAGAATCAAGTAACAACTCTAATCATTCTTCATATATGTTTTGAAAAAAAAAATCTGATGCATAAGCCGACTTGTAATCGACCATGTCTTCCCTCGAAAAAGCACAGATGATTGAAAAACATACTTTCTAGTTCGTCTGTTCCTTGCAAAGAACTGCATTTTTATTCTTTAAAAATTATATTTCTTATGAGAAACCGAAAAGAAGAGACTTATTTTACAATGACTAGTTAGTACGGCACGGTTATAGAGCGGCGCATGCAAACAGCGTGGTGTCTTAGTCACAATGCAAACTTTAGAACAAATATCGGGAAAACAAAATGTTGCAACTGTGATTCATTGTAAAAAAATCAAATACGTGTAAAAAACGAATTTCCGGACAATTTCAGCAGGTGACGCTGGTGGAAGATAATTTAAGAACTTCTTTTCTTAAGGAAGAAATCTACAAGATTTTGTTTTTGATGTTGTCTTTAATTCTTATGATTGGAAAGAAATTGTTAACATGTTCTCTCCGGTAAGGTAGAAGAGATGAACCGATGGAAATTACAACTATTTCGAGTTGTTTCTATAGCGAAATTTCCAATGAAAATAATACTCTGGCTACTTGGAATCGAAGATTAAAAACTCCAATAAGTGTTGAAGTAGCTTAAACTTTTCACAACATCATAGAATACTACGTAAACTATAATATGGTGTCAATAACATCACATAATTTTGCGAAATTTGCAGTTGGAATTTATTTATTTTTGCTTATCTTATTTTTCATTTTTTACATTTCCTCGTTCGAAAACTACTTAATGTATATAAAAATGAAATTAAAAACCTTTGTTTAAAAATCGTATGAATTGGTTTTACGCCACAGCAAAAATTGTATATTGTGTATTATGCAGCTTATGCTGTCCAGGACGGCTGGGAGTTTGAAGGGGGTAAAAGGGACCGTTTTCCCTCCAGTAATTGCAACAACTAAAATTCTCAGATTTTCGGTTACAATTTGTTGGGACAAAAAGTTACCGATGTTTCGAGATTTGCTATTAAATTTGCTATTTCAAGGCCTCAACAAACATTTGCATGGTGCCCAAGTTTTTGCCAACCGTGTTCACAAAAATATACGTTCCTTTAGTTCGCAATGGCACAAAATTTAAAAGAAAAACCATACTGCGCATTCAGTTCTTCTCCACAAGCAAAAGTAGATTTGCAATGTAGCAAAAAAGTTGCTAAATAATTTCTTCTTCGCGTTCGTCCTTCGAAACAATGCAGTGATTAAACTTTTTTTTCGAGTTTGGCAAATGGTGCACCGAAAACTAAGCTTTTGGCCAACATTAAGTAGGAGCAAACTGCATCAATCAATGCGTTTGCGACCGTCGCTCGGTCTGACGACTGGAGTATTACGATCGCATGATGCGCCAGCTAAGAAAGCTATCCTGAAGTGCTCCGCGGGAGCAAAACAGGAGTCCACCGTTTTTTTCCACAGGCTTAGAACGGTTTGTCGCTTATGATACGATAACAGCAAACAGGTGGAGCAACTGCGAAGTTATGTGGAACGATACGGGTTATTACAAAATCCGATAGATCGCAGACATTACCGTGCATAATGGGATATTGGACGTTTCACTGTTTTCCCTTACGTGTTACGGCAGTCGTTGTGCGGCTATTTAAAAAACCGACAGTGATCATCAATGACCGCTAGCCAGAACAAGTTCATCATCTTGGCGTGGTGTCCGCGATCGAGCACCGATTCGACAGTTGTATTCGTTCGAAATATAACGCCCTTAAGGTGCTCGAGATAGCCTAGGACGCGGTAATGTAAGGCACGTTAACCAAATGTTGTATCTTATTCGAATGATCGTGAGACGAAACGGACTTTATATACGTCGTTATAATGAAAATTTACGCTTCACCTTCGAGCACAAAATCACAGCGCGGTGCGACACTTTACGGACGTCCTACACGTACAAGCGACGTCGACCAAGGCAGCGGGACAAAAGTAGCTCAGCCCACTTGACATTGTTGTACTACATCACCCCGTTTCTCCTCGTTTTTCCCCAATACTCCCCCCCTCGAGCCTATACTTGCTAGTGATCTTGCAACCTCATTCGCTTGTATCATAGTGCCATCGCATTTGCACATGGGCGAACAAGTGCGTCACATCATTTTCGTTCTCCCTCTTCTGGAACTTAGCCGGTTTTGCTAATCCATCGAAGCAACCGGTTGGGCCGGACTCACATCGTTCGGTAGTTTGACAGCGCAGTTTTGTTTTGATGTTGGAAGTGATCGGCGTGGTTTCATTCAGAAACAGTTTAATTTGCAGATATTCATTGTAAAATTAATTCGAAATGTGTCCTACAGTGTCCAAGGAACAACCCCGCGGGCATGAATTCATGAATCATGAACGCATCCGGGCTTGATCGGGGCTTGATCTCGGCTTGAAGGCAACAACTTCAAGCCGCAAATGAATAAAAAAACCGAACCGGTTCTGATGAATATTCATGCTGGTTCATGCATCCCTCCCACCCACTCCCCCGGGATTCCCACTACCCGGGGTTCCAATGTCATCATAAAAAGAACCCACAACGCTTGCACTTTTTCTTAAACAAAATTTCTGAAATATATTCTGAATCATAAACACACTTATCTTAATCATATAACACTTAGCACTGCACTTACTTTTTCCTTACTGGGTGGTGCTGTTGATTGCTCGATTCCGAAGCCGCAAAGTTTCCCTAGACAGGAAGAAAAGAAACATTAGAATAAGATAATGTTCTGAATGCTATAGGATGCATGTTTAGTAACTGTTTCAATGTAAAACAGATATATTTTACATCTTTTGATACTTACCAATCAAGCTGAGCACAATGCAAGCTCCGACGCGTTGCGCGATCCGATGTTCGTTCCACCGGAACGCACGCACATCACTCCGATCCGGGACGCTGCAAGTAGGAACAATCTATCTCTTATCATTATTAATTACAACTTACCATAGTTTTATCACCTTTAACGATAATTTTATACACTAAAACTTCATATACCACATCGACAAAGTTCCAAACGCGTGGTTTTACCAAAACATCCGTGCTGTCAAACTTAATAACCAAGCATCACACATTTTACCAGGTTGAGTCATGACAAACTTATCTGACTGTCACAAGGATTGGAAAGTTGAATTTCGTTTTTTGAATAGATGTTGTTTTCAAGCAAGCAGATTGATCAAAAACATTTGATAATTTTTATTGGTTAATCTTAAGCATGGAACGCATCGTATTTTTCATAGTAAAACGATATTTCCTGTTTGCTGACATCCATCATGGCTTCCCTCTGTAAAACTTACTCGACCTTCATGTTGCAGAACCTTGACGATTCTGGCACGATTTCAGAGCGCGGGCAGTTGGAAAGCGAGGCAATATATCTTCGTTTCATACAGCGCCGCTCGAGCGGCAGTCGCGTTCACTCGGCCAAATTGGCAAAGTCCCAGAAGAGGGAGAACGAAAACGAGCGCGTGCACGCTCGTGGGAGCGAGGATGAAAGGGCGATATCATTAGTGGGTGAATCCACGGATGAAGTGGCGCAAATGTGGGCTCGAGGGGGGGTGCAATGGAGAAATCGAACCGGTTATGTCCAGTGGGAAGTAACCACGAAATATTAATGTTCTTAATGCTTTTCTTCCCCGACAGCGAAGCATGACGTCATCATCATCCAGTGATATACTGCAGTTACCGGCAAGAAAAAGTGCAGCTCCCGAACAGCAATGTGAAGTGTTATGAGTGGTTGCTGTTTTTAAGTTTGATGTTATTAAAAATAAACTAGTTCAATCGAATTTAGCGAATATTTGGTGTTTATTACTTTTATGGATGGCACAGGTCATCCATGCGACCGGAACGTGCGATGCGTAAATGTTTACGTATTGTGAATCGCCCAGTTGTACAAAGTCACGCGACGCTGCTACATATTTTGCCTTATTAACACCGTATTAACGCGTCCTTAGCAGTCATTAATACGGCAATTTTTTTTGACGCGACGCGACGCAATGCAGGCTTGGGTTTTCAAGCAGTTCAAATTTATTCACCGGTTCAACCGGTTCCCTCGCTCCGGGGTTCCCACAACCCGGGCGATATTTCGGTCGGATGGATGACCTGTGCCATCCATATAAATAAAAACACCAAATATTCACTAAATTCGATTGAATTAGTTTATTTATATTAAAACCAAACATAAAAACAGCAACTACTCATAACACTTCACATTGCTCGTCGGGTGATGCACTTTTTCTTGCCGGTAACTGCAGTATATCACTGGATGATGATGACGTCATGCTTCGCTGTCGGGGAAGAAAAGCATTAAGAACATTAATATTTCGTGGTTACTTACCTTTCCTTGTTCCTTGGACACTGTAGGACACATTTCGAATTAATTTTACAATGAATATCTGCAAATTAAACTGTTTCTGAATGAAACCACGCCGATCACTTCCAACATCAAAACAAAACTGCGCTGTCAAACTACCGAACGATGTGAGTCCGGCCCAACCGGTTGCTTCGATGGATTAGCAACACCGGCTAAGTTCCAGAAGAGGGAGAACAAAAATGATGTGACGCACTTGTTCGCCCATGTGCAAATGCGATGGCACTATGATACAAGCGAATGAGGTTGCAAGATCACTAGCAAGTATAGGCTCGAGGGGGGGAGTATTGGGGAAAAACGAGGAGAAACGGGGTGATGTAGTACAACAATGTCAAGTGGGCGGTAGCAAGTATGTTATGTCGTGCAACATCAACTCTGCTAAGGCGGCGTCGCGCTATCCGACGATTTTCGCAGTTCCTACACGTCGCATTTTTTCCCATGGTTTTTTTTTTGTATGGAGTTGCTCGCCCGCCTAGCGCGCAGTCGCACAATCGCGCGTGAAAGCGCGACGTCGCTTGCATGTTTAGGGGCACCGTTATAGTTTCCTATAGGTTTTCTTATCAATTAGTAAACATTTAGTAAGGCTAAGAATGGCGTGTTGCATATGCTGCAAGGGCATAAAAAGAAGCGGTTTTTGAACCAGTAAATTTACATCCCACGCTCCGGTATTCCCACCACCCTGGCGCTATTTCGGTGGAGTGGATGACATTTACCAGCCATACACATATAACACAAAACCATTACATGTTATATAACATATTACAATATTTTAAAATTATTTGCTTTGCTCTTTGGCTCGTTTTGAAGATGAATATCATCTCAAAATTCGAATGAAACCGGCACGATGTTAAGTCACACATTTTATAACATTATTGAACCAATTGAAAATTTGTGGTCTAAATTTATCAGTAAACAAGTAGAAGAAGTCGTGTCCAACACATTAAGAGACATTTATTGATTCTGTTAGAAGAGTAATCTATGAATTGTAGTAGCCTTTGATTTGTTATACATGATTATTCTGTGTTCAACTACTGAATATATCAGACGTACTTTTCAATAGGTTATGGGCCCAGGATACGACTCTGTTAGTTTGAAATTAAAAGATTGAAAGCAGTTTTGTGAAGAATGGCGAATCCGAAACTAGCGGGATCTTTTTCCCTGCCTTTGCGAGAAATACTTCGAGGATCGGAAAACTACAGTTCTTGGTCTTTCGCCACCAAGATGGTTTTGATTAAGGAGAAAACCTGGTGTGCAGTGAAGGAACCAGCTGAAGGTGAACCGGCAGTGAGCGAAGAAACATCCATGCAAGCATTGGCGACGATATGTCTGAGTATTGATTCCAGTATATACGGACTCGTGAGAGATGCTAAAAATGCGAAACAGGCGTGGGATAACCTCAAAAATACGTACGAGCATAGTGGATCAACCAGGAAGATTGGTCTGCTGCGACGGCTGACAGGAATTCGTTTGGTTGGAGCTGAACGAGATGAAGACATCATTTGCCAGACGACTCAGCAGTATGTGAACGAATTATTCACAACGAGTCATCAGTTGGCAGAAGTTGGGTTCAAAGTCGATGACGCTTGGTTGGCCAGTTTGCTCATGAAAGGCCTACCGAAGCAGTATGACCCAATGATGCCTTATTGGAAAATCGAACATGGGACTTGACGAGTTTGCCTGCTGGTCGAAAACCCTTACGATCAAAGTGGGTGTATACGGTGAAAACCAATGCAGATGGCTCGGTGGAGAGATTCAAAGCCAGGTTAGTCATTAAAGGTTTTTCGCAAGTCAAAGGTGTGGATTACAACGAGACCTACGCACCTGTTGTTCGATTGGCTACCGTGCGATATCTAATGTCCTTGGCTGTCAACATGGACTTGAAGATACTGCAGATGGATGCAGTGACAGCATTTCTACAAGGAGACCTGGGAGAAGAGGAAATATACATGGAGCAGCCAGAAGGATTTGTGAATCTAGAAGCACCACACAAAGTGTGTAAATTGAAGAAGGCGTTGTATGGACTGAAGCAAGCTAGTAGAGTTTGGAATTTGAAACTAGATGCTGAGCTGAAACGCATTGGGTTGGTACAGTCCAATTACGATTCTTGTGTCTACTACAAGATTGATAGAGGAAGTGTGCTGATTGTAGCAGTGTATGTAGACGATTTATTGATCTTCTCGAATAATGAGAGCTGGGAAAAGAACTTAAAACAACAGTTGACCAAGAGATTTAAAATGAAGGATTTAGGTCTCGCGAACAAAGTTCTTGGAATACGAGTGACCAGAGCAGATGGTGTAGTTATGTTGGATCAAGAACTGTACATAAATGAATTATTGAAGCGATTCGGTGTAGCTGAGTGCAACCCAGTTCTTACTCCAGCGGATCCAGGCCAGAAACTGTCCAAGGAAATGTGTCCTAAGACTGAAGAAGAGCGCAGACAGATGCAACAGGTTCCTTACCGGGAACTGATAGGCGGCCTGCAGTACTTATCACAAGGAACTAGACCGGACATAAGTTTTGCTGTAAATGCTGTGAGTCACTACTGTAACAATCCTGGGAAAACTCACTGGATTGCAGCCAAACGGATCTTACGTTATTTAAAAGGCACGAAATCCATGAAGCTGTTATATAAAGCAACAATTGAAAAAGGCTTTGAAGGTTTTTGTGATGCTGATTGGGGTAATGACACTGATAATCGTCATTCCATTACTGGCTATGTGATGAAGCAATCTGGAGGTTCAGTTGCCTGGAATTGTCGCAAACAATCAACAGTTGCACTTTCGACGACGGAAGCCGAATACATGGCACTTTCAGCTGTCACACAGGAAGCTATTTGGTGGAGAGGTTTTCGAAAAGAACTGTTGGGAATCGAAGAGCCATTGACGATTTTTTGTGATAATCGAAGTGCTATCTATTTGGCGGAGAAACAAATTGGCTACTCACCTAGAAGCAAACATATTGATATTAGACATCATTTTGTGAGACAGAGCATTGCAAGAAATCTTGTTCAGCTGAAACATGTTTGCTCTGAAAAACAAGAAGCTGATTTGCTAACTAAGGTACTTCCTACCAGCAAATTTGAAGATGGACGGAAGGCCCTTGGAATTAAAACAATTCATGATTAAGGGGGGATGTTAGAAGAGTAATCTATGAATTGTAGTAGCCTTTGATTTGTTATACATGATTATTCTGTGTTCAACTACTGAATATATCAGACGTACTTTTCAATAGATTCCAAGAACGATATCTGCCCCCGCAAACTTCGCCGACCGACCAAGACACCTGCCTGTCCCATTTTACTTGATTTTCTCGTTTTCCGTGCTTCACAAACAAAACGGCTTATTACTCCGTAAGTTTATCGATTTTGATGCAGCTTTCGATGTACCCACAACTTGTGCAACAGTTCTGTATACTTTGATTATGAGTATTCGTTTCCGCGAAGGCTGAAGGGGCGCGAAAAGTCGGAAGAAGGCAAACAAATTTTCCCTTGTCCCATACACTTTGAGTTAGAAAGTAGTTGTGATCGATCTACAATTATTTAAACCATCTTATCGTCGAAACCAACGTGGGGTGTTGGCTTTATGGATAGGGGTTTTGTTGTTGTGTTGACGATGCGCTTGACACTAGGGAAACCAATTATTCATGTGTATTGATCATTGAGCGGTAGCACTGCCTGCTACGATCGATCATCGAACAAAATATGCATCCAAACTGGTGTTGAGACAGGAGCGAAAGAGCTGGCAACCGCGCTCCGCTCTTCGAAAGGAGCGAAAACATCGCTCCTCGTTTGTGAGCGGCCCTAGCTCTCAAAAGTGTTGCACGACGTTTTCGCTCCTTTTTGCTCCTTTCCGTTTTTTTTTTTGGCACCGTTTCGCTCTTTCCGCTCCTTTCCGATCCTTTCGCTCCTTCCCAGGGAACAATTTTCTACCGTTTTCGAGGAACTCTCCCTGCATGATGATTTTAACTCAATTCTGGCATATGATCAACGATACACACATGTGCCCTGCGCTGCCAAAGTTGCATGCCTTCACCCCGTTTCCCACAGTTTTTCTCTCATTAAACCGGTTGAACCGATGAATAATTTTGAACCGCTTAAATCCCCTGCGTGCAACGCGTCGAGGCGCGCTACACTTTTCGGCTTCTTCTCGGCTTCTTCTCAACGAGAACAAGCCGAGGAGAAGCCGAAAAGTGTAGCGTCATGCTACGATTTTGTACAGCTGGGCGTAAACAAACTTTTGCTTAAGGCACTTTAACGGAGTGACAACTGTCGCTCTCGAGGGCAAATTGTTCTGCTAAAACTGAGCTACTGCTGTCTCGCTCCCAAGCGCGAAGTCGCTTGTACGTCTACCCGAGGAACATTTTTGGCCATGTTGCGCGATCAACGGAGCTTCGTTCATAGTATGAAGAGAGCTCCGATGGAAGATGCGAAGGGATTAAACCAGCAACATCGCGTGCCTCTGCTTCCCGCCGTTGCACATATGTCATGCGTCAATGCGATGTTTTGGATCATGCGATGAATTCTGTCGTCATTCCGATCAAGCAGACGCGTCGATGATTTATTTCATCAACTAAATAATTACACGAAATTTTCACCTTTCTTATTTTAACAAGTTTGTTGAACAGCATTCAACTAATAGATCACACAATAACATATTTCACAAAAAGGTTGCACTTTTTCGGGGCGGTAGCTGCAGCCCATCCGCCGGATGATGATGACGTCACTGGATGATCTGGAGGAACGGGGTGAAGCAGAGCCAATTTGTATGGGAAATGTAGCGCGTTTAATCCGCGTTGCATGATTTTGGTACTACCCTAGTACTACCCTAGTACCAAAATCATGCAACGCGGATTAAACGCGCTACATTTCCCATACAAACTGGCTCTGCTTCACCCCGTTCCTCCCATTCTTTCCATATTGCACCCCCCGCTAGCCTACAATGCGAGCGGACTTTCAACTTCACCCGCTTGTATCGTAGAACCATCACTATCCCACACACACACATCGTTCGGTAGTTTGACAACTCAGTTTTGTTTTGATCTTGAAAGAGGTGAAAGTGGTGCTGATCAGTGCAGACTAAAACAGTGAAATATTTGTAAATTAAGTTTTTAACGGTGATAAAAATGTGTTTAAAAGTGTCCAAGGCTCAAGGAAAGGTAAGTATGAACGAAATAATAATTTTCTAGATGTTTTTTTTTCTTCTACAGCAGCGAAGCGGAAGAGGCATCATCCAGTGACGTCATCATCATCCGGCTGATGTGCTGCAGCTCTGGCCTCGAAAAAGTGCAATCCAGATGTGAAATTTGTGTTATTGTGTTATCTATAAGTCTATTACAGTGAAATATACGTGTTTAAAACTGAAAAGTAAGTACGTGTGTTAATTTATGTGTAGGAAATATTTCATCGACGCGTCCGCTTGATGGAAATGATGACAGAATTCATCGCATGATTAAAAACATCGCATTGACGCATGACATACGTGCAACGGCGGGAAGCAGGGGAACGCGACGTTGCTGGTTTACTCCGTTCGCATCTTCCATCGGAGCATCGGAGCATAGTATGAACGGAGCTCCGTTGATCGCGCAACTTGGCCAAAAATGTTCCTCGGGAGGCGCATGGTAGGTAACCCACATGCACCAACACCTGGCCTAGCGACCTTCGCTCCGCAACCAGCTCGTAACATAGCGTAAGGAGCAAAAAGGAGCGAAGGAGCTGAAAGGAGCGAAGGACCCAAGCGGTCTGTTAGAGTCTTATTCCCCCGGTCCGACTGAGTTATCCACCATTAGTTGTTGTTTATACTGTAGCGTCAAGGTTTGTATACACTACTCAGGTTGTGACAGAGCAGTTTTGCTCGGAGCCATTTTGGATTTTTTATTTACAACTTCAAGTGTCAAAATAACGCCGGTGTATGGTGGCCAGTGGTACGTTGTGGCCTGCATGAACGTCGTATAGTTTTTCGTCGAGATGATTTGGTACCCATTACGCTTCTCTTTACATCTTCCAAACAATTTATATCAGATATCAAGCTGCAAACTTATTTATATCAGACTAGCTGTCCCGACGAACTTCGCCCCGTCCAATATCTTTGATTGTTTGCAATAAGGTTTTTTTTTGAAGGTTTCTAATTTAAACGAAAATAAGTTTGAATTTATGTTATTTATATTTTATATTGGAAATCATTGATGCTGATCATATAACTGCTTTCAAATGTACAGAGAAGCCGGTTTTCCAAAGCGTTAACACGCCACATATAGCATGGTCATGTGAAAAACATGGAATTTCAAGATTTGTACTACACACTTCCAGCGTCTGTTGAAAATTGAATTCGCTTAAATTGAAATGGCATATTGTTGGAACTTAAGGGAATTCTCGGTGTTAGACATGCTGCCCTTTATAAGTCTCTATCACATTATTCGGAAGCTGCGTCACAAACAGTCATGTTCTATTACATAATTTTGGAGTATGAAGATTTCGAAGCATAATAATAACACTTCCATTTTTGTGTCGCAAATGATGCCGTGGCATACCAGGAAAATCCAATGAGTTTAGAATTTGCACCTATAAAGTTTTCGCTGAAAAGTTTTCAATGATTCTCCAGCTGCACACTTTAAAGCAGTTGATCATAGGTGGCTGCGAAAGCAGAGCACGATTGCTCTCATAGCCTCCTACGTTTTGGAAAACTCGAAATTTTGAATTTTCTAATTTTCCAGCTTATCCTTCGGAATTTTCCAATTTTCTTTTTTTCTAAACCTTCCTTGGGCAAAACCGAACAAATCATCCGAAGACATCATCAAGATTGGTCCAGCCGTTTTTGAGTTTTAGCGTTACAAACAAACATACATCCATTTTTATATATATAATAATAATAGATAATAGATAAGCTTCATCATGGGTCGCCTTGGAACCTCTGACTGTGTGGCTCGAAAAATACTTCCACGTGATCGCGACCCATCCACTCTCCGTTTCGTCTCCTTCAAGGTCAGCCTTCCTGGCTCACTGCGGATTGCTGCACTTTCACCGTCAACCTGGCCACGCGGTTTCGACTTCGCTGAGTTTGAGTTTCGGAATAAACGATCCGATACTTTTTTTACCCTGGAGACCCCGTACCAATCTCCGATGTAGTGAATCTACTGAGTTCCCCGATCGCTGACAACCTCTCGGACACTCTTCCCGAATCTATTACAACACTAATGCAATCAGTGCCATCTCCGAGAGAAGTTGTAATTTACTAACAAAATGTGCGTGGACTGCGTACTAAGACTTCTGATATCTTTACTACGAGCTATGATTCAGAGTACGACATCATTATTCTGACTGAGACTTGGCTCGATGAGTCTATTTCCTCGTCAATGCTTTTTGATGTTGATCGCTACGTGGTATACAGAACCGATCGATCTGCTGCCAACAGTACGAAGAAAACAGGAGGAGGTGTTCTAATTGCTGTCTCTACGAAGCTCACCTCGTATCCATGCACTCTTCTCTCTAACAACACTGAGAGCGTCTGGATCAAACTGAGTTCCGGTACGGGAACTTTTATAATTGGTGCTGTGTACTTGCCTCCGGATCGCTCTAATGACACCGACACCATCAACAGCTTTTGCACGACTCTTCGTCATGTGAGAGATTAATATGCTGATGAAAAGCTCATTCTCATGGGTGATTTCAACCAGCCGCAGCTTGTTTGGAGCATATCCCAGAACGGGGTGGGAACATTGGATTCATCGCTATCCAGATCATCTTCAAGCTGCTCCACACTTCTCGACGAATTCAGCTTTTGTGGTCTCAATTTAACTGTTTCAAAAACTCAAATGACTCACTTCTCGATTTGGTTTTGGTGGACGACAACATTCCATGCAGTGATTTTAAGCTTCTGCCTGGGTTGGACACTTTAATTAAACCTGATGTTTACCATCCAGCACTCGTTCTTCATATTGAGTCTAATTCTACAAATACCAATACCAACAATGTCTCAACTCGACTCATTACCACCAATAATCGAAGCTGGAATTTCAGAAAGGCGGATTTTGTGGGCCTCTGCTCTGCCCTTCAAGACGTTGACTGGAATTTTACCACTCGTGACGCGGATCTCAACAACAACGTAGACTCAGTTACTGACACATTAGTTGGTCTGTTTGACCTCTTCATTCCATGCTTCAGAGCCCCAAAAAAAACCTAAATAGTCATGCGCAGCTTTAAAAAATCTGAAAAAACGAAGGACAGCTATGTACAGGAAATTTCGACGACTGAATAATGATTCCAATCGTAGGAATTTTAAGAAAGCTGCCAATGAGTACAAAGCTTATAACCGAAGAGCTTACGCTCTGCATGTAAGAAATATCGAGCTCCGTTTAAAAAAGGACCCTAAAAGCTTCTGGAGCTTCATAAAAAGCAAACGAAATGTCGAACGTCTTCCAACGACCATGTTTTATAATGGCAGCTCGTATTCCGCCACAGATAGCATCAGCCGTGCCTTTGCAAACCACTTCCGGGCACTTTACAACAATAATAACGTTTCCACCGCAGACACAGCTGCATCTACTGCCATGCTACCTGATGCCGTTGATGTCCCACTGCCTTTTTTTCCGAAACTGAAGTTTCCTCGGCAATAAATGAGCTGAAGCCTTCATACTCTGCTGGGTCTGACTTAATTCCCAGCGTTGTATTCATTCGCTGCAAGGACGCTCTAGTTCCTGTCTTGACCGCCATCTTTAACAAGTCTCTGCAGCAGAAATGCTTCCCGGAAAATGGAAATTAGCATACATGTTTCCTGTCTACAAAAAGGCCGAAAGAAACAACATTGCGAACTACCGGGGAATCTTCATGTTATGTGCTGGCAGCAAAATATTTGAGATTCTCATCTCTCGGCACTTGTTGAGCGGGTTTAAACACACCTTATCAGTGGATCAGCATGGATTTCTACCCAACCGTAGTATCTAAACCAACCTAATATCCCTGCTAAGTAGCTGTTATCCTGCGCTTGACAGCGGTATACAAGTAGACGTTGTGTATACTGCCTTCCATGCTGCCTTCGATACAGTAGACCACAATTTACTGCTTGCCAAGCTATCAAAATACGGAGTAAATAGCTCGTTAGTACGGTGGTTCTCCAGCTACCTGAGGAATATAAGTATAAGGGTCAACATAAACTCTTCTTTGTCGGAGCCTTTCACCAATTCATCTGGAGTACCACAAGGCAGCATTCTGGGACCTCTACTGTTTGTCATCTACATAAACGATATTGTGAACGTGCTTCCGGACTGCTGTAAACTGCTGTATGCTGACGACTTGAAGATATATGTGCCTGTAACTGACATTGCTGATTGTACTGTTCTCCAAAATAGTTTACGTAGCTTTTGGTCCTGGTGTTCTTTGAACTTCATGTGTGTTAACGTACAAAAATGTTCTGTGATAACGTTTTCAAGAAGAAGGTGTCCAATATTGTTTGACTACAAGCTAGCTGGCAAGTCCGTTCCGCGTACAAATGTTATTCGTGATTTAGGTGTACTATTAGACAGTAGGTTGACTCTTCATGAACACTATGAATTGACCGTTTCTAAAGCATTTCGACTGTACGGGTTTATATCACGTGTAAGCAAGGACTTTAAAGACCCTCATACCCTTAAATCATTGTACTGTGCCATTGTAAGACCAACGTTAGAATTCGCTAGCATTGTATGGACGCCAACCCAACAGTACAGAATAGACAGGCTAGAATCAATACAAAGAAAGTTCACACGTGCGATTTTTTATCTTTGCCTTGGTCTCGTGATGCTACGTATCCCAGTTACCGTGCCAGGTGTCTTTTGTTCGGACTGGAGTCTCTCCAACATAGGCGAATGACGGCTCAGTGCATGTTTCTACACAAGCTTATCAGCGGATCCATTGACGCCCCGTGCATTCTCGATAAGATCAACTTCCAGGCACCTAGCAGGAACTTAAGGCCAAGACCACTGATCAGCTCTGAATTTAGATCGACCGAATTTGGTTCACGTGATCCCCTCTTAAAAATTACAACCTCATACCTAGCACTCAATAACGCCGCCGATCTGAGCACTAGCTTAAACAACTTCAAACTAGTTTTGCGTGGCACCTACTAAGTTTAAAAAATCCTCTTTCTGCATTTCGTTTTTGTTTCTTTATGTGCTTGGTTTAAGTGAAAGTTTTTTTTTTTGCTACGTTATTGCTGCTGTTCGTTAAGATAGTTTAGGATAGTTATGTAGGCCTCTTAAGCCAGATGACTTTATAAAATAAATAAATAAATAAATCAAACACCTTTCATTCCAGTGGCCCTCAGAGAACCAATTGCCCTCCTCCCCGATACCGAGTGAGTGGAAAGATCTGATAAATAAGATAGAACGTTAGCCGAAAGAATCACCATAATCACCAACAGATTTGAACAATCAGATTACAGGAATCCAAAAATTCCCTCTTCAACCTATCCAGCGCATTTACACTAGCGGAAACCAGACGACGCAAACATAGTCGATGATAGGCCGCACCCACAAGAACAGCGGATTGCGAATTTCGGATACCATCCGAGTTATGAAGTCCGATTTTTTGTCCGCACGCTCGATCACAGTATGTGTTATGTTCGTGGGAGTAGGGTATTTTAACACATTAAAACTGGATGTGCGGCAATGCTTGCGTGCACGTCTGACTGCGGCTTATGCTGGACCCGTAAAGAGCGCGAACGCTTACGAGTGACCTCTGACGGCAACCCGTGACCTCGTCGCGATGGCCGTGTCCCGCACGGGCCATCAGCACGACACGTACACACCTGCGTGTTGTCGCCGAGATGCGAGCAACCCATAGCGCATAGTCGGGTGACTTCCTCCAACTAACCCTCACACCCCTACCAGTTCCGGCCGTAGTTGCGCGTATCAAATGCGCGACACCATTATCATCGTCATCACACGAACGTTGGTGCGTCGGTAAGCTTTTGTTCGGCATCGATCACAGTGAGCGCGTGCAAGCATATCGGATAGCATCTCGCATGGCGAACCTATTTCTTTCACTGCAGTTTGGATGGTCGGATTGTCTGTCTCACATGCATTCAAATTTAATATTATATAATTTCAAACGAAATAATACAACATTTTAGCACGCAAAGTAAAAGGCCATCCGCGATACTTCTTCTGCTCTTCTTTACTGACCCGCACATAGTTGAGCACGTCGTGCTGATATGGCCTGGCCGTCAATCGTTATCCAGGACGCTCGGTCCTTGGTTGCCGCTTTCCCTACGCCCTACGAAAGGATTATAAAGAGTCCCCTCGACCCTAACCCGACCCGACCGATCGACCAGAAAGGACTGAAGTGAGAGGAGGAGAGCTTGGCCAGGAGCAGTCGAACGCTGCCTTAAAGTCGGTGTAAAAAACATTGACGGAAGACCGGTCACCAGATACAAGTGGAGCATCATGGCCAGTTTAGAAATGTTGCTAATTTTTTCAGAGGTCGACAATTTGAACGATACCAGACATGAGACAAATATGTCCAGTACTATAAGACGTGCAGCGGAAGCTAATGTTCTAAGAATATCCGACTACGTGCACTTGTAGAAAAGATTATCGAGATCTCCGGGATTCATAACGCTACGATCAATTCCACGACTTTGATCTGTGGTGATGAAAGTTATGTTTGTTCTAAATGTGACTTTTGTTTGGTGAGGCCGGTGACGAACTGACCGCTCATCCGCTGTCGGGATGGATTCAACCTGTACCCGGGCGTCATCGGGGCTTCAGATTGCCGGGCTGCATTACTCGACTTCGGTTGCCGTGGCGCCGTCTAACAGCGTGGGCTCCGCTGCCAGGCTGGCTTTCTCGGCGTCGGTCACCGGAGCGTCGTCTTACAACGGGGCTCGACGTTGTTGTCCGAGGCGTCGTTCGTTGGTTACCGGAGCTAGTCTCGACGGTGAGAACGACCTTTACCTTTAAGTAATTGTTTGTACTATATTTGTACCTTTCATTAAACTTCCATCCGGATTCATTTTTACAAATATTTTTTCCATTTTTTTCCCCAAATTCAAAAACTCTTCAGATGGTTCAAACAACCCACCGCAGGATAAATGGTGAACAAATGTTGGGGGTTGACTGTACGTATGGTCTAGTTTGGTCTTAAATGTATGCTCCCCCAGATTTAAATAAGAAAACTTAGAGTGGTGTTTTTTTGCCAGAAAACCAAGAATGTATGACAATCCGTCAGCTTCCTGTTCAGGCAATTCTATGCTAGTTTCACTAATGGAACTAAGCGAAGTACCATCTTACAGGTTTTTTCAATGGATAGGATAAGCGTAAACGCGTTTAGCCGATGTGCAAAAATGGGCTATCAAAGTCGAAACCTGAACAAGCCATGTGTGAACCCATCAAGCCAAATGTCGTATTCATCAGCATAAACACACAATCGAACACCAGATATTTAAACCTCATTAACATAAAAGTCAGATTCGAGGCCGGTTTGTTTTGGTTTTCATAGATGCAAATTGTGTACACATACATATATATTCAACCATTTGAGCTTCAGTAGTAATCAAACATTATTCAATTTCCATAACAGTTATTAAATAATAATTGATAAATCTATTGATGCACAGCGTGGACGTTAAATATGTGTAAACAGTAACTTTTTTTTCAAATAGTTGAATATATATGTATGTGTACACAATTTGCATCTATGAAAACCAAAACAAACCGGCCTCGAATCTGACTTTTATGTTAATGAGGTTTAAATATCTGGTGTTCGATTGTGTGTTTATGCTGATGAATACGACATTTGGCTTGATGGGTTCACACATGGCTTGTTCAGGTTTCAACTTTGATAGCCCATTTTTGCACATCGGCTAAACGCGTTTACGCTTATCCTATCCATTGAAAAAACCTGTATACAGTGAAATTATTTGCAGCTTCCATAGCTTCCACATTCGGTAAAATGGGATCGATTTCGGCTTCGCAAAACATGGAGGCTGATATGAGGCAATCGTTGTTGCCAACATCAGATGTAGTGCCGTCTGTTGTAGTAATAAATTCGTCTTGCTCATTATTTACAGCCTAAATGGTCGTTGTCTGGTTTTGCTATATGCTGGGGGATTTTCCTAAAATCATTATTCGTATTCGAAACAAACAACTTAGAGGAGAAGGATGATCATTAACGCCACCCATTTGCCTTAGTTGTGAGAAAAAGTACTCTAAAACATCTTGATTTAGCTGAAAAGAAAAATACATGAGATGAAGACAACATAATACATATAAAAGATAAAATATTATTTACCTTGTGCGTGGAGATGAAAGTAATACCGTGTTTAGTTTTCATGTCTGCATAAACCATTTGAAGAGATTTTATCTGCATCAGAATGGAATGTTGAAAAACTTGCATCCTATTTTTTGCTAAGAATGGTCATGTGTGATATAGTTTGATGCATATCTTTTAGAGCTTGCAGCTGATAGTCATTGGCAATATACGATTTAAAAAAATCCAATTTCGCGTAGGGGGTATAGGAATTCGATATGCTAAACCATAAATCTACCTTTTCCACGAAATCAGCAAAAATGTTTGCACTATCATTTTCTAACGCCGAAGTGCTATAGCGGTAGTGCGAGACAACAGTTCTGCTGCTCGACGAACATTTTGACGCTCTTTTGGAGTCATATCCACATGTGAAGTGGTAAGCTTGAATAAAGGAGTCATTTCAGACTCATTTCTCGTAGCTACCAGACGGAGAAGATTTCCTGCTTCAATTATCCTACCATTATGCTCATATCCGTGATCCAGCAGCCAGTTCCTTAACAATTTTAGAAGATGAGGAGCATCTGGGACCACATAAACATTCTTTTTTGTTTTCGGATGAATAAAAAATGGCCTTTCTATGTCATCCCGTGCTCCTAACTCTTTCCAACATCCTATATTTGTTTGACAGTTATCACTCACAATCGCCACTACATTAATCAGTTTATCGCTAAGCCTAGAAATTATATCGAGCTATATAGTTTTCGTCATTTTTGTATCAAAAGCGATGAAGATCGGTTGCTTCCATTGTTTAAATAGCCCTCGTATTAAACGGACCCACCACTTCATCTGCTGATGGATCGTATTCTAATATCCTGGAAACTTTCATTTCATCGAATGATAACACACATTCTCTAGCCCTAGGCTCTAATGTCTGCGCAAAAAATCCAATGAAGGTTATTATATCTTCTAGAATACCTTGTCTGAGATCTAACTTACTAGTATAACGTTGTAATGTTCTTATGGATGGTAGCGGATAATTTAAATCTGTACAAATGTAACGGTAGGCCCTTTGACTAAAATACTTTAAAGTAAATGCCGCGGAAAGTTCTTGCTTTGACCATTTTACTGCTCTTCTAATGCCTAAAATTAAGTCAATTTGGTTGGATGACAATGTGCCTTGAAGTTGTTGTTTCATATTTTCTATGAAATGAGCTCGTGGCCATTTTTCTTTAATTATTTTTGTAACTTTATCTAGTTTTGTCAACTGCTTTATGTGATCTTTTTCTTTTTCATGAGCTGCTTTCCATGCTTCACTCAGCGTTTTATTTATGTCGGCCAATTGCTTATTCCGATCTTGCATCTCTTTAAGTCTACTTTCTAAATTAAATATTGTTATTTCGAATGATTTACACTTTAAACATAAATTCTCTTCCACTTCAGCGGAAACATTTCCAAAGTGTTTCGGATTATTTTGATTCTCCGTCAAAAAGGGAAATGGAATGACTGGAATCACATTTTATTATGAATTAGCATGGTCAAAATAAGTGCAATTATATGACTTCGCAAAGTCTCTCACATTCTACTTGCCGCGAATAAGATCCTTGTGTGTTTTCGTACTGTTCGTTTTCCTTGACTTCAAAAGTGGGCAAAACTACATCATTAACATTTTCGGGCAACATGATGGAGGGAATGGCTGCAATCACATTTTTATGTATGTTAGCATGATAAAAAGCAGCATGACTATATGGTTTCATTAGACCTCACCTTCATGATTTAGCAAATTAGATCCACGCTGTGTACTTCTCATTTGATAATCGGCTCCAATGAAATGTTGTGAGCATACCACATTATTTGGTGATGGAACCCAAAACGAATCCATTCGATAAAAGTCAATCCATTTTTGTCTAATTTCTACCGTCTCCGGAAATTTGTGGAAGCAAATTTTGGCATTGAGTTTTTTCACGTTATACTTATTATTTTTGCAAGATGCCACACAACACTTGTAGTTCGATGTCATGATTATTCAATATTCAATATTAAAACCGTATGTACAGTGTGTTTCATAATGATAGCCTCACCCTGTTTTTTCTATCTCGCGCTGATATTAAGCCTCCTCAAAATAATCTGAATAACAGAAAACTGTTCTTTTATTATTGAAGCCTAATGATGATTGAATTTTTGAAATATAAAAATAATTGTGGGTTTGGGAGCCAAAAAAACAAAAACAGGGTGTCCCATAATGATAGCCTCACATGTGCATATCTGTCAATTTTGATAGGTACATAGACGCTACCAAATTAATTTTCAGTGGCTATAAGTCATTTGCGCTGTAAATTCTGGTTGCTTCACTATCTGTAAGTAAAGTCTGTTTTAAGATGTGACGCAGAAATCAGCTATCGAAGCGAGACCAAGGGCAAATCGATGCGTACCGTGTGGGAGGCAAATCGAATCGGGCTATAGCGAAAATACTAAAAAGATCTCCAAAAGTAATTAATAACTATATGAAAGATCTAACTTCATACAGGCAAAACATGTCGCCAGGCGGCCGCAAAAGCTTTCTGCAAGAGAAGAACGCAGCATAATCGCAGCGGCATCGAATTCTACGAAGGGTTGTCATCGTATTAAAGACGATTTAATGTTGGACGTCAGCAAACAACTGTGTGGCGATCATTGAAAACTTCTCTAAACATCGCCAGGCAAAAGATAATAAAGGTTTCTACCTTCAAAACCATCATGAAGTCGCCAGATTGAATTTTGCAACGGATCATATGGCATGGACGATTTGTGGGACAATGTAAGATATCAGTATGATATTTACAAAGATTTAAACAACATAATTTCATTTTAGGTGGTTTGGAATGATGTAAAAAGGGTTAATTTGGATGGTACGGATGGGTTTACCGACTACTGGCGAGATTTGAGAGGTGAGCTAAGATATTTTTCCACCGCAATTTTGGAGGCGGTTCACAAATGATATAGGGAACGTTTAGCAGCTATGGCAAGAGTGATTTGGCCATCATTTCAACTCGTATGAATAGCGGAGCTTACATTGATGTACTACGAAACCATTTGGAGCCATATTTGAAACGTTACCACCCTAAAAATTTAATTTTTCAGGACACAGGCTCACTTAGAGCGAACAACAATTTATGTTATGAGCTGGCCAGTTGTTTCCCCTGACTTGCATCCCATACATAATGTTTGGGGCATATTAGTTCGTAAAGTTTATGTGGATGGAAGGCAGTATTATAGCATACAACAACAAGAAGTAGCACTTAGGAATCCATGGTGGTCCCTACCTACTGAAACTTTAGAAAAACTATCTCAAAGTATGCCTAAACGTAGTTTTTAGGTGATTAACCACAACGGAGGAACTACAGATTATGAAAGAATTAAGATTGAAAGACATTTGCATTGTTTTTTATTTGAAATCGTTCCACATTTACATGTGAGGATTTACATGTGAGGCTATCATTATGGGACACCCTGTTTTTGGTTTCTTGGCTCCCAAACCCACAATTATTTTTATATTTCAAAAATTCAATTGTCATTAGGCTTCTAATCATAAAAGAAAAGTTTTCTGTTATTCAGATTATTTTTAGGGCACTTAATATGAGCGTGAGATAGGAAACACAGGGTGAGGCTATCATTAAGAAACACACTGTATATTTAGCATAAAACTATTGTAAAGCTTCTTTAACAAAAATTTGTTTCTTCGTCCACGTGATTGTGTTTTGAATTGAAACAAACCATGCTAATGTGGAATTGACCTGTCATTTTTTTCATTAATTTTTTTATTGACGACTTGCAGAAATGTTCTACATGTCACAACCTGAGTAGTGTATACAAACCTTGCTGTAGCGTAATCCCACGCATGTACGTGAAAAGTGTATTGATGATCTAGGTTCAGAATGGTTTTGAAATGGAATATTTTCAAACTAGTTTCAAATGAAACTACCCCTGGTGATTGGATGTTAGCATTCGCTCTACTGACGTTGAAGACTCTTTATGTTTCATGATTGGTTTCAAATATAACAACAGCTCCCGTGGTCGAGAGGATGCATTCAAGTCTGTCAACATGAAAGATAAGCGATCGAATCTCATTAGAAAAATTAATATGATGCAACTTTAAAGTTAAATAGTTAAATTTACTTGGATATATTTCAGTACTGCCGTGATGTAAAATCACTTAAAAATGAGAAATAATAAAAATTCTCACAACAAAACCTAAAGAAGATAACGCAAGCACCAGCACCAGTGCACCAGGAGCGCAGCGCCAAAGGAGGACACACTCATCTTTTTCGATCCGCCACAAAAAATTTGACAGCGAGGGGGAATAGGTCCTCCAATCACCCGGTGATCAACCCACTATTGGGTCCTTAATCACCCGGTAATGTTCCAGTTGTTCATCAGGTGATTAACAGTTCCGTGGTTCCTTGGGGAGCGAAAAGGAGCGAAGGAGCTGAAAGGAACGAAGGATCGGAACGGAGCGAAGGAGCGGAAAGGAGCGAAGGAGCGGAAAAGAGCGAAGGAGCGGAAAGGAGCGAATGAGCGGAAAGGAGCGAAGGAGCGGAAAAGAGCGAAGGAGCGCAAAGGAGCGATGGAGCGAAAAGAAGCGTAAACGTCGTGCACAAGTTTGCGGAGCTAGCTAGCGAATTGGGGAGCGAACTATCCCGGCTTCGCTCCTAAAAATAAGCAAATTTTCACAGCACTAATCTAAACTGCTTGAAAGGCCAAAATTACTAACAGGGGGTTATAAAGATTGGTACCATAAAGCGAGAGGCTCAAAAAATTTAACCTTTATGAAGAAGAAGTTTTCATGGCATAAAGCGCATAACAGAACCACCTCATGCCGGGCGAAATTACAGCGGCACACGTTGACAGGAGTGGCAAAGGTTCAAGTGACAGTCGGGGACTGTCATCGGGTGGGAGAACCATGCGAGAGCGGTGCTAAACACTCTTTTCCAAACCACACTGCAAGGACGACGGACGTGCTCGCCAGCTAGTAGAAGGACACAGATTTTTTAGTGCAGCGACGCTGCCAACACTTAAAGCTAATAAAGTGAGAATTGTGCTGGGTGCCGAACCGCAACGAACGAGACGACGTTTGTCCAGTGTGATGCGTGTGACAATTGGTGGCATCTTTCCTGCGCGGGTATCCGTGTCGGAACGTGCATGGATATGTAAGACGTGTAGTGAAGTGCCGCTACTGGCGGGAGACACCGTAGTTCACGTTCGCACCAGCACGCCGACTACTACACCCAAGATCGCCACGGCAACGGCTCCAAGGTCATCAAACCCCACAGACACGAGCGATGTCTCCAGGAAGCTAGCGCTACTGCACCAACGCCAGGCCGCTGAGCGTAAAAGGCTGGAGCTGGAGCTTGAGGTAAAATTCCTGAAGGACGAGGAAGACCTGCTGGAGGAAGCCCTTAGTGCGCTGGAGGGGAAATCGAGAGTCGATCCGGGACAGGCCGAGGCTCATGCGCACGCGGTTCGTGCGTTTCAAGCAAGCGAGCCGGAGGACAAAGTGCGAGAGCGATACGGGATGCATTCCGCTTTGATCGGATCTCCTCATGTTACTTGGCTTATCAGTATCAGGAGCCGAAACAAAAGGATTACCGCATGGAGCGCCGGCTTAGTAGCACAATACTAGTGGAATTGCCTCAGTTCGCTGGCGACCCAGCCGAATGGCCTCTCTTTTACTCACATTTCAAACACACGACGGAGATGTGCGAGTTGACGAATTGGGAGAATATGCTGCGCTTGCAAAAGTGCCTCAAAGGGCCCGCGTTGGAAGCAGTGCGCAGCCGGCTAATTCTCCCAGAGGTGGTGCCCGATGTCATGGAAACGTTGCGCCTGCGCTTCGGGCGAGCCGATCAGCTCATTGAAGTGCTTACGGAGCGCATAAGGAGGATGCCTTCGCCCAAAACTGAGAAGCTAGAAAGTCTCATTGAATTTGGGACGGCGGTACAGGCGCTGGCGGATCACATTGTGGCTGCAAATGAGAAAGCTCACCTTAACAACCCGACGCTGATAAAGGAGTTGGTAGGGAAGCTGCCGAAGGACCAGGCGTTACAGTGGGCACGCTTTGATCGAAATTTGGCAATGGTAGATCTCGCCACGTTTAGCACCTATAGGAGAGAGGGGAGAGGAAGGTGGGAGAGTAGTGAAGGAATGGAAGAGAAGAGCCAGACCCGAGCCGGGATCGGCTCTCCCATTTTTTTCGGATCGGGTCGCGCGAGCCGAGCTCAATCCCCATTCGTTTGAAAAGGAAGAATAATTTTGTGAAATGAATGTCGACATTCACTCGGCAACAATTCTAGCGAAAACCGGCGTGGTCGCTTCATTGGGTATACGACCGAGCTGGTGAAGGATGCGACAAGTTTAGTGTCCGTGACGTCGGAGTCGCTATGGAAAGCGGAGAAGGTACGCACAGCGCGTGAACATGTGAACACTCACTCGCTGCGCAGCCCAATTGAGCAACCTAGCGTGGTTTGTGAGGTGTGCATTAAGGAGGGTCATGCGCCGAGCGATTGTGAGGAGTTCATTCGCCTGTCCGTGAACGAGCGTTGGCAAAAGCACGGGCTCTTTCCTTGTGCTTTCAGTGCGTAAGGAAACACAGACGGCGCAACTGTGGCACGAACCGCCGTTGCGCGATCGACGGTTGTACCTTTCGACACCATCATCTGCTTCACGCACCTCTACAGCCAGTACCTACCACATCGGCGGGGAATTACCTTCACCACGACGGCACAGAAAGATTATACCGCATCGTGCCGGTTACTCTTAGCGGACCAAAGGCTACGATCGACACGTTCGCGTTTCTCAATGAGGGATCTTCATTGACCCTCATCGATCACGATCTGGCTGTTCAACTGGGGGCTTCAGGCAAGAGCGAGGCGCTCTGCATGCACTGGACTGGCAACGGAAAGAGGACGGAAAGCCGATCGATGCGCGTGGATTTGAACATCGGACCACTCGGATCACCACGGACTTATGGAGTGAGAGATATACGCACCGTTTCGCACCTTAATCTTCCTTCCCAGTCTTTCCAGGTGGAGAAAGAAGCGGAGAAATTCCCTCATCTTAAGCGGCTACCTTTGCAGAGCTTTTCCAATGCCCAGCCCCACATTCTCATAGACTTGGACAATTTAAGACTGGCAGTACCCTTAAAGACGAGAGAATGCGATGGCCACGGACCGACCGCGGTAAAGACGAGGCTTGGTTGGTGCGTATATGGAGGAGGTTCACCGCCGAAGATTCACCATTCCTTCCACATTTGTGAGTGTGGGGCCAGTGACCGGGAGCTCATAGAAACAATTCAACGTTTTTTTGGGATGGAGCAAGTAGGCGCTGGCAAACCCTGCCTGAGAAGCCCCGATGATCAACGAGCTCTGGACTTATTGGAAGCAACAACTGAACGGGTCGGTAATAGGTTCCAGACAGGACTCCTCTGGAAAACGGATGATATCAAGCTACCCGACAGCTTCCAGATGGCTCGACGCCGACTGGAGTGTCTCGAACGCCGGATGGACAAGGATAAGAGCATGAAGGAAAAGGATATCGGCAAATTTGTGAATTTGAGGAGAAAGGGTACGTGCACAAAGCTACCAAGGATGATCTAGCTATGGCGGTCCCTGGAAAGGTATGGTATTTACCTTTAGGAGTGGTGACAAACCCAAAGACACCAGAGAAAGTGCGTGTTATCTGGGATGCAGCAGCAAAGGTGGAAGACATTTCTCTCAACCAAATGCTACTGAAGGGACCCGACCAATTAGTCTCTTTGATAGGCGTCCTGTTCCGGTTCCGCCTTTTCCCGTTTGCTGTGTGTGCTGATGTGAAGGAGATGTTCCTACAGATACAAATGCGTCCCGAGGATCGACAGGTGCAAAGGTTCCTCTGGAGAAAGGATCCACGAGAGGCCCCTGAGGTCTATATTGTTGACGTTGTAACTTTCGGGTCCACTTGTTCCCCCGCGTCTGCACAATTTGTCAAGAACAGGAACGCTACAGCACACTTGACCCAACATCCTCGAGCTGTGGCAGGTATCCTAGAAAGTACTTATGTAGATGACTATCTCGATAGCTTCGGGAGCGAAGACGAAGCGCTACAAGTGACACGAGATGCAAGTGAAATATTCCGTAACGGCGGGTTAGAGCTCCATCGTTGGGTATCCAACAGCATAAACGTAACCGCATACTTCAATACTACCCCGGATCGCCCTTGCATTCACCTACTGGAGTCGGGAAGAAACGAAAGGGTACTCGGTATGATCTGGAGCCCGGATACCGATGAGCTCACCTTCAATACGGAAGCCAACCCGGATATTAGAGGACTGTATGAGGGTGAGGTCACCCCGACCAAGCGACAAGTCTTGCGATGCGTGATGTCCTTGTTCGACCCATTAGGCTTGCTCGCAACTTTCATCATTCATGGCAAAGTGCTAATTCAGGATATTTGGCGAGCCAGAACCGGATGGGATGAAGAGGTAAGCGAGGCACAACTGGTTGACTGGCGAAAATGGATACAGATGTTCCCGTACATTGCCAACCTGCGTATACCACGCTGCTACTTCTCAAAGGCGGATCCGGATACTTATGTAAATTGTGAATGTAGCGCACAGGGCGCTCTCTACGACTGGCGGCACTTCCACCGACGGATCGCCTTCTGCCTCTCCGCCGGTCGTCCGCCGATGGATCGCTGACCTGCTGCTTTTCCGCCGGCCGTCCGCCGATGGATCTTTCGCCTGCTGCCTTTCCACCGGCCGTCCGCCGATGGGTTTCCAATACTTCCTTGGCCTCCGTGGGCCTAAATTAGAGCTGGATCTTTGTCCGCTCCTAACGTGTAGTCTTTTTGGGCTGAGCACGTTCTTCCCAGCGTCTTACACAAACCAGGCAGAGTATACGGGGTAGAACTTCCCGGGATACCACTGGCTGTGGCGCTTGAGGATGAGTATTTCTACTTCGGACTATCTCGCCGGAGCCTCCAAATGTAGCGCACAGGGCGCTCTCTACGACTGGCGGCACTTCCACCGACGTAGAACTAAATAGGCCAGTTGTCTTTTGCAGAATACTGCCTTTTATTAAAAATTGTTCGTCTTTTATACTAATTCTTACCCTACTTACAAGCTACGGTTTTACGGTTTTGCTTACGTGCATATTTGCCTCGTCGGCGGCTTTGCTAGTTGCCGGTCGACCTACTGGTGATGCGCCACGTCGGCGGTTTCGCTAGTTGCCGATCGACCTACTGGCGATGTGCCTCGTCGGCGGTTTCGCTTCCGTCGGCGACAGTGAACTTCACGTGTTTGTCGATGCCAGTCCGTACGCCTATTCCTGCGCGGCATATTTAAGAATCACGAACACCGCCGGAAGCGCCCAATGTTCGCTGGTTGCTGGGAAAGCCAAAGTAGCGCCGCTCAAGCCTGTCACCATACCCAAGATGGAGCTACAAGCCTGTATGCTGGGAGCGCGCTTGATGAGATTTGTGCTCGACCATCATCCCATACCCATATTGCGGAGAACTATGTGGACCGACAGCGCAGTGGCACTTGCGTGGATTCGTGCGGACCCGCGTAACTATCGCCCTTACGTGGCGCATCGAGTGGTGGAAATTCTGGAATTATCAGCATGTGACGAGTGGCGATGGGTTCCATCGCTCATGAATCCAGCCGACGAAGCAACTAAGTGGGGAAGTGGCCCTTACTTCAATGACGACAGCAACTGGTTTCACGGGCCCCCCTTCTTACGCTTGCCAGATACGGAATGGCCAAAATCTCCCGAAATCGTGCGAACCCCATCTGAGGAGATCCGTGCGACCGTATTACTTCACGCCGAATGGATGCCGATCATGGACTTTCAACAATGACAAAGGCTTGCCACGGCGGAGCATCTAGATTATAATGTGCGTTTCCCGGTAATCCTCCCAAAGCGACATTACGGCACTAGGTTGTAGGTGGAGAGGCTACACCGCCGGTACAGACACGCGCATTCGGAGACAGTGGTCAATGAAATCCGACAAGAATACGTCACCCGGGCCTGCGATCGTTGGTGCGGCAGATCAGCCGAGAATGCGTTTTTGTAAGATCCGTAGGACAGACCCAGCGGTTCCCCGAATGGCGCCCTTACCGAGGGTGCGCCTCGCCATCTTCGAGACTCCCTTCAGCCGAATTGGTGCCGATTACTTTGGGCCTTTCTTGGTGAAACAAGGCCGCTCAAATGTCAAGAGATGGGTGGCACTCTTCACTTGCCTCACGACTCGGGCCGTCCACCTTGAAGCGGCATATGATATGTCCACTGCTTCATTTATCAGGTGTCTGCGCCGATTTATTAGCCGAAGAGGATCACCCAAAGAAATCTTCAGTGATAATGGAACCAATTTTCATGGAGCAAAACGAATACTTCGAGAACAAATCGCTCAGGGACTGTGCGAAACGTTCACCGATGAAGCGACCAAGTGGACATTCATTCCTCCGGGTGCCCCACACATGGGTGGAGCCTGGGAACGACTGGTACGATCCGTGAAAGCGACCATAGCGGACGCCTACACGGAAGGAGAATTGAACCAGGATGAATTCGAAACCATGCTGGCGGAAGCCGAGGCCATAGTAAATTCACATCCGTTAACCTATCTTCCGTTAGACTCGGCTGAATCGGAGGCACTGACACCGAACCATTTTCTGCTGGGTCGTAGGACTTCAGAGGTGGCACCATCATCTTCAATCAAGGCGCCGAAAGAGTTGTGGGACTGCATCCAACGCCACTTGACCAGAATGTGGCAGCGGTGGCTCAAGGAATACTTGCCCGAACTTCGAAAACAGACGAAATGGTTCATCGAGACGAAGCCGTTACATGAAGGAGACGTCGTGCTTATAGCGGATGAAAATAAGAGGAAGCATTGGACCAGAGGGCGAGTGAAGGAGACCATCACCGGAGCCGATGGACGAGTGCGACAGGTTTTGGTAAAGACAGCACGCGGAGTCGTGCGTCGACCCGTGTCCAAACTTGTGGTAGTGGACGTGGAAAAATAGAGTGCGGCTCATCGCGCTTGCCGCACCCGGGGGAGGATGTTGCCGGGCGAAATTACAGCGGCACACATTGACAGGAGTGGCAAAGGTTCAAGTGACAGTCGGGGACTGTCATCGGGCGGAAGAACCATGCGAGAGCGGTGCTAAACACTCTTTTCCAAACCGCACTGCAAGGACGACGGACGTGCTCGCCAGCTAGTAGAAGGACACACACTGCCAACACTTAAAGTTAATAAAGTGAACTAAAATTAACAAGCTTCTATTCTCACTTATACTTCTATTTCCAACAAGAACTGATCGACAAAAGATTTTTAAAGTTTGCAAATGTTTTGGTGATCTTTTCGGGAGAAGCTACGGAAGAGATATGTATCATCTTAGCTCGAGGTCCCTTTTGAGCTCGAGGCCCCCGCGGCCGCTTAGTCCGCTTACCGTTACAGGGTTTGCAGGCATACAAGCGTTGCCCGTAACCGGTTAAGCGATTCGCTCAAGCGCTCGGGCGATTCTTACAGTCACTCGGTTGCGGCATCCAGGCATATACATACGTATAAGTCTCGTGCAATCGCTAGTGAGAATTATGCAAGCGTATCGTGACGGCTGTCAATCGAGCAAAATCGGTTATTGGTACAAATCAGTTCAGTGCATTTTTTTCCAATTCAGGTGTGAATTAGACTTCAAATAGATTACCAAACGTAAATTACATACAATTAGACAAAAGTGCAGTGAAGAATGAATGTCTGCTTGGTCTGCGCACGGTTGCAAACATCAAAAAATGTTATACTGTTTGACAGCTGGAACAAAACGCTTGCATGATTCTTCTTAGCTGTTGCACGTGACTACTGTATGCCTGAATGCCGTAAACGAGATGCTGGAAGAATCGCCCGAGCGCTTGCATGAATCGCTTAACCGGTTGCGGGCCACCTGCAAGGGTATGCCTGCAAACCCTTTAAACTCGCCACTGGCTTATCGGTGAGAAAGCGAATGTACCCCAGGCTGCGTGACAGATCGAGCTGCATGAAAGTTGTTTTACAAAGACGATTAGGACTCAGTGGCCATTATCTTTGAGCAGTTTAACCGATGTACGAAACTATATCAAGCCAATTATTCACACACTAGTGTGTCGGTCATTTCTTTTCCTTCTTTTCGCTTGTTGTTTGTCTTGCTCAGCAATACGATCGGGAACTCGCCAACGCGTAAACAAATTCTTTCGTACGCACGGTAAAGAAGAACGCCGTAAGGAGGAGGAGTGGATAGAATGATAAGAGGTAGGTTTTATGAGATAACCTCCAAATTAATACGAGTTAGTTCAAGGCGTGAGATTCCCTTCTATTTCTGCTTCAATATTAAGCGATAAACGGTTTAATTTATGAAATTTCTTTCTCGTAAGAACAATAACATCGAACCGGCCAAACACCTTAAGGAGGAAACACGACAACGAAGGAACGTTGCGCTTAGTCTTGCGGCACGCAAGGAAGTAATCGGAGCCATTCTTAAGAATCATTCAGGTCTACATGAAACCGGTGCGACGATCTCTTTGACCATCGTTTCTAGTTCTAACACATTATTCACTTTCCGCTTATCGCACGGTCGTTCCAGGTACTCTCTATCGGCTTGTGAACATAACATCGGATCCATTTATAACGGAGTTTGACGGGTTGCGCAATGATTTCGACTCTCTGGTTGTTTCATTTTAAACCTCCCTCTCTTTCTCTTTCTCTCTCACTCTTCCCCTATCTCTCCCACTTCCTTCTCTCATTCTCTGTCTCTCTCTCTCTCTCTGTCTCTCTCTCTCTCTTTATCTCTCTCTCTCTCTCTCTCGCTCTCTCTCTCTCTCTCTCATTCTCACTGCTGCTTCGTTATGGCGTCACATAATCTTCAACCGGTTTCGAGGTCCCGAAGCCTTAAAGAAGCCGCTGCGGAACCTATACATGCTCAAGTGGATGGTCCATTATCGTTTGATATACTTCGAACGTTCGATAGCCCATCCAGTTGGCGACGAGTCGTGCGAGAATCAGTCCGGTAATTTATGACCGTTTTTAACTAAACAAAATGATTTGACAAGTAAACTAATTTATTGTAATTGTTTTTTTTTATTATTTTTATCTTGGAACGTTTGAATAAAATTAATTGAAAGTGGCCTTGGGACGGATCCGGATTGCTTAACCTGTAAGATAAACATTCAAACTGAGATGAGTCTATTGAAACCAATTCCAAGGTTTTCTACGGATTTGTTACGTTAACTACGAACTCCACAAAGGGGCCTTGTACGACAAGTCGTTAATTTTACTTTTTATATTAAATAGTCCCGTTCGGAGAACCATTCTGCAACATAATTATGAATGAAAGCTATCGAGTCTACGCACTCTGGAGGTTTCTAACAGACTGACTTTATTCCTAGCATTACATTATCTTAAATTAGGCCGACATTACAAATACAACGTTAATTATAGTGGCCTTATTGTCTAAGTGTGGTAACTGCTCCCTCTCTCAGTGTTGATTCTCCTGATTCAACTTTAATTACTTAAATGTTTAATGTTGGTTTTGTGAATATTTTGCTTTTTCTGTTATTTTTGGAAAGTAATACTTCCTCAGAATCTGTCTCTTATTTTCTTCTATGCCTCGATGGGCTCTTCCATGTTCTTGTCCTATAATGCGTTCTTGCTCTTCTGTGTCTGTAACGTCTGTTAAAATGTGTTGCGTAAAACGAATTTTATAGTTTTTTGTTCCTGAATATTTTTAAATACATTTTGAAACCTTCCTAAAATTCCTTCCGAACAATGTATTGCAGTTAATTTTTTTGGTACAAAAAACTCTCTGAATAAATCTTCTAAGGACTGTTCGGTAAACTGTGATTTCCGTATTATGATCTTTTTATACCCTCGAAAGGGATAAGTAACTATTCCTTCGTTAGTCTCCGTCTTGAACACTATTTGCAACTTGAAAGCGTTGAGAGGAGCTTCCGTGCATTTTATAAGGCCTGAACTGTCTTCTTCAGCTGAGTGCTGCGTTGGAGTTAAGGAAAAAATCTGAACACGACTAGGCGCGTCAGCAACAACATTATTCGTCGACGTCTGTTATTATTTTGAACTTTTGTCTCCGTAGATGTAATTTCGAAAAAAAATTAGAGACCAATATATTGCCAGCATTTCCTTTTCGGTGGCAGAATAGTTTTCTTCTCTCCTGTTTAACGTCCTTGATGCAAAATGTATCGGTTTATCTTTCCCGATTTCACCCTGGCTGAGCACTGCGCCAATGGCATGGTTGGATGCATCAGTAGTTATAAGGAAAGGTTTACTAAAGTCAGTGTAAGACAGAATGTCGTTTCCCGAGAGGATTGCCTTCATGCTTTCGAAACATTTTGTTTCTGTGGGAGTTAGCTCTATTGGTTTGGAATCATTTATATCTGTACCTCTCAGCAGATTGGTTAAGGGCTTGGTTAGATCTGCATAGCCTTTTACGAATCTCCTATAATATCCAACCATACCTAAGAAGCTTCTTAATTGCTTGATGTTTGTCGGTTTAGGCCATTTGCGAATGCAAGAAATCTTTTCTTCGTTTGGTTTAATGCCTTCGGCTGTCATAATATAACCGAGAAACTCAACGGATTTGCATAGAAATTTAGACATTTCGAATTGAACTTTAAGATTGGCTTTCTTTAACGTGAACAGAATCAAATTCAAAATGTTTATATGGTCTGCTAAATCCTTTCCACACACTACTAAATCGTCCATATAAACGTAGCAGATTTTTCCTATGTGTTCACGGAAAACGTCATCTATTGCCCGTTGAAATATTGTCGGCGCATTCTTTAAGCCGAAAGGCATGCGTAAGAATTCGTATTTCCCGCTGTTGACCGAGAATGCCGTTTTTTCTACGTCCGCTTCGTTTACTCTGATTTGGTGAAAACTGGAAGCTAGGTCCAATGTTGAGAAATATTCATTTCCACCTAACTGATCAAGGATATTTTGGATTTCCGGCATTGGATATTTTTCAGAAACTGTTTTTTGATTTAGTCTACGATAATCAACGACAAGCCTAAACCTTTGCTCTCCGGAATGATTGTGCGTTTTTGGAACGACCCAAAGTGGTGAATTCCAAGCAGAACGAGAAGGTCGGATAATGCCGTCGAGCAATAGCTTCGATATTTGATTCTCTACTTCGTTTTTGTACGCGACAGGATACGGATAGCTTTTTTGATACACTGGCGAATTATCCGTAGTGCGAATTCTACATTCCACGTTTGTCGTGCAAGTAAGCTTTGAATCCGGCTCATGAAAAATGCTGCTGTATTGGTTTAGAATCGTAACTAGAGATTCTCTTTCTTCGTGCGTAAGGTGAGCGATGTGTGTGTTATAATCGAGAGTTTGAGGAACAGATACGCTGTTATCCTCACAAGTGATCGCTCGCGGATAGTAGAAGTGTAGTGGTATTATGTATGTTTGATCTGGTTTAATAACTTCTATTCTTCGTGCTCTAGTGATCAGATTGAAATTATTTGCAAATAATATCTCTGTACCAATAATACCATCGAAGTATTCGTGAAAGTCGTATACTAGAAATTTATATTTCGTTTCCAACATGGGTGAAAACAATTTTAAGAACGCAATTTCACACGACTGTCCTGTACCGGCAACACTTTTAAATTGTCTTGTTTCTGCCTGAATTGTTTCACTTTCTGAACTGCATGCCCATTTTTTGGAAATTATGTTTAAATTTGCCCCAGTGTCTACGAGAAGTTTTACTATACCATGCGTTGTAGGTACTTTGATAAATGGTAACACAGGAGCATTATTTATCACTTTTGATGGCAGCTTCTCTCGGGGCCTATCCCAAAAAAATCCGTACTACACTGAACTTCAGTAGATTCATTGTCTTGGTACGCGTAAGCTTGAGCTGGTCGATTTTGCGAGCGAGAAGAATGCGACCTCATGGAACGATCAACATCCATCGCTTCCGGGTGGGTGCGCGTTTCACTGGGTATGTGTGCGTACGGTTTCGGCTTAGGAGGGAATTTTTGCAATGTATGACTTGCTTGTGCCGATGAACCCCGCCGTATTCTTTTGAGATCGACACAAATTTCGTACGCTTTGGTCAAATTTTCTGGTGATGCCGTTTTAACCAAAGTTCCTAATTCACTATTTATTCCTCTTATGAAACTATCCACAGCCTTATCTCTAAAGTAATCCATGAACGTATTATTTATGTTGCTATATTTTTCACTATTTCTAACATTATTAATAATTAGTGCTAAAAGATCGTTCACTCTGCCATAGTATAACTCAAGATTTTCATAATTTCTTCTTTTAATCGTGGTCAGCTCATAGTACAGGGTCATGAGGTCACGGCGATCACTAAACTTGCGCAATAGTGTTTGTTTGATTTCACTCCACTCAAACCCAACGTTGTTGGCGTTCAACTCATCGGATGCTGCGCCGACAATTTTTCTCCGCACAGTTCTTTGAATTAATCCGAATTGCGTCGGACAATTCGCGTACGGCGAATAAAATTGGTATATTCCGTCCACATCTTCTAACCACGAGTTTAGTTGCTTCGAATTACCATCGAACTCGGGAAGCATTTTCAAGATATCCGGGATTTGACCCATTTGAATGAAGAACTTCATTTCTTCTTGGCGTTGTTCCATTTTTGTTCGAAACTAATTATTTGCACGTGATATTTGCACGATTAGAGAGCTTTTTTTTCCCAATGGCTTAGCACATACACCAATTAGTGCACCTAGTCGCGCTACGACACCACAAATCACCAATTTGATAGCGACAGACTAAGGCTGGATGTCGTATTCTCTGGATGAACAGAGACAGCTATAGGCGGTTTCGCACAACTACTAAGAGCTGTTACTGATACTGTTACTAATCGGGTTTTTTCGTTTCGGGCGCCAGTTATCGAGTCTACGCACTCTGGTGGTTTCTAACAGACTGACTTTATTCCTAGCATTACATTATCTTAAATTAAGCCGACATTACAAATACAACGTTAATTATAGTGGCCTTATTGTCTAAGTGTGGTAACTTGAATAAGGGATTATCTAAAATCTAATATCAGTTTTCAATTCGTCTTTTCTCTTCGAACGACAGCAAAGTATAGAAGTAAGTTGAAACCTGAACAAGGAAGTGTGAATCCATCGCTTCAACTGTGTACTTGAATACCCGAACCGTGCTCATCATAAGCAGAATGTCAGATTGGAGATTTTACGTAATTTTACTTACGCGAGTTAACGATCCTGCATTTCGAGGATAAAATGAATCACAATGTATATTCCTCGTCTGGCGTCCTGGGTTATGATTCTTAAGGGCACGTGAAACGATGCGTAATCGCTAGTGTAATCTTGAAATATTTCGGTTTATCGCCCTAGGAGGTTTTTTAAATATTTCCGGCCGGTAAAGCGACCAAGTAGCGGGTCGCTACTCGGTCGATCGTTGGTTCGATATGCAGACTTTTTCGACCCGTTACCGGTTCAAACCTTAAATATTTCAAATGTGTCCACGCTAAAAGGCCCAAAAAAATCCCCTCCTCTCTTCGCTTCACGCGTTCCCGTCATTCTGCTTTCAGCCGCCAATCGCTTCCAAGCTGAATGACGTCATTTTTGTCTGTGATTGGACGCCGCGAATGTTCTTCTGTGGGGAGATATTTTAACAATGCGCATTTGGTTAGAGATTATATAGTTATGACCGTAACCCAGCCAGACTCCAAACACGACATCGCATGGCGAAGATGCGACATCAACAGATTCCAACGTGAGCGTGGGAAAGAACGCCACGTGTAATAGGAGCTAGCGAGCGTGAACGGAATAGGAGGAGGTTAGGACAGTTAACCGAGTGGGTCGGTCAGCAGGGCAGTCTTGTCCCAGAACTCAAGCAGTAAAGAACTAGACAGTAAGTTAAGAGTTAATAAAGTTGGATGTTTGAATCCACATAATTATATATGTGAACTCATACTTACCGATAACGTCGCGGAACAGGTGGACCATCACGGGTGTTGCAAATTGAATATCTTATTGTTAGCTTTTGTCGTACGTTATGGTGAAACATTGGAACACAAAATGTCAACTAAAATTTTATGTTAAAAAAATACGTCGAGCTTAATATAAATGACGAAAATAATAAAATAAATATTATAATATGTAATATAGAATTATAATTATGGTAACACTACATTAAGGTCTAGTGTTAAGCATTAAACTATGAATAGTAGACGCGCTGCTAGATGAGAGCTCACCTGCGTTAGGACGATAACGCAGCAGGTAGAGCGAACCGCTCTCTTTGCTTCCAGCCGTGCGAGTAGACGGATCGTGATTTCAATAAAGTGTGTAACAACGACTCATAATTATAGATTATAACTAGTTTTGTCTGCCAGTTTTTAGGTGGTGCGCACAGAAGTGCCAACCCCCCCACCCCCCTCCTTTGGCCTACAAAGAAATTCCTTTTAATGAAAATGATTAATCGAAGATGACTTTTATTTGGTGGGTAAAATTCTTTTCAAATGTTTAGTCATGTTCTATCATTATTACCATCAACTGTGTGAAATTAAATTTTGTCAACGAATCTTGGTTCACAGTACTTAAGTAACACAGTAAACAGTAAACTTAAGTTAATTACTTGTAATGCAAAGTTGCCTACCAGCTTACATTGAACATCTTCGATTAATCATTTTCATTAAAAGGAATTTCTTTGTAGGCCAAAGGAGGGGGGGGGGGGGGTGGTTGGCACTTTTGTGCGCACCACCTAAAACTGCCAGACAAAACTAGTTATAATCAATATTATATAATATAATATTTATTTTATTATTTTCGTCATGAATATTAAGCTTGACGTATTTTTTAACATAAAATTTTAGTTGACATTTTGTGTTCAAATGTTTCACCATAACGTACGACAAAAGCGTACAATAAGATATTCAATTTGCAACACCCGTGATGGTCCACCTGTTCCGCGACGTTTTCGGTAAGTATGAGTTCACATATATAATCTCTAACCAAATGCTCCTTGTTAAAATATCTCCCCACAGAAGAACATTCGCAGGGTCCAATCACAGACAAAAATGACGTCATTCAGCTTGGAAGTGATTAGCGGCTGAAGGCAGAATGACGGGAACGCGTGAAGCGAAGAGAGGAGGGGATTTTTTTTTGGCCTTTTAGCGTGGACACATTTGAAATATTTAAGGTTTGAACCGGTAACGGGTCGAAAAAGTCTGCATATCGAACCAACGATCGACCGAGTAGCGACCCGCTACTTGGTCGCTTTACCGGCCGGAAATATTTCAAAAACCTCCTAGGGGGGGGCTTTTTCTTTTTTCTCACTACATAGAGGTACGGGGTAAGATGTGTTTAGGAAAGTTACGCACTCGTTATGCTATTACGTACTTTTAAAGAATAATTATTGATTATTGTATATTACGCAGTATCTAAAGAAATATGAGAGTCAATCATGAAACACATATATATGTATATTATTTGTAATGTTCTCACAGTCTCTTATCACACTTCGACGTGATCGGACGTTATTTCCTAGTGATCGTCAGCACAAGAGACAAGGACAAAAAGCGATATATAGTGCTCTCTACCTAGCAAGCGCCCTGCAATGGGCCGTACTAAGGGTACAGGTGGCAAGAGGAGTGCCCCGCTTCCTCTTAATGTGTTTCACACAACGATGGATGGTACGAGCAATCCATCGAAAGCGGGCAGAAAAATGGACCAGAATCCGTTCGCGTTGCTGGCTCAAGTGGACGAGCTTGAGATGGAAGATATTATAATATCTAAGCTTTATAAAGCTGAGCCCAAACGGCCAATCGTGCAAAAACCCCCACCACCTTTAGTCGTGGCAAGCAGCAATATTGGTGATCTGCATAAAAAAATTATTAAGGCTGGTGTCGTGAACTATACCACATCTGTAACTCGCAATGGAATTGTAGTGCGAACCAAAACAACCAATGACTTTAAACAAATGGTGCACCACTTAAAAAGTGTTAACGTTGTCTTCCACACGTACCAACTAGACGAAGACAAAACAGTGAAAGTTGTGCTTTCAGGACTCGTTGATATGCCAACAGAAGAGCTAGCGGTTATTTTAAAAGAAGAAAATGTAACACCAGTGGAAATCAAAAAACTATCCATCCACAAAAAGAAATATGACGAACAGGCTACGTACCTGTTGCACTTCCACAAAGGAACAGTGGACATGAAAGTGTTACGGTTGATAAGAGCGTTACATCACCAAATCGTAAATTGGAGATACTATTCGAATAGATCGCTAACAATGCAGTGCAAAAACTGCCAAGGTTTTGGTCACGGCGCGGCAAACTGCTACCGCCCGGCAAAGTGTATCAAGTGCGCAGACAATCATCCATCATCCAGCTGCCCGGCAGCTAAGCTTGCGACAGATGGTATAGGCCAGCGCACACTTAGTGTGCCCATGACGAAAAACCGAAGTATGGGCACACTTGGTGTGCCCATGTCCTCGGCAAAAGTCGAAGATAGCCGAACACAAAGTGCTGCAGCCAGAACAAGCAGCAATATGTTCCTTTCTTTTGCATTCTCTTTTCTACCATAACAAAGCACGATCTAACTTTCGGGTCTTTGGACTTTGACGCACACTACTTTACAAATGCCGTATCTTCCCAGAGGCGATCTATTTGCTTTGCTTCAATATTCCGGAGCCTGATAGAAAATTTTCGTTTCGCATTCGAGTTCGCTCCATATTTCTCTGATGTCAAAGTGAACGTTGCCTGAAGTCTTTTTCCAGAAAGCATTGTATGTTAATTGTCCGAAAACTGATAAAAATCATCACTTTGCTTTAGGCTTCTAACCGTGTGACTCTGATTTCAAAGTTTACGTTGCCTGAATTATTTTTCCAGAAAGTATCGTATGTAAGTTGTCCGAAAACTGATACAAAAACATCTTTGATATCTGATTTCAAAGTTTGCCAGAAGATATTTCAGCTACACAGGTGCTCCAGGAAAGCCAAGCTGCGAAATCGTGTGCATCATTCACATTACTTTTCAACGATGGCTGTAACTAAAGTAACGCAAAAATAACTCTGCAGGCAAAGCGAGAGCAAAGAAAAACCGACGAGATTCTTTCTCTTGCACCCTACAGCCAAGTAATGGGAATTCCGACGACATCCGAGTTGTTTCGAGCGGATCCGAAAGACGATTTTTACTACCACTTCTTTGCCTTGTGTACGTACATGGCTCGCCGAACATGTTGCGTCCTCTTTTTTCCCACGCATCTTTTTTCGTCCTATCTTCCTCCGATGTTGGGTAGGACCACGTTTTGGGGGCTGAAAAACAGTGGCAGCCACACTTCTGAGGAAGATAGGACGAAAAAAGATGCGTGGGAAAAAAGAGGACGCAACATGTTCGGCGAGCCATGTACGTACACAAGGCAAAGAAGTGGTAGTAAAAATCGTCTTTCGGATCCGCTCGAAACAACTCGGATGTCGTCGGAATTCCCATTACTTGGCTGTAGGGTGCAAGAGAAAGAATCTCGTCGGTTTTTCTTTGCTCTCGCTTTGCCTGCAGAGTTATTTTTGCGTTACTTTAGTTACAGCCAACGTTGAAAAGTAATGTGAATGATGCACACGATTTCGCAGCTTGGCTTTCCTGGAGCACCTGTGTAGCTGAAATATCTTCTGGCAAACTTTGAAATCAGATATCAAAGATGTTTTTGTATCAGTTTTCGGACAACTTACATACGATACTTTCTGGAAAAATAATTCAGGCAACGTAAACTTTGAAATCAGAGTCACACGGTTAGAAGCCTAAAGCAAAGTGATGATTTTTATCAGTTTTCGGACAATTAACATACAATGCTTTCTGGAAAAAGACTTCAGGCAACGTTCACTTTGACATCAGAGAAATATGGAGCGAACTCGAATGCGAAACGAAAATTTTCTATCAGGCTCCGGAATATTGAAGCAAAGCAAATAGATCGCCTCTGGGAAGATACGGCATTTGTAAAGTAGTGTGCGTCAAAGTCCAAAGACCCGAAAGTTAGATCGTGCTTTGTTATGGTAGAAAAGAGAATGCAAAAGAAAGGAACATATTGCTGCTTGTTCTGGCTGCAGCACTTTGTGTTCGGCTATCTTCGACTTTTGCCGAGGAAATGGGCACACCAAGTGTGCCCATACTTCGGTTTTTCGTCATGGGCACACTAAGTGTGCCCTCCCCATATCATACCAACGCACAAGTTGAAGTGTGCAAACTGCGGGGGAAACCACACCGCTAATTTCTCCGGGTGCGAGAAGCGCAAAACCCAAATCAAAGCAAAAAGTAATCAGAAAGTGAGAACACTAACACCTAGACAGGTCTCTTATTCAGGCAGAGACTTCCCTTCTACTTTCCCCAATCCTGCTTCCTCTTGTAATCCCACAAATTTCTTCGTGGACACAAACCCATTCCGCACTCAAATGCAACAGACTGCCTCATTTGCAAATGTGTGTTCGAACAGGTCAAACGATCTTTTTTCTCCGGACGAATTGGCTCCAATTATCAGTGAGGTTTTTTCATGCCTAAAAAACTGTTCAACCAAAGAGGACCAAATGAGCGTCATCTTTAAAATTGTTCAAAAATATTGCTATTCGTGATGGCTTTAACCGAAGTGATAAATGTTTCAGTCTGGAATGCAAACAGCATTTCCAATAAAAAAAACCGAACTATCCAATTATTTAGTCAAGCACAGTATAGATATAATGGCAGTTAATGAATCATTTTTTAAAACCAGGGATGAGATTCGCCATTCCTAATTACAATATCCATAGATTAGGTCGAACAACAGGTGCAAAAGGTGGTTTGATAATATTGATAAAAACCCATATTCAGTTTGAGATACTCCCCTCATTCAATTTAAAAGTAATAGAAGCGATTGGAATTGAAATTCAAGTCAGCAACAACCAAGTTTCTATAATTGCTGCTTACCACCCAGGATCAAATACAAACGTTAGCAATTTTATCAGTGATATACAAAAACTCACTAAGAATTAATAATTTTTTCATCTGTGGCAATTTAAACGCTCGCCACAGATTGTGGAACTGTATTTCATCAAATCAAACGGGTAAATCCCTCTTTGAAGCAATTCAAAAAGGACAATTTGCAATATGTTTTCCGGATTCTCCTACATATAGTTATGTGGAACACACCGGACAACCTGCTACGTCAGCAGCCACGTGCATCCATCGGTCAAGCGGGAAACATGAGAACGCATCGCCACCAGCCGCAGCAGAAGCAGAGCAACGGAATGTGACTTCGACGTAGCAGACGCATCGTCAGCACCTTTACAACATCGATGCGAGAACCGCGAGGAAATTAGCTAGGCAGTTCCGAATTAGGGCTCAAATGAGCATGACGTTAGAAATAAAGTTTTTTTAAAACATCAACCCTGGCGTCGGCATCATAATTGGCGCAGCCGTGCGGAGTGCCAAGTGTTTTGTGTGAAAGTAAAACAGTGGAAAGGTGATTAAAGTGAAAATCTTCACCAAAGCGATCCCGCGAAAGCATCCGGAGCACCAAAGGAAATTCTTCCGCCGAGGAGTTGAGGATCCCCCGCACACAGACCACCCAGGAACCTGGCGAAGTTGGCACGAACCGTGACCACACCCGACTGTAAGTGATAACCTTTTATTTCCTTTTTTTTACTTTACTTTTGTAAGTGAGAGTGCGAAAGTGGGAAAAAAAAAAAAGTCAAAAAAGTGTCACGTGTTGTGTTGTGAAAAAAAAAAGAGGATTTTTTTTTTCTCTCTTCTCATTCACCACACACCCTCATACGCACTACCAGATAGACGTAGAGGTATCCGTTACGCACTACCAGATAGACGTAATTGGAAAATTCTGAACCGCACTACCAGATAGACGGTTCCGAACAAAACAATTTTCCTTCTGAAAATTGCATACGCTGTGCCCACAAATTTGCTAATCTGAGATCCAGAAGCGTTCCGGAAAAATAATAGCAGGTCGACACGTATGAACAGAAGTGAAAAGTTTAACAAACTCCGCAATCTTCCGACACTCTCCGAGTTAGAAGACAGTGACAACATGGAAGAGCTTGCAGGAAAACTGGGTGAAATGATGGCAGCTATCAATGCGCTTCAAGGGCAATACCAAACCCTTGCATCATCTCATTCCTCTCCTAGAGACATACCGATTGGAGATTATTATAGAATCCCCGATCCAATTAAATCTCTACAGCCATTTGAAGGTAACAGGAAACAGCTATCAGCATGGCTAAATACAGCTGAAAATACGCTGAACCTTTTCAAAGGGAAAGTTCCCCACGATTTATACTGCACATACGTGACAGCAGTAACCAACAAAATCAGTGGAAAAGCCAAAGACATCCTCTGTCTGGCAGGAAACCCACAGGATTTTGACCAAGTGAAGGAAATTTTGATTTCTTCACTAGGTGATAGGCAAGAACTATCAACCTATAAGTGCCAAATGTGGCAGAACAGAATGACAGATAGTATGAACATCCATCATTACTATCAAACATCGAAAGAAATTGTGCAGAATATTAAAACTCTAGCGAAACAGAACGCGAAGTATCTTGCACATTGGGACGCGATTAACTCGTTCATCGACGAGGATGCCCTAGCAGCATTCATTGCCGGGCTACGCGCACCCTACTTTGGGCACGCTCAAGCAGCTAGACCCAAAGATATCGAGGATGCGTATGCATTCTTGTGTAAATACAAGGCACAAGAATTAAACGCAATCGCTCACGAGAGGGGACCGAAAAAACAGCTCCTCAACAATCAGCGAAAATTCCAAAACGAGGAAAAAGCCAAATTTGAGCCACAAAAACCAAATAGAGCGAACTCGGTAAGGAAATTTTCAAAACAGAATGATGCACCAGAACCAATGGACATCGACCCCTCACTTCGAACCAAGCTCAGCCACATCAGGAAACAGTACAACAATAATGAGGCCGAAACTGAGGATGAAGGTAGCGAAGATGAAGAAGAACTAGCTGAAGGAAATTTTTGCATAGCGAACAAAGACAAAGAAGGCATTTGAAATCCAGAAAAAAATATGATTTTCTCCCATACCTTTGCACCAAAAAAGGACTCAAACTTTTAATAGATACAGGCGCTAACAAAAATCTCATAAAACCAGGAATCTTACAAAAATCAGAAGAAATTAAAGGCGTTGCAATTTCCAACCTAATGGGATCAAGACCAATGTTAGGAAAAGGAAAACAAAATTTTTTAGGAAAGGACGTTCCTGTACAGAAATACTACGAAATTCATTTTCATAAATTTTTTGACGGATTAATAGGGTCTCAATTTTTAGCTGAAAACAATTCAATAATAAATTTCAAGAGAGGTACAATTGAAATCTCCGGAGTGAACTTTTCGTTCGAAAAATATTTTCCAAGCAAGAAAACCTACCAACATTACGTCACCCTCTCAACAGATGAGAAAGGAGATTGGACAGTATACGAACCGACCCAAATCTATGAAGGAGTCACGGTCCAACCAGGTTTGTATACAGCAACCGGCACGAAAACTACATTCGTGGTGAAAAGTACAAAACCCAACCCCCCCAAAATGCTTAACAAAAAAATTAATCTAAAAATAAACAACTTCGAAACAATTACGCCCATTCCGATAAGCAAAGGACAAACCCTAACAGAAAAGGATATTCGAAAACTAATCCGCCTGGACCATTTATCTGAGCATGAAAAAATTCACTTAATAAAGCTGATTCTGAAAAATCAAACAGTACTTTTAAAAACTAATGAAAAACTTACTGCCACAAACGTAGTTAAACACAGGGTTATAACGACCGATGAAAAACCTACATTCACAAAGTGTTATAGATACCCACACCATTTGAAACAAGACGTAGAAGAACAAATTATGGAACTACTGGACAATGGAATAATTGCTCACTCCACCAGCCCCTACTCCTCACCAGTTTGGGTTGTACCAAAAAAAACAGATGCTTCTGGTAAACGTAAAATCAGAGTCGTCATAGATTACCGAAAATTAAATGAAAAAACTATAGAGGATAAATATCCTATACCCCAAATCGAAGAAATCCTTGATAACCTCGGGAAATCTTCTTACTTCACAACTTTGGATCTCAAATCGGGCTTCCACCAAATAGAGATGGACCCGAAAGATCGTATGAAAACTGCATTCTCAACAACCCAAGGGCATTTTGAATTTGCAAGAATGCCCTTCGGACTAAAAAACGCACCCGCGGCATTCCAACGGGCGATGAATAACGTTTTGTCAGGACTTATAGGAAACATTTGTTTCGTATATCTTGACGACATAATCGTCGTTGGCAAAAATTTGAAAACACACCTCGATAACCTAGATACCGTTTTACAAAGACTATCTGATTTCAACCTAAAAATTCAGCTCGATAAATGCGAATTTTTAAAGCGAGAAACGGAGTTCTTAGGACACACTATCACCCCCGAAGGCATAAAACCAAACCCCGATAAAATAGCAAAAATTCTTGACTGGAGACTACCCACAACCCAGAAAGAAATAAAACAATTTTTAGGTCTCACAGGGTATTACCGTAGATTCATTAGGGACTACGCGAAACTAACCAAACCCCTTTCAAAATGTCTAAAGAAAGACGCAACAGTAAATTTCAATCAGGAGGAATACAGGACATCATTCGAAGAACTAAAGAAAATCATTTCATCAGATCAGATACTCATATACCCCGATTTTAAATTGCCGTTTATTTTAACGACAGACGCAAGCAACTATGCACTTGGCGCTGTACTATCCCAAATGCAAGATGGTAAAGAAAGACCGATTGCATTCGGCAGCAGAACGCTTAATGAAACAGAGTCGAACTACTCGACAACCGAAAAGGAGGCTTTAGCAATTATCTGGGCAGTTCAGAAATACAAGCCGTACCTTTATGGAAACAAGTTCACACTTATAACGGATCACAAACCGCTCACCTTCATCAAAACATCCACAAAGAACTCGAAGATTCTGAGATGGAGACTAGAACTGGAAAATTTCGACTACGATATCCAGTATAAGGAAGGAAAAGCGAATGTTGTAGCTGATGCGCTCAGCAGAAAAGTAAACAGTTCATCCGATTCAAATACTAATAAAAATCTGTCTTTCACAGGAATCGAAAATCAACCACACAAAAAGGAAAACACGGAGGAGAACATTACAGTTAATCTGGAAGAATCTCTTTTCGTTTCAGGAGGACAAGATGAAAATAACCCTTCTCCTGATAATTCCCCTAACAACCCCAATTCCGATTCCCAAACCATCCATTCAGCAGATACATCGGATGACTATTACATCCATTTTTCTGAAAGACCAATTAACTACTACCGTAACCAAATAATATTCAGAACATCCCGCATAACAACTGACATAACAGAAGCTCCTTTCCCAGGTTTTAACAGAACCATAATCTGTAAACCGTATCATGACGAACTAACAATAATGGACTCGTTCAAAAGATACCATAATGGCAAACAAACTGCTATAATGGCCCCCGAGAATCTAATTCAACTAATACAATCCGTGTACAGACAACATTTTAACCAACGTGGACATTTCGTACTAACTCAACTACAGGTAGAAGACGTTACCAACCAAGAAAGACAAGACAGGATAGTTTCCAAAGAACACGAACGCGCACACAGAGGCATCACCGAAGTTGAACATCAATTACGGAGAAGCTATTTCTTTCCCAAAATGACTAACAAAATCAAAGCAATAACCCACCTATGCAAGGTATGTAACACCCATAAATACGAAAGGAAGCCCTATAATATCAAATTGTCTCCTAGACCGACCACTAACAGACCCTTTGACAGAGTTCACATGGACATCTTCCAAATAGATAAATGCAATTTCCTATCACTAGTCGATTCATTTTCAAAACATTTACAACTTATCCCAATGGCAACAAAAAATATCACAGACGTGAAGAATGCCTTAGCACAATATTTCGCAACGTATAACACACCGTCTCAAATAATTACTGATCACGAAACCACTTTCAGATCTTTGCAGTTAAAAAATTACCTAGATAATTTAAATATTGAACTTTCATACGTTTCGTGCTCCGAGAGTAACGGACAGGTGGAAAAAACTCACTCAACAATAATTGAAATATTTAACACAAACAAAAGTAAATTTACCGACATGAGCACCATTGAGAAAATGCTATTATCAGTTTCCTTGTACAATAATTCGGTACACTCCGCTACAAAGTACACACCGAACGAAATCATATTTAACGGATGTAATGAACACAGGCAAAATACAGAAGATCTTTTTGCAAAAATAAAGGCTAACCTTGAAAATGCCAGATTAGCACAGCTTAAACGCAACGAATCTAGAGAAGACCCCCCGGAATTAAAAGAAAACGACGAAGTGTTCATTAAACCAAATATACGCAAGAAATTAGACCCGCGAGCCAAGCCAGTCAGAATTCAAGAAGTCAGAGAAAAAACATTCAAAACGATGAAAAACATCAAAAGGCACAAAGGAAAAATTAAAAGGAATAAGTGTTGACTCAAGTTTCAATCTCATTGCAGATGACGACAGCAATATTTCTCACACTTGTTACCATGATAAACGCGCACGAAACTCATTCAGCAGAAGACGGCATTATATCACCTCAACCACCATTCAAAAAGATAACTCAACCTAAACCGGAATTACAAATAACTTTTTTGAGCGACCAACCGCTACTTTCGTTAAAGTTAGGTACGAGAAGAGTACAGAACGGAAATATTAACATGATACATCCCATCAACCTTACTACCCTAGAGAAAACAGTAAATTCACTAGTTAGCTTAGCATACGAAAAAATTGAGAATCCATTGAAAGACCTTATCCGAATGAAAACTAGACTATTGTATTCAAACTTTATGCAAATCAAACCTAGGGAAACCAGGAAAGCTAGAAGCATAGAAGCGATCGGAACAATGTGGAAATGGATCAGCGGCAGTCCGGATGCAGAAGATTTAAGCCTCATCAACAAAACGATGAACGATTTGATCGACAGTAACAACCAGCAAGTGAAAGTTAATACGCAACTCGACAAAAGGTTAAGCGCGCTCACAAACGCTGTAAATGCAGTCATAGGGGAAACCAACAACAAACTTCTCGACGAACTCGAAGCAATTACCCTTTTAATTAATATCGACGTCATAAACCACGTTTTAGAAGAAATCCAAGAAACAATCATTTGGTCAAGAGTGTCAATTGCCAGCAACAAATTGTTATCCTCGCATGAGATAAATTCGATCAGAATGGTACTCGAAGACCAGGGCATAAACGTAAATCTTCCCGATGAAGCCTTGCAACTAGTAAAGCCGAAAATAGCAGTTAGCGACGACACGCTTCTCTACATCCTTCAAGTACCACAACTCGAGAAAGAAGTGTACGATTTACTCCAGATACACCCATTGAACGTGAACGATTCAATAATATCGCAATATCCAGCACTCGTTATAAAAGGTAAACGAGGAATCTTCACTTCGACGACACCAGATGAGTACATCCAACGCCCCGGCAACATCAGACAATACGAAGACGATTGCATCTCGAATCTACTCGAAGGCAAGAAAAGCAGTTGCAAAACCAAAAGTACAAACAGTACAGTTATCAATACCATAGCAGAAGGCACACTCCTCATCAATAACGCTAAAAATGAGTCCCTGAAATTCAATTGCGGCCCAGACGAGAAAATAATCACTGGAAATTACCTAATCAGATTCACCCAATGCACGGTAAACATACAAAATCTGTCATTCCAGTCTACAACTACCATCGACAAAACAGAGCCATTCTGGGGAGCCGTATCGAAAACAACAGTAACGCTACAACCAACAGAGTTGCAAGATCAAGCGAACTTCATCAATCGGATCGAGCTGCATCACGCCTACTTGAAGAAATTCAACAGCCACTGGAATTTCAGTCTCTTAGGAGGTATTTCATGTTCTCTCATCCTCACAGTAGCTTTGGCATTTTTTGCAGTTGTATTCTACCAGAGAAAAGTAAGAGCCATCGCAGAAATCTTGCCAAGGAAAAACGACGCGTGAGGCCACGCTTTTCCACCCCCCGGAGGAGTTATGTGGAACACACCGGACAACCTGCTACGTCAGCAGCCACGTGCATCCATCGGTCAAGCGGGAAACATGAGAACGCATCGCCACCAGCCGCAGCAGAAGCAGAGCAACGGAATGTGACTTCGACGTAGCAGACGCATCGTCAGCACCTTTACAACATCGATGCGAGAACCGCGAGGAAATTAGCTAGGCAGTTCCGAATTAGGGCTCAAATGAGCATGACGTTAGAAATAAAGTTTTTTTAAAACATCAACCCTGGCGTCGGCATCATAATTATATATTCCTGTAGATGCTAAGCGTAACCCATCAACAATAGACATTATTCTCACCAATAATCAATTGGATATTGGAAACCCAATGCACTGACAGAGCTCACTTCCGATCATTTACCTGTTATATTCTCAATTAAAAACTCTTCGGTAATGCAAAAACCTGTGTACCAGATATTCGAATATAGTAAAGCAGATTGGAACCTATTTAGGACACATTTAAATAATTCTTTAAGCCCCAGGCCAACAGATCCTAGCAAAATTATTTCCGCAGCAAAGATTGATGACATGACAATTATCAAAGCACATGACAAAGCAGTCCCACGTAAAACACCAGGAAAGTATAACATCATCTTAACTGAGGACATTATTTCCTTGATAAAAATACGTAACGTATACAGGAAGAAGTGGCAAAGAAATAGGCACAATTCAGACTTCAAGTTCATTTATGATAGTCTTAAAGTAGTTGTTGAAGAAAAGTTAATAATGCTGCTTGGTCTAATAATTTAATAAGTATGAACAATCCACAAAACAACAACAGCAGTAAAATGTGGAAATTTGTAAAAGTTATGAAAAACCAGCCCAAAACTATACAAGCCTTGAACGAGAATGGAAAAATTTTGCTTTCTTCCCAACAAAAATGTGAAGCGATTAAAACACATTTCCAAAACGCTCATAAAATAACATTTCACTCTTCAAAAAAAAATGGAATCCAAAGTTAACACCACCCTCAACAGTTTCTCCCAAGCAGGCTCAGAGTCTGATTTTATGCCATCAGGACTTATAAAACCATCAGACATTAAGAAAATTGTTAAAAAATTAAAATCTAAGAATTCAACAGGCTTTGACAATATAAATAACACAATGATGAAAGGGCTGAGTATCAAGGCTTTAGTCTATTTAAACCTAATAATCAACAGTTCGCTCCGAATAGGATATTTCCCAGTAAAATGGAAATTATCAAAAGTCATACCTATTCCAAAACCAGGGAAAGATCTCAGTCAGGCAGCGAATTATAGACCCATAAGTTTATTAAGTTGCATGGGTAAAATTTTTGAAAAAATTATCGCTAACAAGCTAAGGCTCCAGGCCGAAAGGAAAAAGATTATTCCTGATGTGCAATTCGGTTTTCAGCCTGGAATGTCAACTACCCACCAATTAAGCAGGCTAAAAAGCTTCATCCAAGCAAATAGAGCCAACAAAGCGTCTACAGGACTTGTCATGCTGGGTTCCGAAAAGGCGTTTGACACGATATGGCACAATGCCCTTATATATAAGCTTATTAAGATGAACTTTCCGAATTACCTGATTAACATAGTCAAGAGTTTCATCAAAAATAGAGAAAATATTGTATGTATCAATGGAAAAAAAATAACTGGCATACGATCCATGTGCATGTGTTCCTCAAGGGAGCGTTATATCTCCCTTATTGTTCAATTTATATACGGCGTACATCCCTAAAATGCAAGGCTGTAAACAATACCTATACGCCGACGATGTTGCAATCGCAGCGTCCGGTAAGAGTTCAAGAACCATCATTAAAAAGCTTACTACTGCTCTGAAATCTTATTCTAATTACTGTTGAAAATGGAAACTTAAAGTAAACGGCAATAAGTCGGAAGCAATATTTTTCACAAGATTTACAAGTCAACGTAAAATCCAAACTAGTGAAGTTAAGATCGGTGACTCTAGCATCCCGTGGAAAAATGAAGTCAAGTACCTCGGGCTAACCTTCGACAAAAGAGTAACGTTCAAGGCACATACCGAAAACACAGTATTAAGGTGTGAAAAAATCTTCAAAACCTTGTACAGTTTCGTTAACAGAAAATCGAAACTAAACCTCAAAAATAAAATCCTTCTATACATTGCATGTGTTCGTCCTATTTTAAAATATGCAGCGCCAATAATAAACTCTGTTGCAAAAATGCATATAATGAAATTACAAAGAACTCAAAATAAATTTTTAAAATCTATACTAAATGTTCCACCATGGTTCAGAACCTCCACCCTGCATAAAGCTTGTAATATCGATACTATTAAAGAACACATCATTAAATTAAGCAATAGTTACAATATACGTTGCTCCTCGAACACGAACCGTCTAAGGAATGAGTTTTCACCACTGTGATTTGTTCCAATCCCAATACACCAATTTCCCTCCCTTATCCCCCAACTAATCAATACAATTGCAAATAATGCGGTATACTTTTTAAGCAGGCTAGAGCCGATTCAAATTTAAATGTTTAATTTAGGTTTAAATTTGGATAGGGTTTAGGGTAGCTAGTAAGAACAATTGTTAGGGTTAAAAAATAGATACGTAGTCACATATAATTTTTTTTTCTTTTGCCTTTAAGTGGGTTTTTATCAAAAAACTTTTCCCACTATGATTTCAAGCACCAAACGGACACAATGTAATTTTGGAATAGCAAAGCTAGCAACTTATTATGTAGCAATGAGGAGAGGTAACACCGTACCCATTAGAGTCGAATAAGAAGCTGACAATTGTTTAAAAAATATCATCAATTCTCATAATAAAAAATAATTCTACTACTACTACTGTAATGTTCTCTTTATGTACTGTTTTCAGCCACATCGTGGTATAAAGAGTAAAATACAGAAAACCATACCAAAAAAAAACCAAAATCCATCGTTTGTTTGTACTAGCTCCTGCGAGTTGAAAATACAAAAACTACCAGAATGCACTTACCCACACTATCAACTGTAAACATTTATGGCAGATTTTTGCACGACTCAAACATCTTAACCGGTTGACTAGGCCCATCAAATTATAAAACATATATGTGGCAGCCGTACCCTTTTCCGGACTGCACTGTTTTTTATCATGCCGTTTCTGATCACCAACATCAGTACTGTTAGATCATCCACACGCACTAATAAGCAATCACGCCAACACATTTCGTCTACAAACTAATATTAACTAAAACTACGAACAAATACTACAACACTACACATTACAAGCTACTACTTTTACTATTACAACTAATACTACAACACTACACATTACAAGGTACTACTTTTACTATTACAATCTAATACTACAACACTACTAGTCCCACTAGTTCTGTATGGTGGGATTGCAGAAATGCAATGCCACTAAGGTGATGGATCCGACTCCTCTCGAAGGATAATATAGGCTCTCCTCCCCACTCCTACTCAATACGTCCAAGGCGTACAGAACGGTAACGTACCACTCCGAATATCCAAGCTTGGGTAAACGGCGAAACCCAACCCCTTGGGAGGATGGATGGTACGGCTGAATTGAGAGGGGGGCATCCTGGTCAAACAGGATGCTATCCCCGAGCGTCTATTCTCCATGTTAGGAGCGGCTCGAAACAGCGTCTGTTCTCCATGTTATTAGCGGCTGCAACAAACGTCCTGGCGCCCCTTCGGGACTATAAACAGCAAGGGACGCGTTGGCTCTCCGACGAGACTGGGGGCCAGAGGAGAGGCCTTGCAAGCCACCTCTGGAACTATTGCAACGAAAAGGAACCATGAAGATATACCGCTTTGGACCAACCCATATCGACCTACGCAACGGAAACGGACTATGGATTGGAAACTCGGCACGTGGAACTGCCGATCCCTTCACGCCCCTGGATGCACCCGTGTTCTCACAGAGGAGGTGAAGGCACGCGGCTTTGAAGTAGTGGCGCTGCAGGAGGTTCGCTGGAAAGGGGTTACGGAACGCTCGTATCGCGGGGACTGCATGATCTACCAAAGTGGCGGTGACAAGCATGAACTCGGTACAGCGTTCCTAGTGTTAGGTGCTATGCGGAAACGTGTGATCGGGTGGTGGCCGATCAACAACAGAATGTGCAGGTTGAGGCTACGCGACCGGTACTTCAACCTTAGCAGAATAAACGTACACAGCCCGCACCTTGGAAGCACCGATGACGAGAAGGACGACTTCTATACGCAGCTAGAACGAGAGTACGAGCGCTGCCCAAAACATGATGTGAGGATCGTCATCGGGGACTTGAATGCTCAGGTCGGGCGGGAGGAGGCATACAAACCTACAATAGGGCAGTTCAGCGCTCACCAGCTGACAAACGACAACGGTCTGCGGCTTGTCAACTTTGCCTCCTCCAAGCGCATAGTAATACGCAGCACCTTCTTCCAGCACGAACCTCGATTCAGCTACACCTGGCGATCACCGCAAGCAACATACTCCCAAATAGACCACGTTCTGATCGACGGACGGCACTTCTCGGACATCATCGACGTCAAAACATACAGAGGCGCAAACGTCGATTCGGACCATTTCCTGGTTATGGTGAAAATGCGCCAAAAACTCTCCGTAGCCAACACACTACGGAACAAACCTACTCCAAGGTACAACATGGATCGGCCGAAGCAAGCTGAAGTGGCAGATAGCTACGCGGCAGCTGTGGGGACAGCACTGCCGACTGATGAGGCAACACAACCGCTGCCTCTTAACGACCACTGGCGCTTAGTGGAGAAAGCCATCAGCAGCTCAGCCGACAATATGATTGGCTTCGTAGAGCGTAACCAGAGGAAGGAATGGTTCGATGATGAGTGCAGACGAGCACTCGCCAAGAAGAACGCAGCACGCGCCCGCATGATCCAGCATGAGACCCGGCAGAACGTGGAACTCTACAAGGCACTGAGGAAGCAGCAAACCCGACTCTTCCAGGAGAAGAAGCGCCAGCTTGAGGAGTCGGGAGAACAGGAACTGGAGCAGCTGTTTCATACAAGGGACACTCGTAAGTTCTACAGAGGGCTGAACACGGCACGAAGCGGTTACACCCCAAAGACCGAAATGTGCCGTGGGGAAGATGGCAGCATTCTGACGGACGAACGAGAGGTGATTGCCAGGTGGAAGCGCTACTACGACGGACACCTGAACGGAGCGCAAGCAGGAGACCGGGGAGACGGTGTAGAGAACCACATCAGCAGAGTGGTGGGCGATGAGGTGCCCCCGCCATCGGTAGAGGAAGTCACCGGGGCCGTCAAACAGCTGAAACTCAACAAGTCAGCTGGCAGCGACGGCCTTGGCGCCGAGCTCTTCAAGATGGGCCAGGAGAGGCTTGCCATCTGCATGCACCAGCTGATTGTGAAGATCTGGGAACAGGAAGAACTACCAGACGAGTGGAAGATGGAAGTGATCCACCCCGTCTACAAAAAGGGCGACAGGTTGGACTGTGCGAACTTCCGGGCGATCACAGTTCTGAATGCCGCCTACAAGATCCTATCCCGAATACTCTTCTGCCGGCTCTCCCCCCTAGCCAGTGATTTCGTCGGAAGCTACCAAGCTGGTTTCGTTGGAGGGAAATCAACAACCGACCAAATCTTCACTCTCAGGCAGATCCTCCAGAAATGCCGAGAGCACCGAATCCCCACGCACCACCTATTCATCGACTTCAAAGCGGCCTACGATACCATAGATCGGACCGAACTATGGAAAACCATGCAGCAGTACGGATTCCCCGGAAAACTGATCCGACTGTTAAGGGCCACAATGGATAGGGTGCAGTGCAGGGTGAGAATATCGAGCATGTTGTCGGATCCGTTCGAGTCTCATCGGGGGTTACGGCAAGGCGACGGGCTCTCCTGCCTGCTATTCAACATCGCTCTGGAGGGTGTCATTCGGAGCGCGGGCTTCGACCATCGGGGCACGATTTTCACACGGTCAGTTCAGCTTCTTGGCTACGCGGATGACATCGACATCATTGGACGGTCGACTGCGACGGTGTCCGATGCATATACCCGATTAAAACGCGCAGCTGCGGGAATTGGATTGGAGATCAATGCGTCAAAGACTAAGTACCTACTCGCCGGTGGCTCTGACCGTGACAGAGCAAGACTGGGAGGTAGCGTACGAATCAACAACGATGAGCTCGAGGTAGTTGAGGAGTTTGCCTATCTTGGGTCTCTTATAACATCGGACAACAACGTCAGTTCGGAGATCCGAAGACGCATTGTTCAAGGAAGTCGTGCCTACCATGGGCTCCATAAGCTCCTAAGGTCCAGACGACTTCGCCAACGCACGAAGTGCACCATATACCGCACATTGATACGGCCGGTAGTCCTCTATGGGCATGAGTCCTGGACGCTGCTCACGGAGGATGCCAACGCACTCGGCATTGGATGAACCACGAGCTGGCTGAGCTGTTTGGCGAGCCGGATATCCTAACGGTGGCGAAAGCCGGAAGGATCCGCTGGTTGGGGCATGTCATGAGGATGCCGGACTCATGCCCCACCAAGAAGACACTCGTCAGCGACCCGCTCGGCACGAGACGCAGAGGAGCTCAGCGAGCCCGTTGGCTGGACCAGGTGGAGCAGGACCTGCGGAACATCGGATGTCACCGGGGATGGAGAGCGGCAACCACGAACCGAGCGACCTGGAAAACGATTGGTGACCAGGCCATGTCAGCACGACGTGCTCAACTATGAGCGGGCCAGATAAGAAGACTACAACACTACACATTACAAGCTAATACTTACACTTTCACATGTAAATAATTTATCGTTAAGTTTAATCATTTGTAATAAATTAAGTTAGTCTAAGCGCGCATCTAAAACCGTACAGTCGACTTATCATTTCATCCTCTCTGCCCTATTTGAATATCACGAACACGCTAAACATACATAAATCAGTACAATAGAACGAACTCCCCTACCTTGACGCTTGTCAAAACAAATTACAAAAAAAAAGAAACTGGACGCTAATGAAAACGGCGGTTGTAAGCAGATCTTAGCTACTGGTCGGATAAGTTCGCCTCTTGATGTCCGAAGTTGCACATCTCGAGCGATACCGTCCTTCCCTTTGTGCAAACGGATGATGCGCACTAAAGGTCGACGCGTGACCGGTTTCAAGTCGTCGATAAAGATATCGTTCGGAAGCAGCGATTTGGCAACGCTCTCAGAGTTTTGCTACAGATCGTCGCACCATGTGGTTCAGCACCCACAAGCAGTTGCGGTGCGTTTTGATCTTGCGCTGGGTCTCATTGAAAAGGTAGCGCTGCAGCATGATGAGCACCAAGCTCGCCATCGACGAAAAGATAATGCTCCACAGCAGACTGTACACGTGATGTATAAAGTCCCACCAGCCCCAAAGCGGCCACTACGTACGTTTCTATGCAGTAAGCCACCGGGTCGCGCTTATCCGACGAAATAGCAATTTCTCCCAGGCGCATATCGTGCAGGAACATCCCGTATCGTATCAGCACGTGCAGCGTCCTTATCCCGAGCAGAATGCTCGCTGCCGCTATTCATGGGGGACAATGTAGGTAACTCAGCCCGTATCAAAACAGTGTGTCTTCTATTTCTTCACAAATTTTGTATCTTTTGTGTACATTCTTTATTTCGTTTTATAAACACCTCAGGATGAAACACACTGTATGTTTATTTTTTCAATTATAACTCTTCTTCGAGTTCGATTGTGTCCTGCTACGTTAATTGGAACTCGCGTTCACAGGCTTACAAACCCTATGGCAAGACCCTTTTCTGATTTAGAGTCATATCAGCTCTATCTTAGTCGGCATTGAATAATGTCAATTCAATGCCGACTAAGATAATGTAATGTAGAATAATGTCAATTCAATGCCGACTAAGATAAGTCCCACTCCTCCCAGCATGGTTTCATGCCAAGGCGCTCCACCACCTCGAACCTCATGTCTCTGATGCTCGATCTGTATCCGCACCTCGTCGCCGGGAGACAAGTCAGCAGCATTAAGGCAGCATTCGACTGCTTGTCACATAGACTGCTTCTCGCCAAGCTCGAGCGGATGGGTTTCGGGGGGTCCCTCCTTCTCTGGCTCAAGTCCTTTTTGGCGAACCGGACCTACAGAGTCAGAGTTGAGGGGGCTCTCTCTGATCCATTTGTTGGACAATCCGGTGTACCTCAGGGGAGCGTCTTGAGTCCCCTCCTATTCTCACTTTTCATCGCCGACTGCGCTGGTGTTCTTCCACCTGGTGGTTGCCTGCTGTATGCGGATGATGTCAAGCTCTACCTGCCTGTGTCCTCGTCTATTGATATCCTCTCCTTACAACGTTTCGCTGATGCTTTTTCAACTTGGTGTATCGCCAACGGCCTTGTTCTGTGTGTGCCTAAATGCTGTGTTATCTCGTTTAGTCGTTCCTCGAATAAACTGATACACAATTATAATCTGAATGGTTTGCCGCTTCCGCGCGTGTCAGTTGTTCAAGACCTGGGGGTGTGGCTTGATGACAGGCTGTCTTTCGTGCCTCATCTTAACTCGGTGACCGAGCGCGCAAATAGGATATTGGGCCTGATAACTCGAATGTCATCCGAGATTCGTGTTCCTGTATGCCTGCGGTCGCTGTACTGCTGCTGGGTGCGTTCTCTCCTGGATTATGGTTGTGTCATCTGGTCTCCCGCTGGGGTCACTGCGCTGGACAGGTTGGAGAGGGTGCAGAGGAAATTCACTCGACTCGACGTCAGGCGTCTTCTAAATGACCCCAGTGCTACCTTACCTCCCTGTCCCGCGCGGTGCCGACTTCTAGCGCTTGACAGCATCAGGGACCGCCATAACAATGCGCGCCAGTTGTTTATTGCCAATATCCTTCTCTCCAACATTGACTCTCCTTCCTGCTCCTGCTCGACCTTGACGATCGTCTTCCATTTGACGAGAGTCAGCAGCAAACCGTTCGCGATCCCAATTCGAGCTCTTGAAATTTTAACCCTGTTTGATTTTAACGATCGTCAAATTTTAACGACTTCGTTCGCGATTCCACCCAATATTTGTTTGAACTGCTCGAATGCATGCTGACATTTTTGAGTCCACTGGAACCTTCCTTGAGAAGTTCATCCAGTGGTTAACGCAACATACGCATATGGCGAAAAAAATTTCCGTAAAAGGTTATAGCTCCAAAAAAAATTTATGTTATGTGAGACTGATAAAATCTGCGCTAACTTGCCCTTCTCTTAATTCCATATTCTTGAAGCCTCTCCAATACCGCTCGTTAATTCCGATCATGAGCATCTATAGTGTTTCCTGCGATCACAATATAGTCCATGTACGCAGCTACTCCTTCTAGCCCCGCAAGCATTGTATCAATGAGCTGCTTGAAAACTCCCGGGGCTGCCTTGATAGCTGGGGGCAAACACTTATACCTCTGTGTGTTTTAACCTTTTTTTGATCTCACGACTGTGGTCTGGATTTTATCTACCTGTGGAAAGGCATCATAAAGGTCTAAATAAATAAAGAAAAAAAGATCAGGTGCTTAGATTAGCTATTATCTCTTCTGACAACAGTAAGGGGTACTGGGATTTAAACCGATCGAGTAATCACCGAAAATTCTGATAGTTCCATTCGCCTTACGTACGATAGCTATCGGCGCCACCCATTCAGAATACTCGACGGAAGTGATTATGCCTTCACTCTCTATACGCTGCAACTCTTCTTCTACTGCTTGTAGCATGGCATAAGCTACTGGCCTTTTTGGAAGGAATATTGGACTGATTCCTTCCTTCAGGACCCAACTAATCTTTGACTTAACGCATCCCCCAAGCTGCGGTTCGAAAAATGCTGGGTATGATTTTTTTTAAAACCGCATCTGTATCCTGCAAGGTGTATTGGATAATAATGCTTCCAATGTGGTATATTGGTAGGTATATCGTAGTTGAAACTGCGATATACCTGCAAAGTGTGACATGTGGGTGGTTGTAGTACAGGGCGTTCGGGATAATTTTGACAGTCACCTACGGAGAAAGAAAAAAAAAATTATGGCAAAATTAATCATCGGGGAAATTTTTTTTGTTTTAGAAATAGTAGCTTACCATGTATTTTATTCATTTTATTCAAAATATCCGCCCTCGGCTTCTATTACGGCCTCCACCCGTCCCCGGAACCGGGAATAAGCCCTGGCGACAGTTTCGCGGGGTAGGGCCGCGAAAACGGACCTGATTTTCGCCATCAGCTCCGCCTTGGTGTTGCTGGAGGTTCTGTTGGTGTCCCGTTCCACCGCGCCCCACACGAAATAATCCATTGGATTAAGATCCGGGGAGCTGGGAGGCCACACATTCGGCGCGGTGAAGTCGTTGAAATTGGCCGCCAACCACTTTATCGTTTTGGAGGCTGTTTGGCAAGGAGCGGAATCCTGCTGGAACACGTACGGTCTGCCGTTGGCCACTCTCGTGATCCAAGGCTTCACGACGGTGTCCAGCATGGAAATGTACCCGTCCGCGTTCAGCCTCAGCCCCTGCTCGAAAAAGTGGGGCGGCATCACGTCCCCTTCCGATGACACGCAGGAAAACGCCATCACCGTCTGGGGGAACTTGGTTTGCGGCACCCGTGGCACGTCCGCCGGGCAGTAAGCCAGCCACCGGTTGTTCTGGGTGTTAACCTTCTGGTCCTGGCAGAAGTTTTTCTCATCAGAGAAAAACCACAGCGTGCCAGGCTCCACGGGATGCTTTAGCAAGTTGAGCAGCTTCTTGGCGTTCCCCAAACGACGCTCGCGGCCCTTCTCTGTCAACAACTGACCTCTTCGGCGCTTGTAAGAGAAGTACCGGAGGTCGTCATTCAGGGCCATTTTCATCGTGGATGGTGCCACCCCCATCTCACGTGCCAACGGCCGAATTCCGATCCCCGGATTTTCCATCACGCGCGCCTGGAGGTCAGCCAGGAAAGCGGCGATCCGCACGCAATCCCGCCGCTGAGAATGTGGTTTTCGTGCTGCCACCGCTTCGTCGTCGTCGCTGTTTTCTCCCAGCTCACTCCGGAGCGCCTTCACCGTGTTCAGCGAACACTGCACGCACTGCATGATGTCGCGGTTGTCGCGTCCGGCGCGGATCATCATGATGCATGTGATCCGCTTCCACAATGTACTCTTTTTTGGCATTTTTTTTTTATCACGGGATGTTTTCGCTGCTTGTTTCTTACACTTTTAGCTGTCGAATGACGTATTGCTTGTTTTCCTATGCCAACTCGATCACGAGTTCTGGTTCGGCGATCGACGGGGACGGACGCTACAATCTGGCGACGAGGATAAAAAGCTGTGCAGTATTTTCCAGAACAAGTTTGAAGGTGAGTATTAGAAATTCGAAGGGTGTTGAGTTGGCGAAAACGAACGCGTTTCCCAGAACTTATGAGGAGATTGCGAGAATTCGGAAGTGGAATTCTCCATGTTGAGCAGTGGAGTGGCGGAAACTGAAGTGTTTCTCCAGAATAATCGCGAGAGTTCGAAGACGGAATTCTCCATGTTTGAGTAGTAGATGTCGGTGGAAACGAATGTGTTTTCCCAGAAGCGGAGATAGCGAGATTTCGGAAGTGGAATTCTCCATGTTTAGCAGTCGATCGGCGGAAACTAAAGGGTTTCTCCAGAACAATCGGGAGAGTTCGAATACGGAATTCTTCATGTATCAGATTTCGGCGGAAACATAAGTGTTTCTCCAGAACGTGTGGAATTGCGAGACATTGAGGTTTATCATTTGTGAGCAGTCGATTTGGAATGCGTTAGTAGAACATGGAATGGAAAGCGTAGAAAGAAATTCGCGGATTGATTGTGGAAGCAGACATTGGAGAAAAAGTTGGTGGTAATTGTAGCAGGAAATCAAGTTGATTTTGGTGTTGTGTTGTGTTGCAGATGCAGGAAGCGCGCCCAGTTCCTGTATTCCAGTGCGACCGGATCGAAACCGGCAAATTGGCCACGGAATGGAAAGATTGGAAGGAAGCATTAGAATGCTTTTTTCGCAGCTTATAACATACACAATCAGATGGAAAAGAGAGCCAAGCTTTTGCATTTCGGAGGACCAGCACTGCAGCGGGTGTTTAGAAACTTGAAGGACCATGATCGCGTCCCATTGGTGATTTTGGAACCGCGTTGGTATGATGACGCGATCGAAAGACTGGACGAGTTTTTCGCACCCCATCATCAGGCTACAACTGAACGGTGAACTCTTCGTTTGATCAAGCAAAAAGCGGGGGAACGATTCGCGGATTTTTTTGATTCGGCTAAAACAACAAGTATCTCAATGTGGCTTTGAGAAATATGGTTCAGACGTATGCTCTATCTTGCGTGACATATACTTGATTGATGCTGTGGTGCTCGTTTAATGAAGTTAGGCGCAGAATCTTGTTGAGAGATTTGCCCTTCTCGGAAATCGAGGCATTAGGAATCGCACAAGAAAGTGTCGATCAACAATTAGTGGAGATGAAAACAGGACCACCACCGGAGAAAGTTTTCAAAGTAGAGCAAGGAAGATCACGAGAGACACATCGGACGGGAATAAGACAAGCAAATGGCAAGCGAGATTCAAATGCTTGTTTCAACTGTGGTAGAGTAGGACATTTTGCCGCCTCATCTGTTTGCCCTGCTAGGGGAAAGGAATGTCGGAACTGCAAGTTGGTGGGGCATTTCGAACAGATGTGCCGGAAGCCGAAACAACCGATGGAAAGAGGTTCAAAGAGGCTCATCCGAGCAATCGAGGAATCACCCGAAGCGAAACAAGCAAAAGCGGATCTCGATGAGAACGATCCGAAAGTTTATTACGCGTTCTACTCGGGAAATGAATTGAACGTGATAACGTGTGTGGTTGGAGGAATTCAGTTGGAAATGCTGATTGATTCTGGAGCAGACGCCAATTTGATTAACAGTGAAATGTGGAACAAACTGAAGGAGAAGAAGGTGGAAGTTGTTTCGTCAACCAAAGGGAGCTCCAAGATTCTGCGTGCATATGGAAGTGAAAGCCCACAAAAAATTATCGGAGCGTTCGTTGCGGACATTGCAGTAGGACATCAACGGATTCAAGCAGAATTCCTTATTGTGGACGGAGGACAGCGTTGCTTACTAGGAGACAAGACCGCCAAGCAGCAGGGTGTGCTTAAAGTTGGGATGAACATAAATAACGTTCAAGGATGTCCGTTCCCGAAGATGATTGGGATAAAAGCGAAGATCCAGATGAACACAAAGATGGCCCCAGTATATCAGCCGATGAGACGAATTCCGGTACCGTTGGAAGCAGCAGTCGACCGTAAGTTGGATGAGTTATTAAAAAAAAGATATTATTGAAACTAAGAGAGGACCAACAACGTGGGTATCACCATTGGTCGTAGTCGGGAAGTCGAATGGTGAGCCGCGTCTGTGTCTCGATCTGAACGAAGCCGTATTAAGGGAACATCATCCAATGCCTTCCGTAGATGATTATTTGGCCAGACTAGGACGTGAGAGGTTGTGGAGCAAGCTAGATATTAAGGAAAGGTTCCTGCAGATAGAGTTAGAAGAAGATTCAAGAGACGCGACAACTTTTATAACTCGACGTGGTCTGTACCGCTTCAAGCGTCTGCCATTTGGTTTGGTAACAGCTCCAGAGTTGTTTCAAAAGGCAATGGATGAGACTCTTTCTGGTTGCGATGGAACAGTTTGGTACCTTGATGACGTTCTGATTGAAGGAAAACATCTGGAGGAACATGATATTCGATTGGAAAAGGTTTTAAGACGATTGAAAAATCGGGGAATCCAATTGAATAGGGAGAAATGCCAGTTGCGGGTATGTGAATTAGAGTTCTTAGGACACAGACTGAGTCAAGAAGGAATTAAGCCTGGGAAAAACAAAATTCTAGTTATCCAATCATTTCGCGAACCAAAAAATGAAGCGGAAGTACGTAGCTTCCTAGGGCTGGCAAACTATTTGAATAAGTTTGTGCCAATGCTTGCTACACTGGATGAACCATTGCGCTGATTACTACATAAGGATAGCAAATTTGAATAGTCTAAAGAACATGCAAAAGCATTCAACGACATAAAGGAAGCGATGGGAAAGATTGATAACTTGGGTTTCCATAGAGTAGAGGACCGAACAGCAGTAATCACGGATGCTAGTCCGTACGGTTTAGGAGCCATTCTTATTCAGTTCGATGAAGCTGACAACCATCGGGTCATCAGTTTTGCATCTAAAGCTCTAACTGATACGGAACGCCGTTACTGCCAGACGGAGAAAGAAGCACTGGCAATAGTTTGGGGCGTGGAGCGGTTTCAATACTACCTCCTAGGTAAACCTTTCGACATATTTACGGACTGTAAGGCACTGAGTTTTCTTTTCTCTACGCGATCAAAACCATGTGCACGCATAGAGAGATGGGTACTACGACTACAAGCGTTTGACTACAAGATTATTTTCATGTCGGGAAAAAGCAATGTAGCTGACGTGTTATCCCGACTACCAGTGCAAGAAGCAGTTCCGTTTGATCCATTAGAAGGAATATTTGTTCGAGAGGTTATTATGTATGCGACAAATTCTTCAGCATTGAACTGGCATGATATCAAGGAAGAAAGCAAAGCAGACCCGGAAATACAGGAAGTGTTAGGATTATTAGCTGGTGGAGAGATAGATAAACTGATGTTAACATACCGAGTGATTGCTAATGAGTTATGCGAACTAGAAGGAGTACTCTTACGAAGAGACCGAATAATTGTTCCATCTTCCCTGGTATAACGATGATGAAAAACCATCTAAGATCGCATGTTTGGTGGCCAAAGATGGACGTTCAGGTTGAACAGTTTGTGCGGAATTGCCGAGGCTGCACGCTTGTAGGGGCTCCAGACCCTCCGGAGCCAATGCAGAGAAGTCAACTACCCGTTTCTCCTTGGCACACGGTTGCCTTGGATTTTCTCGGCCCTCTACCAGAAGGGCAACACCTTCTGGTAGTTATAGATTGCTACAGTCGATTCATGGAGGTGTGCGAAATGAAATCTATAACAACTACCGACGTAATAAGGGAGTTATCGGTAATATTCAGCCGTTATGGAATTCCAGCGGCAATGAAAGCTGATAATGCACCACAATTGAGTGGCAATTGTCTTGAACTGAAAGAGTTTAGTGAAGCGAATGGGGTGAAACTCATAAACACTATACCTTATTGGCCGCAATCTAACGGAGAAGTGGAGCGGCAGAATCGCTCCATCCTGAAACGTCTACGCATATCACAAGAACTGGGACGAGACTGGAGTCAAGAATTGTACAATTACTTGTTAACGTACCATGCAACCAAGCACCCGTCCACAGGAAAATCTCCTGGAGAAATAATGTTTGGAAGGCGGATAAAATGTAAATTGCCTACCATCTCTTCTTTCCAGGAGGATCCGGAAGTGAGACATAGGGACGCATTAGTAACAAAAAGGAAAGGAGTATGCTGACAAGCGACGCGGTGCGAAGAGAAGTCAGATCGAGGAAGGTGATCACGTGTTAGCTAGAAATATGAAGAAAACTAACAAGCTAGACACAGAGTTCAGAAATGAAGAATTTATTGTCCGCCGTAAAACCGGCACGGATACGATCATACAGTCAAAGTTAAGCGGTAAGGAGTATAGAAGGAGCTCAGCTCATCTAAAAAAGATAGGAGGTCCATCTTCAACTGAACTACTAGAGACAGGATCGACAGCTAACAGCAACTCTAGTTCTAATAACATTCCTATTCTATCGCCGTCTGAATTAGAGACTCAACTAAACAAAAGAGTAAGACAACCGCCGATGAAGGACCACGAATATGTGCCACATTAGAATGTGCTGAGAACATATAGTCGATATAGTGAATTAACAAAATACAAATAAAGATGCATGTCCGAAGAGTACACATTTATTTATAACAAGGGGGGGTTGTAGTATATTAACCTTGTGAATGCATCATGAGGTATCAACCCTGCACTACTGTCATAGGATGACAGAAGGGAACTGTCAGTAAACGACCGGGAAACCAAGCATGTCAAATAAGGTCGAGGCTTCTGGTTCGGCGATCGACGGGGACGGACGCTACAGTGGTGGTTCACCGCACGTATAGTTTTAATTTGGCCAGGGTGACCAATCCCAAGGCAAAGTGCAGCAGATACATTGCCTGTTCAGTGATTTTTTTTTATAGTCATGTTTTTGATAGCGCTTGGGACAATGTTGTGCTCCTTGAAGGTGGCCTGGATTTCTTCCGTGTCCATGATAGGGAGTCCGAAAAGGACAATTTAAGTTGTCCTGTCTTCATAAAATTAGTGTGTATAAAACGACCCCTTTTGATGTTCGAACGTTTTGACCACTACCTTATTGTCATCGATATTACTAAATGTGACTACAATGCACTTTCTTGTATTGTTGGTGGTGTATTTCACCACTCCTGTGCTACCGATGTGTTTGTACACAACTTCAACCGATGTGCCCGATACCGCGATTGGGGGAAAGCGGTTTTTAATGTTTGGCTGCTTGGTGTTGGAGAATTTTTGACCCCGTATGTGAGGGGGGATAATGGAGGAGCCGATATAATGACGAGCTCTACGAGCTGTACGGAGACATCACTGTCGTACAGCGAATTAGACTCGCCATTCTCCGGTGGGCTGGTCATGTCATGCGAATGGCACCGGACGACCCAGCCCGTAAAGTCCTTTTAGGCTGTCCCCAAGGACAGAGGAGGCGTGGTAGGCCTAAATTGAGGTGGAAGGATGGCGTAGACGATGCCGCTACTAAAGCCGGGATACGGAATTGGACCAATGTGGCGAGCGACCGTTTCGGATGGAGCTTCGTCAGGCCAAGACCGCCCAGCGGTTGTAGCGCCACTTATGTATGTATGTATGTATGTATGTTATGAAAGTGCGCAAACAGATTTTATTTGATTTCACAAGTGAAATAATGATTAATGAAATGCTGACAAAAAAAGTTGGCAAAATTTATATCATTCATTATATGTTAATATTAAGAAATAAACTTTTTTCAAGCGCGTTTTCAAGCGCTTTTTTATGGATGGTCACCAAGCTTTTTTTTTATGGATGGTTACATCGGCACTGGATTCGAATAGATGATAACTATATCTTCCTCCTGAGCATCTTCCTCTCGAACACGGCTAAGAGGGTTTCGTCAGATTTGGACAGGGTCCATGTCTCGGAGGCGTATGTGAGCACTGGTACTATGTATGTCCGGTATAGTCCCAGCTTCAGCACTTTCATAACACCGCGCGAAAAAGCTCCAACTCAATCAATACGAATCTCCATGGGCTGCATTTGGTTTCGTCGGAACGAGCTGTTACTCGTTGTGCGCGAGTACGTGAACCTGCTGGTGTCGCCAAAAGGGCAGATGCTGTTGACGTTCGTCATCGGCAAAGTGGCGAGGAAAACATACTTGTCTGATATACCTGAGTGCAAGTTCGGCATCAACGACAAGATCGTGGTGAAAGCGAAGGGCCACAGCGGCATCTGTAGCTCTGCGGACAACAAAGCATTGTTCCCGGTGGGCCAGGCCTGTGATCATCATGGAACATGCTACGCTGAGGTAAACGGAAAACCGCATGTGTCGGAGTGGAGGCAAGCCAACTAAGAAGAATCAAGATGTTTGGAGTGCCCGGCCAGTTCCAAACAAATGTGTGTCAACACTGGAAGTTTGATGCGCATGGAAATCCTGTGTGATAAAAGGCTCGTCCGGTTGCCAAAGAATATATGAAGTGGAAGCACATCAATTATGGGGAGAAATATAATGCGGCAATCCGAGCAGGGATTCTACGGGAGAAGAAGGATACATCCGATTTCCAGAGGGTGTAAGCAATCAGCCGAATCATTCAGTTAGATTGCTACAAAAAAAAATCGTAGTAAGACCTTAAGCAAACCATGTAATGCTGTAACAGCCAAGTGCGTGAAGCTAACTTTTAAGAGGAACCCTCATGAACCACCTATCAAGGTATTTGTTAATAAGGACTACGCAAGTGACGAGCTGGACCGAAAGTGTGTTTCTGGTTTCCTGATCAAGGTATTGGTATGTACTGTTCTATGGTCATCTAGAAACAGCGTACAGTGCCGTTGTCTTCAACGGAGCCTGAATATATCGCGATTAGTTTTTCGATCAACGAAACTATTTTGCTGAATAGACTTTTAACAGACTTGCGGGAATCAAATGTGTATCCCGTACCAATTCATGGGGATAATCAATGGACTGTTGCTATGGCTGAAAGGGAAGAAACTAAACAAATCTATGTAAAGTTTCATTTTTCTGAGAAACTGTAGCAGAAGGAAAATAAAGATTGTTTACGTTCCCAGCAGCCAGCAAGAAGCGGATAGTTAAACGAAGTCACTACCTGCTCTTGCTTTAAATATTCTGAGAACAATAATCGGAAACTGAGAGGGGGTAAAGAGGATGATCAAATGATTTGGTTAACCAGTAATCATAGTATGCATTGAGATACTTTACTCGTCTGTTCATGATTATTAATAAACTAACTACCATTGTGTGAAGACGTTTGTTTTAACAGATTCAGACTTGGAACTACAGATGTTGCGCTTTATTGACATGTTGTACCTTTTGCCGTATTATACATTTAAATCATCAAAACACACCCCACATTTTAGATCTCATTTAAGGTTCTTCGTCACTATTTACCAAACGATATTTATTATGGGCCGGCGTGATTGGTATGTATCTTATTGTCACCGATGTTATAAAACCATTATCTTCATCGACATGTCAATGTGCTTCCGACAAGGTTTGATCCTTAGCAGTAGTGCAGGAGCTGATGTGACGTTCATAATTATTCGTTGATGTATCATCAATTTTTACGATTGAGCATGACGTGAATGTTTCCGTTTATTATGACTTGGAGTCTTATGTTTACCATTTTTACCACTTTTTTTTGTGTTCGTCCATCGACACTCCGCCGGGACCGAGGGAAACAATCATTAGCAGCCCTCCAATAACGGACAGTGTCTGGAAGAAGTCATATTTCAAAAAATCACGCAGTGGTTTGTACGCCGGTATTGTCCACCATGCGTTATGGTAAAGGTTGAGCACAGTTAGGAGCGCGACCAAGATAAGAGCGGACAATTTCGTCTTGTAGCCGACCGTGACCAGCACCATAAGGATGGATCCGACGATGTCCTGCACAATCTGAAGGAAGCTTAACTCAAAGCGGATCAGCGTGATGAACATAAAAGCTAGCAGTACACGTCCGGCAAGCTGCATAAAGTTCTTCGGTTTATTCTCGCCTAGGGATGGTACGCCGGCAAACAGTGACCTCGCTTCGCCTCGTGATTCCGCTAAGACGAGTAGCAGAGCACCGATTAATGCTAGGTTGCGCAGCAGAAACTGAATGTCCCACAGGACGGAATAGGCAATCGTCTGCAAAACAACAATACTGAACAGCATCCAGCAGGCGATGCTCACCCTCAGACGACCGAGCACCATAACGCATCCACCAATCTGACCGATCAGGTTGACCAGCACAAAAAGCGTGGCTAAGAACTTGCCGCAGCCCCAGTTCATGTCCATGTATTCGCGTTGCTCATTCCACTGCACCCACATGCGGATACCATCCTCCAGGAATGTTGCAATGAGACATAATCGGGCGACATGTGGTAAGATATGTTTGCCTTTCCGGATCACCTGTGGGGGAGAAAATTGGAAAAAGGAAGATTGATAATTCACATACTATGAAGTTGAACATGAAGCTGCAATAGTGTTCGATTAATAACAATTGAATTAAACTTGACAAACAAATTCGAATCAAAGCATTTTGAGGGAATAAACCGATTACTCGCCATAATGCCCTCTCTTTTTAGCAAAGGTACATTTTGGTTATAATTATATCTACGTTTGTTGCGACATCATGGGATCGTCGGATATAACTTCGTTTAGCGACTCTGAAGCATCTTTTTACAAACAAAATGTTCAAAATTCTTAAAGTGTAAAACTGTTGCTTACACGAATGCGAGAATCGTGCAGCTTTAGTTGTACAAAGTCGATAATAGCAACGCTTCTTTTTTTCGTGCAAACCGGAGTTGCCTAGGTTAAGTTGCACGAATGTGAACGTCTTGGAGGAAGTTGCACGTTGGCACGTTGTGACAAAAACAAAATCATAACAATTTTACCAACATCACGACGATTTTATACGGGTTTTCCATGTGCAGCTTCTTTGGATTCATATTATGAATACGAAACAAAGGTTTGTCTGTGTAACGATTTCACAGAGAGCTCTTGTGCTATGATAATTTACGCTTACGAATGAGGTTTGCCACCGAGCATTGAATTGTTGGAAAAACATAGTCAAAGATTAATGCATGATCGAATAAGTTTGAAGTTTGTTTTGCACGTGGTATTCTTTTTTTTTTTCACGTAACAAACAACGGTGACAACCAAGTTTTAAAATACTGCTGATAACCAACCTACGCCGTTTCATCCTTCCTGTAGGAGGTAAAATGCTTTTTCTGAATCCCTGAATCGCACTACTCGATACCAATAGCTTTTTACTGCAGGCTTGATTTCATCCAACTTTTAACAACGCATTTATCGTGTCGGCGGCATGTTTACTAAATCTGTCTAAAGCAATAGCGCAATAATGAGATCGAACCATTCAGTAAAATCATAACACTGAATGAAAAATGTGTTGTTGGAAGCCTTGAAAACATCATTTGAAAGTTTGTAGCAACATTTAATAAGAGTATTGAAAATTAACAGAGCAAACAATATTGTTTTAAAGAAAACTCTCCAAGAGCGCTGAAATAGCTATAAACCTTACCTGATCGGCTACTTCTTCTGTCTTTTCTATGTACTGATTTGGTATATTCATGGTTGATGGTGGCTAGTATGCAGGATAGCTTTGATGGGTACTGTTGCACAGCGTGTAACGATGAATTGAACCACTTCGAAACCTGCAGACGCGCACTTGACGAGGATCACCTTAGTACCTTTAAGTCTGACGATCCGATTCATAACCATATGTATTCCAAATATTGTTTAGTTTTTATCAATCCAGGTATATGAAAAAAGGTATGAAAAAGAAAACCTTTGATAAATATTACTTCTGCATTTTCATAGAGAGAGACAACAATTCGAATAAAATTATGAATTGCCGATTCAATAGAAATGTAGCGAGTACTTACCACTGAGGAGCCGAACCTGGAATGCAGCTTGATAGATACCGGTTTAAGGATGTATCACATAATCTTGGTTTGAAGCTAGGGTGATTATGCGTAGGATCCCTTGCATGTAAATAATATGTAAATAACCGTAGTTAACTTTCACTTGATGTTTAATCGAACAGGCACGGCGAGCACAACTCAAGTGCCGATTTTGATTGTGTGGCCTGAAAGAGTGTTGATGTGTAATTATTGCAGTTACTGCAGCTGACCCATCCGCAATTGAATGACGTTGATTTTATAATTGTCAAAATGATTTCTGTTGATGCCTAATGGTTGCTAACTTATACATGTATCAAATTCGGTAAATTTGTCTCTCGACGATAAAGCCGCGTTCCCATTCACGCAACCAAACCTCCGCAACTCAGGTTGCACGCTAGTTGCAAGCGTGTGACCGAGGGTTGCACGGCTTTAGCTGCGCAGGAACGAAAAAAGGATCAATCCTATTTTGCTTGCAACCAACATGGCCGCCGCTGTCAAACCTGGATGTGTGAGTCAATCGCAATGGAGGATGTTGTTTGTTTTCAACAAGATTTTTGTCAACAAGACTTGTTTGAAAACGTATTTTGGTAATAGCGGTTTGTTGTTTTTAAAATTCTTTTTTCACAGCCTTTTTTATTCAACGCAGGAATTGAATTTAATACTGAGAAAAGGAACGCTGGTCTACAAATCAGACGATTACATTTCTGCCGGCATTTTAGAGAGTTTTGCGTTGAAATTGCCAACGGCAACGGTCATCATAAAGACATAAACCGTTTGTCAAATAGTGAATGTGTAGATGTGTGAGTACGAAAATTGAGCAACTAATGTGAACGGGTACCATCGCCGGTTGCGGGATTTTTTAACAAACCTGGGCATCTACACGCGTCAATCGGAACACACCTTAAAGCACACTCATCGGTCACAAGATTCTGACAAAACAGAAGGACATTTCATCAGTTTCGATTTCAGTTTGATAAGTCTGGCACATATATTTGTGTTGTGAAATTTTACCACACAAAATATTATTTCAAATTATTATAAATTTTGTTATTTATTTTATGCAAAATTCTACAACATACGATTTGAATAATTATTTATGTGATAAATACTGTTTTTACTTGTTCAAAATACAATGAATTTGGCTAAAATATGCTATTCAACTAAGCCGCATTCCCATTCAGCCAACCAAACCTCCGCGACTCAGTTTACCCACTGGTTGCACGCATGTTGACGAGAGTTGCACGGCTCTAGCTACGCAGAAAATAAAAAAGGATCAATCCTATTTTGCTTGCAACCAATATGGCCGCTTCTGTCAAACCTGGATGTGTGAGTAAGGCAATGAATGTTGACATGGGGGAGTATAGCTCATCGATACTCTCATCGTATTTCATCGTTATTTTTTGGCAACTGCTGATTGACAGGACGCCTGACAGTGCTGTATGCTGGATGTTGGTGCTAGGCATATATGTGTTAGTGCCGTTACCCGTCGCAACATATTCTTTCACGCCCAACCTCAATTTTTAATGTTTATGATCTGATTTGATCCAGAAATACTTTCCACAAATGATTGTCAGCAACTGATTACAATCATCAAAGCTGTTGGATTGGCGTGGAAGAATATGGCTCAACGGGTAACTGCACTAGCACATATATGTCTAGCTGCTCTTTGAGCTTACAGCGCTTTTAAACGGCCTGTCAAACAGAGAACCTCGATAGCCGATCGATACTCTCATCGTATTTCTAATTTCACGGGACTTGGGCAAGAGGATAAAGCGAGGCTTAGCGATTGATACCACAATAATCCAAAAAAATAAGAGTTTGAAAGGCGGCCATGTTGGTTGCACGCAAAATTGGATCGATCCTATTTTCGGTGCTGCGCAGCCAGAGCCGTGCAACCCTCATTCACACGTGTGCAACCACCGGGCAACCTGAGTTGCAGAGGTTTGGTTGCCTGAATGGGAACGCGGCTACATGTATATATTTATATACTCGTTTGATTTAATTTCATCCTGATTCAACACATCACTATAGTGATGCCCATAGGCATCATGATGGGCATAGTTCTTGCAGTTCGTTGCGTATAGATTTTATTCTCTCTTGCAGCAGTGCTGTCAGTAAAGCACTCCATCCACCTTACGAAATCAGTGCCGAAATCAGGTTTTAAATCTTCTATAGTTGTTTGAAAGGGATTGACGATTTTATGGACTTCCCTACTGGCCACTTTACTTTTCTCTCTCGGCACAGAAACAGACGGCTGGTAACATAATTTTGACAATCGATCAGACAGTTTTAAACCCAGTTCTACATTTCCGATAATAGGATTCTATTTTGTGGATTTTCACAACAAACAATTTTGATTTGAAACCTTTTCAATGTTTTTGTTTATTTCATGCAAAACTATAATAAATTTCGATTTCAATTATTATCCTATTGAGCTATAATTTATTTTTCGAGCTCTCCATGTACATCAAAACAGAAGGGTAAAAGCGCGTATACACATTGAAACATTCTGTGAAACATTCGGCTGAAACGTTTTTTTGACATTCGATATGACGGGACAGTAGAACAGTAGAACAGCCTCGGGCCCGGTTTGACATCTTTTGGAACAGGATTATGTTTAATCAATTTCCACAAAAAAAATCTTAATTCGAAACATTTTTCATTTTTTTGTTTATTTCATGCGAAATTATACTTAATTTCAATTTCAATAATTATGTGTGCATTTAAAACAATTTTTTCTTAAAGGAAACACAACTGATTCGGCTAAAATGATATATTTTGGGCCAAATAGTTTTTGGGTTTTGTTTTCCAGCTCTCCACATTGAAAAAAAAAAATTAGGGGAAAAATTGATAAACCAGGCGTCACATTAGTTGTCAAAATAATGTTTCAGCCGAATGTTTCACAGAATGTTGCAAAAATGGATACACCAAATATCAAATCAATTTTCAAATTTTCGCCGTGATGGTTTGCAGGTCGGGATATTTGAATGGTGAATTTTCTAATTTGTTTCGTTCGCAAATAAATTGAAATGTATAAAAACGCGTGTGAGATTTTCTGTAGAAACATCGTTTGGTATATGATAGACTTTCGTTTTTTCGGAATATTGCGGTTCTCCATTTGACAAAATGTTGCCCTGCAGGGTGGACGTGTTCCTGCTCCGTCGCTCGCGATTTCATCGTGTGTTCTGTCAAATTGTTGTATGGAATTTGACACGCGACGGAATCATTTTTTTGTTATGTTATCAGATCGTCGCGCGGCGTGTTCTGTCAAATTCCATACAAAATTTTGGCAGCACACGCGTCCATATCGCGAGCAACGGAGCAATTACTCCAGACTTAGGTCAAATTTCGATACCAATGCATCCAATAAAAATGATTTTGTGGGCGAAACAAAGAGAAATGTCACAATATGTGAACCAATTCGGCTGTGATATCGGAAAGTGGAGAGTGCCCTTTATAATAAAATATTTTGACGCGTCGCAAATGGTTGCATTAGCGACAACCAAAATAAACCGAAAACACAAAATTGCGAACGACCAGTGCAACTAAAAAATAGAAGAAAAATATAAATTTAGTGAGAATAAGAGTGAAACAAAATAATTTAATGTTAACCAAGGTATTGTTTAACTTGTGTGCAAATGTAGTGGCTTTTGTTTTCTTTAATTAATTGCAATAAGTGCTATGTTCGATTAAGAGACACGTAGCTCAAAAGAAACGGTGTCGCTTAGCCTTTTACGACTGTGTGAAATTAACTATTATGAGGATACAGCGGTTACACAAAGATGAATTGGTTCGATACAACAGGAATAGCAAACTTGGCAAAAAATGCCCTCAAGGAGGCTCAGAAGCAGATTGATAAAGCTCTGGACATCAAGGCCGAGGATGATACGATTGGAGTATGTATGGATAGGGTGAATCCAGCAAGCGCGGGCGGAGCTGACAATGCCGGCAGTATTGAAAATGATCGTCCAGAATCAATTAAAGGTGACCTTATGTTAGTGTCAAACATCGAAGCGTACCCTATGACACCAGAAGATGAATACTCGAGCTTTACAACGACCAATGAGAGGATACAATTGGGCAAGGACTTAATTAAATCTAAGCAAACGACTACTTTGTGGGGGTCGTTTACTGGATCGTTCTTCGAGCATCCGACGGGTAATACGGGGAATGTTGCCGTAACAAAACCACCTGTAAGTCAAAACAAGCGAAAGAGTTATGAGGATGCGGCTGGTAGAGAATTACAGCGAACTAGTTCTAAAGATTGTTCAGCATCAGAGTCTTTGCAGGAGCAGACACCACTAATAAGCCCGTACATCGGGTCTCCAAGAACCGAAAACGAAAGCTCAGAGTCAATAGAGATTCTGAGCTCGGTTGCTACGCCTATTTCAGCGCTCACCTCTCCAAGCCAATTGCCGTCCAACTGGGTAACACAGTACGGCAGAAAATCGAAATCTAGCGAGGTACTTGACACCCTTGATACTACCTCCAGCGTTTCGTCGCCTAAGTCACTCACTGCGTCCGACAATAGACAAGCCGCCAGAAACAAGATTGGCTCTATGGGTCTATCTAACCCCCAGTTGCGTGGTGAACACAAAGACGACCACGATGACGATATCATCGTAGATGATGCTTCTATGTCATACACTATTTCTGAGCAGCCCATTACAGTGATGGAGGCAAACAACATTATGCTTCCTATAACGGTTGCTCCAACTCGCAGTAGTCTTCACCTAACCCTCTCCAGTACGTTCTCGGGGAATAACGTCCACGAAGGTGGTCATCAGATCTTGGCCATGGAAAAGAATGAAAATAAATCGGCTTGTGTTTTTCTACCGCATGTATTTTTAGGTACGGAGGAGTCCATCGATTCGGAGGAAACAATCGACAGTTGCAACAATAAAAGACCATCACAGAAAACAAAACACGAAGATCGTGAACTAGATCGAAGCTACGAAAACGTTGAAACACAAACACAAACATCTGATTCGACGCAAAGTTTCGAAGAGATAACGCCCAGCGGAAGTGTAAAAGATGGTGAAATGGATGATACAGAATATCGGCCCAGGGAGGGGATCCAATGTTCAGATGAGGCGATAGCGTTTGAATGTTCATCATCTTCAACAGAACCAACTAAGGGGCTAGAAGAGGGAGAGGTAGTACTCGTATCCAGCCCTAACACAGGCGACGACGAGGTCGAAACTACTACTTCATCAGATATTGAAATCATTTCCAGTCCAAATGGAGGCGATTCGAGTAGCACGCATAGTAATGGCACGTATCGCACTAGTCCTTTAAAGATACAAGATGGAAAGAGTGACGAAATCAACATTCTGCTCATTAAAAAGCATCGCGGACACATTCGCGTACCTTCCGAAGTTTCGGTGCACAGCGGAAATAGTGATGAATCTTGCCACCCCGAGTCCGAGCGACTAATACGGCGATTAGCGGAGGTGTCGGAAACGCTAGAACAGCGCGAGTATCGGCTAGTAGAACTTGGGCGGCAGAATGCAGAGTTGCTTGAGCAGAATGCTGCGCTGGTGTCTCAGCTCGATACGAAGATAAGACGGGCTGCTGATGGTGGCACGGATTCCGAAGGTTATACGCAGCGTCTTTCCGCTCTGGAGCGCAAGTTCCAACAGTCTATACGGGAAAAAGAGGTTCTAAAGCAGCAGCTACATGCATTGCGCGCGGAAGAGCAGCAGAAAGTAGCCCGTGGAGAATTGGATAAGGCGCTGGCTGAACGCGACTTTATCATCGGTGAATTGCAAAAAGAGGGTGAAAGTCTATCCAAACAAGTGCTGCAGCATTCGAACATCATTAAGAAGCTACGAGTCAAAGAGAAGGAGAGTGACGCAATTATTCGTAAACAACGTGATGAGATTGGCGAACTGGTGGAAGAGGCGGAGAGACTCAAGAGATCTTTGTCGGCTAAGGAAGAAGTCGAGAGGGCACAGATCGACGCCGTCCACAAATTGTCGTCCGAAAAGCAAAAATTGGAACTCGACTGCGTTCTACTTAAAAGCAACCTGGATGATCAAGCACAGCGCCTGGAAACCCTGCGCAAGTCGTTCGATTGTGCTCGTAAAGAGCTTAGCGAACAGGCAGAATCATATCGCGAGCTGCAGCATCGTTCAACGAAGCTACAAGTGTTTGAAACCGAGCACGGTAAGGTCCAAAAAGCTAGCGAACAAATGATGATGCAACTAGAGGAACTAAGAGAACAGTTGCGCCGCACCGAACACGACTACGGGCAGCGAATGTTACGGATGAAACATGAGCATGCTGAGCTACTTAATCGATTGGAAGCAACCGAGATGCGCGCAGAGGAAGAGAAGAATGCTGCTGCGTCTCTGAGCGTACCATTAATGAAACAGCTGGAGACACTGCAGAAAACCTTGCGCCACAAGGAGCAGCTATGGGAGCAACGGGAGGCGCTTATTACCCAACAGCTGGCCGACGAGATCCAGCTTAGTAGATCGAATGCTGAGCAAGCACAAATGCATCGCGATACGATATCTTCAATGCAAAGTCGAATTGCCAATTTGGAAGAGAGACTTACCGCGGCCCTTTTTCAATCGGAAGAGACGACGAATGAACTACTGCAGAAACAACTTGATGTTGATTTGCTTACACGTGACTTGCGTAAGCAGATAGCTGTAAAAGAGGAAGAGCGTCTCGTACTTTCTGAACAATTAGTTGAGAAGGAGCAGGTTGTGAGCAAGCTTGATCAGCGATTACAGCAGGCTTTCGTTGGTCGCAAGGATGGATCATTGAACCTACGATGTAGTAGCCCAGAGACCACTTTCGCTCCAAATCTTAGCAGTCTTCACCCTTCTCACCAATCTGCTGAAGCCAACGAGGTCACTGCAATTGGTGCCGACACTTCCAACGACAATTCAGCAATATTTTACGCATCGAAACGAGGAGCTTTCGAGTCATCACCCACGACTAGTATTGGTAACCTTTCACTATCTGAATCGCTTGTGAGTATTCCCTGGAACAGCCCAGAGGAAGAGATGGGATCACTCGAAACTACCAGTGGGTTTCCGGAAGGTGTGCAATGCGCTGGTTTAGCGTCCGTAAATCTTCTCAACAACACGTCGATGCTCGAGACGCTACAGGCAACGTTGAAGCAGCGCGACGGCGAAGTTCAGCAGTTACAGTGGGAACTGAACCGTTTTCAGCAGGAACGCCTTGTACTAAACATGGAAATATCGAACCTCACTATAGAGCTAGATAACGTAAGTAGCAAGATTGGAAAAAATGAGGGGAGAGAGAGATTTATGTTAACATTTTTTCGGGTCCATCTCAACAACTGGCTGTTGCTACTTGACACCTACCAGCTGTAAAAGCGCGTATACACATTGAAACATTCTGTGAAACATTCGGCTGAAACGTTTTTTTTGACATTCGATTTGAGGGGAAAGTATAACAGTAGAACAGTTTCGAGCCCGGGTTGACATGTTTTGGAACAGGATTATGTTTAATGAATTTCCACAAAACAAAATCTTAATTCGAAACATTTTCAATTTTTAGTTTATTTCATACGAAATTATACTTGATTTCGATGTCAATAATTATGAGTGCAATTAAAACAATTTTTTCTTAAAGGAAACACAACTGATTCGGCTAAAATAATATATTTTGGGCCAAATAGTTTTCGGGTTTTGTTTTCCAGCTCTCCACATTGAAACAAAAATGAGGGGAAAAATTGATAAACCAGGTGTCAAATTAGATGTCAAAATTATGTTTCAGCCGAATGTTTCACAGAATGTTTCAATGTGTATACGCGCTTTAAGCACACATGCACGACTAAGGCCGGTGTCATTGCTCCGTCGGACACTTGGACTAAATCGGACGATATGTCAAATTTTATATGGGATTTGACAGATGGCAAAATCGGCCGATTTAATAAAAAAATTGTGATTCCATCGGAAGGAAACCTTCCGATGTTAGATGTCAAAAAGTGTCCGACGGAGCAATGACACCGGCCTAACTCAACTTCTAATGTCTAAGTGTATATTGTGATGTGGTTGTTCTCATTTGAAACTTTTGCCAACGAACTCATTTTTTTTTTCTTGTCCAGTGGAAAAGACCGCCAACAACACAGCGTATTGTTGCACCTGGCAAAAAGTCTCAAATTTGTTGAGGTTTGCAACCGTGCGCAGACCAAGCAGACATTCATTTTTCAATGCTGTCTTGCTTAAACAAATTAATTGGTGTAAATATAAGTGCTTGCATTTATTAAAATATGTTGTGAACAGTGTTGTGTTATCAAGCAGCATGCATAGGTTGCACGATATACAACTGGTGATTCAAACAAACTGGTCTATGACACTCTTTCGCGCTCGTAAACTCGAAACGCTCGTGCGGCGCAGAATGCTTTGTACAAACTGAGCTATCTTTTTACGCTTTGGCAATCGCGAAAATCGCGATTGTTTTCTTCTTCTTCTGCGCGGGTTTACACCAGTACGGCTATTGAATCCAGCTTCCTGGGCCTTCTCAAGGTAACCTGGTGATGTAGACCTCTAAGGGGTTAAGGACCGGCTACTAAGGCCATATATCGAAACATTGCGATGTCTAGACGCAGGCTAAGCAAACAACATGGTGACATTTCGCAACATGATATTTTGCCATATTTGGAGTTTTAACCCTCCAACTCTCCCTTAAGAACCTTGGATTAAACTCAAAAAACTGTATGCAACATTCCATAACATGATTGCAAGGATCCAGACCGAGCTTGTATTATTCCACTATCGATTTGCCACATTCCACCAACTGATTCAACTGTTCCAATAAATGATTCCAAACCCTGTAAGGCTGGTGTCCCTGCTCCGTCGCTCGCGATTTCATCTCGCGTGCTGTCAAAATTTTGTATAGGATTTGACACGCGACGCGCGATGGAATCAAAATTTTTTGATCCCATCGCGCGTCGCGTGTCAAATCCCATACAAAATTTTGACAGCACGCGCGTCGAAATCGCGAGCGACGGAACAGGGACACCAGCCTAAGTCTAAAATAGAATCACGGCCAGTGCCAACAGAAAAGAGCAAAACGGGCAGCACATCACCGAGAGAGTGCGGGAAGAATGGCAGAGAACCGTCGGTATCTTTTACTATTTTATCGATGCTACTCGATGATACTCTCATTGTATTTCCTCTTTTGATACGGTTTTTCGGCGACAGCTGCCCACTTAGCTTAAGTAACTTTTTGAATTCACGAAAGTAATAAGAGATGGGAAGCACACATCTGATATACATTTGGAGTAGTAATAAATACTCGTGCTTAGATAGAATGCTCGTCGTTTCGTTCGAATGGGCCTAGATATGTCATTTAACACAGCATACAAAAGCTCTTTCTTTCTATTTACCCACTTTCTTTAATGCAACTTAAGTTGAAAGAGCGAAGTGAAAATATGGTAAAAATTAAGCTTAATTTTGTTCACTATGGTTCTTTACGCTCATCTGCAGCAAGTCTCACATGGCCGGATGCCCAATCATTGATCGTTTTTACGTTCTATCTTACAGATCCGGGAGAAATGTGATCGGAGAAACGAATTGGAAGAAGAACACAATGAACAACAAAAGCGCTATGATGCACTGCTGCAGATGTACGGCGAATCAGTAGAGAAAACAGAAGAACTGCGCCTGGATCTAATAGACGTGAAGGAAATGTATAAGCTACAAATTGACGACCTACTTAGGCAGCAGCGCGAAATGATGGCGTCAATAAATTCTAATCAGCTTGCTACAGTATCTTTCAAGGCGATGGAAAACTCTGACTAGAGTTTGCTGAAACGTGTAGAAGCAACAGTAGATGTTGCAGTATTGATTTATGATTCACTTATCGTCTATAGTTTAGCTTGTGTATAAACTAACAAAAAATTCATGTGAACAATATTGAATTTTAACGAAAAGGGGTAGAATATAGAATACCTTATGCCGAGATACTGAGCAAAAGCATAAAAGAGGAAACTTGACAAATATAAAATGGTATTTAGTTAGATCGCTTTTTTAAGGTCGAAAACCTGCTGGTATTCTTCATATATATCGATCGTCGTCAGTGCTTCTCAACCGCCAATTAACCAGTATATAACTTGCAGCTCGTTATGTCTGTCCGATTTTTCTCTATGTAACTCTAATTTAAAAGTAAACATTGCATGACTCATGCCGTGAAGCCGTGTAACGGTCCCACATAAGGCCGGCGTACACCTAGTGTGCCCTTGATGAAATCCATAGTGTGGACACACGATAGTTGCCTATGACCTCGGCAAAACTCGAAAACACCCGAATACAATCTACTGCAGCCAGAATGAGCATCAATATGTTTCCTATTTTGTATTTCCCTTTCTACCATAGCCAAGCATGATCTACCCTTCGGGATTTTGGACTTTGCCGACACTACGTTACAAATTCCGTAGCTTCCCAGGGGTGAACTATTTGCTTTGCTTCAATATTGCGGAACCTGATAGAGATTTATCATTTTGCATTCGATTTCGCTCCGTACAACTCTGGTTTCAAAGTGAAAGTTCCCAACGGACGCATATCGAGGATGGCTAAGCCTTCGATAGCTGAACGATCGTATTTCCACTTTTCATACGGTTTTTCGCCGACAGCAGTTTGAAAGGACGTTTGACATCTCTAATAATAAGTCGCCACTTGCTTTAATCCACCGTTGTCACCAAATGATGATCCTTGCGAACGCCCGGAGATTGTTCCTGTTTTTCTTTCTACGTTTTATTCGCTTTTTATACTTAAACCTAACCATCCGTCTCCCTCACTTCATTCGTCCTTCTTCTATCCACGCCTCGCTATTATTTGTCTCCCGATTGATCGCTTTATTCCACATGGCCATCCCGGTAATTACGGATCCCTACCTCGGTCTGTCGGGCTTTCCACTACTTTTACTGCTCTCATCCTTGCTGGCGGCATAAGGCCATGCCAGGGAGTGTTGTGCTGCCTACCCGCTTGCCGAACTCGGCCAGGATCAGGATGGCGCCGTCCGATGTGCATCCTTCCCGAATCGCGTACCTTGGGATATCGGGATGCGAATCGCTTTTACTGGCGGGCAGGTTTCTCCAGGTCGATTCTGCGTGGCTGTCAACGACCGGGGCGGATGCGTCGGCTATGGTCGTTGCACATGTGTTAGTGCCGTTACCCGTCGCACCATATTCTTCCACGCTCTACCACAATTTTTGATGGTTTTGATCTGATTCGATCGAGAAATATTTTCCACAAATGTTTGTCAGCAAAAATAATCAAAGCTGGTGGTGGGTCGTGGATGAATATGGCTCGACGAGTAACTACATTATCACATCTATGTCTAGCTGCTCTTCTAGCTTAGGCTGGTGTCTCTGCTCCGCTGCTCGCGTCATTGCACGTGCTGTCAATTTTTTTTTATTTAGTGTCGTACGAATCTGATTCAGAAACCGAACTAAGATGAAGTCCACAAATCCGCTCGCTCGAGCCGGCGAACGCACGCTCAAGCAAAGCAAACCAAAGAATACCCAAGCGGGAAAAATAACCATGTTGATAACATTTCGCATCCGTTTCAAGAGGTTCTCAAACGTGAAGACGCCTCGAAAACGTGAAAGCGGGCCGAGACGTACATGTCTTTCGAGTTTCGCTGCCCGCGGCATTTCATTTTCACTGCATTTGCTGGTATTTCACAGACATGTTTGCATCTTCACTGCGTTTCTTCACTTGATAGTGTTGGTTGCGTTTTGTGGACCGAATATACCTTGAACATGATTTGCCGCGATATGCTGGAACACTTAAGGGTATGGGAAACGAAGCGTATTCGCTAGTGTAATCTGTAAATATTTTACCCAAATTGTCAAAAAGAATTTTCGCTCTGTAAAAGGTATGGGAAACGATCGTAACTGGCAATATTATACTTGCGATTAAGCTTAGTTTCCCGTGCCCTTTAGAATAACCTGACCGCAAACCAATGTGACCACACAAAGTGGAGTCAGAAACCGAACTGCGATAAAGTCCACGAATCTGCTCGCTCGAGCCGGCAAACCATGGTTGGTCTAAAATAAAGTCTAGTAGACAGTCCATGTGGATTCGACAGGGTGATGGCGGTTGCGGTCGGCAAAATCGGCTGCGGATAGGTTTCGGAGGATTTGATGTACGCTAAGTAGTCGAGTCATTAGCTCATTTTTCGTCTCAGGCCGTCTCCTTGGGAGAGAAATTATCAAATTTCGATGTTGATGTAATGAACATGTTATTTATTTTTTACTAGTCGAATATTAATAATTTCCATTTAAGAATATAATATAAGATATACACATACCAATATACATTCATGTAAATATTTAATTACATGTTGCATTCCATATTTGATAAGCATCGCAATATATAATGCATTATTGCCTGTATGGCAACTCAACCCTTAGATTGACTGCAATTTGGTTATTTGACTCCTCTGTAAAGTACCGAACTAGTATGCACGGATGAATGGGAAACTCTAAATAATATGCATATTGACTTAATCTTTCAAATCTATCAGATTCCGTGTATAGGATTTTTACTCGGGTAATTTGGAACGACACATCCCCTGTATTGTTGTTGATGGGAAACCTTGGAAAAACGATGGAATAACTTTTTTCAAAAATTATAACGTAAATTTGTTTTTTTTTTCAAAAGAAAAGGAGGAATTTTGATCAAAGTTTAGGTTTCTAAATATTTGCAGTATGTTTTATGTATACGTAGGGTCTTTAGATATCTTTATGTAAATATGCACCGATTATACCTTTAATCTTTACTATACCATTCGTTTCCAACCGCATTACGTTATTATTATTATTACTATTATTATTTCTTTTGTTTCAATAGCATAGCTTCGTGCATATGATTCTGTTTGATAGGTTTTTCACTGTAGCGTGATTAGACGACACAACAGTACTTTAACACCAACGTTCACTGATTTAATATTTTATTAAGTTATAGTGTTCTTCTCAAACCGTTCTCACTAATGGTTTTTTTTTAATTTTAATTACTCTAATCTTCATCATTTTAACAGATACGCCTTGCTTAAACCGTTTCAAATTAATGAACTAAAGGTTTTAATCGGAAAATAGAATTTATATAAACTAGCAAAGAGCTGGATGCATATCGAAAGTTGCAACTGCTGGATACTTTCCAAACTTCTTGCGTTTGAAAGTTGAAGCCTATTCGTGCATGTCTAATTTCGTACAGAAAAAAGAGCTCTTTGTGTTGGTTGCAATAAATACTGGTTCTAAATTATTCCAATTTTAAAGTCTGATACACCTGGTTTTCGTGCATTTGCATAACGATATGCATTTAATGTCGAGTTTGTTGTAAGATTTATTCGAAGCTTTTTAACATATTTATGAAACAAACCAAATGCTAAGAAATTGAAAGATGGTTAGTCAAAGCTACGTTTTTCTACCATTAACCCGATCTTACAGCTAAAAAAAAAGATGTAAAAAGCTATTTGCTAGTAGCAAAAACCATATCCGTGCCTTAAAAGAAGAAATAATCAATGCTACGTGGATAAAAATGGTGGTATGGATTTGAGACTCGCATCGCATGCCGAACAGATTTAGATTTCGTCCAATCCATAACACTCTCGTGAGCTGTGGCTGAGAACTTCTGCAGGCTGCAACTTATCTTGTGCTTATTACTGTATTCAATATAGCGCAACTTTTGGTTTGGAATAAGCATTTACCAGTTCTAACAAGTGCATTTTAATAGTATGCAATCCTTCAACTCCGACCCTATCAGCAATACGTGACGAATCATGCCATGTTCAATGTAACATTTTCCAATATAATTTGTTTGCTTTCCTTTTTGAATATATTCAATCCGTCAGTCAAGTTTTCCAGATCATCATACTATCTTCGAAACTACCGGAAGCAGCTTGTCGTTTATTAATTATAGCTCAAGCATAAAGGAGAAGAAACAGTTGCTGAATGTGGCAACCTAACGTACCAATTGTCTCTCAATAACAGCTATTTCCTTAAATGTGTGATTTGTTTTTATATTTATGTATATATATATATATATATGCATATTTGTATATGAGCTTGTATCTGCAAACAGTAATGTTTCTTTTTTCATAAGTTTCCTTGCACAAAAACTTTTAAATGCGGTATTCCAGGAGTTTGAGATTTACGCTTCGAAAAATTTTAATTCTTTCTCTATGGCAAGATTTTCAGAGATGTACCTTTCAAATCGAGCCACTTAATTCGTATCAGAGTCAGAATCACTCGGCGCTGTAGGTGTCGTTGCCATCGGCTGTTCCTCTTGGATCGGTTGCTTTGCAACAGTCGTCGCCGCCAAGTACGGGTTCAGAGTTTCGCCAGTAGTGTGCTCGATGCCAACTCTGTTTGATAGCAAAGGTTAAAAAAAAAGGTAAAAAAAACTGGAACTGGTTGCACTTAGCAAAACATACCGATATTCGTGTCGGGCAAGATACCGAACGTATTTCTCCGGTGGTTCATCACTTTCAGACTCCTGCACACTCACTGAACGTACTGTGGTGTGCGATGCCTGTGTTGCAGGCATGGTAAATTCTACGTAAGCGAACGGGGCTAGTTGCTCCGGGATCTGATCAAAGCTCGTCAGGGCCATTCGGCATACCAGCTGGTGCGTAGTGTAAGCACCCTGCCCTTCCTTCGGTAGTCGCGGGCATCGCCAAACAATAGCTCGGTGATGGTGTTCATACTTGGCCTGCCCGGAAGTGACTTCAATCAGTGATTCCTGAAGCGTGTCCACAGCGCCTAAGATTCTCTCGATTCCCTTGATCTTGCCCGTGCGTCGATGTGCCGACTTTACCGAGCCATATCTGTGAGATAAAATAGCGATATTTTAATAGGTAAGCATCACATGAGATGTTTTTATAACATGCACCAACCTGAAGTGTTTCTCTACGCGAAACAAGTAGATCCAGCATTCGGGAATCGGAAATCGTATCGAGACGTCCTCGCAAGGAATTTGTCCAAGCTTGCGCGAGGCAAAACCTGGTACCAGAACATCTGCGCGAAGCTCAACCTTGTTTCCGGTCACGCACCACACGGCCTTCAATTGCAACGGTAGCTCACGATTCTTCGGTGGTCTAATGCGGAAACGCATCAATTCGACGTAGCATGCATCCGGTGGCTTGAACTTGATGGTTCGGCTGCGCTCGTACTCATCCTGTTGCACGCAGCTATGAAATTCGACTCCTTCTAGACGTATCCATTCTTCTGTAACCACCGGAATGATATCGTGTCGCCCTACAACCTCCTTGCCTTGTCGCCACAAGTCATTCACGCCGAGCTCAATATCTGGCATTCCTGCACATGTCAAAGGACACAAGCATATAAAGTAAGCGTTGGAACGAATAGTTCGGGACGAAATAGAATGCAATACCTGTCAAAAATGCTAAAAAGAAGAGCCGTACACGAGCTATCTGTTTAAGCACGTGTCCTTCAGCATCCTGCTCGACGTAAAGCTCGTCCACTACAGTCACCTGTACCTCTTCAGTCTTGTACGTCAGCGCACGGTCTCGATGAACATTCATCTTGAATAATGCTTCTTCGATGCATACAGAAAATTGCTTCATATCCTCATAGTTCATCGAACCAAGCTTGAATAACTGTGATATTTGCGGTGCATGCTCCACTGGTAACCCCAATTTCTTTAGGTCACTGCCTAACTCCTTTACGCCTTGATAGTCTCCTTGTATCGCATAAGCTGCAAACTGGCTCAATTTATTCGTTAAACGCTCCGCTTTGGTAACCTGACCTGGTCGAACGCCTGGTCGTTCCTTATAAAAAACAAACTGCAATTTGACGGTGAAGATCTTTCCAAAGTTATCATACTGCTGAGCTCCGATCTCAGACACCGAATAGCAGGCCTGCAAGGGCAACTCCTGAAAGGACTCCTTGTCTACGGAAGCGTTTAACAACTGTAACACTGGACTGTCACCTTGATATACCAGACGCACGAACACTTTTTTCCAGAATCGTTGGCCTGTAATCTTTTTCTTGTTCGGCTGGCGTAGTTGCATTTCCCAGCCGTCTCCGTGGTAAATAACGCGTGGATAGTCTTCCAACGGCTGTGAAACATCCTCGTCGAACAAGGGTGTTGGTGGTGTTTCCTGTGAGTCGGATCGCTCCATCTGAGCTCCTGTCATATACAATTTAATAATAGAAAAAAATAGAATTCATAAGCTTTTCCAATCTGTTCGTTGGACATTTCCAAAATTACGCACGTTCTGGCATGTTGATAGGAATAGGTTCACTCTCTTCATTTTTATCGAACGGATTGACACGAGGTGAGGAATCTCCTGAGTATATGGATGCTGTTTGTGGACTTTTAGGCGGTGGTGCAAGTGCAAACATCGAATAGGTCGCTTCCTGTCCTTCCTTTGGTCGGATAACAACATTAAACTCCTTGTCGTCATCAGAGTCACGCGACTGAGAACGTCCGAAAGGTGCGTCCTTTGAAAAGAAAAATGCAAAGTCATAGATATTATTTACTAACTTGTAGAAATGATGGAACCTTACTTACCTCGGAAATTGGAGGCGCTTGCATACTCAGGAAAGGATCATCCACAGCGTCGTCGTTCCCAAACCCATCCGCTTTTGAATCGCCTAAGCCGCCTCCAGCACCACCGGCCGTATCAATACCCCAAGCATCGCCACCTAATAGTTCTTCATTCATTCGGCAATCACTAGTGTTTTGCTCCACTTCCATCAAAATGCTATTGCTCGAGTCATCTCCCACTATGAGTCCCATTCGACCACTTTGCTTACCCTCAAACTTTGCCGCAAAAGTATCAAAAGCATCTGGTTCTGCTGTTTCTAATTTACTTTGTGGCTGGTCCTCCAATGTTAGGATGACATTATTATTGGTAGTGGCCCGGAATGATTCATTGGCATATACTAACCCATCATCGATCGCGTTAACAGGAATGCTAGGATCATAAATATGAACTGCCTCATTGACCACTGCAAAAGGATTAATCTGCATTGTTTCATTTGGAGCCATAACAGGTGCTTCTAAATTATTCGAGCAGTTAAAATCTGCCGATAGCGGATCTTCAATAAGCACATTCGTTGAAGCGCCTAATTCTGCTTTCAGATGTTCATGACTGCTGGAGTCTGATGATTTGAGAGGCATTCCAACATCTTCTTGGGCCAAAGCAACCTCCATGTTTCGAGCCTCATTGTCAACTATTGAAGACTGGTCGAGTGTGAGTATATTGACAATACTGCCAGAAACAGAACTAGGAATGTTGCCAGATGTAATGTTGGAACCAGTCGGGCTGTACTCAGAAGAAACCTCTGATCTCATTACATCTATAGGGTCGGAAATCGTTGCAGTTTCGAGTACAATTTCGGGTGACGGTTCTATGAAGTTGTCGAGCAATACACTATCCATGTTCGATGATACATTCGATATCGCAGTTGGGACCGGCTCCTCTACGCATAGTGGTGCCGGTGCGATGATGGTTTCATTAGTATTCAAAATCGGTGGTGAAGGCTTGGGTGGTGGAACAGCTGTCAAAGAAGAAACTTCAGATGCTACAGGCTGTTTTACAACAGTGGCCATATTTTTGGCCAGATTCGGAACAAACGCAGCCTCGGGTCCAGCTCCACCAGAAGGCATTCCTCCTAAGAAATCGTCCAGATCATCGCTCAACAGGTCCGGTTTTATCGGGCGAAGAGCCGTTGCTGCTGTTGTCGGCTGGTGTGGTTGCGCGAATAAAGAGAGAATATCCTCTTTTGTTTTTGGGGCTGGTGGTTTTGGTGGAGTTGCCTGCGTCGATGTCAGACCTGCGTCAAAAAAATCGAACAGATCTGTCTCTGTTTGTGGAACAGCATCTGTGACGAGAGGTTGCGCAACGGCGATTGGCCTGGTCTCATTGCAGATAGGAGAGGATGCTAATGAACTTCTTGGTGGAATAGGCCGAGGTGGTGGAGGGCGTGGTCTTGGAGGTTTCTGCAATTCGAGTTTAGATGGAGTAGAAAGTGCTTTTACACTGGTTACTGCCATTACTGGCTCGACGTCAGCGAAGGGGTTATCGGCGGACAGCTCAACCATTCCGCCTACAGAACCATTAGATCCTATCAAATCACCATAATCTCCGGGCGTTGGACTTGGGGAGTGCAAGTCGCGCATAGAAACTGGACTAGGGGTACGTGTGACCGGTATCTTCTGCAACAGATTTGTGCTAGTTTGATCCAACTGATCCGCTATAGTGCTTATTAATTGCTGAGTGGCGTGTGAGGGTGGGATCGGACGCGGTGGTTTCGGTTTTTGCGGATTTTCCGATGTTGTTAGCAAGCCTCCATCCACAAAAACCGAATCATCCATCAGCGCAGTAGTGGTGTTTGCACCCAAATGCAAATGCGTCGGCTTCGGTAAAATCAGGTCATCCTCCTCATTAATTGTTGTATGAAAAAAGTTAGCATTACCGTTTTCGCAAGTCGACTGTTGAGCGGTCTGCACAGGTACAGAATCATCCGTCATGACGTGGTCGCTTGTTAACATCTCACTGTGCGTACAATTACCGGTACCACTACCGAACAAATCAACGCTGGAAACCATAACTGGTGCGATCAGCATCGGCACGTCGTCATCGCACTCAGTGCCGAAATCTGCAAATGGATTGCCTGTCTGTAGTAGAAACGGATTGTCCTGATTATCCACAGGCTTTTCATCTTCGTCGAAAAGAAACGGGTTCGGTGTCGGTTTATTGTCCGATATTGCTTCATCGTTCATCAAGAAAGGATTAGCCATGTTTGCTGGGTTTTAATTTCTTATATTGGTTTTACTCTGTTTATGTTAGTATTATTCTTGTAGATTTCAACCTGAAGTTTCAACTGTTTTCCGTGGTTTTCTCTTGTCTCTTTATTGGTCTATAAGTTCACTCTCAAGTACTTTGATCTCCGCTCTGCCTGGTCCCAAATTTGAAACAAACGATGTATCAAATGGGTCGAGCTCCGCTGATTGGCTCACCCAATCAAGTGAGGTGTTGCCTGCCTGTGGCGTTAGAACTTTTACAAAAACCGAGTTGTCTTCGTGTGCACCATCCGACAGAATGTCTGAAATCAAGCAATCGTTTTTGAACAGTGGTGGAATAAGTTCGTCCTCTAGTAACTTTAGCTCTGCTCGGCCTGGCAGTAAGTTCACCGCAATCGACGTATCGAATGGATCACTATTGTCGACTTTCTCTCCCAAGTTAGCTGGTGTCAACACTTTGTGGTGATCCTGGTTATTTTCGCTTACACTGAGAAGATCTGATTGTTGGGTTTCCGGTGCTTCATTTCGTGGTGCAATAGTTGATGTATCCGCTCTCGGGTCAAAATCGGGATCAGATATACTTTGTCTGAGTGTTACACTATTAAGCTCCTGATCTAACAGGTGCAGCTCGATCTGGGTTGGTTCAGTCGATGTTACGAATGACGTGTCAAATGGATCGACATAACTGTCTTTCGTTGGGGTCTCACGATTGTAATAGGGCGTTAGAGGTTTCTTAGTGACAGAATTTTCAACATCTATCTTTAGTAGATCAGGTGTCGGTACAGCAAACACAACGGACTTGCTACGATTTGTTGCAACAGCTTCGCTTAATCCGGCTCCGCTGATTTGAAGACTAAGAGACGATTTGCGCAGAGCAATTGATTGAAAATTATCTTCCGGGCAATGGTATTCCTCTTGAAGTTGGGTAGGGATGCGGGTATCACATTTTCCGTCTGCCCGGGGGTCAAAATTAGGGTCACTTAACGAGCTCCCAATGCACTGTCGATTTGCTAGTAATTCCTCTTCAAGGTACTTGAGCTCGGTTTTACCAGGCGCAGCTACAAGCTCAACGTTGGAAGTATCGAAAGGATCTGCGAACAAAATGTGAGGTTCTATTTCCTTTCCTTGCACCGAGCTTTTAACACAGTCTAATGCTGTATACCGTGATATATCGGCTGGTTTCGGACTGTTTCCAGATAGCAAATGTTGGTCCGTAACAAATGTGCCAGTGCTGTCGAACGGCGGAAATTCCTCTATGACCGAAAAGAAATCTAGTTTTTTAATTGTAGAATCATTTGCTTCTGCACGTGATTGTGAATCGAAACCTAAATTATTATATTCCGTGGAATATTCGGCGCGTGGATCAAAATCGTCGTCTTCGACTGCTGTGGCTGGAAGAACTTTCTCCACAAAACCTGTGTCAAATGGATCTCCTACTTCCGACACATGGGAGTTCGACGTGGGTAAATCATAACCCAGTTGATTAAGAGCGGATGATAAATTACTCGATTTTTCACCTAAAGAAACATGCATTAATATAACCAACAATCAATGAGAAAGGATTATACATTATTTGTGCAAGATCGTTGCAAAACTTACCATCTACTTCTTCATTTTGTAGTTTCAGATCGTATGTACCATTAACGAATGAATTACGACACTTCAGTTCATCAAACTCATCTAGATCAAGCGTAGAGAGGTTCTTTGGACTCGCACAAGTTTCAAGTTCCGTTGCCTGTTTTGTTACTTCTTGATACTGCTTTTGTAAAAGCACAGCACTTAGCTCAACTGAGATGTTGTCCGGAAAGTTGTCCGATTCATCTAGTAAACTCAATGTTTTCACCTCTGATCCCTTCGAAACTGTTGTAAATTGGATTGGAAGGGTTTCCTCAGACGAATGTATTCCTTGTGGCTGCTGCTCACCTTCATCGAAACTCTCCAATAAAAGATCCGGCTGCCCGCGACGCTGCCGGTTGCCTTTGGTGAAACTGCTTGCGCATTCCACGCGTCCTGTTAGAACCTGTACTGCTGACCCGATGCTCACGAGCTTCTTTCCTCGTTTGGAAACTTCTGGACCTTTGATTACTTTGTCTGCGTAGGAAGTGTCAAAAGGATCTTCTCCTTCATATGACTCAATAACCGGTGATTCCGGCACATAAGCTAATGGAAGTGCTCCGCTTGCTATGGCATCAATATAGCCCGTGTCAAAGATGTCACTCTCCTCAGCTTCAGAGTTTGTCTCCGATTCAGTGAGCTCGACGACAGCGTTTATAAGCTTATCTGCAATTGATCTTTCCTGCACAGTGTTTTCTTCTTCTCTTTTTCGATTGAGTTTCTCTTGCTCGATCCTGTGGCGTTCCTCACGCTCGCGTATTTTTTGTTCCACTTGGGTTGGTACTTTCTGAAAGAACGAGGTGCTCTTGATTCGATCGAGATCACCCTGTGTTTTTTTCAGCACCGAGTCAATGCCACTGGTAAGGGCTGCGAACTTTGACCATTCTGCGTCGGTTTCTGATTTTTCGCCAGCAACTGAATGATCCTCACTATCCGATGGTACCGTTGAGCTACCTGCAATCGAATGATGCTGATGCTCCCGACGGTACTGTTCAAGCTCTTCTTCGGTAAATAGTTCTTGGTCTTTTTTTGACTTTTTGCTTTTCTTTTTCTTCTTTAGTCCTTTAGGTAGCTTGAGCATTATCTAAACTACCGAGGCATCGAAGCGTCTGCACCGCGTGTCCATGTATTACCGAAAGAAAGAAATACAAGTTTAAATATAAAAAGTTAGGTTAGGCTTAGATTAAAATCAAATTAAAGGTTTGCTTTGTTACACAATAGTTTCCCTTAAGAAGAGTTAGTTTTATGCTTATGTTAGTTTTATTTTTTTAACGGACGTGAAGAATTCTTTAGCACAATATTTTGCAACGAATAACACACCTTCCCAAATAATTACTGCTCATGAAACGTGCAGATCTTTGCAATAAAAAGTTACCTGGATAATTTAAATATCGAATTGCCATACGTTTCGTTGTCCGAACGTAACGTCCATTACACAGATAGAAAAAAAAACCCACACAAATAATATTCAACACCGACAAAATTAAATTTCCAAACATGAGTGACATTGAGAAGGTGCTATTATCAGTTTATTTGTACAATCTTCTTCTTCTTCTTCTTATACTTATAAATAAAAATGAATTTAATTATGTTTTTGTATATATATTTATATATATATATATATATATATTTTATGTGCTATATATGTATATATATATATAGGTAAGGATGAAATCCTTTAGGGAACTGCAAAAAGTTTTGTTGCAGGTGTGAGTAAATCATAAGATAAAGGTACGGTACCACGCGATTGGAGCGTGAAGGACGCGATCTGCTGAGGCAGTAGAGCATCGTGAGGTTCCATGGGTTTTCATGGGTTTATCATAAAACTAGCGTTTTTTGTCAGGCATTGCTAGGGGAAAGTAATGTTTTTGCGGAAAAAGCGGCTTCTATGTGAGGGTCTTACAGTAACATATACTTTCTGAATTTTGAGTTGCCAAAGGACTTGCGTTGAAAGACTCTTCTTCTCTCATTAACATTATCATTTTTTTCCGAACTGTTGGAACAATGCGCGTTGCTTCAAATTGAAGAAGGATGCAATACTATAATACTAATTATTATTCTTAGATCTTTTGCGAGGGAGAATTAATTCCTTCCACTCACCATATTACCGGCCCCTATAACCCAATGTCATTTTTACATACATCGATAGGATCATTATTATCATCGTCTGAGGAAGCATCAAAACGTCTTCAATTATATTCAATTTGGAACCAAGAAACACAAACCGAGATATGGTCTTTTTATTTTTAAATACAAGCAACAATTTTCCTTGAACTTCAAAATGCTGCATGAATGTTATGCGTTGGTAAAGTCCATCAAGGTTTCACTGGATCAAACACCGCTACATGTACTGCAGTCCCACATCGTCACGTAGTTGTTGTAATTTTATCATTTAAGATTTAAGATTTAAACAAATACATTTTTCTTCAGCTTCCTTTTAATGATATGCTCAAAAAAATTGTATGAGACGCAGCGCCATGTGATGCACTCCTATATCTCTAATGTGCCTGGTCGAGCAGATGGTTATCTTTTTTTAATCACAGATTTACCTAGAATTGGGTAGGTAAACCAATAAAAAAAAATTTACCAATGGAAAACGACATCTTAAATTGCAGACAGCTGTTTCATCAGTTCATCGTAGTAATGTACGCTGAAATTGAATAGCTTGATGATGGAAACATTTTCAGGCACCCGGGATTCATGAATACACGTTAGATACCCATGACGTGACCCCACGCCATGGCGTACGTTTAGAATATACGATAGGCCAAATCATTAACCAATTAAGATGCAACACAACATACATGCACAATTGAAGAAGCTCTTCGGAACAGCAAAATCTCCAAATTATAAATTAGACCTTGATAGTGGAAACGAATTAATATTGTACATCAACTTTCATTATGTTAGAAAATATGCGTTAAACGATAAACATTTCGAAAGACCATTATTTCTACCCGTATTAAATCGGGTAAATCAGCTAGTAATTTAATAAACCAAACTTCAAAATAAACACCGAACGAATTCGTAATCAACGGATGCTTTGAGCATCGACAAAATACGGAAGCACTTTATATCGCACGATATACTGATCGCAAAATTGGCGAGGCTTGGGTTACCTAGCACATTTCTGGATTGGCTAAGATCATACCTGAACAACCGATCGTACTACATAAGTTTCGGGGGATCATTGTCACGACGGTTCACCAGTAGCTCCGGAGTACCGCAGGGCAGTAACTTGGGTCCGTTACTGTTCCTGCTCTACATTAACGATGCGTCATTCGTGCTCCCGGTGCAAAACTTTACGCTCCCATTTGCGACCGCGTTGATTGTGTTTCCTTACAACATATTGTGAACACGTTTGAAAGATGGTGTACGCGTAACGGTTTGTCTGTTTGTGCCGAAAAATGCGCTGTGATTAGTTTTAGTTGCTGCCTCAAGCCATGTATATTCAACTACGTCATTAAAGGTGACCCTGTGAATCGCGTTGAGACGATCCGCGACCTAGGTGTTACATATATCCCACACCTTGAGGACACGATATGCCGTGCCAACAAACTGCTCGGCCTAGTGCGCAGAATTATCAAAGACTTTGACAACCCTGTGTGTATAAAAACCTTGTACTGTTCCATTGTTCGTTCTGTATTAGAATTTAACTCTGTCGTGTGGTGTCCACAATCCGTCTCGTGGCAAAATAGGTTAGAACCAATTCAACGCAAAATGACACACCATATTTGTTGCCAGTATACTAAACGGTGCGATCGACGCCCCTAGATTATTAGAAAAGCTGAACTTTTTTATTCCTCGTTATGTGTCCAGATATCGTCCCCTTTTGTCCAATGAATTTAGACGCACACGTTATGGTCAGAGTGACCCGATCTGTTCCATGTCTCGTTCGTTCAATGTTGTTAGCAGTTTGTTCGATTTCCATGTACCAGGGACATTATTTCGCGAGAGACTGCGGTTTAGTAATTAAGTCGTTTAGTAATTAAGTTGTACATCGGTGTGTTAAGCCCCAGAGGCGGACATTGCTAACAAATAAATAATAATAATAATAATAATAATAAGAATAATAATGTTGCTGACGGAAAAGTACGCAAACAAAAACCTATCCAAAATATTTAATGCAACCATTTACGCGGCAGAACCAAGCTATGCTTGGCACAACAACGGCATACGCCAATACAAATGTCGGAAATATGCACATGCTGGCAAGAAAATAGACCTGCGAGCCAAGCCAGCTAAAATCCAAGAAGTTCGAGAAAAAATATTCGTAACGAAGAAAATCGTCAAAGACACAAAGGCAAAATTAAAACAAAAATTATCGAATCAAATTTTAATCTCATTGCAGATGTAACAGAGATATGTTTCATGCCTGTAACAATGATAAACGGATACGAGATTTTATCAAAAGCAGCAGATTTAGCCGATGTCGTACGGGCTGACGTAACCCTCTTTTGAAATGTTAATAATTTTATGCATATTTGACAACTTATATAGTTGATGCAACATTTAAATTCAATTGATTGTTAAAGGTCAAATAAATAAGTTGAGCTAAATTTGGCCGAAACAGTTTCGCTATAAATTGTGACGATCACTTTAGGTTTGGCCGTTCTAAAGAGCTTCCTCAATTACCATCCATGTTGGGGCATTTGAATGTGTTAAGATTTGGTCTACCATAATTTCTAACGTACGTCATGACTCATCCATCCTGGGTTCCTGAAAATTTGGCTTGCGTCTAGGTTTTCAATGTTTCCATCATACGCTATTCAATATCAGCGTACATAACTACGATGAATTGATGAAACATCTGTCTGTAATTTCAAATGTGGTTTTTACCGTTATATCTTATTAAGATTCTTTGTAGAAACTTTTAGAAAGCCAATTATGAAAGTTTTTTGTAATTTTTTAACCTTTACTGAGGGGTGCATCTATCTGCATTTAAGATGAAAGCCATCTGCTCGACCAACTATTCTTCTCTCACATTGTGTATCAAGAGCACCGCCAGCACGGGTTCTATCGGCAGCACGGGTTCTTCCCTCGAAGATGAGTTACGACAAATCTTCTTCAGTTTGTTTGCGTGTGCCATGAGGCCTAATTTGGTGCTTATCCATCTAAAAGTTCCCGAGAAGCTTTTTTGCCTTATTTTTATTAGAAAGGTGTAAAGTAGGAGTGGACATATTTTTGGGGAAAGGGAACCCAAACAATATAATCCGGTAATATTGCCCACCTTCGTACCAAATTCGGTCCGATAGATTTTGTGTGATGCGAGCAATATAGATACGTATATAAAAAATAATTATATTCACTTTAATTTTAAGATAACACAGCCAAAACCGGAACTAAAACATTGTTGAGCGATCAACCGCTTCTTTATAAGGCTGATTCGCACATCGGCAAGTGGCAAGTAAGCAGTCAAGTGGCCGTTCGCACTGTGACAAGTACTTGGCGGTAACTTGATCACTCACACAATTTCAAATCAACCGTTTCTTTGTTAATCAATGACATAGCCAGGTGCCACACAATATTAAAAAATTATAACCACACACCAAACGCACTTTACTTGCAAAGGCTCATTCGCCCCAGTTAAAGGTGAGCAAAACAAATCATACAAACGACACTGTATATGTTCGACAAGCAGTAAATACACGAGCTGTCAACCAGTATATCCACCTACTTGCCAGCAAAAATAGGCTCGATTCTATTCAAGTGGCAAGTAGCTACTTCCGCGTCCCCTTGAAGAACTTGTGCATTCACTGGAATTCCAGTCTACTAGGAAGAATTTCATTTTCCGCCATCCTCACAGCAGCTTTGGATTTTATTTTTTTTGCAGTAACATTCTACAGGAAAGAGATGTGAGCAATCTCAGCAGCTTTACCAATAACATAGATCCGACTCAACAAATTCAGCATGCACCGAAAAAGCGGTTCGCGAACACATAACGGTTCGCATTTCTTCAGTTTCGATGAAAAGACTTAAGGAGAAAAGACAAGCTCGAGTGAATAAAGAATAATGGTATATCATTAAACTCGGTTGGTTTCCTTTAAACCATAGTTGTATTCTTGGAATCCTTGGACATTCTTTCAGGCCTTTCCAGTTGGTACGTTGAAAAAGAAAAATGTAATGCTCGAATTATGCAATTTATCCCAACGACAAGACCCTCATAGCAACAAAAACCAACAAACGCTCTAAAAGCATGTACCATAGGAAACCCATCATTCTGGAAAACATGTTACCTTTCATGGTAAGAACAAAAATTAACATCAATCATAAATCTAGTGCTGATATTTTTCATTCATTAATGATATCTTCCGGAAAATAAGTACTACAAGGGACAAGTGTTACTTTCACCATGTGGTTCGCCTACGATGGTGTGGCTTATACGTCACTACCAGAACGAATATAGTCCTCTTAAAGCGCACGCGTGCATGTGAATTGATTATAGGTCCTTGCAGTTTGTGAATGTGTATGTTTGTGAATTTGAAACGTTGTTAGTTAACAAAGGCAACAATTTAGATTAATTTTTGGGAAGACATGTGTGATGTTTCTTTAATTTACAAACGTGTAAATGATTAACCAAGCCTAGCCTTTAATTTTTCCTCACAGGATGCTACGAAGCTTCAACTAGGTGGGTGCAGATAATTCTAGTAGGACAGTAGAAGGTTGTCTTTGGACTACCACCAACATTTATTTCAAAAAGGACACAACCTTATTCATGGTGCTCGTGTTTTTTCTCTAATTTTTTCGCACCAGACATCACAGCGCATGTTTTCAATTTTACACACACACATAACACACTACATAAACACTTTTAAATTCGATTAAAACTACAAGTGTGTCGAAAAACGATTCGATCCCTGGAATAGTTAAGATTTTCTCCATCAGTGGTTTATTTTGTTGGGATAGTTGATAGCAAATCAATGTAGTAGTACAGGATTGATTAATTGATTTTCTATTTGTTCTTTGTACTTGTTCTATTGAGATTGCAAAAGTATATTTTTCATCATATACTGCTCACACTTCCATACACTAAACATGTTAATCTCCTACGAAACTGCATTTATTAAGAAAGGATTGTTTATAAGCAAACATGATAGGAAATGTATTCCTTTCATAACATGTACTTTCAAAGGATTCAACGTAACTTTCTTATCGCCTTTCCGATTACGTAAAAAAAAATTCTTGGTTAATCTTTATTTGTTGCACCATTGTGGAACATTTATTTATTCTCACCAGCCCAGCATGAATACGACGTCGGGCTTATGCAATTAACGTGGGAGTAAAGCAGATACAACATTTCACGTTTTTTGGCAAACAGTGCGTCTTTTGGTTAAACGTAACATCATGTAATAAAATCATCCAAAGTTTTATGCTTAATTAACTGTAATGCCACAACGAACAGCTCAGATGAGTAAATCCTTACACTTAGTCTCTGTTACCTTGTGCTTCAGAGAAATATTCCGTGCTATATAAATATTATTCGTAATACAATATTTGCCTGGGGATGATTGAAGATGGATTGATTTTTTGCCAATACCGTTGTCAAGAAAGTGCAAGCATGGCTTGCATTGGAGTTTAGCTATCTGGAAACCATTAGGAATCAAAATAGTTTTCTCTCGACACAAAAAAATGGAACGAAACAATGGGTCACTTTTAGAACTTCATGAAACAAATTATCACAAACTTAGCTTGTGCTGCAGTTCAACTGCTTGATTTTGGTTTTGATGTGATTTTTTTTATTCACCTAAATATTCTCGAAGAATGCAAACAGGGCGGCTTTTGACCAACGACTGAACGGAGGTACCGTTTGGAGCACGCTGCAACCTTTTATCAATTCCAGGCGCATGCGTGTTATATCAAGAGTATGATAGAGGCATGACATGTTTTTCTTTTCGGCATTGCCGAGAAGAATAACATGAGACCATCAAAAACATTGGTGGACTGAAAAAGACTAGGAGTGTAATAATGGATTACACTTGTTGCATTTTAAGGCTTGATTTTGACGAATAAATTGAAGCACAATGTAGTTGTCAGACAATTATACAAATGGAGTTTATAAACGCTAAGGATTTTATTTTTTTAATTTGATTTCCTTGTTGCCCACCATATCGATTCATCATTTCATGTCAAGTCATGAGCGCGCTTGCGCAATGCATCGTGATTCTCGTGGAAGATTTCGCTTCCGCTCTTTCATCTTCCATATGAACTTTTCTATGTATATATCTGTTTATCTATGGCTATAGACGCATATATATTTCTGTTTTTTATTCATTTGTTCCGTTGTTTGACCAACCAACATATTCTACCTCACTCGGTAAGATCTAAATTATTGTAACTCATGTGGAAGGAGGGAGGGGGGGGGGGGTGGAAAGGAAGTCGTAATTTACATGGAGGACGATTGTTGACGAATAACGGTCATCAGCTCGCTTGCTACTTCTACTGCAAGCTGTTGACGGTTGGGTTTCTTCAAATATATCAGCTGCTGCATCATCACGGAGTAGCACGGCTTCTCTTTTTTTATTTTGGTCTGCTATGATCATCAAATCGTTTGTTAAAAAAGAAGAGGAATACAAGCGCTAGCAAACTAATTGCGCTAAGTAAGACACCGCGTTATAAACTACATTTCCAGATGTTATGGTTGTATTGCTGTAGAAAGGCATGGCTTAACTGATCACGATTCTCGATCGATACGTTATTGATCTTTTTAATTTCAGGATACGTTTGTATTTTCTGTTTGATTATTTAATTGTGAAATGCTCCCTTTATGATTTGTGGTTCAACAAGAATTTCATTAGAGGTGCATTCCTGATTTAAATCTCCACTGTGCAATTCAAAAATGTCAGAGGCCCTTTACACAGACAGCAACAAATCTGCACCAGCTTTTGGCAACATCAAATTTGACAGCAGATCAGACCATTCGAATGGTGATCAACTGTGGCAATTGACTGTTGCAGTTGTTACCCATGCATTTGGAAAACAAGCGATGCAACTAATGCGAAAATCCAACAAAGTCCCACTAGGCGATTTCGAGCACTTTCAAACAAGATCCTCAAGCCTACGACCTCTCCTCGTCCACACTTTGAACTTGTACACGAGATTTCATGCTTGCCATCGATTTTTGGTCGATGAGCTAGTACAGTTTGTCTTGCTCTCCTGAGTATCGATACCGTTGATCAACGGTCTACTCGATCCAATCCAGCAGCGATATAAACGTAGCTGGCCGTGTCTGAAAAGAGCTGTCCATGCACAGCCGTGTTTTTGAAAAACATCGAAATTGTAGAACGTGTGTGTGCTCAGCAGTTACATCAAGTTTGACCAGAAAATATTGATTGCAGCGAACGCCCTCGTCAGCGGTGTAATGGGTAATTTGATGATTTAAAGCCCACGGTCCCGGAAAAGTATTTGTTCCGAAAAAAAAAAGAAAACGCATGTTTGCTGTTAGTAAAGTATTAAGTTTTCAAAAAGAAAACGCTGTAGGAAAGACTCTGAACGTGTTTGCTCAAACGACGATACGGTGGATCAAACGACGGTAGAAACTGGTAACGGCTGTATGAGCGGATAATTCCTTTGCTTTTACATTAAATTTAGCTACCTCACTTGGTAAGTTCTTCAGTGTACCAGCCGATTAGAACAAGCCATCGACAAAACTGCCGGGGTACAAATTTAGTAGAATGGATTTCGGAGCTGTGTCACAAAATAAACAAGTCAAACAAAATTTGTTACTCATATTTTTATTTCGCTATGATGATGCAGCGTGCACGATTATAACTTAACAGAACAACGTAATTTACTATAATTAGACCTTTGAGATTCCGGGACGCCGCTTCAGACTGAATTGCTCATTGTTATTGCTGCGTACTTAATATTCGTGCTTAATGCTTTTATATTTATCAACTTCCTAATGTTAGTACTTCGCAGAATAAATAAATGAGCGTTAAGAGTTTTAAAAATGTTCTAAACTGTTTGTATAATTGTTGAAGCCTTCTGCGTCCTTAAGTTAGTGTGTGCAATCGAACGATGTATATAAAAACTTTTAGGGTGTGTAATCAGCGATGTTATCAATGTATTTTTTATAATACAGGTTTTTCGTCATTTCTTCCTTTCATGTTGCACATGGATGAGCACTCAGCTAGAGCTGCCTTTTTTTTTTTTTTTTTTTTTTAGCATCATGTAGCGTTTAATGGTAACAGTGTTATACGAATTTGTGAATACTATATCAATCCAAAAAACATCGTTAGCTTGTCGAACAAACCGCTCATTTGATCGTCTTCAAGTAATTGATTAAAAACACTACAATTTAAAATGGTGCAACTTTCAATATTGGAGCAGCGTAGGAGTGTGGTGTAGCGACGAACTTTTTTTTTTATAAAGAAGTGTGACGGTTTTATTGAAGCATTCGTTTGCCTAGCTACACTATGGAGACCGGCACTTAATAGACCTCGCAGCTTTCTGAACCATTTTGTTCAGATATACTTAAGCCGCCTAAATATGATCACATCTGGTGGGACCTCTCCTCATTGCAGGTGGTCGCAACGCAATCACATATGGTTGGGCCTTGATTATTTTCACTCCCGCATTGCATCAGCTGATCATTCTTCGTTGATGTAACAATACGGTTTTTCGATGCAGTATTGCAGGGACAAGTGCAATCAGAGTCACACGAGCGGGTGCCACAACTGCGCTTACTCATCATGCGTAAACACTTGCAATCTTGTGTTATGGCAATGGTGAAATCAGAGTTAAATCAGAGACCACAAATCATATTAAAAATAAGAGAAAATATAATTATCCATTTCTTTGCTTCTCACGGCAGCATACACTAACCTTTTCCACATGTTTTGCACGGCATTTCGCTGAGGGAAGAAGTCGGTTTTTCGGAGATACCCAAAATCACGAAAAAATTGAATGTGTGGCAGTTTTTGCAGTTGATGGTGACGAACAATACACTGCGGGCGTTGAGCGACAAGACAGCGAAGCTTTACAAAGCCAATCTTTACAGCAAACTGGTACTTAAGAAAACGTTAAAAAAATCTTATAAGTCGAACGAGTTAGCTCAACTTCGGTCCCACCATACACTCAGTACGAACGTATACTGTCGATTTGGACGGGCCTGATAACTTCGAGAGCTCTTACTGCAATTTCGTACCCTTTAATTTGAACTTTTTTTAATCTGGCGAAACAAAAATAATTCAAAAGTCACTACTACAATAGCAGCATTCATTAGAGGATAGCAGAGAAAACATCAACATCATCAAAATCAACGCGCAACGTACGCGTAATGGTCGTTTGACATTCAAGCGAACGTTCGGGAATGTTCGCAATTCTTGAATGTAACCACATAGAAAATAGATTAAAAATAAAAACATTTGAACGAGGAAGCCTAAAGTGTTGTGCATAAAAATAAAACAATTGCTGTAGGGATGCTAAAACCCCTACTTTTCAACGTATCTGCTAGTGCCAAAAACAAGATCAAATTCACTTAATTTTCACTACATTTTAATTTAAGGCCTTGACTGAATTTGGTTTTCAAATCACATTCTGTCGAGTACTTGATCAATGGATGTTTGGAAGGTACATTTGTTGTCTTTTTTTATTTTTTAGATTTCCTCTCTTCCTTTTTCCTCTCCCGCATTTTCGGTAAATATGAAGGTATGCCGAGTTCTTGCGCAATTGTTACGAAGAAAAAATGTTAATTTTTTTGTATTTTTTGCGATAAAAAATCATTTTCAGGAGCGCAATTTTAACTTGAGCTAGAAACATTTTTCCTATTAAAAAATTAAAAATTAAATTAAATTGTTCAAATCTATGGTAGAAAAAACTCAGAGGAACCATTTGAAACGCGCAACCCAAGGAGAACCCGTGCTGCATTTCCTACCAAAGGTGTACACGTCTACCAAAAAAACACCTTGCCAAGTGTTTCTTTGGTAGGCATGTACACCTCTTAACCTACCAAAGGTGTATTTTTGGTAGGCTTTGGTGACATGTACACCTCATAACCTACCAAAGGAGTTTTTTTGGTAGTCATGTACACCTCATAACCAACCAAAGGTGTTTTTTTGGTAGGCATGTACACCTTATAATCTACCAAAGGTGTTTTTTTGGTAGGCATGTACACCTTCTAACCTACCAAAGTTCTTATTTTTGGTAGGCATTGGTGTTTGAAAAGAACTAGCTGTTAAACCTGTTGTTTGCTTACTGTGGAGGTGCACGTCTGGCCATCTAGCAGGCCGTCATGTTTTGTTTGCTCTTATTCTAGCCGTGTAAAGTACAAAGAATCGTATAACTAGAATAAAACGCAGTGGCACGTTATATAACCATTGCATTAAGAGTGTTCGTAGTGCATAGAAAGTAAAGTGCCCATACAAGGTGGGTTAATTGTGAATAAAAACACATTTTATCCGAATTACAGCGAGTATTGTCTTTCGCCGAGACAGATACGCCATTTTGCTTTTGCTGCAGTCGAACTCTTTTCTGGCCGAGGGACAGTTGTGCAGTTCAGGTTTTTTTCGTCGCAAATAGTTGACTATTCGTTTACAAACTGTTGCCTTGAAAGGGAATAGAGTGAATTGAATTGATCCCATGGTGGAACGTTTCTTTTTCTTTGATTTTCGACCGAAGTAGTTCACAAAAGCATCCCGTTTGCGGACGACACAAACGGTGTTACGAAGGGCTTGTACGAGAAGGCAGCGCTGGTGCATTGCGCTCGTCAGGGCGCTGTTCGTGATGCCGCCCGTCCTGCTGCTGACGAACCGGCCAACAATCAAGATCAGGACGCGTGCGTGTTACTGGAGGAGAATCCGAATACCTACAAACAAATTATGATTATCATTTTACACTTGCAGGACCCTCAACGTAAAGCAGAAGAGGCTCAAGAGTTGCAACAGTAACTACAAGCTGTTCGTGAAGACACGCCGGAAACTGCTGAATTCTCAGATGAAGCAGTACAACTGGGAGCAGACCGAGAATCCATTCCCGGATTTCATAACTTCCAGTACGTACTGGCTGGGAACATGACCTCTCTGCTGGCCCGGAAGCGTGGCTGAAATATTACATCAACTTCTGCTCGGAAACTATTCATGGGTATGGGGTTGGGTAAGCGGTTCCAACGTCACTTTAATATCAACGATTTTTTTTCCTCTAGAATGTTCCGGGTTGTATCTCTATTCGCCCGTGTTCTTTCTCCAGTTCAGTAGGAGGTAAATTGGTGATTTGTGCAACATTTTTCGAAGATGGTGATCTATGGTGTGTTTTCGGATTTTCAAAACGTGCCACAACGGGAGAGTGGTAGTAGGAGATTGTGTAATGTAAAATACAGAATCGTTTCCGCGTGCGAAGATACACGGGAACGGCGTTTTAGCGCTAACGCGGACAACCTAACAGCGGTAACACCCTCGATTCCGTGTTACTAACTTTTCCAGTGCGGTGCGGGGCTTGCAACGCATGCATTGACCGATCTCCAAAGGGAAAATGTTTTGTAACACGCAGTAGTGATGTGTATCGAACTTCTAATTGTCATTACCGGCGGACGGAGATAGGATTGGGATGTTTAAAATACCAACGTTTCCCTGCGCTGCGTACATGCGGACGATCTTGATCGTTCCCACGTTGTTCCAATAGAATGAGATTATTTTGTCGTCTTTTTCATCTCTTTTCCTCTCTTTATAGCCGTTGATAAACTGCGTTATTCAAACTTGAATTGAAATTTGAAATTTACAGGACATACTCGCCCAGTTCATTACATGTAAGAACCCGGCAATGTGTAGAGAGATACTATAAATGATGATTATCCTCGTTTTTCACAGTTTTGGTTTTCTGCGCTGGCCATGGTGTTGCAAATACAAGAGTGAACACTCGAACGGGGAAAGATTCTCCCGATCGGTCAAAGCATACTTCGGAAGCCGGTGGAACAGCAAGCTTTGGAATAAAAAAAAAATCAACACAACGTTGTCGAAAAGCTGAAAAGTCGAAAAGTAGGCGTCGATCATCCCGCTCAGTGCAAGCGACCGGCCTTCAACGTTGAGTAGTCAGAGCAGTAGCCCGGCGCGCCCATGGCCGGCGGTGACGCGTAGAATAATCCCGGACGGTGGTGCAGCAGACGTTGATGCCGCGGTGATTTCAGTGATTTCAATTTTCCTGGTTGACGCGACTTCCACAAATTTCGGCAGGGCGCACGCCATTCCCGCGCCGAGGTTTTCCCTTTTTGTATGAGGCCCAACACACGCCCCAGGATGTCGGCGATAAACTACACCAAGACGTTATCAACGATCAGCAGGCATTATTGGCAGGAGCTGTACGAGTGGCACAACAGTACGGACCGATCTCCGGTGAGGAAAATACGCCGCAACACACCGGTCATTGCGGTTGTTAATTACAGATGCGTTCCCGTGAGTGTGAGGGTACACGGAACGCGGTGCTACTCGCGATAACGAGGATACCTTTATTTCACGGTTACACTTTCAGTCTCGTGCTAATTATTCTTCGATAAATTCGAGCTCGGAGCGGGGTTTGCTCCGCGTGCATTGACCGATCCCCGAAGTGAATTGTATAATCAGGATTCCAACGTGTATCGAAGATTTCTGATTTGTTTCTCCACAAACAAATCTCCGGATGAATAGTAATGGTACGATCAAACTTCGTTTCCGCCAAAAAGAGAGCTGAAAGAGAAACCTTAAATGTTTCGGATCGGACGTAGTGGATTAGCAGAGCATCATAACCGTTCTCCGATGGATCTAATGGATAACAGAGTGCTGTTCTTTATGACCTTCAATTAATAAGTGTCAATTTGTTAGAGTTTTTCTATCTTCTAACTATATCGAATGACATAGAAGATCGTTTGTTTAGGACCACGTGTTCAAGCACGTTTCCTGCAATCGTCTCTTCGTGGGATCAGGTCAATGTTAACGCGTTCGTCCTTATCCCGCTTATTTCCATATCAATATGTTTCGCCAGATCGCCCTGCCGGTCCTGTGGGATCTGGTGAAGCCGAAATTTAACAGCTCCTTCTGGTCGATCTCTCGAGCAGTGCGTTGATGCTGAAGCCCGAACTACTCGCTTCCCACCGAGCGGCATGAGTCGGGTGATGAGGCTCCGGCATCCTGTAAGATTGAAGTAGCGCTGCGGGGGCTCAATGAGGCGGGAAACAGAGAAACCCCTGAGCAAGAGTCCAGTCAATCAAACCCTGGACGATGTTTTAGCAAAGCGAGGCAGTGTTGGTAGAACTTCACCGACGAATCACAAACCCTGATCGGCCGAGCCACTGCCCGAGGACTTCGCGAATGGGTTGCTCTAACCTAAGGGTCTGTAGAAACCCACCTGAAAATGCGCTATGCTGAAACGATTCGATGGCAAATCGCCATAGAAGGTCTTTTCGCGGGTGAGGTAGCCGACGAGTGCAAAATTGCATGCAATCCCGCACACAACTCATATTCCTCATCTACGACGGCAACAAGAGCGAGTTGTCGAACATCCCAACCCGCAATTTTCGGCACTTCTCTCACAATGTTGAGCATGAGCGTATATAAATTCATGCATTTTGCTGGCCTCGCCTAGTTTCTCCCTGCGTCGGTTTCGACTTACCCCGCGCGGATCTATCATTTGAAACAGTCACTCGCATTGGGGCTGGCCGTGCTCAGCTGTGTTTCTCTGCCTCGCTCAAAATCTCGTTCTCTCTGTGTCTCAGTCGCTTCTTCTACTTCCACCACGCATACTACGTCGCTGCGTCACACCCCGCGTGCCTATCAGTTGCCTCTTATTGCTGTTCGATCGGCGCAAGCAACTTTTTCTGGTACATTTTCTGCGCGCAAGTTTTGAATGACAACAATTAACTTACAGCACATCAAAAGCTATGTTTGGCCATGAATACTTCACCGTTTCTGAACTTGAAATTTTCACTATCGGTAAAGACTACAAGCTGTAATAAGCGGAAGTCAACGCATGGCATAAACTTAATGCGGATCAATTCCCCCAAGTTGTTGATGATAAAAATGCGCGTACAACAACTTGAACGATAGTGTTGAAATTTCACTCTTAATATTTATTTATTCTGTTGGCGAAACTGTCCGTAAAGTGACTAATACATAACATTCAGAGGATACAAATGCCAGGTTTTTTCTTAAATAAAAACTCGACAAGGTTGAATTGTATTGCAACATGACTTACTGTTACTCGTGTCAAGGGTTGCAATTTAATCAGGAAACGATTACTGGAAAACTTGCATTCACCACTGTTGTTGTTCGAAATAAATGAAAATTTTTGCAGCCACAATGAATCCCTTGAACGTGTTCCAAACATATGTTTTAAAATGAAACAATGACGGCATTATTATCGCGATTTTTGTTTATTTGTTTGATTTAACGTTCTTGAATGATTTCTATCAATTGCTTATATTTTATGTTTTCACTTGGTTTGATAAGCTAAAACGTGCAAGATGCTTAAACCTCTTGTCAATCATTTAAGAAGCATTTATACCACAGCTTATCCTTTGCCGCACTTAGATTGAACAATTCAAATACATTTATACTGTTTATGAAGTATTCAAGAACAGTTTCTAGGCCGTAGACTGATTTTTTTAATTTATAAAAATCGCACGTCAAACAAAAAGATTTTGCTTTTATACTTTTCCACGCATCTTGTTCCCCGAACTTTAGATCTATAAAACCAAATTTCTACGAGAATTTTAAAGCAAGAAAATTTTTCTTTGAATTAGCCGCAACGCAAAACGTATTTTAAAACCAATTATATTCTGCGCCCGTGAAAACTCATCTGTGTGGTAACAGCATAGTAATATATGCTTCATTTGATTTTACTAAATATCTCTTGCATCAATAGGATATTTACGATTCGGCCAGAATGATACAAATATTTCATCATGATGGTTATGTTATCAAAGCAACGAGGTGCGAACATAAAATATCGCGCGCTCGTCATTGTTTTTTTTCGAAAAACAAAATCAGAGAAGAAAAAAGATTAGGCATCGTCCAGAAACAGCTGTGCATCACACAACGCATACTTCATTCTTACGCAAAAATAAGCCACCCCCTGCAGGCGTTGTACGACGCATACTGATAAAACCCGTACGTATGCCATACACTGCAGCGTGTACGCAGCCCGCAAAGTACAACAGTAATTTGCGCTCCCCTTTGCTGTCTCGTACGTAAGTATGAAACTGTCTGCCCCCGTCCAGCCTTGCGCCGGCCAAAATCTATATTTAGAATAAGTTGCTGGTGCATGCTGGTCGACTATGGCAAAGCGAAAGTAGATGGATAGAAGAGACAGAATCTGAGGCATACAGAACCCGGTGCTTATTTCGGTCATTATTTTGTGCCAAGTCCGATAGTGTTCAATATATCGTGTCTGCGCACAATTTCAAAAGTCCGGGATCAAGTCTAGGTTGGATAGATCGAATCTTTGTTCAATAAAGTTTCTGCTATCCGCTCAGCAATGCTAGCGATCGACTGACGCAGGTGGACACGGTGGAACATGACCCTTCCTCCTTGAGCAGTGACGATCGACTGACAACGCCGGGCTGACCGAAAATGAAGAACGGCCGGAGAAGAACGAAGTTCCACCTCCACAAAGAACGTTGTCGGGGGATAAAGTGTGTGTGATAAAAAAGTGCGAGGGAAGCCCGCCGCACACCAGAGTTTTTTTTTCGCACACTTTCCCGTTTTTTGCATTTTTATTCTCTCTCACGCGCTCTCATTCTCCCGCGCGCTTTTGGGCAGCGCTGAGCTCGTGAGATATTTTGAGAAGGGACGAAAAATTCGTCCAAGCGTAATAGCGCTCGGAACTATTTACGACGTCGTAAAAAGTTCCGGATTGAGTTCCGAATCACCCGTTTTTTGCTGGTTGGGATGACGCCAAAGAATACCACGGATACATTAAAAGGATTCAGCCAGCGCGCCAGACAGTAAGTAAGTGTGTAAGAACCCACAGCACAGAGTTATTACTGATGATGATTTTTCCGCGCTTTTCACACATTTCAGTGCCCCGACAAAGAAAGTTCTGGCTGTTTTTGCCGGCCAAGACGGAGTGGTGCTGCCCGTACATCGAAAGAGCCTGCCACGAGCCATGTCCTCAGTACATCTATCCTGTTTGACAGCACGAACCAGAGGTGCTCCCGGACGATTTCTGGATGTTACCTGCTGCAGGTACCTGCTGCGCAAGCAAATCTCATTGGACGCAAACATCACTGGATGTATATATGTGTTATGATTATCTATAAATTAAAATAATAAATCAAACAAAAAAATTTTCCTGCATCAAAACAATTACTTTGGAAAGAAAAGATATCCTGAAACAAGCTCATATAAAACTACTGCGAATAGATATACGTTTTTTGCCACGTATAGTCAGAAACTATGTGTTATAAACGCACAGTCACTCTGTCAAAAGAGTTCTTTTTTGAGGTGTTCTGCAAGTGTGAACAGAATTCTTTATACAATTCTTTTCAGAATTCTCTGTACACCTAGATTGCTAAGGAAATTTGCTGCAAAATAAGGTGTAAACAGAATTCTGAAAAGAAGAGCGGACAGTTCTGAAGAGAATTCTTTATACACCTGCATACTACCAAAATTTCTCCTTGGGAATCCATCCATTTTAAGAGCTGAAATTCTATAAACTTATAGAAATACGTATTACCTTTCTAGCGCACATTTTTTTCTGTCAACTTTGTTGTTGAAAAGTTAGAAGATTTTTTTCTTGGTAACAAATGCGCAAAACCCCGCCATTCCATCATATCTACCGAGACAGATGGCGAGAATTGAGGAGGAAAAAAAATGAAATAAGCCAAAAAAGGGAACAAATTTACTTTTAAAACTAAACGGTGTTAGGGGCCCATTACACAGAGCGCAACAAAGCTGCAATAGCCTTTCTGCAACATCAAATTCGCTGTCAAATGGCCAGATTTCCTGTCATTTGTTGCGCTCAGTGTAATGGGGTCGAAATCTGTTGCAGGTTACCGGCATTTTGATCTGGCAGCTTAGAATTGTTTTCAGTCGGTGAAAAACGAAAGCAAATAATGTTAATGTTGTTTCTAACTACTTTAATTATTGTGCATGGCTATGAGCATATTTTACCGTTATTTCTGCTTACCTACAGTTTTAGTTGGAAGTTAAACATTATTTTAATTCCGTGAAAAAAGAAAGCAAACAACAGATTTAAGCATAGTGCATTGATTTATGCTAAACACGTTTAAAAATCTACTCACAGAAAGCATACAATTCAAATAACGATCCCGGCTTGTTTGATTTTCAAATTTGTTGCAGCTTGTTTTCCGAATGAAATGGGTAACAGCTGCAAAAGCCGAATGCCACGGTTGATATACATTCTGCTGTCAAATTTGATGTTGTCGAAAGCTGTTGCAGATTTCTTGCATTTTCTCAAATGGTTGAATATAGGGTAAGTGCGGGGGTTTTGGCCAGTGCATGTAACCCAAGGAGAAATTTTGGTAGTATGCAGGTGTATAAAGAATTCTCTTCAGAACTGTCCGCTCTTCTTTTCAGAATTCTGTTTACACCTTATTTTGCAGCAAATTTCCTTAGCAATCTAGGTGTAAAGAGAATTCTGTAGAGAATTGTATAAAGAATTCTGTTCACACTTGCAGAACACCTCAAAAAAGAACTCTTTTGACAGAGTGACTGTGCGTTTATAACACATAGTTTCTGACTATACGTGGCAAAAAACGTATATCTATTCGCAGTAGTTTTATATGAGCCTGTTTCAGGATATCTTTTCTTTCCAAACTAATTATTTTGCTGCAGGAAATTTTTTTGTTTGATTTATTATTTTAATTTATAGATAATCATAATACATATATACATCCAGTGATGTTTGCGTCCAATGAGATTTGCTTGCGCAGCAGGTACCTGCAGCAGGTAACATCCAGAAATCGTCCGGGAGCACCTCTGGTTCGTGCTGTCAAACAGGATAGATGTACTGAGGACATGGCTCGTGGCAGGCTCTTTCGATGTACGGGCAGCACCACTCCGTCTTGGCCGGCGAAAACAGCCAGAACTTTCTTTGTCGGGGCACTGAAATGTGTGAAAAGCGCGGAAAAATCATCATCAGTAATAACTCTGTGCTGTGGGTTCTTACACACTTACTTACTGTCTGGCGCGCTGGCTGAATCCTTTTAATGTATCCGTGGTATTCTTTGGCGTCATGTTCGACAACTCGCTCTTGTTGCCGTCGTAGATGAGGAATATGAGTTGTGTGCGGGATTGCATGCAATTTTGCACTCGTCGGCTACCTCACCCGCGAAAAGACATTCTATGGCGATTTGCCATCGAATCGTTTCAGCATAGCGCATTTTCAGGTGGGTTTCTACAGACCCTTAGGTTAGAGCAACCCATTCGCGAAGTCCTCGGGCAGTGGCTCGGCCGATCAGGGTTTGTGATTCGTCGGTGAAGTTCTACCAACACTGCCTCGCTTTGCTGAAACATCGTCCAGGGTTTGATTGACTGGACTCTTGCTCAGGGGTTTCTCTGTTTCCCGCCTCATTAAGCCCCCGCAGCGCTACTTCAATCTTACAGGATGCCGGAGCCTCATCACCCGACTCATGCCGCTCGGTGGGAAGCGAGTAGTTCGGGCTTCAGCATCAACGCACTGCTCGAGAGATCGACCAGAAGGAGCTGTAAAATTTCGGCTTCACCAGAGGTTGCACGGGGCGTGGGCAGCCGCTTCCTTCTCTACCTCCGCAGCCTTTGTATTTTCACATGGCGATTTCTCATCCTCCTCCGTCAGTGGTTTCTCGCTTGTCTGACTGTTGAACGTTGCCTCCCCTCACTGCCGGTGATTTTCCTGCAGGGCCACTGTAACGAACGCAACGGCTACGAATATAGGAAAAGAGCAGGAATGAAAATCATGAAAAAAGACAAAGAAATCAAAATGCGAGTATGACCAGGATCGCTCCGCATGTAAGTAGTGCAAGGAAACGTTGAGAAAGAAAAATAAGGAAGCGTGTAATTAAACACCGTGTCAAGAAGGGCAAGCAATATAAACAAAAAAGGCAAGGGCCGCTCTGATAATAATAACCATCGCGATTTGAGCGTATGGTAATGTTGCAAACACACGAAGCATATGTGGAGCGCAGAAAGTAATGTAAACGATTATCCGATCCCACAGGACCGGCAGGACGATCGGGCGAAACATATTGATATGGAAATAAGCGGGATAAGGACGAACGCGTTAACATTGACCTGATCCCACGAAGAGACGATTGTAGGAAACGTGGTCCTAAACAAACGATCTTCTATGTCATTCGCTCTAGTTAGAAATAGAAAAACTTTAACAAATTGACACTTATTAATTGAAGGTCATGAAGAACAGCACTCTGTTATCCATTAGATCCATCGGAGAACGGTTATGATGCTCTGCTGATCCACTACGTCCGATCCGAAACATTTAAGGTTTCTCTTTCAGCTCTCTTTTTGGCGGAAACGAAGTTTGATCGTACCATTACGGGGGACAAAAAGGGAAAACCTCGGCGCGGGAATGGCGTGCGCCCTGCCGAAATTTGTGGAAGTCGCGTCGACCAGGAAAATTGAAATCACTGAAATCACCGCGGCCTCAACGTCTGCTGCACCACCGTCCGGGATTATTCTACGCGTCACGGCCGGCCATGGGCGCGCCGGGCTACTGCTCTGACTGCTCAACGTTGAAGGCCGGTCGCTTGCACTGAGCGGGATGATCGACGCCTACTTTTCGACTTTTCAGCTTTTCGACTAACGTTGTGTTGGTTTTTTTTTTATTCCAAAGCTTGCTGTTCCACCGGCTTCCGAAGTATGCTTTGACCGATCGGGAGAATCTTTCCCCGTTCGAGTGTTCACTCTTGTATTTGCAACACCATTGCCAGCGCAGAAAACCAAAACTGTGAAAAACGAGGATAATCATCATTTATAATATCGCTCTACACATTGCCGGGTTCTTACATGTAATGAACTGGGCGAGTATGTCCTGTAAATTTCAAATTTCAATTCAAGTTAGAATAACGCAGTTTATCAACGGCTATAAAGAGAGGAAAAGAGATGAAAAAGACGACAAAATAATCTCATTCTATTGGAACAACGTGGGAACGATCAAGATCGTCCGCATGTACGCAGCGCAGGGAAACGTTGGTATTTTAAACATCCCAATCCTATCTCCGTCCGCCGGTAATGACAATTAGAATTTCGATACACATCACTACTGCGTGTTACAAAACATTTTCCCTTTGGAGATCGATCAATGCATGCGTTGCAAGCCCCGCACCGCACTGGAAAAGTTAGTAACACGGAATCGAGGGTGTTACCGCTGTTAGGTTGTCCGCGTTAGCGCTAAAACGCCGTTCCCGTGTATCTTCGCACGCGGAAACGATTCTGTATTTTACATTACACAATATCCTACTACCTCTCTCCCGTTGTGGCACGTTTTGAAAATCCGAATACACACCATAGATCACCATCCTTGAAAAATGTTGCACAAATCACCAATTTACCTCCTACTGAACTGGAGAAAGAACACGGGCGAATAGAGTTGCAGTACAACCCGGAACATTCTAGAGGAAAAAAATCGTTGATATTAAAGTGATGTTGGAACCGCTTACCCAACCCCTTACCCATGAATAGTTTCCGAGCAGAAGTTGATGTAATATTTCAGCCACGCTTCCGGGCCAGCGAGAGGTCATGTTCCCAGCCAGTACGTACAGGAAGTTATGAAATCCGGGAATGGATTCTCGGTCTGCTCCCAGTTGTACTGCTTCATCTGAGAATTCAGCAGTTTCCGGCGTGTCTTCACGAACAGCTTGTAGTTACTGTTGCAACCCTTGAGCCTCTTCTGCTTTACGTTGAGGGTCCTGCAAGTGTAAAATGATAATCATAATTTGTTTGTAGGTATTCGGATTCTCCTCCAGTAACACGCACGCGTCCTGATCTTGATTGTTGGCCGGTTCGTCAGCAGCAGGACGGGCGACATCACGAACAGCGCCCTGACGAGCGCAATGCACCAGCGCTGCCTTCTCGTGCAAGCCCTTCGTAACACCGTTTGTGTCGTCCGCAAACGGGATGCTTTTGTGAACAACTTCGGTCGAAAATCAAAGAAAAAGAAACGTTCCACCATGGGATCAATTCAATTCACTCTATTCCCTTTCAAGGGAACAGTTTGTAAACTAATAGTCAACTATTTGCGACGAAAAAAAACCTGAACTGCACAACTGTCCCTCGGCCAGAAAAGAGTTCGACTGCAGCAAAAGCAAAATGGCGTATCTGTCTCGGCGAAAGACAATCTTCGCTGTAGTTCGGATAAAATGTGTTTTTATTCATAACTAACCCACCTTGTATTGGCACTTTACTTTCTATGCACTACGAACACTCTTTATTCAATGGTAATATAACGTGCCACTGCGTTTTATTCTAGTTATACGATTCTTTGTACTTTATACGGCTAGAACAAGAGCAAACAAAACATGACTGCCTGCTAGATGGCCAGACGTGCACCTCCACAGTAAGCAAACAACAGGTTTGACAGCTAGTTCTTTTCAAAACACCAATGCCTACCAAAAATAAGAACTTTGGTAGGTTAGAAGGTGTACATGCCTACCAAAAAAACACCTTTGGTAGAATATAAGGTGTACATGCCTACCAAAAAAACACCTTTGGTTGGTTATGAGGTGTACATGACTACCAAAAAAACACCTTTGGTAGGTTATGAGGTGTACATGTCACCAAAGCCTACCAAAAATACACCTTTGGTAGGTTAAGAGGTGTACATGGCTACCAAAAAACACTTGGCAAGGTGTTTTTTTGGTAGACGTGTACACCTTTGGTAGGAAATGCAGCACGGGTTCTCCTTGGGAATTTTGGCCCTAATCGAAAGAACATCAACTATCACACTGATTTCAAGTGAAAATGCCCGCTAACCCTTTTAACACTGTTAACATTGATTTATTCTAGTTAAATGACCAGTTTGAGAGCGATTGCATCAATATTTTTCGAGCAATTTGTTAAAATACATGAGGTTGTCACTTTTTCGACCCATCATGCTGAAAGCTGATAGTTGGCCCTATATCGAAATATAAGCAACCACTGCGTACAAAACTCGGAAGTAATGTTTTTCTGAAAGTCTGAGTGGTTTTAAGAATTATCAAAACGTTATTTGAATTTTTTGCGCTTGAAAAATAGGTTTATTTTCGATACAAAGAGTGGCCAAAATAGATGCAAGGAAATCTGATTTGGATTTGACAGCTGTGACTCTGTGAAGATCTTCCATGCATGGAAGCCATGACACTCAAGCAAAAACTAGGGAACATTAAAATAGCAAATTAAGCATTAAACCACATTGATTTTACGAAAATAAAAGCAAAAAGAATTATCTTAATTATTAACAAGAATAATAAAATTGTCTAGTACATAAAAGGAGCCTTTTTTTTAGTGGCCAAAACTGGTACACAGATAGGGCCAAAATAGAAACATATAGGGCCAAAATAGCGACAAAAAGTGTGTTCGGGAATTGATGATTTTTTAGTGAAAACATCAAATAAACTCACAAATGTGATTTGGAAATCATGCTTAGATAGTTTCTCTACATTACCATACCAAGTTTATCGTTATATGATCAATACAATGAGTGTAACGAATGTTTTTGTGCTGACCCTTTCCTAATGTGGCCAAAACCCCCGCACTTACCCTATATGTATGTATACACAATTTGCATCTATGAAAACCAAAACAAACCGGAATCGAATCTGACTTATGTTAATGAGGTTTAAATTTCTGGTGTTCGATTGTGTGTTTATGCTGATGAATACGACATTTGGCTTAATGGGTTCACCCATGGCTTGTTCAGGTTTCAACTTTGATAGCCCATTTTGGCACATTGGCTAAACGCGTTTACGCTTATCCTGTCCATTGAAAAAACCTGTATTCGAGATGACAACACCTCTCGATGTAAGCACTCTGGCAAAAATCCCAATTTCACAGCCTCGTGCTACTGGTCTACTGGTGGTAAAAGTTGTCATACAACGCGTTCACATGGGAGCTTTTGTTCACAAGACAACGAATACATATACTTTATCGTTGGAATTGAGACAACAAAAAAACCTGAATTTGCTTGATTTGCACAGCCGCGCTTGAAAAGTGATAAATTTTTAAATTTAATTTGTTAGGAGAAATTCAGGTAAATCAACTAGTGTCAGCTTTGGCTGCTGAAGTGACTTCATGAATTGTTTTTTTATGATTTCGGTACAACAAAAACGTTACATTTAAAAAAACTTATAACGCTTATGTTTTGTTTAAGTCAAGACAGACAGATTACTTACAAAGGCAATTGTCTCTTATCTCATCTTTATAAACTCTACAACCGTATCATATAATCTACCCAACCCCCAAGGTGTATAAATATAGAAGATGACTTCATGTCGCAGGGGTGCCATATTTGAGTAGTGTTATGTCAAAAAACCAATTCTTCTCCAATACCTCCCCTCAAAACCCATTATAGTGTTATGTCAAGTCATGATATGTAATTTTACTCTGGACGACTTCACCTTCTAATACATACACCTTGCCCAACCACCGTAAAATTGGAAATACCCCAGCTGACAAATTTGACATTTCTATTTGAAAATTTGGTCTAAAATCCATCTTTGTTTGAATGTATGGGTGCGAAATTTCGTGTTGCCTTGTACAGACACGGGCGGATCAATGCTTTCTTCTTGCCTCTATATCAAAGATGGCTGCGCCTCTGTTTTGTGCTGTCATTGGTGTTAGCATTTCATTTTGAGGCAGTGCTTCTTTTGGCCTGCTCTACGCGTATATTGTTAAATCAAAATGTATTCTCGTGCATATAAACAGGAAAACCGAGAAAATATACATACAGCGCATTTAAGAGCAAGCGGAATGAAATCAGCAGTATAGAGAGCATCCCGATGTTTGCCCAGGGCCAAGCCGGATTGTGATGAGCGAGTTTGCCGATCGCGGCTAGTTTGTTTATGTTTTACTCTCTCAATCTTCCGTGCGTTTATGATTTTATAAGGATGTTTACCGCATCGAACTTCGAAACATCGAAGAGCAAGCATGTTTTCTTTAAGATAGAGTGTGAGTTGAAAAATATTGAAATTTTTTGTGAAATTATGTGTTGTGACAGTGAGTGGTTGTGCACGGAACATTCCGTGTGTTCCGAGAAGATCTGTGATTGATGCACGATTAGCGATTCATTGTCGTGTCTTTTAACAATCGTTCGAGCACAGTAATGCTCCCAACGTTCACCAAAGTCGGCGACTACCGGCAAGACGTGCCGGCAATCTCGTCCCGCCGGCTGGACGACCTGACGTACGCCGAGTTCACGATCCAGCAGTCGAACATCAACATCGAAATCAAGTACCGGGACCACTTTATGGTAAACTACGTGTACGGCTTTCAAGAAGTCCCACCTGGCCGACGAGGCGGGCTACGTGACGAGGCTGGCAAGGATTTGCGATGCGAACTACGATAGGTACACGGAGGTAAGGGGAGCAAACATTCGATGGTTAATAAAAGCAACGAGGGGTTAACGGGTTTCTCCCCCCGTACCCTTTTCCGGGTGACAAGAACGTGCATGGGCAATGGCACTGACTACAACATCCTGCGGGACGTCAAGCTGGCCCAGGCCAGTTAGAAGCTCAGCAACGATATGGCATCAAGCGGGACAAATATCTGCTCGTGGCCGTGTTTCCCCCCTCGAAGGAAATCACCGACGAGCCGCATGTACAACCTGAAGGAGATAGAGGAGGTTTTCAACGAAAACATACACTATATAGTATCGGGCCAACCGGTGCGTTGTTGTGGTAGGATATTGACTCTTGATCGTATATTTCCCTTTTCCCCTTTCAGCCTGCTTCAATGGCACGATCAAGGATCGCATTTCGGGCACGATAAACGACGGTAAGTGTTCCCGACGGTGGCGGGGTGGCTCAGGAACATATTTAGCTTCTGTCACGTGGGACTCAAGAACAGTGGTGTCACGCCGGTGTTCGCACCGGCTCGGTTTCCGTTCGGGGAAGGGATCGCCCTCACCTCGATCGCCGTCTCGAACATCGGTCCGCACACGCTCGCGTTCGTGGACAGCAACGATGGGTGGATCTGGAAGGTGCTACTGTCGAGGTGGGAGGAGGGCGAGTAGGAGCGGCTTGAGGTAGATCCGTGTGGGATGACGATTCTTCCGGATACGATATTCGCCCACACGAACAACAATCTGTATGTCCTCTGGGAACGAAGTGTAAGTAGAGAATGAACGTACTTTGTTTCTGTCTAAACGAATGTGCACATGCTGATTTTTCTAAAAGTATAATCACATTTCCATTTTAGGTTATTTTAGGTTTTAGGTGGAACACTGCGGGACGTTTGGTTACTTTTCGGCTTGCTTGTAGTCCCGCGTTCCCTACTGCGGCTGGCGTTCGTTGGAGAAACGCTGCACCGTTAGGACGGCCTGCCTGAAAGACACCATTGGCGCCCGATGGATCTCCATCGGTACCGGGCAGCAGTGTATCGACTTCGAAATGGTCGTCCCCGATCGGGTGCCGATTGGGCAGATGTCCGTCGTGCGAATCGTGATCAAGACGCTTCCTGAGCTGCCGCACAACGCGCAGCATCGGTGCGTGTTTGGCAACGCCACACCGATCCACGCGAACGTCATGAAGGAGGGCCTCCTCGGCACGACCTCACCGGTGAACGAGCGGCCCACAATAGGCGACGGGCTGGACCACGTGCTAGTACCGTTGAGCGTGCGCAATTCCGAAACAAACAAGGACTTTGTGTCGCGAAGCTTGGCGTTCTACGACTGCACCCGGCAAGACTCCTGCCGGATATGTTTGGTAAGCAACTGGGGCTGTCACTGGTGCATCTAAGACAACCGGTGCGCGTTTAATGCCACGTCCTGTCGCAACTCGGCGCACATCGTCAGAACGAGGGCTTCGCTGCTGAAGCAGCGGTCCGGTTCAATCCTGCTGCCGATGATGAAGTATCACTTCTTTTCTGTTGCAGCTGCACTGGCTGCAAAGAACGGTCGATCGATGCGGAAGATGATGGAACAACTTGTTGCGACAGGTGCTGCTGAGCCTGTGATCCAGCAGGACAGACAACAAAATTCCATGCAAGTCTAGGCTACGGAAGCTGCGTGCATCCATTGAATGTGGTATCGTCGGATTCCAACTCATTCAAGACGAATATTTTGAATGTACGGAAGGTAAATTTAACATTTTCATGTTGATGGAATATGATGAAAAATATATTGAATTCGAACATAGATTGTTTTGTTTTAATGGTTCCGTTTCCGAAATTTGGATGGGTGGGTACATTTTAGAAAGGGAACGATCGGATCAGGGCTGGGTTCAATCCCCACGCACACATTTGCAATTTTTGCTTAAGAGATCTGCTGTAAAGCCTTTCCACAGCCTCCAGCTAAGCCTCTCGAATGTGCTCTAAAAGGCCCTTTTCTGTCACCTGGGACGTGTCCCTGCTCCGTCGCTCGCGATTTCGACGCGCGTGCTGTCAAAATTTTGTATGGGATTTGACACGCGACGCGCGATGGGATCAAAAAATTTTGATATCTGATCGGATAAAAAAATTTTGATTCCATCGCGCGTCGCGTGTCAAATCCCATACAAAATTTTGACAGCACGCGCGATGAAATCGCGAGCGACGGAGCAGAGACACCAGCCTAAGTCAGAAGAGCAGCTAGACATATATGTGTTAGTGCAGTTATATGTTGCGGATATGTTGGGACGGTTAACCGCACTAACACCATGTACCGCCATACATCTTACAGCGCTGTCAATCAGCCGTCACCGAACAAAGTTAAAAAAAAGGAAATACGATAAGAGTATCGATGAGCTATCAAAGACATTGCTGTCCTCAATTTGTGTTCGTTGGGGAGGTGGTTCTCGATTTGACAGCGATGTTCTTGCTTGTATCCCGCTTTCAGGGGGAAACACGGCCAACATGGCAAACGATGTTATTTTGCCCGAAAATTGATTTGTCGAAATGTTCGCGCGATGTTGATCAAAATTCAAAAATATTTGATCCCATCGCGCGTCGCGTGTCAAATCCCATACAAAATTTTGACAGCACGCGCGATAAAATCGCGAGCGACGGAGCTGGGACACCAGCCTCATCGGAGTGTCAAGTGAGATTGCTGAAAAGATTGCCGAGTTATCAAATTCGATCCGTTCGACATTTAACAAGATTCAAGACAACAAAAATAAAAAAAACCCAAGGTAAAAAAATCCAACCTACTGTCAAAACAATGGCAGTGGAGAAAACACCATTGCATCGACCACCATTGGCCCGACTTTGTAAAAGATTGCCTAAACGAATTGACATCGTGTGGCGGAACCTTATGTGGTGGAAAGTTTTCTTAAAGTAAGCCCTAGGAATTTTCATCGAATGAAAATACAAACACCTATAAACCTTGTGGAGCCAGGGCACGAGCTCGGAAATAACCCTGCTTGTTTAGATGTGTATGTTTGTATTGCTTTTCCAATGTTTAATGCTGGCTTGTGAATTTTTCATCCGGTTCTTCGTGAAGACTTGTGCTCTTGAACAGCAGCAACGGGGACCGTGGATCTGATATTACGGTCACAGGACATTGTTTTTTTTTCGAGATAAACCAAGGTAGTTTTTAATTTCTCCTGCAAATTCATTGAAACTTTTTGTTCAATTGCTTTTTTATTTGGGCCATTTCTATTGTTGCTATAAGTATCAATATTGTACCCTATCCCCTTCCTCCTCAAACTCCTACTCTTGCGATAATCTAAAAGGCATTTGGTTTTATCACTTTAGTTAATTTGTTGAAATAATCGATCAGCGCTGTACCTTTCTTTCTTGTTTGAAAAAGAACTTGTTCACGTTGATTTGTTAAATGTAATTCCATCTTCCATTTCTTGGTATCGGATGTACGTGGTACGTGACTGTAGTGTACAGATCAATGTGACGGAAGATTATTTCCCTTGGTATTGAAGTAGAAATGTATTTTGTTGCTTAAAACTAATTTCCATGCAAAGGAGGCATTTTCTTCTTCTGTTTTACGAGCTAGGTTGCAGGTTATAGCAATGGATGCAAATATGGTGGAGGAGTGTGTTTTCATGTGACAGAATAATCGCGATAATCAACCGCAAGAATTGAGCTCTTCTACATAAGGCACATGCGTCAATCTGTAAATATATTTGACACGCCGTAATAAATGGCTCCTCATCCACCGAGTAAAAAACAAGTTTCGACGTAGAGTGAACAACCATCAAAGAAAAAGAAAACGTTATCTTAGTTCGGTTTCAATTATGCAAAACCTGTGTTAAAATTTGTTTAAATTGTTTGGCAGTGCATAAGTAGCTTATTCCTACGCAACCATATGTGAAAACTGCATCCTAAAAGCGATGGACATCCAGTGTGTCAGTGTGTTAGTTGTTTGGTGGAACGGATGTGTCAATGTGGTTGGGCAGGTGTTGGGCTGTGTTTAAAAAAATCACATACATCACATCATTACATTTTATTTAAAAAAAACCCCTTTTGCTGCTCTTCCAAATGATTATGTTTAAAGTAGTAATCAAAATTAAATTAAATGAAGCTCACTTGGTGTGGTAAAGAACTAATCATCGCTTGGTGAGGTAAACAACTGTTACGCTTTGTTCTATTGACATAGTATTCATTTGCATTCTGTTAATATCTGGGAATTTATTGATCAGTAAAATTAACTAAATATAAGAATTCACTACCAAAGTGGCCCCAATAGAAGTCTATAAAAAAATCTATTTCTACAAATGGTTCATAATGGCGATTGTCTTAAATGTATGTTCCACGAACTATCTTAACACATTCTCAAGTTAAACGCTTATCGTGAAAATCCAAAAAATATTGTATGGCAGCTGATCGTTGTTACATTTTGCTTCTTACAATACATGGGTTTTTAATACGTTGGCTGCCATGGCTATCAGCCACCTTAAGTGATTTTGAAAGTGATTTTTCTTCAAATTCCAAGTTCTTTTGGACAAAACATCTGGTAGCTATAAAGGTTAGTCTTTGGTGAAGCTTAATTCGTAGTTGGTTATTGTAAACCTTTTATAGAATAAATTTTACAAGCATATTTGTGGCGTGCCTTTCTTGATGACTTATTGGCACTATCTCTTCACTAAAAGCTTCGAGCTTCGAGTGTGAGTGAGATGAATGCAACTGGAGTGAGACAGAATGTGGTAGCCGCTCCTTGGAGAAAAACGGCAGAGTGATAAGGCAAATAAATGTGGCAGGAAGGCTGTTAAAGGATTTTCTTTGTTCCAAACAGAAGAGATAGAGAGAGAGGGATAAACAGAGGAAGAGAGAAGTAGAGAGAGAATGAGAGAAAGAGAAAGAGGGAGGAATAACGAGGGAGAGAGAGGGGTAGAGAGAGAGAGAGAGAGAGAGAGAGAGAGAGAGAGAGAGAGAGAGAGAGAGAGAAATACAGCGGGAGCGGGGGATATAGCTTAAAAAATATTACAGGACTTGATCCCAATGCAAGGATCCTGTCCTTTTGTAAAACAGTGGACCAGTGGACCAGACCAAAGTGCTTGTGTGAGAGGTGATGTCAAAGGCTTCCCGTGGCAACCACATTTTATGGGGGTTTTGACAGTCGGCGGTAGTGTTTGTTTACTCCCATGAGCTCACAAAAACGATCTTTGGCAATCTATTTGATTATTGCTCAAAAGCCCGGGGCACACGGAGCGTAAACGTTAAGCGCAAACTTGAGCGTTGTGTCAAATGTACTGGATTTGTTTGTGATCCATGTAGTCATGATATATTTGCGGAAGGATTTGTATTGGCGCTGCTAATGATTTTCCTGCGGTCATGGCTACTCAACAAAGCATGACCTAGAGGAAACGAAAATAGGATTGATCATATTTTCCTTGCATCCTGGTCTCCAAAAAAAAGTTCCCTACGGACACAAATCGAGGTTGGCAAAGTCTTCGAAAGCTCATCGATAGCCCATCAACTCTCTCTACTCATTTTGCGGGGATTGGGTTGTTTGTTGTCAACAAGATGTTTGTCAACAAGACTTGTTTGAAAACGTATTATGGTAATACCGGTTCGTTGGTTTTGAAATTCTTTTTTCAAAGCCTTTTTTTATTTCATGCAGGAGTTGAATTTAATATTCAGTCGATAACATTGCTACCTTCATTTTAGAGAGTTTCGCGTTAAAATGGCCTGCGGCGACGGTCATAAAGTGAACGTGTACCCAATATCCGCAAAAGTGGAAATACGACGAGAGTATCGATGTGCTATCGAAGTTTTCTGTTTGACAGGCCGTTTGACAACGCTGTAAGTCAGAAGAGCAGCTAGACACATATGTGTTAGTACGTCATATTCTTCCACACCCCACCGCCATCTTTGACCGCGCGTCCACACGGGGGCTTTTGTTCGCAAGACACCGAATTTTTTGACTTCATCATTGTCAAAACTACCCGAATTTGCTCGACTCGCCTAGTCGCCATTGGAAAAAGTGCTCGAATATGATATTCAGAGGCTCGATGGCTGTTCGATGAGCTGTCATGTCCATACAAAAAGTAACAACCCATCATTTCTGGGTTCACTTCTCGTGTTCGATGCAGAAAGCTCTAAGCCCGGGAGCTTTTGTTCGAAGAGCATCGAACGCCGTGTGGACGCGCGGTGACAAATATTTGTGGATGGTTTGTGGACATGGTTTCGGATCCAGTCGATGAGGAAGAGGCAGGATCAAGCAGAGTAGGTAAATGATCGCTCCTTTTAAAAGTGTGTTTTCAGTAAATCAAAACGGTGCAAACAATGAATGAAGTTTATTTTCCAATGTTTTAGTTTTTTCAAAGGCACAGAACGAAATAGAAACTGCGGTGCAATGAGGGAACGCGAAACAAAGATTGGAAGTTTGCTGGATCTTGGTGAGCACTAAGGTGTTGTCGCTGTTCGGGGGAACGTAAACAAGAAATAAATGCTTTGAATTACAAAAGGACCAAGCCTGAGGAGAGTTTTTTTCAACTTACACTGAGAAATATGATCGAATGATACGATCGTGAAATATCTTCCACAAATGTTTGTCAACAACTGATGGCATCAATCAAAGATAGCGGTGGGGTGTGGAAGAATATGGCGCACTACCACATATACAGGGCGTTCGGGATAATTTTGACAGTCACCTACGGAGAAAGAAAAACAAAAATTATGGCAAAATTAATCATGATAATCATTAATCGCCCTGGCGACAGTTTCGCGGGGTAGGGCCGCGAAAACGGACCTGATTTTCGCCATCAGCTCCGCCTTGGTGTTGCTGGAGGTTCTATTGGTGTCCCGTTCCACCGCGCCCCACACGAAATAATCCATTGGATTAAGATCCGGGGAGCTGGGAGGCCACACATTCGGCGCGCTGAAGTCGTTGAAATTGGCCGCCAACCACTTTATCGTTTTGGAGGCTGTTTGGCAAGGAGCGGAATCCTGCTGGAACACGTACGGTCTGCCGTTGGCCACTCTCGTGATCCAAGGCTTCACGACGGTGTCCAGCATGGAAATGTACCCGTCCGCGTTCAACCTCAGCCCCTGCTCGAAAAAGTGGGGCGGCATCACGTCCCCTTCCGATGACACGCAGGAAAACACCATCACCGTCTGGGGGAACTTGGTTTGCGGCACCCGTGGCACGTCCGCCGGGCAGTAAGCCAGCCACCGGTTGTTCTGGGTGTTAACCTTCTGGTCCTGGCAGAAGTTTTTCTCATCAGAGAAAAACCACAGCGTGCCAGGCTTCACGGGATGCTTTAGCAAGTTGAGCAGCTTCTTGGCGTTCCCCAAACGACGCTCGCGGCCCTTCTCTGTCAACAACTGACCTCTTCGGCGCTTGTAAGAGAAGTACCGGAGGTCGTCATTCAGGGCCATTTTCATCGTGGATGGTGCCACCCCCATCTCACGTGCCAACGGCCGAATTCCGATCCCCGGATTTTCCATCACGCGCGCCTGGAGGTCAGCCAGGAAAGCGGCGATCCGCACGCAATCCCGCCGCTGAGAATGTGGTTTTCGTACTGCCACCGCTTCGTCGTCGTCGCTGTTTTCTTCCAGCTCACTCCGGATCGCCTTCACCGTGTTCAGCGAACACTGCACGCACTGCATGATGTCGCGGTTGTCGCGTCCGGCGCGGATCATCATGATGCATGTGATCCGCTTCCACAATGTACTCTTTTTTGGCATTTTGTTTATCACGGGATGTTTTCGCTGCTTGTTTCGTACACTTTTAGCTGTCGAATGACGTATTGCTTGTTTTCCTATGCCAACTCGATCACGAGTTATAAACAAAAATGTAACTGTCAAAATTATCCCGAACGCCCTGTATGTCTAGCTGCTCTTCCGACATACAGCATTGTCAAACGACCTGTCAGATAGAAAACTTCGATAGCTCATCGATACTCTCGTCGTATTTCCACTTTTGCGGAGGTTGGGTGCTTTGTCACAAACTGGGTAGTGTTTACAAATCTTGGTGTAGACTGTACAGACACGGCCAGCTACGTTTATATCGCTGCTGGGTTGGATCGAGTAGGCCGTTGAAACTCAGGAGAGCAAGACATACTGCACAAGCTCATGGGGCAAACAGAAATGGCAGTATGAAATCTCGTTTAAAAGTTTGTGCGAGGTGAGGTCGTACACTTGAAGACTTGTTAGAAAGTGCTCGAAATCACCAAGCGGACGGGAAACACGTGTTTAACTGCGGCTGAACGAAAAGTCGTGTAGGAGCATTAGAAATGTGGACTTTAGAACCGCGAAATTGCGAGGAGGCTTTTGAAAACCATGCTAATAAAGGCGAAAACTATGACGTGAAACGCAAAACAATGGTCGGAAACACACAAAAAAACGCACAACAATGTTTGGAACACAACATTGACAAACAGAGACCGCAACCGTACTTGTAGTTGGGCTGCAAAGGCAATCATTCTGTGGCGGAGATAGCGACGGAGTTAGGCCTTCCCAAGGTTTGTTTACACTACCCAGGTTATGACAGAGCAGTTTTGCTCGCAGCCATTTTGGATTTTTTATTTAAAACTTTGTATGTCAAAATAACGCCGGTGTATGGTGACCAGTGGTATGTTGTGGCCTGCTTGAATTTAAACGAACCATGTCAATGTAGAATTCAGTTGTCATTTTTTTCATTCATTTTTCTATTGACGACTTGTAGAAATGTTCTATGTGTCATAACCTGGGTAGTGTAAACAAACCTTGAGGCCTTTCAGTGAAGAAACGAACGCTACATTACGCTACGCTACGCTACGCTACGCTACGAAGAAGAAATGTAGCGCTACATTTCCCATACAAACTGCCCGAGGAACATTTTTGGCCATGTTGCGCGATCAACGGAGCTCCGTTCATACTATGAAGAGAGCTCCGATGGAAGATGCGAACGGAGTAAACCAGCAACGTCGCGTTCCCCTGCTACCCGCCGTTGCACGTATGTCATGCGTCAATGCGATGTTTTTAATCATGCGATGAATTCTGTCATCATTCTCATCAAGCGGACGCGTCGATGAAATATTTCCTACACATAAATAAACACACGTACACACTTTTCAGTTTTAAACACGTATATTTCACTGTAATCGTTTTATAGATAACACAATAACACGAATTTCACATCTGGATTGCACTTTTTCGAGGCCAGAGCTGCAGCACATCAGCCGGATGATGATGACGTCACTGGGCTTCACCCCGTTCCTCCCATTCTTTCCATATTGCACCCCCGCTAGCCTACAATGCGAGCGGACTTGCAACTTCACCCGCTTGTATCGTAGAGCCATCACTATCCCACACACACACACATCGTTCGGTAGTTTGACAACTCAGTTTTGTTTTGATCTTGAAAGAGGTGAAAGTGGTGCTGATCAGTGCAGACTAAAACAGTGAAATATGTGTAAATTAAGTGTTTAACGGTTATATAAATGTGTTTAAAAGTGTCCAAGGCTCAAGGAAAGGTAAGTATGAACGAAATAATAATTTTCTAGATGTTTTTTTTTCATCTACAGCAGCGAAGCGGAAGAGGCATCATCCAGTGACGTCATCATCATCCGGCTGATGTGCTGCAGCTCTGGGCTCGAAAAAGTGCAATCAGGTTGTGAAATGTGTAATTGTGTTATCTATAAGCCGATTACAGTGAAATATACGTGTATTAAACTGAAAAGTGTGTGCGTGTGTTTATTTATGTGTAGGAAATATTTTTCATCGACGCGTCCGCTTGATGGGAATGATGACAAAATTCATCGCATGATTCAAAACATCGCATTGACGCATGACATACGTGTAACGACGGGTAGCATGGGAACGCGACGTTGCTGGTTTACTCCGTTCGCGTCTTCCATCGGAGCTCTCTTCATAGTATGAACGGAGCTCCGTTGATCGCGCAACATGGCCAAAAATGTTCCTCGGGCAGTCAGGCTGCATTTTGACAGCACGCGCAATGAAATCGCGTGCGACGGAGCAGGGACACTCACTCACGGAGCCTCACTCCAATGATTTGTAGACAAGCAAATCAACCTTTTGGAGTTGAGCGCGCAGTTCTGACTTGAACCCCATAGAGAACCTCTGGGGTATACTTGAACGTCAAGTGTACAAGGGCGGGAAGCAGTTGGCGGCGGTTTAGGGAGCTAGAGAGTGCTGTACGGGATGCTTGGGAGTTCGTTCCCGCTCCGAAGGTTTTCGAGTCTATCAAGAGCTGCGGAAAACTATCCAATACCTTACCAAGTTTAAAATTTGTTAAAAGTGCATAACATTGGTGTTTTAAAATGACTACACTAAGTGCCTGTGTACGAAAAAACCAAAAACAAGTTTTTTGCATTCAATTAAGCTTGGAAAGAAAATATCACAAAACGAAAATTTGCATTACTTAGCAAATTAATTTGTCTATCTTGCCAAATACTTGTATTGATTGATTTGCACGTTGATATTTCAGAACTGTTGTGGTTTTCACGTTAACACGCTTTATTTATGTTGAACCCTGCCGGTTCGACAACGACTGAACGAATTCCAATCTGGCAACACTTGTGTCTGTTGAACCCTGCCGGTTTGACAACTACTGAACTAATGCCGATCCGGCAACACTTGTGTCAACTGAAATCTCAATAAACTTCCCTTTCCTGTGACAAGCGTGCTCATGACTAGACGTGTCTTTGATTTACTGTGTTCGCCTTCTGTTTCTTCTTGCGGTTTTTTCCTTTGACTCTAACAGGTTATGGGCCCAGCCCTAGCGTTCGTTGGAATAAGGAAGTAAGAATTTCCGGAGGAAATTCAAGTGAACAGTCGTGCTGTACGGAGTGTAGTGAATTGGATTAAGCGGAAAGTTTGCTTGGAAGTGCCAATAAGATGGATTTGGCTAAAGTAAGCGTGATGCGGCTCAACAATAAAAACTACAGAGCATGGGCGTTCAAGGCACAGATGTTGCTAATGAGGGAGGGTACGTGGTTTTTCGTGGAACCGGGAATCGCACCGACCCCGGTCACTTCGGCTTGGACGGAGGGAGATGCGAAAGCACGTGCTACGATAGCGTTGTTGGTGGAAGATAGCCAACATAACCTCACTTTGGCAAAAACGTCCGCGAGAGAGACATGGGATGCCCTCAAAACTCACCACACCAACGCTACCCTAACCGGTAAAGTTTCGCTACTGAAAGAAATTTGTAGTACAAACTATCGTGAAGGTGAAAATATGGGGGAGTTTTTGTACGGCATGGAGGAGCTCTACTCTCGTTTGGAAAACGCGGGAGAAAAGCTGTCCCAGTATATGCAAGTCGCGATGATATTGCGGAGCCTCCCCAAAGCATTCGATGCCCTAACAACTGCACTAGAGAGCCGGTCGGACACTGAGTTAACAATGGATCTTGTTCGTGGAAAGCTCATCGATGAGAGTGAAACGTTGTATAGCGGCGAAGCAGTGGAGGAACGGGCGTTAAAAACAGCCAACGGACCCAATGCGGGGACTATTGTGTGCTTCTTTTGTGGCAAACCCGGCCACAAGAAGCGGGCGTGCAAGCAGTTCTTGAGGCAGAAAAGTAACGACAAGAAAAAGGGGAGAGAGCAAGTTAAAACAGTGCGCGAAAACGATCAAGCGTCGTTCCTTTTTTCGGCACGACCGAGTGTTGCCGGAATCAATCGTGCGTGGCTAATCGACTCTGGTGCATCGTCGCACTTAGCAAACGATGAAAGTTATTCATCCGGTTGGACAAAAGTGTGCGTCGCGACATTTCCACGGCGGATGGAAAACCGCTACTTACAGCAGGCATCGGGGATTGCATGATTCAATGTCTTGATGATTGTGGTAAAAACGTTTCGCTGACATTAACGGACGTTATTTTTGCCCCGATTGAGTGCAATCTTGTATCAGTGGCCAAACTTTCTAGTAAAGGTGTTTGTGCGGAATTTAACAAAAATAACTGCAAGTTAATTTACGGTGCGAAAGTCGTCGCAGTAGCTGATAAAATTGGTGGCCTTTATCGATTGAATATGGCTGATGAACGGGTAATGCTAGTGAATGGCAGCCGACACACCAAGGAGTGCCTGCACTCGTGGCATCGCAGGCTTGGGCACCGAGACCCGGCAGCTCTGAAGGAATTGGAGCGAAAGAATCTGGCGTCTGGTATATGTGTTCGTGAATGTGGAATCAGAACAACATGTGAGTGCTGCGTAAAGGCGAAGATGGCGCGACCACCGTTTCCGAAGCAAGCTGATAAGAAGTCTAAGAAAGTGCTGGATATAGTACACAGCGACGTGTGCGGTCCGATGACCGTGACCCCTGGCGGCTGTAGATACTATCTAACTTTGACGGACGACCATAGCAGGTACACTGTGGTGTATTTCTTGAAGCAAAAGTCGGAAGTCGATGAAAAAATTCGGGAGTATGTTCGATTTACTGAGAATCAATTGGATAAAAACCGAAAGTCATACGTTCCGACAGAGGATGCGAATATACAAGCAAAAGTATCCGAAAATTCTATGCCGAGCAGGGAATTAAACCAGAGTACACCGCCGGTTACGCACCACAACAAAACGGGGTGTCTGAAAGAAAAAATCGAACGCTAAATGAAATGGATTTGTGTATGCTGTTGGACACCGGCTTGCCGCGGCGTTTCTGGGCGGAAGCCATAAATACAGCTGTATTCATACACAACAGGTTGCCATCAAGCGTTGTCCATAAAACTCCTTTCGAACTATGGTTTCGTAGAAAGCCGGATCTGGCAGGAATGAAGATCTTCGGCTGTACGGCATATGCTTGGATTCCACCTCAAAAGCGGAAGAAGTTTGAGAGCAAAGCTGAAAAACTTACTTTTATCGGTTACTCTACAGAACATAAGGCATAGCGCTTGCTGAACACGCGTACTGACAAAATTGTTATAAGCCGGGATGTGCGGTTCGTAGAGCTTGACCACGAGTTCAAGGAAGTCAAGACAAGTGAAGCAGATATTAAAACTAAAAGTGTCATCAACGAAGAAACACCCGAAATCAACAGAGGTTCAAGACACAAAGCTGAAGAAGAGGTAGTAGTGGAACTTATGAACCGTCCCGCGCTAGATGTCGATTCGGATTCGATGACGACCTAGGATTTGGCGATGCTTTGCTTCAGGAGGAGCTGGAGGCAGGTCCGATTCAGGAGGAGCTGGAGGCAGGTCCGATTCAGGAGGAGCTAGGGGCAGTTTCGGCTCATGAGGAGCTAATAGCTGTTCCGGAATATGTCCAGCCGGAAGATGCTCCAGAAGGATTACGCCGCTCTGTTAGACCGAACATCGGAGTTCCTCCGGAGAAGTTCAGGGAAGCGATTGGCCTTGCTGCAGCAGTAAACGGCGAACCAAGGAACTATGCCGAAGCCATGGCGAGTCCCGAGAGTGAAAAGTGGCACTTGGCAATGTCAGAAGAGATGTCTTCGTTAAGAGATAATATTACATGGGAGTTAGTGCAGCTCCCGCCGCACCGGAAAGCAATATTTTCGAAATGGATCTTCAAGCGTAAGGCGGATGAAGACGGTAATCTCGTTCGTTATAAAGCACGGTTGGTGGCGCAGGGCTTCTGCCAGAAATTCGGGACAGATTGTGATCTGGTCTTTGCCCCCGTCGTAAAACTGATTACGTTCCGGACAATGCAATGTTGACGAAACACGTGGGCATAAAAACAGCGTACCTCCATGGTGTTCTCAAGGAGGAGATTTTTATGCGCTACCCACCGGGATATGAAAGCGGTAAGCCGAACGAAGTCTGTCTACTGCGTCGCAGTATTTACGGGCTCAAGCAGGCAGCACGTGTCTGGAATACGAAAATTGACGAAGTGCTTAAAACTATGGGCTTCATCCAATCAACGGCGGACCCGTGCTTGTACATACGCAAAAAGGCGAATAAGTTCCTTTTTGTACTCGTTTACGTCGACGATGTAATTGTCATTTGTAACACGGAGGAAGAGTTTGCTAAGGTGATCCATGTCCTGAAACTGAACTTCTCAATCAGCACTATGGGTAACCTAAAATTTTTCCTGGGCATACGTATTCGGTTGGACGATGGGCGATACTGTATTGACCAACAAGCCTACTTGGAACGAGTTCTGGAGCGGTTCGGTATGCGAGATGCCAAGCCGTCCAAATACCCGATGGATCCTGGCTTCTTAAAACGAAAGGAGGAGATTGGTACGAGGTTGGATTCGCCAATAGCGTATCAAAGTCTCATTGGGGCTTTGTTGTATGCCGCCGTGACCAGCAGACCCGATATTTCAATCGCCACGGCCATTCTAGGAAGGAGAGCGCAAAATCCATCAGAAATGGACTGGAATGAGGCCATGCGTGTACTACGTTACCTCAAGGGTACACTGAACAATGTACCGTATCTTGTTGGCAGTGAACAGAAGCTGGAGTGTTTCGTGGATGCTGACTGGGCAGGTGACGAGAGGGACCGGAAATCCAACTCTGGGTTCGTATTCAAGTTTGGTGGCGGAATCATCGGATGGGGCTGCCATAAGCAGAAGTGTGTGGCTCTATCTAGCCCCGAGGCCGAATACGTCTCCCTTGCCGAGTGTCTGCAGGAGGTAAAGTGGATCCTGAAACTGATGGCTGATGTTGGCGAGCAACTAATTGGTCCGGTCCTGGTCAATGAGGACAACAAAAGTTGCATTGCTCTAACTAAAGGAGACCAAGCTGATCGCAAGGCAAAACACATTGACACGAAATTCAATTTCGTGAAGGATATGGTTCGGGACGGCATCGTGCAACTGCAGTATTGCCCGACCGAGCACATGCAAGCTGATCTACTAACGAAACCGTTGCAAGCGGTGAAACTTCGACAACATCGGGAGGCGATCGGCATTAAACCATTCAGCGTTGAGGAGGAGTGTTGAACCCTGCCGGTTCGACAACGACTGAACGAATTCCAATCTGGCAACACTTGTGTCTGTTGAACCCTGCCGGTTTGACAACTACTGAACTAATGCCGATCCGGCAACACTTGTGTCAACTGAAATCTCAATAAACTTCCCTTTCCTGTGACAAGCGTGCTCATGACTAGACGTAACTTTGATTTGCTGTGTTCGCCTTCTGTTTCTTCTTGCGGTTTTTTCCTTTGACTCTAACAATTTATGCAGAACGAATTACATAGTATTACATATTTAAAACGCTGAGACGAACGGCACATCTACCCGGACCGGTGGTCGGATACGCAAGAGCGGACTCCCATGACCTCGGGCGTCGGGTCATGGCCAGGATAGGACAACCAGGTTGCCGTTATTACCCATAACAAGAACAATCCAAAATTCGTTTGCCTTTAACACCCCAGGGACTGGACCACGCGGTTTATCATTAAACGTTTCAAGAGTTTTTTACCTCTAAATACGCTTGAAAAGTCCGCCGAATTTCATGCCTTTCGGCGTGTAGCGGGCCCCTCCTACTTTTTTCGAGGGTGCGTCAGTGTGGTATACCACACTATAGTGCAACAACAAAAAATCCCAATACACTTTCGCCCGTCTGCACCTGCACTTGCGCTGCCCCTGTCTGCACCGTTCCTATTGTATTGTCTTGTCGACTGCCTGCCTGCACTGTGGTGTCGTTTGAGGGTTCGGGGACTTTGTATGACTTATGGACTTAGTTTATGTTTTCCGTTTATCGTTTTTCCTACATGTGTTCTTGGTGCCCCTTCGTAGTCTGGGCCTGCCGGTCGGTGGTGTCTGGTCTGTTTGGTGATTATCGCCTTTTGCCTGTGATTTGCCCTCGCCTGTACCCCCTTGAAAGCCTATACTTGTGAGTCAGTTGCTCTGAGTTATTTTTAGACTCTAGTAAATTATCGGATTGAAGTTTTAGCGAGTGCTAAGGTGCTGGCTCTTTAGCCGTGAAAAGTTTTTGAAATTGCCCTGTCGCTTTACACACGAGGCAATACGAAGCCTGTCTCCGCGCGGTGTCAAAAACGGTATATGAATCCGATGGGAATCGCAGAGTACCGCTCTTGACTCTTGGTTGAAGCTACGCATGCGTGATGGATGTGTGACCGTAGCTATACGGTGGGACCTTTACGGTACCATAAATCTGCGCGGGCAGATTAAACCATTGGCTGCCATGGTTTTTCCCGGGACGTTGACTGCCACGGATTTCTGCTTTCTCACTCTTACATTTAGCTCCAAGTAGCGGCTACCATATCGTCAGTCACACTCCACTTGCATTTATCCCATTCACGCTCGACGCTCGCAGCTTCGAGTGAAAGAGATAGAACCAATAACTCATCGAAAAAAGGCACGTCACAAATATGCTTATAATGCTTATTTAACAAAAAGTTTACGAAAACCAACTACGAGTTAAGCATAAAAAAAAATTAAACTTTATAACTACCAAAGGTTTTGTCCATAAGAGTTTCCATTTTGAAGAAAAATCACTTTAAAAATCGTGTAAGGTGGCGTGCAAAAATGATAGCCATGGCAGCAAACCTGTTAAACGAATGGTTTGCACTGTATGTTTGGAGCAAATTATTTTTATGTTTTGTTTTCAAGCTCTTCACGTACGCCACAAGTGAAGTGTTAAAAGTGATATGCCAAACGTCGAAACATTTGTCAACTGATGTTATCGTCGAGTGTGTTTTTACGTCGAGAGACACTTTAAAACGACTGAAAGAGAATATGGAGCATACTAGTAGAAAATAGTTGGTTCCTCGGAACTGTTTCAGTTTTTCGTTCTGTTTGAAGCCAGCAAAACGTTCACACTAAAGCCTACTTTCTGAATTATGTTATACAATTGTATTTTCTAGAACTTCAACTGTTAGAGACATTTAACAATTAACAGCATCAAACTGAGCCGCACTCCGCATCATCATATGCTTTTGGGGAACAAGACTAGTTAGGACTCTACTACCCAAACTGCTAGTGTTGCTACCCAAACACAATGCCGGTAAAAAAACAAGGTATGTATATATAATTTTCTCCTTTAAGAAATTCTCAGCACAGGAGCAAAAGGCGCTGACATCAAATCAGTGACCATTACTACAAATTGCAAGAAATACGACCACTCAACGGACACAAATCGAGCACGGCGAAGTCTTCGATAGATCATCGATGCTCTCATCGTATAGGTGCCGCTACATGATGGCCTTCTTGCTCGGCAATGTTGACATTTAGCGTATTCGTACATGATTTTGTTGAATGTGTGAGTGCGTCAAAAAAGATTGCCGAGGAAATTGACGATCTATCCTTGGGTCCGTGGATAAAATTGCTGGCAATGTTGACAGCCATGCGTTTGACATTAACAAGGTTACGAGAGGCTATATTCTGCATGAACCTTAGATGAAATGTACATTACTGTCCGTTTACACGTTGCGAACTCGCTGCGAACTCTTCGTGCGAACTCCATTCCCGCAAGCGATGGAACTTGAGCTGCGAACTCGCTGCGAACTTTTGACAGCTCATTTTGAACCACATGCTTTTTGTTATCAAACATCAGTTGTTTTCATTGTATGGTGTGGTTTGGTGTATGAAAAGTAAAGTTATCATTTTGTGCTTAATATTTGTTAAAATGTAAGTACAAACAATAATGTTTACCGTACAGTTAACGGTTTTTGACGCGCACTTGACATGATATGTCAGATAAAGTTAGAAAGAATAAGAAGCAGGGGACGAGCGAACTCATTTACACGCATCGAACTAGCGAATTTGTCATCTACATATAGTTCGCACGAAGAGTTCGCAGCGAGTTCGCAGCGAGTTCGCATTGTGTACACGGACAGTTATACAAATATTTGAGAGAGATTGCGTGATGTTATTTTCGTTATAACCATATACAATGAACCTGTCAAGTAATCTTGAAAAAAGGCGTACAAAATTGCCTTTGTTGGGATAGCGTTTTCCATTTTTCTTTTGTTTGACAACCACTTTTGGATGTGTGTGAAAGAATGCCGAAAAAGAAGGCCATCATGTAGCGGCACCTTATGTCTTTTTCGGCGACTGCTGATTACGTTGCTTACCGAGCTTACGTTGACAAACAGAGGGAAGATGTGTAAAAAGTTGATTTTATCTTCACCGAAAAATATCTCTTAAAATCTTCACTTTTCCCGAACACGACTGGGCAAAAATAAATTAAAATATTTAGATATATCTTACTTATGTAGCGTTTACTCCTGTTATTTCAGAAGCTCATCGAGCACTCGAATTGCTGGAAGACTACCATTCCCGGCTTTCCACTCCCCAGGACCATGCTCTGCGCAGTGCAATTGAACGAGTTATTCGTATATTCAAATCGCGTCTCTTCCAGGCGCTTCTGGGTGAGAATCAAACTCTTCTGACTTTTTAATGGTTTATATTGTTCCAGACCGAATCATAACGAATATAATTTTTTCTCTTTCCAATAGATATTCAAGAGTTCTATGAGCTTACACTTCTTGACGAGACGAAAACCGTGCAACAAAAAACAATCGAAACGCTCCTGATTGCCAGTAAATGGGAGCATGACAATGCAGTTAAAACGAACGAGGTAAAGTTAATTGATTCTAGGTTAAAGGAAGTGAATCTTTGATCAAACCCAAACATTAGCTTGAACCAAGTACAGAAGCCCTTTGGAAATAGCACTTTGGACTGCCAGATGTTGTGCGTGTATTATGCAACTTGCTTCCTATCCTGGTGTTTTGAACACACACTGTGCTTTTGGAAAACATTGGGAACACGATGCACTTTGTGCACATCTTTGGGAACACTATGAAGTGCATGCATTTTGTTGTTGTTGCGTTGGGAAACCGGTATGGTCCTTCTAGAAATAAACAAAATGGTCAAGTTGTGTTAGCAAATACTTCCAAATCGTCACAAATATGAATTCATTATTTAGTTTAAATGTTAGTACATTATAACAAATTGGTTTCGAGCACAAGTTGCACAAGATCTTGCAAGATAAAGTGCCATTTTTGTAAGGTTTTTTGAATTTTTTTTTTTATTGCTCTATTATCTTATTTTTGTAACTCTTCAGACAAACCGCATTAAACAACAGGAGTATCAACAACAACAAGAAGAACTACACCGCCAGCAACAACATTTACTTCAAATGCAAATTCTACAAGAAGATAGCAAGCTACCTATCATCGATCTGCCCGAGGCAAAACTTACATTACCTAAAGTGAGTCGTTAGAGTTTGCTTCTCTTAGAATGCATGCGTGTGACTGTGTGCATGTATATGTTGTGGTTTTTTAGGAACAATCTGCAGAGTGAAACCACAATATATGGCATTCGCTTACAAGTTGTGCGCAACTTGATTATCATGTAGCTAGTGCCTCACTCAAAATTTGGCAAAACCTTACCCACAAACGTATGTTGTGGTTTAATCCTTTCGTGTGTTATTTTCACGATAATATTCTCTATCATTGCATAAACAACCCATTTTATTATTTAAAAAATTTGAAACATGTTAAGAAAGCTAGTTAACAAATGTTTATGCTACGTATCATTGAGTTCAATCGATGTTGGAATAATGTCAAGAAACCTCTATTGCAAAGTGCGATGCACGTACTTATGCATCTTATTCAATAAACGTATATTTGGCGATGTTTGCGCTTATTAAAAGAGATGAAAGTATTATATATAGTATTGTATATTAGTATATATTTCTTCGTATATTTCCCAATGTGGCTATTAACTGTTTATTATAAACTATGTTGATGCAAGCAAAACAAGAGGCTGCACGTTTTAGACATTCGTCGACGTACGTGTTTAAAAAAAACTTTCTGCTGCTTGGTTCTTAAGGCATCGGAGTATGGTGCGGTCTTTCAAACTCGCGAGTCTCGCTGGAAATTTCCCCATTTTTCGCAGAGATGACGAAGAATAGGTTCCAGTCTTCAGACACGATGTGGACTTCGCTCATTACAATTCTTCCCTGTATCGTGATTTGGCTCACAAGGCCTAAAGGATCGCTTAAACTCATAACGAAACTGATAACTTCTCGTTTCTTTGGCGGGCGGCTCATATTCAAAATGGCCGAATCAGCTTTTTGATAGTTCAAGCAAATTCCAAATGTTTTGGCCTCCAATCCGACATCCGCTAATGAAGTTTACGGTTCTGGTATTCGAGGGTATGGTACCGCTAGCGAAGTTCCCTGTTGCCGCGATGGGTTCACACATGCCTCCTTCAGGTTTTTATTTATGTGGTCCTAGTTGAAAGCGGCGCTGAACGCGTTTATGCCTGATCGATCCATAGAAATAACCTGTAATGTATAGGAAGAAGAAGAAGATGCACGCTGTCAAACGACGATGTTGCAACGCATATGTTCATTCCGTCTCTCTACACGCGTTTTTGCTCACGTTCACATCCGCGTTTTGGTTGTGCAGTCAACATTGTGTATAGAATCAGACGCGCGACGAAATCAACTACTTTTTATTTTATTGGATCGTCGTGCGCGTCTGTCGAATTCCATACAAAATTTTAACTGCACGCGCGTCGAAATCGCGAGCAACGGAGCAGTGACTCCAGCCTACAGCTATACTATCCGTTTACCCGTTCGAATATTCGCTCTTGTACATGCAGCACCACTCCGTCATAGCCAATGAGAAGAGCTAGAACTTGTTGATGTTTCTTCTTCTTCCTTGTCGAGGCGCTTAAATGTGTGAAAAGTGTGGATAAATCATCATCATTTCAATTCCGAGAAAAATCTATACTATACCTATTCCGACCACAACGGGTTATTTTGACCCGAACGTTTTTTTACTACCCGAACGAAACATATTTACTATCTGTAAACGGTGTTTCGAAGGTTATTTTGATGTCTCCTTAATTTATCGCCAGCTGTTTCTGTAGATAACTCAGATTTTTGCGCATTTATTACGAAGAAACAGTCTTTTAACTTTTGAACTAGCAAACATTGAAACCATCAAATGAATGTGCGCTAGAAAGGCAATAAAAAACATATATTTGGGCATATTTAAAAAACTTTTAGCGCTTAAATTGAATGGACTGGCACGTGTCAAAGGGCTCATTTGAGTTTTTTCAGTTGTTAAAAGTTAAAAATAAATTAATACTTTTTCTTCGTAACGATTGCGCAAGAACCCGACATACCATCATTTCTACCGAGACAGCGGGAGAAGAAGGAGGAAGAGAGGAAATCTAAAATCACCGAAATAGAGACAACAAATGTGTTAAGTAGCATCGCATGAATAAGCAACTTTTTTCCGTATGACTGTGTTCGTTTTGAACTGGAATACCTATATAAGCCGTGAGAACTGATCGGCGAGTCAGTCGCGTCTGAAGAATAAAAGCGGATACTTCGAAGTCTGGTCTTCTCAATTATTTAATCCTTTAATTTAATAATCTGTTCGTGATCGTTCAACAAAATGTACCTTCCAAACATCGTTTACGTGAATATGTCTGACTACTCCTAAGCCTGGATATTTGAGTGTTAAGGCGATCCTTTGGCAGTGGTTCGGACGATCCATTTGTTATTCGTCGGTTGAGTTCTACCTACACTGCCTCACTTTGGTGAAGCATCGTCCAGAGTTTGCTTGAATGGACTCTTGCTCAGGGGATTCTCTGCCTTTCGCCTCACTAGCCCCCCGCAGAACTCTTTCCATATCTTAGGATTCCAGTGCCTCATCAACCGATTCCTGTTGCGGGAAGGAAACTTCGCTTCGATGTCGCTGTTGGACGTTGCATCCCCTCAATGCCGTGGTATTCCTGCAGGGCCGCAATGGCCGGCGTAATGGGGCTTATTTTCCTCACCGGAGATCAGTCCGCACTGTTACCTGGCTCGAACAGCTCCTGCCAATAACGCCAGCTCCTGCCAATAGCGCCAGCTGATCGGCGATAGCGTCTTGGCCCCATCCAAAAGAGGGAACCTAGGCGCAGGAATGGCGTGCGCCCCGCTGAAACTTGTGGGAGCCGCGTCACCCAGGAAAGTTGTAATCACGCGTAAAGTGCGCGACCCAGACGTCTGCTGAACCACCGGACCCTCTGTTCGGAGGAAGTCTCGGCCGGCCATGAGCGCGCCGGGCTACTACTTTAGTAGCTGCACAAAATCGTGAAGTGACGCTACACTTTTCGGTTTCTCCTTGGTTTGTTCTCGTCGAGTAGAAGCCGAGAAGATGCTGAAAAGTGTAGCACATTCACACGCTCCCTGATTACCACAACCCGGGCGCTACCCTAGGAGGTTTTTGAAATATTTCCGACCGTTGAAGTTGGTTCGATTTTCAGACTTTTTCGACCCGTTACCGGTTCAAATATTTAAAATGTTTCCACGCTAAAAAGCCGAAAAAAATCGTCTCCACGCTTCACGCGTCCCCGTCATTCTGCTATCAGGCGCCATTCGCTTCGAATCTGCATGAAGTCATTTTTGTCTGTGATTGGACGGCGCGAGTGTTCTTCTGTGGGGAGATATTTTAACAAGGAGCAGTTGTTTAGAGATTATAAATGTGAACTCATACTTACCGATAACGTCGCGGAATAGGTGGACAATCGAGGAGGTTGCAAATTGAATATCATATTGTACGCTTTTGACGTACTTAATGATGAAACATTTGAATGTAAAATGTCAAGTTTAATTTTATGTTAATAAAATATGATGAGCTTAATATACATGATCAACATAATAAAATAAATCATATTTATATTATATTACTGTATGGTGACTTTATTATTGTGTATATAAACATTTACTTTTTTGTGACAGATGTCAGAAGGTGCACCCCACTCCCTCCCCCCACCAACTTACGAAGAAATTCCTTTTGAAGAAAATGATTAATCGAAGATGCCTTTTAATTCGGTGCGTGAAATTCTATTCAAACGTTTAGTCATGTTTTATAATTATTACCATCAACTACCACTTTTGGACACCTTTTAACGTAACGTCAATCAACGGTCTCGCCGCACACTCTCTCGCCTACTTCGACTGCTCAACGTTGATGCCGGTAGCTTCCACTGATCGAAATGATCGTCGCCTAATTTCGACTCGCCTATTTTTTTTCATCGTGGCTTTGCTTGATTTTATTCCGAAGTTTGCAGCTTCCACCCGCTTCTGCAGTATGCTTTCACCTACCGGAAGAACCTTTCCCCGTTCGAATGTTCATTCTTGTATGTGCAGCACCATGGCCAACGCAACCAACCAGAACAGTGAAAAGAGAGGATAAATCATCATTATAATACCACTCTAAACATTGGTGGATTGTTACAAAATCTGCTCCACCAAATCATCACCAAATAGAGCTGCTGTACCTTACGGAACATTCTACAGGAAAAAAATGTTCGTTGATATTGAAGTGGCGTTGGAACCGCTTACCCAACCTCTTACCCATGAATCATTTCCGAGCATAAGATGATGTCATATTTCAGCCGCGCTTCCGACCCAGCAGAGAGGTAATGCTTTCGGCCAGTGGATTCCCGGGAATGGATTCTCGGTCTGCTCCAAATTGTTCTGCTTCAACGGAGATTCCAGCAGTTTCCGGCGTGTCTTCGCAGCTTTTGTTACTGTTGCAGTTCTTGAGGCTATTTAGCGTCACTTTGCGGGTTTTGCAAGTGTCAAATGAACATCATAATTCGTTTGTGGTTCTTCCTCCTCCAGTCACACACACGGGTTCAAATTGAGATGGTTGGCCGGTTCGTCCAGCAGCAGCACGTGCGGCGTCTTGAAGAGCGCGATCCACCTGCGCATACTTCTAAGCACCCGTTTTGCAATTCAAATAGGGATGGTTTATGTCGCGGCCTTTCTGCTTCTTGTACAGAGCCACTGTGTTGCACAGAGCGGGGTAGAACTACTTCGATTCACAAATGATAGAAAAAATCTATCATTGAAACTTTAGCCTTCGATAAATGTTCGTTGAACGCGTGGGCCTTGTTATGATCACTTGAGTACAAAACTTTATTGTCTTATTGTATTTTACCTCCAGAAATTATTCTAACCGGGTGCACTGTTCGCCAACCAGAAGGCAAGAGAAGAAGAGCAGAAGAGGGCTAGCCGCTTATATACACCAGTGCACCATGCACCGCAAAGATTTTTGTAAATAAGACTTGTTTGAAAACGTATTTTGGTAATACCGGTTCGTTGGTTTCGAAATCTTTTTTCACAGCCTTTTTTTTCATGCAGGAGTTGAATTTAAACTGAAAAATGGAACGCTGATGTACGAATCAGACGATTACATTCCTTCCGGCATTTTAGAGAGTTTTGCGTTGAAATGACCCGCGGTAACGGTGATCATAATGACATATACAGTTCTTCAAACAAAGAATTTGTAGATATGTGACGTTGCACGATGCGCACGAGAGCGCAAAGTGCGCACGAGAGCGCAAAGTGCGCACAAAGCGCAAAGTTCGCACGCGAGCGAAAGTGCGCACACCAAAGAGCTGCCTCTTTTTTCAATTGATTGTGCGCGAGCGCGTAAACTTCAAAGAGCGGAGCGAACGAGGCAACTCTTGCGCTCTTGACACAACACTTCTCCCGGCTGTGCCGGAAATGCCGAGTATTGCCCCGAGTATGAAATTGAGTGCCAGCCGAGTATGATGACTGGCTGAGAACTAGTGATGAGAATAACAACTCATTAACGTTAGTCGATTCAGAGTGAGTGTGGTGAATACCACGATCGAACGAAATTTTAAGCAATAATTTTAGGCGTGTCTTGGCGTGACTGTCGCCAAAATTATAATTTTATTTGGGTTCAAATTCGCCGATCCAAAAGGCCTATTTTCCCTCTGTCGTCTCTTTTATACCCGGAGCTCAGGCTCCCATTTGCACACGCAGGTGCTCCTGAGCTCCTCCGGAACGCAAACCCGCGGTCTGGCAAACGCATCCTCCATCTACATCAAACGCAATCGATGACAGCTCGTCACTGTTGTGACAGTGAGTGAGTTGGAATGAAGATTTAACTCTTTTACTAACTCAAAGAGTTATTTAAATCTTTCATTATTATTGGCTTTGTTGTTATCATCAATAACGATTTGCGAGTAACATGGAACAGGTGGTAGTCAGTTTACCCTTGTAACCTCAACAATATCGACCCAGCTTAACACTTCTATCAGAAGTGTTTATTTAAGCTACGTAGAAGAGACCAGCAAGAACTTCCCCCTCGCGTAAAATTTCACTTTGAATCGATCTCAAAACAGAGTTGATGGTTAAAAATAATAATAAAGTTGTTCCAGTTCTAAGCAGCATTGTTCCACACCATTCCATGTACAGACATATTATGCTTTTAAAAAGGACATAAAATGCATTTGTAAAGAACAAGCATTTTTAAACAGAAATATTCATATACATAAATCATGGTTTTATTGAAGCATTTTTAAAAGAAAAGTTGTGCAATTTTACTATTTGATCCATACGATGAAGAAAAAAAGCGACAATATGTATGAAGAGTTATTATCGTATGCAAATAATTCCATGTGTTGCAAGTTGGAAACCATACTTGTCACAAATCGCCCGCTTTTATGCAAGGGGTATTTATTGACAAAAATTAACTTATTAATCTAAGAAAGTAGTAAGCCTTTGCTAGAAAAATGCACGGCTTGAAATATAGTAATTTTGATGTTAAATTTTTCTACTTCTTTACTTTTTGGATACTTCAAGACAACATATAAATGAAATCATTCCTGAAACCCTACATGTTTCATATTTATTCATGAATAAAATCGTTGTTCATATTTAAAATAATCGAAGAAAAAAATTATCTGAACCTGCGCTAGCTCCCACTTTAAAATGTCCATCGGAGAAGCGCACGCCTATGAAATCTTCGTACCAACCTATCTACATGGAGAGACATTCTGACTTGAACATATTTAGCAGGCCAAACCCAAGCAGAAGAACATGTGCAAGATAATAATCCCAATGTGGTTGAAAACTTTAAAGAAATCAAAGCAGAACGTTTTCTGAGCCGCCTGCGCTGGCTTCCCACTTCTTCATACCCGTCGCGCAGCGGACAACGCGAGCAACTGACGATGGATTGCGAATGCACGGACAAGTCAGAGGCGACGAAGCTGTGACTGTGTACCGTATGTGTGTGCGCATGCAAATTTGCGCCACGACCTCTCTGCTACACGCCGGCCTTCGACGAGCGGGAAAATCCAACCAATCAGCACGAGGCAAAATCTGCTCGTGCCGGCGAGCAACTCGGCGACAGTCCCGTGCGACAGAGAGGCTAAATGACGAAGCGAGATGCCAATATTGTTCGAGCGGCAAAACGCGGGTGTTAACTCACGAATCACTCAACTCACGAATGATTCGAATCATTCTGAATGAGTTGAAGAATTATCAACTCACGAATGATTCGAATCATTCTGAGTGAGTTGAAGAATTATCAACTCACGAATGATTCGAATCATTCTGAGTGAGTTGAAGAGTTATCAACTCACGAATGATTCGAATCATTCTGAGTGAGTTGAAGAGTTATATAATTCTTTTCTCAACTCACTCACTCTGAGTTGAACCACAAATGAGATAAAACGAATCTTCATGATGATTCAACTCACTCATTCTTTGCCAAGATTAAAATCACTCACTCATTCTGACTCATTCTTCTCATCGCTAATCAACTCACGAATGATTCGAATCATTCTGAGTGAGTTGAAGAGTTATATAAATCTTTTCTCAACTCACTCAATCTGAGTTGTACCACAAATGAGTTAAAACGAATCTTCATGATGATTCAACTCACTCATTCTTTGCCAAGATTCAACTCACTCACTCATTCTGACTCATTCTTCTCATCGCTACTGAGAACCCGGTACTCATCATACTCGCTACCGTACTCGCTACCATACTCGGGGCAATACTCGGGCTGTGGACGGAGGGCTTTAACACGTTGACTGCCACGGTTTTCTGCTATCTCACTCTTACATTTAGCTCCAAGTAGCGGCTACCATATCGTCTGTCACACTCCTCTTGCATTTATCCCACTCACACTCGAAGCACGCAGCTTCGAGTGAAAGAGATAGAACCAATAACTCATCGAAAAAAGCACGTCACAAATATGCTTATAATGCTTATTTAACAAAAAGTTTACGAAAACCAACTACGAGTTAAGCTTCAAAAAAGATTAAACTTTATAACTACCAAAGGTTTTGTCCATAAGAGTTTCCATTTTGAAGAAAAATCACTTTAAAAATCGTGTAAGGTGGCGTGCAAAAATGATAGCCATGGCAGCCAACGTGTTAATCGTATTTTCAATTTTGCGAGGGTTGGAATCTTTCCCAACATGATACTCGGGGTGTAAACCGCACAACAATTGCTTTCAAAATTTCAAAACAAGGCCCGTATTTTGCATGTTAAGTATTTTGTGCGCTGTAGTTTGTTCTGATTGCGAGGCACCCAGTTTTCAGTGCTGTCAAACTTCCTGTCAATCAAAAAAGTCCTGGAAATACGATGAGAGTATCGATGTACTATCGAAGATTTTGCCGTCCTTGATTTGTGTCCTTTTGGGACCATTTGAATATTTTTAAATGTTGTTGAATTCGAACAATATTGTTTGGCTCACGAAGAAAGGTGCTGGATTTCGAAGGTTGACTATTGTAAACCTTGTATCACCTTGGCTAGCAAGGAGGTTGGTCTCGAACACGGCCTACACTAATTTTATGATTCTTTTGGGTGTCCCAAGTGGTTTTGGTGGTGTTCTGAGCTAGATGAAATGCCTATCTTGAGACAACATATAACATCGTGTGCAGCAGCAGACAAAACAAAACATGTTCCGCAGCTACCTAAAGGCTAAAATATTATTAAAAAAATTAGTCGTCGTACTTTTCTCATACCACTTAGGCTGGTGTCCCTGCTCCGTCGCTCGCAATTTTATCGCGCGTGCTGTCAAAATTTTGTATGGGATTTGACACGCGACGCGCGATGGGATCAAAATTTTTTGATTCCATCGCGCGTCGCGTGTCAAATCCCGTACACAATTTTGACAGCATACGCGATGAAATCGCGAGCGACGGAGCGGGGACACCAGCCTTACTCGATATATCAACCAAATTAACTGATTTAATTCCGACGCTCACGAACATGACGGCACGCGAACAGACCAACTTACTCTTTCGCGCAGGATGTTATGTACAAACTGAGTTACGTTTTCGCTTCGGTTATCGCGAAAGGTGTTGTTCCTACATTGCCATTGTTTAAACAGTTGGCTTTGTTTAGAAAAATACATAAATGCATTATTGATAAGTGCAAAACCAATCAACAGAGGTTTTATTAAAGCTTTAAATATGTGTCGCCAGTTACATGGTTCCAATCGTGTACGAATTCGCTTAATGCTGGAAAAGGTTGCCATCGTGTGGCCTGGCTCAATGTGTGTAAAAGATTGCCAAAAAATAAGACATCGTGTGGCGGAGGCTCTTGAGCGCTTTAACGGTGGTGTCTCGTGCATGGTTTTGATATACTACCCAGGTTGTGGCACACAGAACATTTCTACAAATCATCAATAAAAAATGAATGAAAAAAAGACACATTGGCATGGTTTGTTTACATTAGAGCTACAATCACGTCGACGATAAACAATTGTTAAAGAATTAAACAATAATTTTAGTCAATAATTCGGACAAGAGACCGAAAGTAAAACCTGCTTTCGAAGAAGTGTCCGTGTTAGCGCGTAACATCCGGTAATTTACACTCTGTATTGGTGAGCCCCAGGGGAGTGAAAGTTGTTTGATATCTGATAGAGATTGTTTGGAAGACGTTAAGAGAAGCGAAGTTATGGGTACAGAAAAACGATCTCGAGATACGACGTTTTTGCAGACCACATCAACACCGGCGTTATTTTGACAGAAAAAGTTGTAAACAAAAATCCAAAATGGTTCCGAGCATACCGCTCTGTCCCAACCTGGGCAGTGTATACAAACCTTGGTCTCGTGTATCAGGGTATCACTGACAGTTATTGATATACAGCAGTAACATTTTTATTTTTGATTAGAACTGCTTCGCGTGGTCCTTTTATTTGATGTACTCTTTTGTGAATACATGAGGCATTTTCGTAACGTGTACATTGTTAAAATAGTTTGAATACGTGATCGAGTTTATTTTGCCAGTGTACACTGCTCGTTGTGCATAGCGACTTGTGGTGTCGAATCGCTCAAACCGCATAAAGTTGTCTTGGTGCACTTCATTTCCATTCAGTGGTGGATCCTGCTTGTAACATTCACATCCGCAGAACGCTCCGAAAGTGACGTATGATCGACAGTTGGGTTGTGTTTGGCGTGTTGCTTGGGTGCGAGCGTGAGCAATTTAGAGAAGAAATCAATTTTTGTGCTTCGATAATCTTATGTGACCACTGTGTTTAGAAACTGAAACGTGAATATTATTTCTACTGAATTGACTCCGATTATTGTAGTATTGTGATAATATTGCTGAGGTTTTTTTTTACCGTTTTTCTACAATGGAAAGGGTGAGCGATTTGTGCGCTATAAAACTATCGCCTGGCTTCAACTATCTTCCGAGATTATCAGACCAGAATGACGTGTAGGAAACCGTGTCGCCCTTGTTGCAAACTGTATCGTTTTGTGTTTTTTGGTTTCGAAATGTGTTGGAAATAATTTCTTAATCAAGCTTGCTTTACGTTTTTAAGGAGTGTCCGTGTGTAAGTGTATATGCATGTGTGATCGTGCGATCCGGGGGAACGGAATGCGTAACATTAAAAATGTTGGCATGTTAAATCTTAAGTATCTTGAAAAAAATCAACCCAATCAACCGTCTTGCGTAGCAGCTATCTAGAACGCGCACTGAAAGTTCAATGTGTTTTTCCATGTTCCTTACCTAACATTTATTGTAAAATACAACATAAGGAGAACATGCTAGAACTCAACAGACTTAACAAAAAACGAATGTTCAAACATCTCCCACCTTTCTGACTTTTGCTGCCTCTTGCTATGTCACGTATTAATAACTTTATTTTGCTCCATTTCTCTTTTTCTGTGAAATGTGCAGTTAAAAGAAAGCCGCTGTATTCATATTTTTCTCTCTTGCTCTCTTAGTCACTTCTTTTCACACACCCTGAAACTGTGTTTATATGTTGCTTACGGGGTCATAGAACAGTCATTTTGCACTGTATGGTTTTATAAAACTCCTTATTTTAGGTGCGCTACAAATACAAGTTGAATTGAAACTTTTTCTAATAAGAAATTGTTGTCTATTTAAATCAAAATTTTATTTATTTTATTCCAAAGGAACCCCCAAAGTTTCTGTATGTAATAATGCGTATTTTAATGTTGAAATCGATGTTCCTACAAATTATTTTCCCAATAATCTGGGTTTTGCATTACTGCTAATAAAAAAAAACTGTGCTAGCATATTGCACAACAGATAGATACTCTATTTTTGACACCAATACAGCACGTTCTTATGATAAGTGATTCAAAATTGTGTAAGCAAGTAAAACCTTCGTACTAACCGCGTATGAAAACAAAATGAGACAGGATTGACGCCATCTAGAAAATATTGTTTTCAATAAAAATTATAAACGTCAAACGGAAAATGCTGTGCGTTTGTGAAAAAAATTATTCGAAGTCCTTTAATTCGCAACGGTTTGTGTATGTGCATGCTGTATTCTGAAATGACAGATTAGTGATAAATTCCTGGAGCATTCCGCATCACTATAAAAAACTGAGTAATACGGAACAGTAGCAATGACAGTAGCAATTAAGAAACTTTAAATGAAATATATATATTTTATAAAGTCGATTTTCGTACTTCTAGGAATACGTAAGCCGCGTTCCCATTCGTGCAACTTAACCTGTGCAACTGCACGAATGTGAACAGGGATCGTGCAACTTATTTGCACAAAATGAGGAATAGGGATGTTGTTTTTTTGTGCATCTTGTATATGGTTTACTTCACGAATGTAATCGCGGCTATAGAATAAAACCTGGCACGGCTGTTCGTACAGATGCGCGGCTAGATGCGCGACAAAGCTATCGTCCCAACTCGATATGTGTGCTCGGACGCGCACTTGTGTTAGTGTGTCCGTATAGTGAATGTTTGTATGCGTGTGGGCGCGTTTGCGTATATGGCGTGCGCTTGTGTATCGTACGCACACAACAGATTACTCGTTAGACATGTATTGTAAGTTTGTGATGCTAAATGCTTTTTCAAGTTAGGTCTGTAAAAAAACGACATTAGGATCAGACACATCCATCAAACAATGACGACACGGAAGAAGAAACGACAGCAGGATGATGGAGAAGCAGGTGGCGGAGCTGGAGGAAGAGGATTTCTCAAAAAAGTGTCGTCCTTGTTCAGCCTGGAAACGGTACAGTAGAAGTGATAGTTTCTTTCTCATTGCTCTAAGTAATTAAAAATATTTCTTGACAACAAGCCCGGTAAATCTAGTTTTGATCATAAAATGTATGTATTTGAGGATACTTGTTTTTAAAGATCACGGTTCTTAGTTTTTGGCTATATTTGTTAACAGAAACATTATTATACAAATGGCCAAAAAAAACTCGGAAAAAAAGAAAGCAGTTCGTTATCCAGCAAAAAAGAAATTCTTGTACAATTTCATCGATTCCCCCCCTTGTGATTGATATTTCATCGATTCCTACTTGCTGTATTCACCTTTCTGTGCTTTGATGAATACACCTTGACAGATTATATGTCACTGTCGTTGGATTACGGTAGCTGCCAGCGTTGCACAGATACGCGGAGTGATAGTTATTTTTATTAGTCATGTAAGACTAAATCCAGTTTAATGGTAACGAAAAATTCGAAAATGCTTTGAATGATTATTTTTTAACGTAAAAACCAACAAAGAGTTGCAGACAATCTTTTGTTTGTGTCACAATACAACGTTGAACAACAATTTTGACCATTTTTATGGTATACAGTCGATATCCGACATACGCGGTACCTGACATACGCGGATTCGGAGATACGCGGTTTTCAAAATTTGACAGTAGACTTGTCAAATGTCACAAACATTAACGAAATATGAATAGCGAATGTTCCTGAGATGTTCCAACCATACGAATAAATATGTAAATTACACATTTGCATAACTTACGCAGTTTTTTTTTGTTTATTGCAAATTATGTTGTTTCAATACGCTTGCATTGCATTCATATTAACGGGCAAAGAAAATTTTTGAATATGCTATGATACATGTACACAAGAACTGGATCTCTTAATTCCTAGTATAAACTATGTGTCAAGCAATATTCGAGATACGCGGAAATTCGAGATACGGGGATTTCTCTGGTCCCCATTATCCGCGTAAGTCGGATACCGACTGTACTGTTTTGCTTGTGTTTGTAAAACTGTGTTTCAAATGTAAAATTTAGATGATTTTATTAAAAATAAGCAAACAAACAAATCTTCAACAACATCTGCAGTGCTTAAACTTTATGTGTAGAAAGTTTCAGAAGCAACGGAATTATTGGTCGAGTTTTTCGTGTTCACAAATACAATAAAAAGCCATAATATGTAACAGATTATAAATTCATATGATGCGGGAAGATGAATGAAATATTACAAGCAAGACATTTACGTCTGCTTGCGCGATCTTTTACGCGTCATTTGGCTGATTGCAATTAATTTCCTTTTTGCTCGGATAAGGCAGAAATGTTGCCGCAAACTGTAATGCGGTGTGGGTCATTTTTTGTGTACATATTTGTTAAAGAACGCATGCTGAAGTCCATTGCGTGTGCACTGTGCAACTTTTCCCTTCTTTCTCAGTAGTAGGTGCTTAGGGACAAACTAAGTACTTTAAAGATCCCATACTACACCTCACTAGTTAGATGTGTGCGCAGTCGTTGACAGGCACAGTGTGAGGTTTCTTGATAGCTCGGCGTTAGAATTTAGTTCGTTTTGTTACAGACTAGTTAAAAGGGCCCGGTTACAGGCCTACGAATGAAAAAACGATGAAGACCCAGTTACAGAGCTACGCTTGTTAAGAGGCGCGAACGACTCAAGGGTTATAATAAGGTTGTTGTTTTGCTTTTGTTAAAAAAGGGAAATCTACACATACATCCAAGTCCTCCAATGACTGGGTCACTGGTAGTGGTGGCCTCTAATGGGTCGAGACGGTTGTCGGTTCTGGTACGAATGAACCGGCGGCCCATCGACGGTACCTATACTCGGCCTGCCTATTCCGGTTTAGCCTTGCGTTTCTTGCAGGGGACGTCTCTGGAGGGGTGATGTATCTGGCCATCCGGCAGTGGCTGTTACCGCTGCTGGCGTGAACAAAACCGGCGATGTCTCGCACCAGCTCAGATGAATTCATTCCATATATAAACAGGTTTAAAATGCGCCAACAGATCGGGAAATCCTCCGGTAAAGAAATTCGGTTTATTCGAATATCACTAATATCACGATGTGCGATGTTACGATAGGGTCGAACGCGACACTTGTTAACGATTTGCGATCAAGGCAAGCTGAAATTCCTTGGAATCACATAACTATTTTAATTTTTTGTTTTCTTTCTTATTGATAAGTTAGGTAGACGCATACATCTAACTGCAGCCGCTTTCACATTCGTCCAACTAATTTGCGGGATCCTCGTTCACATTCATGCAATGAACAACGTAAACTGCAACCAATCGTATGATCGCGAAAGGATACAGTAGTCACGAAAGGATATAGTTCAAAAAGTTTGCTAATTGAAAAGCATCTAAGTAAACATTGGAAAAGTTTACTGTTATTACGTTTTTGCGCAATTTGTATAGCGATGTTGATACCTTCTCGAATGTTATAAAATCTATTGCTATTTTTGCATTCAATTATAGTATTAGGCCTGTAAATAAGTAACTTCCGTTTGAAATCGATGAGGCCAGCGGAACTAACCGCGGCATTTTGATCTATCCAAAACTTTAAAATTTTAGCTAGGGCGTTTTGTTAACAAAATGTATTGAAACATTCGTTATTTGATTATTGCATCACATACTTTGGCAACATCTTTATGGCCAATTCTATGCGGGAACCCATCATTTGCGGCAAAACAGGAAGAATTCCTCTATAGCATCTTGACGAATCATGAAATATGGATACATGACAACTGGTCAAGCATGGGCATGGACTAGACCAAATTGCTCGGCCCAACGTTAAAATGAGAATTCCCACCCACACCAATAAATGTCCTAACAACTGATGGCGATTTTCATTTCGCAAAATACCCAAGCAGAGCATTGAAGAAGTGCGGCAAGTGGTTAACAAGGGATTATTTATATTTAGCTTTCATGTGTTTAATGCAAAATTAAACATGATTATCGATTAATATACATGAATACATCACTATTGATCAATCACTATTGTTAAATAAAACAGTATAAATTCTGCTTGAATGATATACATTTTTCCACATGGGTAAGCGAGGATTTACTTCCCATTACAAGATGCTAAGTGCCAAAAACTCGCGATTTTCGCAGTGGAAGAAAAACTGTTCCGAGTCCAGCTCTGGCGGCGTGACCGAGGTGCCACACTTGCCAGCTTTGCGCAGCGTAAAATTACAAATTTTCTTGCAGCTTAAACTTTTGGGGAACTTGCCGTGTGCCACCAACACGTTCGAAACAAACAGCTCTCGTATGAAATATTCCGCGATCCATCTTTGAGCAGTACAAAGATTATGCATGTCAATCCATTTTGGCGGCATTGCATGCACTTTGATTGTAAACACATGATGATGCTCATTTAGTAAATTCCGAGTATAGATTTTGTTGTAGCTATGTTTCCAACCCTGTTTTCAAGTGGTTACGACTAATTGCTAGTCAACTAGACAATTGAAAACTCACAGCATTGATTGACAGTTTGAAATTTTTTAGCATCTCGGCTCCTCCTCGCGTTGCGCAGCTTTACCTCCGCTGCCTCCAGTTCAATCGTCGCCGATGCTCTCTCAGCTGCCGTCGTCGCTTCGTGCAGCGTGAGCAAGGCTTCAACCTTCCGCTCCTTCGCTTGATGAACAGGCCCACGCGCGTTGACCACATTCCGGAACCATAACTGCTACTGCCGAATATTACGACGTATTCGGAGCTAGTTCGCCCGTGCCGCTTTTTTCATCAGCCGCAGGATCGCTGTCATCGCTGGTGTGCGATGCCTTTTCGTCCTTGCCACCGTTGTGGTCCCTCTTGCTCCTGTTCGTTGTCGTCGGGTCGTACGCCTCGTCGCCAGTGCTCCCGTCCGACGAGCCTCCTCCGCTGTTGCAGTATCATCCGCCTGTTGCTCACACCTCCAGCTGGCCTGCAGACCTGTGGTAATGAGCCTTACTGCATCCTGGAGTCGGTCCCAGTTGTCCTGGCCCAAGAGGAGCTGCTCCTGCAGGTTGTCCGATCCCATCAGCCTACCCGGGACGTCGCCGAAACTTGGGCACTCAAAGAGCGCGTGGTGCGCCGACTCTAGGACGCCAGGGCAGTAGGTGCAATCCGGGTTCTGAGTGAACCCCTTGACCCAGAGGTACTCGTGGAAGAATCCGTGCCCCGTTAATACTTGGGTCAGATGATAATTCACAAGACCGTGCTTTCGGGTGACTGCGCTGCGAGCGAAGAACCCTGTCCCTCACTCTCACAGGGACACAGGGGTGTCCCAGCCTTTACACTTTACTTTACAAACGCGTTACAATCATGTCACATGTTTTGAAGTTCAAGGAAATTGTTTTTTGAGTTAAAAGCGAGAAATGCCTATGTTTCGGTTTATATTAATTGGTTTCTAACTGAATATAATAAATAACTGGGATTTTTTTTCCTTAACAGTATGTTCTGATCGACGGCGTCCCTAAGACAGATTATCTATTCCCTATCTTGTCGGAATCGTACCGTTTCCTACTTTCTGAACACGCCACCCGTTGCTGTTGGTGTCATTTTCGGCGCGTGACCATTCTGCTGAGTTGGAGTCTGGCGTCCGTGCATACTGCGCTTGGTGCTGTGGGAAAGATTTCGGGTCCGACTCGTTCACGTTACTGGTCCACGTGATCCATCAAAACGCCATCTCCTTTGGAGTGGTCAGTTTTCCTCGTCTGACTTGTATGGGATGCGATTCTCGGAAGTTGAAGAGTTCTGCCTGATGTGAGGTACTTGGTTGTCTCGTCGTCTTTCACCTGTTGTTCTTCTTGAACTCTGATGTTCTGGATGATTATTTCGTAGATCGTTGCCTCGATGAAGTATGAAGGGATGCGTTTCCTAGGAGAAGAAGTTTCGTAGATGAAGAGATTTGCAATTGTGTAACTTAAGAGGGATTTTGATCGCAAATTAAAAAATGATACCTTGTTTCTGGTGTAAGTAGAATTGTATTGTATTCTACTGATCGCTTGTAGGTTGTCCAATCTCAAATATGGAAGATTGTCTATCAAATTCGGGTGTCTTTGTTTTTGGTGTAAAATATTCTCCATCACTTGCATCACCATCCTTTGTTGTTTCCATCATGCTCTAAAGAATTTAAGCTTTTCTCTATGATTTCCAAATAATCGCTATCGGGATCTCCTGCAATGTATTCAATGGCAGATTCTAAATATTTTGAATAACACATCTGTCAATAAGTCCGCAGCCTAGCAAAGAAAACACAAGAGATATATCATAATTCGAATTCCTGCGCCTTCGAGTCCATCTTCTTTCCAAACGTTCGATGCCGGTTTTATAGAATAATTTGGGCTGGCCCTCAAAATACGAATCAGTTTCGGCGATGACTCCTCACATGGTGGTCGCGAGAATAGTTCGAAGCCCAATTCGTGGGGAGGGGGGGGGGGGGGGGGGCTCATTTACGAAACAAAAAAGGGGCTTTTCTTATAAAAAAAAAGAGAAGTTTTAAGTATTTTTCGGAACCTTTTTGCATCATATTCTTTCGATCGATTCGATTCGATCGAGAAATACTTTCTACAAATCTTGACACATGTAACGCATGTTGACATTAAACAAAGCTGGTAGTGGGTCGTGGAAGAATTTGGCTCGACGGGTAAATGCACTAACACATATATGCTTTAGCTTATAGCGCTGTCAAACATGCCAAACTAAATGACGATGTAAAAAATTAAAATGAAGGATACGCTCATCGTATTTCCACTTTTGCGGGAATTGGGTTTGTCCGAAAGAGCTTTTTTTCTTGTATGAATTCCTTGCTTTCTAACGCGGGTCTATGGTATTTTGGAAATACTTGTTCGTAGACTGTCAACTCTACATTTGCTTTTTTGAAACTGATTTGGTTACGGAATGTGTTCATCGGTTTTTCCGTTTATGGTATAAAATAGTCATCGCTAGTATCGGAGGAATGCACAGTGTTTATCAACGCATGCGGCAACAACATTCGCTTTGGTTGTGTAATATAAACAATGTTGTGTTTGAAGATCATTGTTGCCATTTAATATACAAAATGGAAACGGCATGCGCCATGGAATATAACCCGAATATAATATGAAATGAAATATATTACAATCTGAGCGGACTCTACTTGCGAAGGGATAAATTCGCATGCAGACTTAATGGTTGGAGATTCTCTCCAAGATTTTTGCCAAGATTTCAGTGTAACACAGTTTTACTATTTCACTTGACCGTCCATCGTGATGACGGTCTTATTGCAACTGATCCTAATAGAACTTCTTGAACCAATTTTGATTCTTCATTTATAGTAAAACTAGCCGGCCCGGTAAATCTTGTTTTACCCTATAATGTATGATGTTGAGAATATTTGTTTTTTAAAGAGAAAATTGTTGCTTTATCTGTTCGGAACAAAAACATAATTCAAACAAACAAAACAGAAATTAAAGAATTCAGTAAGTTTTCCAACAGAAAAAAAACTTGTACAATTTCATCGATTCCCCGTTTAAAAATTCGATAATGCTGCGAATGATTATTGTTTAACCGTTAAACTACAGAAAGTTGCAGACAATCTTTGGTTTATGCCACAAAAATATGAGAACATTTTCATGGTGTTATGATATTTTGTCAACAACTGTAAAAGCGTTCATGGTTGTTTTATTTGTGTTAGTAAATTGACTTGCAAATGTTAAATTTGGACGATTTTATCAAAAAACATTAATCAAACAAATCTTCAACAACATCTGCAGTGCTTAAACTTAATGTGTGGAAGATTTCAGAAGCAACGGTGCAGTATTGGTCAAGTTTTAAGTGTACACAAAACTCCATACAAAAAAAAATATAGCTAAAATATGTAACAGATTTGTTACATTTTTGTATTTCCCTTTAGAATATTTTTCTAGTCTATTCGTTCGCATCATATGACAAATCATTGAGACTTTTGTTTGATTGTAAAGTGGAATGTGGTGGACATTGATTTTCTGTTTACTTCATTTTTGTTGGTAAATTCAAGTGCGGGTGAAATTGATTGTAGTCAAATTCAAGTGTGATAAAGATTTCCTACATATAGCTGTTTGATAATCTGATCATGCTCAGAGCTGCCTACACATTTTCATTCCTGTCTGATAACACAAGCCAAGGCAAACAACTTGGCGATGTGTCTCTTCGCTTGCTTCCTTGATTTGATTTCGTGTGGCTGAGTTTCGTTGATGCTATTTGTTATCCAAAGCTTATCTTGCGTGCAATACTTGCATTGTATGTTGCATAGCATTAATCGCAATGATTAATTAGGTTAAGCTTTTGTCTTATTGCTTTCAGTCTGCAAGGCTATTCGGTGTTTATTGTAAATTCAAATCATTAGGTTCTACATAATGGACGACGTTTATGTTCAAACTTTCATTTTGATTTATCTCATTCGAGAATTGTTTCTTCTTCATGCTGCGCATGTTTGCTAGGCGTGGCAATAATATAACGACAACACTTACCTGGCTGCTTGGTAACGGAGCCTCTAACGCACAATTTCCATTTAATGTAGGAAAGAAAATAGGGTGCGAATATTTCAAACTTCAGATTTAACAGGGCATTTAACATTTCAGTGGATCTTTGAGCAGGCAAAAAACCTTAACGTAACCGTTTTAAAAATTATTATTTGGTCATGCCTGCCCAGTTTTAGGGCTTGCGAGACTTTCCACCGTTTTTAAAGTATATGGATAGTCAATCCTTCGTACCGGGGGAGGTCCGCCAACAGCCGGCGTGCGCGCTGGGCTATCCTGGACCCGGTTATGGTAATTTATTGGTTGAATGATTTGAGAATTGAAATATTCCTAATATGCTCATTTGTAAATCATTTGTCAATCAATGCCGACTCATCAAAACCAACACTAAGTTGCATCTTTCCTTTTTTTCACGATAGTGTCCTGTCTCCAACTCGGATGATACGAAACATGTATGTACCAATCCCGTCATGCGTCATGGTGTAGTAAAATTGTTAAGATTTTTGTTTGGGTTTTTTTAATAGCTAAACGGCTCCTCACCGTGGGAATACGACGAAATATCTCTAGCTCGCGGTTCGACTGGACTCGGCTTCTCGATTGCAGGAGGCACGGACAACCCACACATCAATCTCGACGCATCAATTTATATAACCAAGGTGATTCCTGGCGGAGCCGCCCATGCCGACGGAAGACTTCAGGTGAATGATTGCATCGTTGCGGTGAACGAGGTCCGGGTTGTGAATGTCACGCACGGCGAGGCAGTGGACGCACTGAAACAGGCTGGAGAGCAAGTGACACTGGTAGGGTTCGTCAGCCCCACTGATGTAAAACAAGAACAAAATCAGCGTAGTGCTTTTACCTTCTTTGCTCTTTAATTTCAGCACATCAGACGAAAAAAACCGCCGGTTCACGCACCAAAGTTGGAGGAGATCGACCTGCTGAAGGGAAATAAGGGACTTGGGTTTTCGATCGCGGGAGGCATCGGGAACCAACATATTCCCGGTGACAATGGGATCTACGTTACCAAGATCATGGAGGGTGGTGCGGCCCACATAGATGGTCGGCTAGCCGTCGGCGACAAGCTCATAGCCGTCCTTACACCAACCGGAGGGGAACGCAATTTGGAGAACGTAGTACACGAAGAGGCCGTAGCTACGCTGAAAGCTATTACCAACCGTGCTACGCTGATTGTACAAAAGACGAATATTTTGCAAGCGTTGGCGAATTCGATCAGTAACCTGAATTCGCTATCGACAAACGCTATGAACAATGTTGGTGTCACGATGGTAGATAACGGATCTACTGACGGTATAGGAGACGGTGGAAACGGGGCTCCTGGTGATGGTACCGAAGGTGATGTTGAATTCTCTATGACACGGTCACATTCGCCAGCTCTCGGGCTTGAGACCAGCCCTTCTCGCTACGCATCTTCAAACGTATTGGAGACGGGAATGTCAACCGATCCCCCGCATGCTGTTAGCAGTGAAGATATTACTCGGTACGTGGTATTGTCCTCCTTTGTCGCTTCAATCAATTAAATTAATGTCAAAATTCTTTTTCTGTGCAGCTTACCACGCACAATTGTTATTCGCAAAGGTGCTAGCGGCCTTGGTTTCAACATTGTGGGAGGTGAAGACGGGCAGGTAAGCTTATATACTCTTTGAATGTTGACTACACGATTTCCGGATTTTAAATTTGTTTCTTCTCAGTAAAAATTAAAAAAAAAATTAGAGCATTGCAATCCTCTCTACGTCAACGGTCCTTCTGATAGACGAATCTAGCGGCTACGAAGCGGATTAAAAAATTGGCCGTTTTCAAATAGGATTTAAATAAATTATGTGCAAAATGTGTTTGAACGTTGCCATGTTGCAAAATCCTACTCTATTTAACTGCATTAGTTGATCGGTTGGAGCAGCAAAATATACTAAATTTAGATTTGAGCAGAGTTCTGCAAAAAAAGAACGATGCTTCGGCCTCTGTCAGTCCCCAGGGACCGACGGGAAGTGTCGTGCACACGAAGATATACCTCGTAGCACTCCTCGAGACAGGCATATTGAACACCGACTTGAGGGCAATGTTGGAAAATTCCAAGAGTAGTCAACTAATTGGGTTTCCATTAACTGCTGATTTATTGGTTCAATTATCGATTCTTATATACTAATTTTGATTGACTAGTTTTCCTAATTCGACATATTTGCTTAAATGTATGTGTACGTGTTGGTCAACGCTGTCGGCGACTTCTTCACCAGCATGTGCATATTTCCTACATTTGTATTTGCCAAGCATTGCTTGGTTTTGCCGCGTACTTGCGTTTTGCTTAATAGCGCTTAATTTGGATAGGTTTTTTGTTTGCGTACATTTCCGTCAGCGACAGGAAGTGAACGGAAAATCTAGTACCTCGCGTTTAAGCGTGTATCTAAACACAAAAAAGTGTGCGATTCCACGATAAAAATGGCTTTTAATTAGAGGGATTTTTTCGAGATTTTTATTTACACGTTTTTTTTAAATGTTTTTCGTCGTAAGTTCCCTGCAATTACGTTGAATTTCTGGGAGTTTGATCTACCCTAGTCACTAGCGTTAAAATAACCTTCTGCCTCAAAATAAGCGTTCTCGGGACTCGTTACTCGTCATAAGCCCAATAGGAATCTTTATTTTTAACTCTTCTGGGTTTCCACTGAAGTTCGGTAGCAGAGCGATAGTCTTGCTTTGGTTTATAGAGATTTTATAACTTCATTTGCAAGAACCATAGCAGGCAAGGGTTAGTAGAAAATTTATGTGAAAAAGATCGGTGCGAATTTTTAGATGAAAATTACCAACATTTTGGAAATTATGGGATTATTCCAGCCCTTTTTTCGCAGCAAAAACCTGCCTTGTGTCAAGGCGAACACAACAAATCAAAAAACGACACAAATCTGTACAGCCGTTCTCAATGGATCAAGGTGTATTTTGAAATTTGTTTAAATAATGTTTTTGGTGTGAAAAAATAAAGTAAAAACTTGTAAAATGTGCTCTGACAAAACAAAATTGACTGAGCTCCCACAATTCTACATGTAATGCGATTTTTAGCGTGTTTCTTGTTATTGACATCAAAGATATATTGATGGAAGCAAGAAACCATTTCATGTCTTATCAGGAATTTTAGCTTAAACTTTAACAAGTAAGCAGTTTGCCTAGCTTTCTTCGGCAGTTTGCTAGCAACAACATAAACGAATAGAAGTCCCTGTGAGGCTTAAACCCGATTTGAAACGACTAAACAAAGTTAAGTTTTCCTTGTCTTTAGGGAATATACGTATCGTACGTTCTGGCAGGTGGTGCTGCTGATTTGGGCGGCGAACTGAAGCGTGGTGATCAGCTACTAAGCGTCAACGGCACGAGTTTGACTAATGCGTCGCATGAAGATGCAGCTCAGGCTCTTAAGGTAGGTACTTGGCTTTTGTAAAATTTAATAAAATTGAAAGAAGTTTTGCTTGAATGTCATAAGAGCTCAGGTGCCACACGAGAGCTGTTTACAAAAAGACAGCCAAACATCCATACCGAGCTTGTATTATTCCAGTATCTATTTTACACATTCCACCAACTGATTCAACTGTTCCAATAAATGATTCGAAACCCTGTAAGGTGCTGGCTCTACAAGCCGTGAAAACGTTTTCTGACTGAATTGTATGAAGTATGTGATTGCAACCGCCTTAGGTAAAGAGCTATTGTATGGGTGTTGATATTCGAATTCAACAAATGTTTAAGAACCCGGCTGACATGAACGCGTATTTAAATTTACTCTCAACGTTCTCTCTCGCTTGGATGTCTCTTTTACGAGCCGCCATATGCAGCGCATGCAGATTCGCATCGATGGATTTGGAACTTCCGCGGTGTGATGAATATGCGCTAGCAGATTCGCATCGATGGATTTGGAACTTCCGCGGTGTGATGAATATGCGCTAGCAGATTATATTTTTATGCGTGTTTCTTTGTACCTGTTTTTAACAAGTCAAATAAAGATTATTGAAATGCCGATAAATAAGTCGGCAAATCTTACAGCAATGAAGGCTATAAAATACAAGAATACATATTTATTTATTCATTTTTTAGTTTACAAAGTTATCCAGCCTAGTATAGCCTACATTAGAAAAATTTCGCGAGTGAAAAAAAAAATGTTAATATGTTAATATTAAGAAATTAACTTTTTTCAACCCAGATTGAGCGTGTTTGCGCTGATTCCAACAGTTCGATTGGAAGAGAAAAATATTAACAGTTAAACTACGGTATTTTTTTATGAATACGTCAACTTGATGTAAAAAGTTTGGAGATGGTTTGGTTAGCATGGTAAGGTACTTTAAAATCAAGTTTTAATAAAATAATAATAAATTTTTTTATAGTTTGAAAAATGTGTGTTCTTTTTGAGTAACATCAGAAACGGTTTCAACCAAAAAAACCCATCCTTTTCCCGAAATTGTATAACTTTAATCTTACTTTTAACTGTATTGTGCGTAGTTTGAAAATGAAACACATATTGAAACAATTTCCGTAGCTTTACTGAACGAATATTAGTGAAGGCAAAATGAAGCATTTAAATTTAGGATTTTCTATAATATATTGAAATGTTACAAATAAGCAACCAGAGTGTACAAACAAACATGTTACAAATAAGCAACCAGAGTGTAAAGCATTTCAATAATCACATTTTCAATAACGAATTTTTAAAATCCAAAGGTTGCGCCAAGGTTGTGCAGTCGGCCCGTATAACTTTTCTATACGGAATGCAATTTTTTACAGTTTGGAACATTTCTCATACATTACACACTACCGTTACGTACATAACTGAACTGAAACCATGTGTACAGAACACATCATACTCATATGATGATAAGTCTCCAAACACTTTTTTAAAAGATAACAATTGGTTAGTGCATTCATTTACAAGCCTGATTTATTCAATCCATGAGTACTATTGTGTCATTAGGTGAGCTGTTCTGTTTGAACATTTGAACTATCTTTAACGAACCATTACACAAACAAACTATTCCGTTTTAAAAACGTTCCTAACCTATATGATCTTTGCAGAATGCCGGAGGGACGGTAACTCTGGAGGTACAATACCGACCCGAAGACTACAACCGTTTCGAGCAGCGTATCCAGGAGCTGAAACAAGCCGTTGCCGCCGGCACTGGGACACTTCTACGTACTTCTCAAAAGCGTACACTGCACGTGAGGTACTGTGCATGAAGCTATTGTGTTTCGAAAACCTGTTTTTTAATTTCATTATATTTTTTCGTGCACACGCAGGGCGCTCTTTGACTACGATCCTAACAAGGACGATGGTCTACCTACGCGTGGGCTACAATTTCGGCACGGCGACATCTTGCACGTAACAAATGCGTCGGACGATGAGTGGTGGCAAGCCCGTCGTGTGATCGGCGAAGACGAAGAGGAGAGCATTGGCATTATACCATCGAAACGGCGCTGGGAGCGAAAGCAGCGTGCCCGCGACCGTAGCGTTAAGTTCCAAGGCCATTCATGCGCGAACAATAACAACCTGGAAAAGGTATCAGCTGGGCAGGAGGTGAATGTTTACCCTCCCAGTAGCGTATTATTGCATGGATTGCAAATTACTAGCTCTACTGATTGTCTCTAGGTAATCTTCGAATAAGTTGGAGTTATTCACTAATCAGATTTCTCTTTGCAGATTGCCACGCTTGACCGGAAGAAAAAGAATTTCTCCTTTTCTAGAAGATTTCCTTTCATGAAAAGCAAAGACGAAAAAAATGAGGATGGTTCCGATCAGGAGCGTAAGTATCTTGTAATTTGGTATAAGCGTATATTCGAACTTTTCAAATATAAAGGTAAAAGTAAATTCTACTACATTGTGTTTCACCGGCCGCTCTTGCGAGGTATGTAACTGGAGTTACACCAGCACGTTTGGCGATTCTCAGGCTCATTTCGTACCGTGAACAGTTTAATCGCCAAGCCGAGACTTTTCGTTCATGCCACATCGGCTGATATGTTTACACGATCCACTTGCGCAGGATGAACTCCTCAAAATGTGCGAAACGATTGATTGATTGTCGCGCGAAACGCGACATCCCACAGCTTAACGGTCGGCAATACAAAACCATTAAACAAATCTGTCTGGCGGGTGGTGCACATCGACGAAAAACAAATCTGGACGAACGGGTGGCCTTTGTCCACAAGAAATACTGGTATTTTGCACGAAAATAATCTGGTTGTATTTTTGTTTGTATTCCATTATTTGCTATCAAATATTAATCAACCTTAAACCCAAAGCGTTTGAAAAACTGATGTTCTCGTAGGGAAGCGAGACTGGCGAGAGGGACAGATGCGCGTACTTCGCAAAAATCTAATAGTTCGTCCGATGTCAGTTCCTAGGGACTGACATGGCACGAACGGAAAGTCTACTGTCAGTCAGGACTGACACGGCAGTCAACATGTTAAAAAAATAATTTGAATGAAGTCGTGGCTTCACTTAAACCCAAGTATCTCAGGTTAACGGGCCCCGTTATTTACAAATTTACAGTTTCTTTCGTTTACAGTTGACTTTTCCCGCCTTGTTTTTTGTAACACATTTCAATAACTAGCCGAGTGCTGGTTGTAAAATGGTCAAACATAAAAAAAAAATCGTTCGGAAACGAAACGAAAAGTTCGGAACGACATAGAAAAAGTGAAAAAATGAAAAGGAGCATGGAGCATGTTTTCGGCCAAAAATTTTCATCTTCTACTTAAAGTTTAAAGTTATATGCGTTGAAAATCATCTTATCCCGTGTTTTTGCCCAGCCACCATCCGCGACATCAAACAAATTTAGAACCAATTCACCTCTTGGAAACATCCAGGCGCGGCCAGTATAACACAACGTCGTAAAATGTATATTCACTCAAATTATTATTGAACATATTACCCATCGCTATCTTTGAAATTTTCTTATTCCTTGTCGAAAAAATTCCTCATCTTTGGTCGCAATTCATGCTTAAACCCATTTTTCGATATTCACAAATGAATTGAGCTGCTAGTCAGCCAGATCACATGCCATCGAACGGGACAGGTGGTTGTCAAAGGGTGCAACATCTGAAGAATGGAGTAGTAGAAGAAGTAGAAGTAGAATGGAAACTTTGTGCTGTAGAATAACTTTCTCTTTTCCTGATATTTACATTCTGGAGATTCATCCTTGAAGAATCCAAGGAATCTTCGACGTAAGCCCTGTCAATTAGGTCGATTTTTTTTCTTTCATTTTTATACAGATGGAAGAAACCTATCATTAACAAAATTAATTTAATGTGATTTGAGCTGTTTTGGTTTGTTGTGTTTGTCTTGACTCGAAACAGGTTTGAATTTTCGCAATTTATGCGAATTTCTCAACAAAAACAACCTCCAACAGCTCGGAAAATTGTTGGCATTATTTTCTACTACATCTCACCTACTACGGTTGTCACCTATAAACGCTGCTCAGGGGTCCAATAACACCCAGAGGTGGGGTGGCGCAAAATCCAAGAAATCCCACGTTACAATAGAAAACTTACAGAAGATAAGACAAAAGTCCTTCAAATTTCAAAGAAGCGCCTCTATCAAAAGTTGAATTATCGCAAAAACCCTCACACGCCCCGAGCAAAGCCATGCAAAAATAATATGCTAGTTTACTTGAAAACCATGTACGATTATTTCATCTATCGGATTATATGATCATATTTTTGTATATGTAAAAATCATCTCAAGGTTTGCAAACCTCTGATCATGAACGAATAACTTATTATATCGATGGACGATAAGTTAACTCGTTCTTTCAACACATACACCATCCTCCTTGTCTGTTACGTCAATTTTTTTTTAAATTTCTGGGATAATGAATGGTTTATTCTTGACCTTTGCTTTGATTCTTTTTGTAGTGCCCGTTGAATTACCTTAAACTAATTTTCGATTTCGATGCCTCATTTGCAGCATTCATGCTTTGCTACACACAAGAGGATACCAATGCTGAAGGTAAGTTTTCTGCAAAACTTATGAATATTACAAACCGTAGCTTCCGTTGTCTCATCATTTTTGATCCAGAATTGCGCGTTTATGTTATATTGTATGTTTGTTTTGTATATTGCGTAGCTTATCGTACGTGGAGTTTATCTTTCGTACCAGGGAGGTGGGCTGGGAGTTGTCAAAAGACGAAAATGTTTGAAAAACGCTGAACGTGTTTGCTCAAACGACGAAACGATAAGCTATGTGGATCAAACGACGGTAGAAGCTGGTAACAGCTGTATGAGGGAAAATTCATCATCCAGACATTCATTCTGGAAGACTGGCTAGATAGATTTATTAATTTCGGCAAACACAGCGTGGTTGTTGGAGACTTCTTCTTCTTCTTCTTATTCTGCGAGGATTTACACCAGTACGGCTATTGAATCCAGCTTCCTGGGCCTTCGCAAGCTTATCTGGTGACGTAGACCTTTATGGGTTAAGGACCGGCAACTCAGGCCATATGTCCCAATTTTCTAAGTATATTCCAACCTCCGTGAGGAAAATAACAATTTTAGCTTTGCGATTAGTTCGGTATTCTGCAAGCTATTTGTTTTGACTGCTCAGATAGGAGTTTCCTTCTGTCATTAAAGTTGCTGTTTATAGCAGCCGATTGAGGACTCAAAACGAGCTCCTCTGTGATTAAAGGGCTACCCGGCTATTTCATTCTAGAAGTTCGTTTTTTTCCAACTTTATCCAACCCGATTTTGTTCGCGACTTAAACTATATTTACGACGGAAAAAAAACCTTAAGGGCTGCCGTGCTTGGGACCTCGCAAAGTTCGCAATTTCTGTTAGAAGCAGCTTCCTCTTGTGAAGCCACAAATTACCGTAAACGAGTCCTGTTATAAATTCCAGCCTTGCTCTGCCTGCATTCTTGAATATTTGCATGAATTCTTGTTTAACAATTTCATGTCCTATTCTTTTTGTGTTGTTTTTTTTTCTATAGGTTTGTTTGTTTGTTTGTTTGTGTTTTCATGTGGTTAAGTCATTAAGACATCTACGGAATAGAGAGGAAGTGGTCTTCCTTCTCTCTTCTTTCGGTCTCTTGGATCATAAGCTCCACGTCGCTCATAGATACGGATTTATCTACCACTACTTCTGAGTCGCTTATACTCAGAGTATCCTCCATGTCATACCCTTCTGAGGGAGTGGGCGATTCCGCTGTATTTTTTTCTTGCTCTTGTTCAATGTTACTGTATAAGGAGGCTTTCTCCTCCGGGTTTTTGTTCTGTTGCTTGATCTGTTGTTGTTTGTTAATCTTTGTTTTGTCTGTTAATGTCTGTGTTTCATTTTTGTTTTGTGCTGTAGCCTGTTTCACGAGGCGAGTATTAATTTCAGTATTATTTTTTTCCTTTTCGTTTATGTTGTGCGTGTGTTTACTATTACTGGCCGTGTGTGCGTACGATGTTTCAGTGATGAATTTTCTCGGTACTGTCGGGCATTGTCTGCGCCGAATTCTTTTAGCTTCACCATAGGTGACTCTGTTGATGGTCTTTATTTTTTGTATTTCGACTTCATCTATATACACCGGACAGTTCTTGTTTAGCGTGTGGTGGTTATCACCGTACGATACACATTTTGTGTTCGAGCATTCGTTCTCGTGGTCGGGAAGGCTACAGTTTCCACATACCCGTTCCCCTCGGCACCATTTTTTTGTGTGTCCGATTTTTAGGCACGTTGTGCATCTCATTGGATTTGGGATGTATAGCTCGACCAGGATCGGGTACAATCCGAAATCCACCGAGCGAGGTACCGTAGTCGATTTGAACAAAAGGATTGCTGTCCTGGTGTTCTTCAGTTCACCGTTGATTTTTCTCTTCATTATGGTTACCTCTGAGACCTTTTGCGTTTTCAAGCCTTCTAAAATTTCTTGTTCCGTCAAGAATTCGATGTCCGGGCAGCGTATAATGCCCTTGGAAGTATTCAGCGTCGGGTGCTCCTCCACCTTCACCTCGATGTCGCCTTTTCTATCCGGAATTCTCTTAATTTTTACGGCCTTACTTGCCTGTCTGTCATTATTCAGCTTCAGAACGAGCTTACCTCCTCTTAAACGGGTTACCTCTTCTGGCTTGCTTCCAATGGCGCTTTCGATAACTTTTTGGAGCAAGAAAGGGTTGCATCTGCTAAGGTCGCGTCCCGTTACTGTCGATTCCATTATCATGAATTTTTGTTCACATGTTTGAGAGGTGATGTTGAGCACTGATGTGTTTTTTCTACCAACTTTTCTTTTAGGCTCACTAAGATCACCTAACACCTCGAAGTAGTTGCTGAGGGAGACTCCCCCCCCCCCCCCCCCAGGGTCTTGGACCCCCATTAATTAAAAAAAAAACACACTCCTCTTATGACTGATTTCACTTACAGGTCAAACTAACTAACGAATCAGAGAAAAAAAACACTTCACTTTATACAATGTCCCAGAAGAAAAAAGTTAGTCACTAAACTGCCAACTTAAACACGTGCGAATCCGTCAGATGCTAACTGTCGAAAGTGGTTGGAGACTTCATTGTTGATTAATTTTCTCCGATAAAATCTAAACAATTTTAAACAATCTTAGTGTTAACATCTTTTAAGTCAATCTATCCCATTTTTCATTTTCTTTTTTGAATATCTCTAAAACGAGACAACAATTTAAGAATTCAACAGTAGGCTTTTCTTAGAATGCAAAACTAAACGTTTAAAGTATTTTTTCAAATTTTTCAGACTTCCTAATGCCGAGGAAAATGGAAATTATAACTTTTCCGACCAAAACGATTCATTTTAAACCAAACTTTTTTTAAACATATTTAAAACTAGCAGTACCGGGCCTGCTTGTTTTACCTTAAAATGTATGTTGTTGAAACTATTTGTTTTTTTTTTTCAGAGCACATTTCTCAATTTATAGCTTTATTGTTCACACCGGAAACATTATTTAAACAAATTGCAAAACACACTTATAAAAAGGAATTCAGTTAGTTAGCCAAAACAAGAAACCTTCTTGTGCAATTTCATCGATTCCCCCTTTGTGATTGATATTTCATCGATTCATATTTGCTTTATTCACCTTTCTGTGCTTTGATGAATGCACCTTGACAGATGGGCAAGGAACTCGACCAATACTGCCCCGTTGCTGCTGAAACTTTCCACACATTAAGTTTAACCACTGCAGATGTAGTTAAAGATTTGTTTGGTTAATGTTTTTTGATGAAATTGCACCAGATGGTTTTTCTGTTGGCTAACTAACTAAATTCCATTTTAGTAGTGTTTTTGGGCAATTTGTTTAAATAATGTTTTTGGTGGGAAAAAATAAAGCAAATAAATTGAGAAATGTGATGTGAAAAAAAAAATTATTCTCAACAACATACATTTTAGGGTTGTTTTAGGGAACAACAAACTAAATTTATCGGGCCTGCTAGTGTGAAATAAATCTCTTTGCGGATGGCACAGTCATTTTTTTCCAGAAAAGACGAAAAAGAGGAAGATAATCTAACAAACATCGATCTGATTGTGATGGTTGAAAGTAAAAAAAGAAAAAAAACATTTTTTAGCTATCTCTACGAGGGGAAGGTTTAAACAGCTGTCTATTGTAATCGATAAGGAACCAATCGATGGAGTCCCTCAGAACATGTATTGGAGGGTGACACTAGATAAAAGACTTAATTTTCCACATTTATGGAATCAAAAGTTGCAAAAAAACTGATGTGATGTGAGGAGTGATATGTAGGATTGGAAGAGATCTGAACATTTTTTTATAAAGTCCATCGGTCATCGGTGCGCATTTTGAGTTTTGCTCCTCGTTTCTATTTCTTGAAACCAGATACCAGTTGGATAATTGAACATGTTCGGCACAATTCGAAACAAAAGTTGCTTAACGCAAGCCATTCAACCTCGCAAGACTTTTACCGAACGACACATTCATAAATTTACCGATTCGATGTTCCCACATAATGGAAGAATTATTCAACTGTTTTATTTACCTTGATAACCACTCATCGTTTTCGCGAAGCTGCTAGGGTCACGAATAGCCAGAAGGATATCCTGCTATCGAAAGGACCTTTTTAGCGCTTGCTGCCCTCGTTATGTTTCGGGCAGTGATTATATCGTGGACACAGTGAAGTTATCTCATAGTCATAATTTTATACACATACATTACATGTAGTACTTAGTATTATGTGCATTTGTCTTTATGTCCGATTAATTCTTTTTAATGGCATGTTTACACAGCGGAGGAAAACATAATTTCATATGAGTCCGTGCATCGTCTGCAGATTAGCTACACAAGGCCTGTTATCATCCTGGGTCCATTGAAAGACCGTATAAACGATGATCTGATTTCGGAGTATCCGAATAAGTTTGGATCATGTGTCCCGCGTAAGTAATTGATCGTACTCAATGAGAATTGTCGCGCAACAATGTAAGGCATCGACAAAAATTGTCTGAACATGCTACTCTATTGCTTAAACTTTCACAGATACAACACGACCGAAGCGAGACTACGAGGTAGATGGTCGGGATTATCATTTCATCTCGTCACGAGAGCAGATGGAACGTGACATCCAGAATCATTTGTTCATTGAGGCAGGCCAGTACAATGATAATTTGTATGGCACATCTGTGGCATCAGTACGTGAGGTTGCCGAGAAGGGCAAACATTGTATATTGGATGTGTCTGGCAACGCAATTAAAAGGCTGCAGGTAGCCCAACTCTACCCAATAGCCATATTCATCAAACCAATGTCGATCGAGTCTATTATGTATGTGGGATGCTATGGAGATGTGTAATTTTTCAATGGTTTCTGATTTACATTTTTTCTTGTATTTTCCATCTTAGGGAAATGAACCGACGTATGACTGAGGAACAAGCAAAGAAAACCTATGAACGCACGCTCAAAATGGAGCAGGAGTTTGGTGAATATTTCACCTGTGAGTTGAAAGAAGATGCTAGCTCGGAAGAAATTCTTAGTGCGATAACATTCACGAACTACATTATTTGCTTTTTTTTTCGCAGCAATCGTGCAAGGCGAAACAATCGAGGAGATTTATGGCAAGGTGAAGAACATTATCTGGTCTCAGGGTGGACCGACAATCTGGGTCCCATCAAAAGAATCTCTATGACCACAGGCAAATCAAACTTGGACAATGCCACCAAACATGCGTACCCGACCCGTTTCCCGATCTTGTTACCATTGACGACTTTGGAAGGATGACGGTAGTAGCAGAAAAACGTTAGTGCCCACGAAAATTAAAATAAAAACCGAAAATTGAAACATGAAACATTATGGCGAAAAATAGGACAATTATTAGGAAAAATGTTATCGACTCAACGTCATCCGCGCGTATTCAATTAATCTTTTACACGGATGAATTTGAGCGAAGATTAAAAGCAACATTTCGATACGGATATTCAAACGATAGGCGAAAGCGTTAAACAATACCAGGTGTGCTGTAGCAGAATTTAAAAACTTGTACATGCGAGTAGTCGTTCCCCGGTCTTTTAAGCCTCGTCTCCAAATAAAATGCAAAACTGTCCATGCAATGTAAACGAAATAAAATTAAAAAAGAAGGTTAACGCATGAAAACCAGGAGTAGATTGATTCTAGCAAAAGCATAAATTTATTTTTTGTATGCATGTTTTATGACTATTACTATTATTATTATTATTTTACGAGAAGATCTACGTGAACGATTCTAGGTCTTTCGTATAATAAATCTGACCCTCTCATGCAGTCTTCTTTCATGCTTACAACTGGAGCAAAGAAATTCGAATAAATTATTATAATGGTTTTCAACTGAAGAATAGCAGTATATTTTATTAACACCTAAGCTAGAGCACGCTCTAATGTTTCAAGAAAATTTCTCAAAGTTGTTGTCAGTAAATAGTGGTGCAGAGTGGTGTTCTTAACGCAGGTTAATTCGAGCATGCTCGGACGAAATGTTCTATGGACAAAATGTAACATGTATTCACTCATACTACCAACACAGTGCACCAATAAATGTTGTTTAAGGAAACACTCAAACTGTTTACTGTTATGTTTAAAAAATTAAATATTGATGGTCCCTCATACTTTGTGGAAAATACTAAAATACTGTAATTCTAAAAATTACGCATGAACGAAGTATGAACCTTTGCAACTCTACTCTCTTTGCTCTAAAACTGGATTTGACAATGTGAACCACAAGCTGAACTCTGATGAGGACAAGATAATTCAAAAATCTAACTATATTTGTAGGTTTGCGGTTAATTTATATAGAATGCCATAATTTGTCGATTTTTTCCGCCTACACCTTAGATATTTGTCACGAAGGCGTGCTATTCCCAACGAACCATGAAGTGCGGAAATATGTGATGAAGGACGTGCCTTCCACTAGAAAAACGGACGTCCGTTCGTACGTCCTGCCTCAGCAAAGTACCATACATTGGCAGGCCGAATTATATGCCGTTACCGCGGTAACGGACTGCCTCAATCGGACGCCCTCCATTTTGTGGCTCGCTATAAGTTGCTATAATGGTTTCAAAATTTCTGTTATTTGGCAAACTTTGTATTTGAATTATCTGTTATTATAGCAAAATACCAGTTATTTTATTTAAATTATATTTTTAATTTTTATTGCTTTTAATGTACATGAAATACATAGTTAAATAAATTATAAATAAAAGCACATGGAATTTATGTATGCGTAAGCGTCCGGCGCGTGATTGTACTGGTCGCTGACGCTGGTCGCGAGCGAGTCGGGTCGGTGCGCTCGTCGTACCTCGTTCAACGGAACCAAGAACTCGACATTTCCGACTTATTGCGGCTGGTAGTTCTCGAATGCCAGAATACGAAGCGAAACTAGCGAGTGTAAAAGAGATTTAGTGAGCAATTTACCCTGGTCAGAAACGTTGATCACGTCATCCTGTGCAACCGCTATCTCGGAAATCGGCTGGAAGCGGATGCTGTACAACAGAATGGTCTCCTTGTTTGCACCACTGCCGGCACCGAACACGCACGCGGAACCGTCCGGAACCGCGCCTGATCCACCAGATGTACCCTGGCCCGAGCCACCGGTCGTACCGTCGTCCGGCTTACGTCGCGAGTGATTCACCGTTCGTTCGAAGCGATTCGTTAAGAAGGTTTAAAAGATCCAGCATCCACGTGGTGCTACAACCGCGTATGTGAAGGTTAACCTTCCCTGACGTGATTCACTTTGCCGGCATACTTCGTCATTTAGAATGTATGTAGAGGTTTTGTACGTTGCGTACCATTTGCCAACCAGCTCAACGTAGAAATCGAGATCGCTATGATAGCGTATACTTTTTGGGTCAACGAACCAGCGCCACACCTCACTTACTCTGCTGCTGGCGTACATGAGATGTGGCTTAAACTACAAGCCATCGCGTTAATCGAGCACAATACTGGACGTGTTATTATTGTTATTATTAATTCCAGCCTATCCAACTGAAACTCTTCCTCGTCGCAACAAGGCCTCGCACCGGCCCCGTTTGTGGAAGAGCTTTTACCCGAGTCCTGCATACTTCTCTACCGACTGCACAACGGCGTGCCGGTCGCCACACCGCCCAGCCGATGAGTATGGTGATCTCACGAGGCGCCATTATTGCTGCTATCGCTGGGCCAACAACCGGACGACATGTGCCGGTTCTGCTAGATGAACAGTTTCACCAAATTCAACGATGATTGCTGTTGCTGCGTCGACTGCTGTTGCTGCCTCTGCTATTACTGTTGATGGTGTTGCTGTTGTTGCTGATATTTGGTGCCAAGATGTTGGTTCCGGTCACATTGGTCCACGTCGGCGCGATCAGCGATCGCTCCATCATTGCCGTTGGTGCTCCTTTGATCTCCGAATCCGTCGCAAGCGCATACATTGGCAATAACTTACGCATCGTGGTCGGGCGATCGAACAATTCGGCCGAGTTGTGGCTGGCCGCAGGGGCTTTGGACACATTGAGTGGATGCTGCCCGACCGGAATATGGTGCTGCGATTGGTTCGACTGCGGGACCGGGCATGTCGCGAGATGTGACTTATCAGCCGTTTCCCTACGTTCGGTAACCTGCAAGAAGTTGGGGGAAGAATAGCTTAGAGCAAGTTCTGATCTCTTGGCAGCCAGGCGTCACCATCAATTTACCAATGTGCCGGGCCGTTCCTATCCGGTCGGGACAAGGAGTCCTGTTGTTTGAGGCATGGGGTGCAATTTTGCAGATTGTTTAGCAAGTGCATGCGATTGTACTTTCCGTAGTTCTCCGGTCCATTTGTGAAACAACATATGTATCTATCAAGTCATATGGCGCATCTACCGAGTGCACCTTGTCAGTTAATCACCGTTATAGCTTCCATCTGAGTACAACATACTTTGCTCGAACGCGATCGTGTAGTTGTCCTTGTTCGCCTGATGTGCGACTTCGCATCGACGAAAGTAGAGGCTCCGATTTGCAGATGGAACTGTTCATCACGTCGGCCACTATCAGCCCGGCTGCCGTAGCCCCGGTGACACGTTGCAAATGCCGGGCGAGAAGATGATTAGCAAGCCGGACTGGTCGTACGACACGATCAGGATCATCTCGTTTTCGAGGTCGCGCAAAATCTTGCACTGGGTGAATGGATCGTACATGACACGCAACTTCTTACCGTCGTTCACGAACAGCCTCTTCTCGCTGTTGGCGCCACACAACGCCTACGATGGGCAGCGGCCAGAGTAAAGGTCAACCGCGGTGACCGCCGCCGCCGAAGAGAGCCCGCAGTTTGAGGAAGCGTTCGTTTGCAGCATTGCTAGAGCGCCAGGATACGATAAAAGGTAGTTAGTAAGCTATTTGCAAAACAGTAGAAAGCTAATCCTTTTTGCTGCTACCCTGGTCGGCGACGTTGATCATGCTGGGCGACTGGATGATTCGGACCCGTTCACATCCTCGCCGGCAGCGAGCAAGGACGTGAAATCGGAATACTCTTTCCGGTTGCAGTCACCACGCGTTTCGCTCGCCTTCTAACGGACGTAAATTGTCCCGAGCCGTCCGGTGCCGCGCCTAATCCACCGGATGCAACCTGGTCTGAGCCACTGCTCCCCATGCCGTTTTGCGTCCCGATTTACCACTCTACTTATCACTCTCACAGCCGCTCGCTTGCCTGTGAACAGATTCGTTAAAAAAGGTGGTATTTGTGACGGTACAAAAGTGAGGTTAATCTTTCCTGCCTTGATCCACATTACTTACATTCTGTTTCATGTATCTGGTCACCTTGATCGTGTTGATTTGCTTCGGGTTGAAGTCCGCTACGTACAGCCTCCAATTCGGCCTGAACGTCATCGCCAGCATTGTTCCGAGCGGCCCCTCGACCGTAGTCAACGCCGACCGGTTGACGTTGGGGCTATGGTCCTCGTTTCACCGGAATACTCTCGATCCGTTTCACGTCAATGGCATAGGTCGGCTTAAGCACAAACCGGTCATAGACGAAGTACAACGAGCTGTCGAGCGGGCTTAGAGCCAGCGCCGCTGACCACAAGAGCTGCGCACCGCACTTCGACACGACACCGGAAACAAGCGGTTCTTGTTCCCGTGTTGCCCGATCAGCGTGTGGATCGTGCCCTTCGGGTCGACCGGACAGATGTTGGTGCCGTCGGCGATGAACAATGTCCGATCGGCGGATTGCGAGTTTCTTTGGGTGCGAGAAAGGGGCATCGATAGCCGGACCGCAGTCGCCGTCGTTCTGCTCCTGTGCAGTTCCTTTCAGCATCCGGCTGATGTTAGTTACCAAACGTTCGTGTATCTATATATATAAAACAAACTATGGTCCCGAGAACTTTTTGACTTGAATTTTTCTTTTCGCCTCGGCTACTTTGGTTGAAAGGAATGAAGTTTTCAAATATCTACAAACCAAAGCCAGGAAAGAAGAAGACAAACCAAATAGCGCGTATACACATTGAAACATTCTGTGAAACATTCGGCTGAAACATAATTTTGACAACTTATTTAACGCCTGGTTTATCAATTTTTCCCCTCATTTTTGTTTCAATGTGGAGAACTGGAAAACAAAAACCAAAAACTATTTGGCCCAAAATATATCATTTAAGCCGAATCAGTTGTGCTTCCTTTAAGAAAAAATTGTTTTAATTGCACTCATCATTATTGTCATCGAAATCAAGTATAATTTCGCATGAAATAAACAAAAAAAAAAATGGACAAGGTTTCGAATTAATATTTTGTTTTGTGGAAATTCATTAAACATAATCCTGTTCCAAAACATGTCAAACCGGACTCGAAACTGTACTACTGTTATACTTTCCCCTCAAATCGAATGTCATAAAAACGTTTCAGCCGAATGTTTCACAGAATGTTTCAATGTGTATACGCGCTTAAAGCCTTTCTGCCCAACGCTCTGTTATCAATTTTTAGTGGAAATCCTGAATATGTTGCCCAAAATATGTTACATTTATTTTGTTTAGAAATTCTCTTCTTCTTTCCTGTCGTAGCGACCAATTTTCGATCATGCCTACAAATGTTTTGGGCTTACGATACTTTTTCCCTTTTTACAACTTATTACAAACAAAATTTTACTGATACTGGAATTTGAAAAATAGTATCAAATCGGAAATCGAAACAGAAAATCGGAACCGGAAATCGATTTGCTTTCGGTTCGAATTTTTCTATCAAAGTGACTTCTTTTTGATCTTTCAAACTACGGACGGACGATTTATTCTTGTCATCGGGGAGTGTTGTTAAATGTTTGCAATATAGATTTCGACGATGCATTGATGGCGCGCGTTATTATACGAGCCAACAGTAATTTTTTGTTAAACGTCCCTACCATAGCCCAGTTTGACATAAAATCCCAAAATCGAACGTCGGTAAATATCCGTGTGTAATAAGGGTTTTAACGTACGTGGATATCCAATCCACAAATTTTATGCCATGGGAGGCTTATATGTGCCCACTGTGCTAATCAGGAGTTCCTGAGTTCACAGATCTCTACTCATCTCTCTCAGAGAAACAGGGGATTTTAACGCAAGGGCTTAGGCTGGTGTCCCTGCTCCGTCGCTCGCGATTTCATTGCGCGTGCTGTCAAAATTTTGTATGGGATTTGACACGCGACGCGCGATGGAATCAATTTTTTTTTTCAAAAGCGAGGTAATATAATTTTGCTGTTGGAGCCGCAAAATTACTATCACGTTAAGGATACGAGAACAGCTCTGGAAGCATGGAACAAGCTATGCGATGCGTTCGAAGAGACGGGTTTAACGCGAGAAGTCGGTTTACTATATAAACTCATCAGAACCGACTTAGAGAGCTGCGGGTCAATGGAAGCGTATGCGAACAAGATGATCTCTACCTGCCATCAATTGAACGCGATCGGGTTTCAGATTGCAGATCGATTTGTTGGTGCGCTTCACCTTGCTGGATTACCTGAACGTTACCAGCCGATGGTGATGGCATTGAAGAATTCGGGTGCAGCGATCACGGGGGACTCAGTAAAAACCATTTTGCTCCAAGAAAAAGAAGAATCGTCCCGAAGCGAGCGCATATGTGTAGCGAAAGGTGATACGCATAAGTCACGTCAGATGAACCAGAACAAAAGGGTTGTTCGTAAAGGGCCAAAGTGCTGGAAATGTGACAAATTTGGCCACATCGCCAGACAATGCGATGATAACCAAACCGGTTCAAAAGCGAGTGCGTTGGGAGCGGTTTTGCTAAGTGTTGGTGAGGGAGCGGAGAGCGAGTGGTATGTGGATTCTGGCGCCACGCTGCACATGACGCATAACCTTACTCTTCTGGAAGCCTTAAAGGATAGAAATGGAACGATCTTGGCTGCAAACAAAAGGACAATGCAGATCAAGGCATGTGGCACTGCGAAAATCTATCCGGCGAAGAGTAAATTAGAAGGTATTCTACCGGTTCACGACGTTTGCTATGTCCCTGATCTTTCGATGAATTTGCTATCAGTAGCTCAAATAGTGAAAAAGGGGAACACAGTCGTATTTAATAGCGAAGGATGCCGAATAATCAACAGTGATGGCGACGTTATTGTGACTGGAGTGATGGAGAACGATTTGTTTAAAATAGTAGAACGGAACACGTGTGAACGAAATAAGGTTATGGCATGCTCATCAAGCCTATCGATGGAGTTGTGGCACAAGCGTTTAGGCCACTTGAATGCTAACAGCTTGCAGAAGCTGGCTAACGGTCTCGTTAGTGGCATGAGAATCAGCGGTAAAGATTCAGTCGGTGATTGTCGCATTTGTCCTATGGGAAAGCAAACGCGGCTGCCTTTTAGTAGTAGTGGAACGAGAGCTGATGGATTACTGGAGATAATACACTCGGATATTTCTGGTCCGATGGAAGTGCCATCGTTGGGAGGTAATCGTTACTATATAACGTTTATCGATGATATGTCGCGGCGAGTGTGTGTATATTTCCTGAAAAGTAAATCAGCGGATGAAGTGTTAAATTGTTTCATGGATTTCCACGCAAAGGTAGAACGACAATGTGAACGAAGACTGAAGGTTCTTCGAACCGACAACGGGAAGGAGTATATTAATAGAATATTCCAAGTATACTTACAGAAGCATGGCATACGACATCAGACAACCAATGAATACACGCCGGAGCAGAATGGCATGGCAGAACGTGCTAATCGAACGATAGTAGAACGAGCACGTTGTATGCTATATGAAGCGAAATTGCCGAAATCATTCTGGGTGGAAGCTGTGCTGGCAGCTGTGTATCTGATAAACAGATCGACAACAAGTGGTCATGGTTTGACTCCGGAGGAAATGTGGAGTGGCAAGAAACCTGATGTTGGTCATGTGCGCGTGTTCGGCACCAAGGCGATGGTGCAGGTACCCAAGGTGAAACGACAGAAGTGGGATCCTAAATCGCGAGAGTGCGTGCTCACTGGATTTGAAGAGGACACTAAGGGATATCGGCTGTATGATCCAACTGCAAGGTGCTTGTTAAAAAGTCGAGATGTGATTTTCATCAACGAGGGGGCTGAAATTAGTGAGCAGATTCCCAAACGTGATACAACAGTATTGCTTGATCTCAATGATGCCGAGCAAAGCAACCAAGTGGAAGAAGGCGAATCGGTGCGTGTATTCGATAGCACAGTTGGAGTAAGTAGAACATCATCGATGGCCGGTTTAAATACTTCACCAAATTCTGTAAGAGAACCAGAATCCCAGTCAGTGAGACGCAGTACACGTCAGCATAAAGTTCCGGAGCGATATAAGGATTACGTAGTTGACAATAGAAAGGCACCAAGCACAACATCGTCGGATGATAGCAGTGATGTCGAGTATGCTAGTCCGGAAGACGAACCGGATGGGGTTGCTGCTTGTCAAAAGGAATTGTCTAACGAGGAACCGAAGAGTTATGCAGAGGCGATGGCTTCCTTAGAAGCTGAACAGTGGAAGCAAGCTATGGCCGAAGAGCTTGGGTCGATCGATGCTAATGAGACGTGGGCATTAGTAGATTTGCCACCAGGGTGTAAAGCGATTGGGTGCAAGTGGGTGTACAAATGTAAAACGGATGCAGACGGGAACGTGTGTCGGTACAAAGCCCGATTAGTTGCACAAGGGTTTAGCCAGCAATACGGAAAGGACTACGACGAAGTGTTTGCGCCAGTAGTCAAGCAAACAACTTTTCGTACTTTGATGTCAGTAGCAGCCAAGAGAAACATGACAGTTAAGCAGTATGACATCAAAACTGCATTTTTGTATGCTGAGCTAGAAGAGGAGATTTACATGCTACCTCCGTGTGGTGTAAATGCTGGTGGAAAAGTATGTAAATTAAATAACCCAACGAGCAAGATTTGACAGATCGGACTACGTCCCGGCCATTTACTGTCGACTGGACAGAGAATCTCCAGTGCCCGTCCGATTCAATATCCACTGGTGCATGGAATCTCCAGTGCCCGTCCGATTCAATATCCACTGGTGCATGGAATCTCCAGTGCCCGTCCGAAGTAGCGGCGAGACTGGAAAATTTGGCCGTTGTCAAAAAAAGCCATCTTTACTTTATGGCAAAATTGTAAGCTGTCAAAACGTTTTGTTGGTGTCGCATGCATTTCATTGTTTACATTCGCTAAAAATATTTCGTGGTGGTTTATTCGCAGCTTTTGATACAATAATATGGATGAAATTAACAAGTTAAAGCGTACTGGCACATTTTACGGTCGGAGAAATAAAATGGTTAAGGAGTGGAGAGGATCGACCGTTGATACAGGTAAGAGATTGATTGCAAAATTTTACGTTGTGATACAGTATTATGAGAAATGTGTAATCTCATCGTGTCCTATGATATATTCAATTATAAATTTCTGCATCTTCGAGTGCACCATCAATTCCTTCTATGAATGATCTTGATCCTGCGAATGTTCCTGTTACGAACTACGATACTTTCTTGGAGGAAGAACATTCAAGCGCTGACGAGGAGGAGTATGAAATGCAATTGATGCCGGATGGCTTGCAGGGGAAAAGTTTTGCGAAATGTCTCAGGTATTGGGCCCTTAAAACAGGCCAGACGCATTGAGCAGTGAACATGCTGTTACAGATCCTCTGAACCAAGACGTCTGCTGAAAACATCCCCAGGTCTGCAAGAACATTGCTTAAAACTTCGCGGACGGCATCGTCAACAATAGTTCCGGTAGAAGGGGGCGAGTTTTGGTACCTTAAGGGACTTTATGGACTAAAACAAGCGGCAAGAGCTTGGAATCAGAAACTGGATGCCGAGTTGAAACGCGAAGGTTTTAACAGCTGCTTGGCGGACACCTGTTTGTATCGAAGGCGGCATCGAGATAAATGGTGTTACGTGCTTGTTTATGTTGACGATCTTATAGTGGCAGGAGAAGACGCAGGAATGATCTCTTCTTTACTCGCGGGTCTAAAAAGCACATTTGAGGTTAATGATATCGGGGATGTTCGTTTCTTTGTAGGAATCGAAATAGAGAAGAACAAACAAGGAGACTACTTCCTGAGCCAAAGGAAATACATCAGCGATGTGATCAAGACTAGCGGTTTAGTCGATGCGAAGATATCCCCCATTCCTCTTGACCCTGGTTACGTTAAACGCGAAGAAGAAGGAGAAGCGCTCCTTACTAACTATGATTATCAAAAAACGATAGGTAAGCTATTGTATATAGCTATTAACACAAGACCAGATATAGCAGCAGCAGTTTCGATCTTAAGTCGAAAAACGAATAGGCCCACACAAACAGATTGGAACGAAGTGAAGAGAGTTGTGCGGTATCTAAAGGGAACAATAGAATTTCGTTTGCGAATCTGTCAGATAGGGACACGCTACGGGATAATCGGATATTGCGACTCTGATTGGGCGGAAAACAAGCAAGATAGGAAATCGAATAGTGGTTACGTGTTCACAGTGAATGGTGGAACAGTTAGCTGGGCATGTAGGAAACAGAATTGTGTGTCACTCTCAACCACGGAAGCAGAGCTGATAGCTTTGTCAGAAGCAACTCAGGAGGCAATTTGGCTAAGATTACTTCTTATAGAACTAAACGACGAACAGGAAGTGTTGGTATATGAAGATAATCAGAGTTGTCTCAAATTGTTAGCCCGAGAACAGTTAAGCAACAGGACGAAGCATATTTGCACAAGATACCACTTTACTAAAGATCAAATCAACAGAGGTGAAGTTACTTGCGTATATTGTCCGTCTGAGGAAATGATTGCTGACCTCCTTACGAAACCTTTGGCTAGGATGAAGATACAAAAACTAGTGAACATGATAGGTTTAACTGCAACGATTTAGGAGGAGCTTATCGATTAACAACTACGCGTTGAGGAGGAGTGTTAAATATAGGCAACGCTAGAAGTGAATTCAACGGTATAAATAAGCAGCATGCTAACTGTCAATAGATTTTGCCAGTTGGGACATGAACCTAAAATAAACGCTCGGTCTCTTCCGTATCAACCAGCAAACCGAACGGACGTAAGCTGTGCTACTAATACATATCACACTCAATACTCTTAACAGTAATGAGAGTGTTAACGTTCGTGGATAGCCAATCATTTGTGCCTTGGGAGATCTGGTCTAGATTCGAACCCACTGTACTAATCAGGAGTCCCCGAGTTCACAGAACTCTACTCATAGAGAAACAGGAGATTTTAACGCAAGGGCCTAGGGTAGCTCAAACTCCCAGAAAGTCAGTGTTGAGAATGACGGACATGCACGAGTCTGCGGCTGGAGGAATTTACTAGGAGTTTCAAACAGCCACAAGGACCAAAGAACGCACACAAAAAAAACGGTTAAAAGTGCGTCGGGTACGGAGGTGAGCTGGATAGCAAAAGTGAGAACACCAGTCAGACGGGGATTCGCAGGTCATGTTTTTATACTAGCCCACTAGCAACGAGCTACTAGCAACGAGCTACGCGCTAAGAACAAATAAAGCTCTATTCAAAGAAGCACGTAAATTAAGAAAATAACCTGGTTTTGCTACAGTGCGTCATTGCAACGTAATTATAGGGAACTTACGTCGAAAAATATAGGAAAGATGTGTAAAAAGTTGAGTAAATTTTCATCGCAAAAATCCCTTAGCTAAAATTTGCTTTTATTTAAAATCCCTCATCTCCCGAGCAAAGCCGGGTAAAACGCTAGTTTGATATAAATTATTAATCATACTTACATTTTGTTTAGACTTTGCTGGATAAAACGCAATTTACATGCAGCTCGAGCCAGAACACGATGCGTAGTTGCTAAGATTAGTTATTGTTGTGAATGTAAACATTGATCGATCTGATAGCTATTGATTGCCATAAAAATTTCGGTGGCTTTTTGACAATGGCCATATTACGGCCATTTTCCACTCTCGCCGTTACTTCGGACGATTGGAGATTCCCAGCCCCAGTGGATATTGATTCGGACGGGCACTGGAGATTCCATGCACCAGTGGATATTGAATCGGACGGGCACTGGAGATTCTCTGTCCAGTCGACAGTAAATGGCCGGGACGTAGTCCGATCTGTCAAATCTTGCCCGTTGGGGAAGTCACCTTCTATATTTATACACCTTGAAGTCATTCCATGCATTTTGACAAATCGAGAAAAGAAAAATACAAGAAAATTTTGACGGCTATGTATTCTCTGTTTACTTTTGGATCGACGATGTGGATTGTCTGTTCGTAGCGATTGTGCATTTTTTGCAAAAAGCAAATTAGTAAATTTTAGAGTAGTTTTACAGCCAAAAACGTTTTTAAAAGTATAACCACCCCAAGTACCAGCGTTGAATTATAAAAAAAACCGGATTGATTTATCAAGGAATATGGAAAGTAATTAATGTGTTGTTTTGGGGTACCGGATTTCGACGAAACGATGAAGTCAGCTTTTGGTTTGTAAACAGTATTTGACATTCTTCTTCTTCTTCTTCTTCTTTTCAGCGAGTTGGAATATATCCTCCTAGGTATTGTTGGGCTTTATGTCCTCAGAGGCGTACCAGCTCTGATTGAAGCCTTTCGACTTTACGTCATCTGGCTGACAGATTATTGTTTTGGTTTGGTTGGTCGTTGTTAAGGTTTTTATACACTTTGGTTGGTTCGCTTGGATGGCCGGTGTCACGGTTCTTATACACTTGGTTAAGGTAGGTAGCTGTGGTCGGTTGGTGATGCGTGTGTAGGTCGACTGGAGGGGTAAACTATAGCTCTATTTTTTGTTGTCTAATAAACCTGGTTATTGCTTTGATTGTGCTGCCCGATTTTTCTTTCCATTTAGCTTTCAGTGCAGAGAATTTTACTGTTGGTGATCTGTTGTAGTTCCTACATTCGAATGTTCGGTGTCTGCCTGTGTCCGGTTCCTGGCAGGTTGAGCAGTTGCCGTCTTGTTCGATCTTCATGACTGTTAGCCAGAACTTGGATAGGTCGTGTCCAGCCAAAAGTTTGTTTGTGGTTTTTATTTCGTCCGCTGTGAGTGGTATGTCCTGGTGCCATGTGGTTGTTTCGAAGTTTGGTTGGAACTCCATGAACTTCTTGCCCTGTTCTTGTCCTATTTTCTGGTACCATCGTTTCGTGTTAAGTACCATGGTTTCTCTTGCTCTGTTTGCTATGTCCGTGATTCTGAGTTTGTTGTTGATAGTATTGTTGCACGTAGTACCTCTTTTGGCCAGCTCGTCGGCTCTTTCGTTCCCAGCGATTCCGCAGTGGGCCGGTATCCATCTTATCTCGGCCTTCAAGTTGGTCCCTAGTTTTAGGATGTTGTAGATGTTGGTTTCTATGTGGGTTTTATATTGGTTCTCTTCTATGGTATGGCATGCTGCCAGGCTGTCTGTGTAGATGACTGGTTGTTGTATGTTGTTTTGCTGTGCTGTTGCTAGTGCCGTTTCTATTGCTTTAAGTTCTATTGAGGTTATTCCCGTGTTGTTGGCTATTTTAAGTTTTATTGCCCAGTATTTGGTTTTGTCGTTGTGTAGCCGGATGTATATGCCGATTCCACTGCCTTCTTCTGTCCTACTGCCGTCCGTGTAGATTGTTGGTCTTTTTGTCCTTGTTTTTGCTATTTCTTGCATGTAGTTGATGACCATTGCTTTCCGCTCTAGGGGGTTCATTGGACTTTCTCTGCAGCTTTTGTAAATTACTGGTAACCGTTCGTCTATGTCGTTAGCTGTGGCTCCCGTCATATTATCAAACATGTCTCTGTGCTTATCATATATCTGTTCGATGTACGACATTCTTCGTTTGTTTTTGTTTTGTAAAGCGAGTTGTTCTAACTGGGTCCTGTTAGCGGTGGAGAAGGTTAAGTTCTTAGCAAGTTCCTTTGTTGCCACAAATTCTGCTCTGATGTGCAGGGGGATTTCTGCGTTGATGGTCATGAGTGTGTTGATTGGGGTGGTTTTGGTGCATCCAGATACCTTCCGTAGGGATTGGTTTATAATTGAATTCATCGAGCTGAAGGCTTTTTGTTTGTTGTTACGGTAGTAGGAGGCGCCGTGCTCCAGCGTGCTCCTTATTGTGGCTCTGTGTACCGCGATCGTCTTGTTTGGGTGTAGCTGGTTTTTTCTGTTGCAAATTCGTTTGATGATGTTTAGCTTATTCATGGCCTTGCTTTTCAGGTTTTCTATCTGTTTGCGGAAGGTGAGCTTGTGGTCTAGCCACGTTCCGAGGTATTTGTATGCTTGAACTTGTTCTATCTGTTTGTTGTCGATTTGTATGGTAGCTGTGATGTTGCCGGGGCCAAAGCACATGATTTTGGTTTTTTCTGTGTTTAAGGGTAGGTGTAGTCTCTTGGAATCGTCTTTAAACGTGTCTATTACTTCTTGTAGTTTGTGTTGAACCTCGTGCTTGGTTTTGCCGGTTACTGTGATGACGAGGTCGTCCGCGTACTGTATGGTTTTGGCATGTGTATGTCTCATTTTAGTGTGAATTCCTGCTGTATATATGTTAAACAGTGTCGGGGATAGTACGTCGCCTTGAGGCAGCCCATCCGACACTAGTTTCCTGATCGTGGTCCCCTCCGTTTCGATCTCTACGGTCCGGTTATACAGGACCGCCGCTATCCAGCGGGTGATTGCCAGTGGCGTGTTTCCGGTTTCTAATATATTGATAAGGTCGTCGGTTCGGACGTTGTTGTATGCGTAAGTGAGTCTATGAAAGCTGCGCCTGTTATGATGTTGTGGTTGGTGTTGTTGATTGTTGCGGTGATATGTTGGTAAATGATGAGCCGTCAACGAAGAGCCGTAAACCCGGGCTCTCCGACAATGAGTTCCATCGTCGGATGATGCCGTGATCGGGTTGAGAAGGAGCACGGGGACAAACGGGGACCGAAGCGTTGGCCCGGCGCTCTGGCTCTCCAACCACCGGTGCGAGCGGACGTCTGAACAGCGAGCACAGTCTATTTAAAGTTATTGTCTAAACGTCCTTGAAATAAAGAATAAGTTTTAAAGTGTAAACGACATAACAGCTGGCGACGAGTTAAGTTGATATAAGTGAAAAGGACGTAAAGCTCCACCGCGCAACGATTCCGCCACCGAGGAAGCGTCGGAGAATGATTCAGGAAGAAGAAGAACGGCGCGCGTCCCAAGGATGGTTGGGTTCCCTGGCCCCACCGCCATCGCAGCCACTTGTGCAGGCGGGAGATCGTCGTGATGCTCATGCACCGCCATTGCAACAAACCGCCCAGGCCCAGACCGCGCAGCAAAATGGAAGTCTTCCACCATTTTTGACGCCACCAATCGTCGAAAATTCTTCAACGTCCCAAATTCTGCAACTCATGCAACAGCAGATGGCCCAGCAGCAGCAAATGTTGTTGCAATTAATGCGACAAAAGGGACCCGCCGCGAGTGAAGAAAAAAAACCGGAGCAGATTTTAGATTCTTTGTGCGGGCACATCAAAGAATTTACGTACAACGCCGATTCTGGAACCACTTTTGCGGCATGGTACACGAGATACGAGGATCTATTTCAAAAGGACGCCGCGCAACTGGAAGATGAAGCGAAAGTGCGATTGCTAATGAGGAAGTTGGGCACCTCTGAGCACGATCGCTACACAAGTTACATCCTTCCGAAACATCCGCGAGATTTTTCCTTGCAGGAAACAGTTGCACAGCTGATAGTTTTATTTGGCATCAAGGAATCTCTGCTTCATCGAAGATTCCGATGCTTAAAACTCGCTAAGCTGCGGACCGAGGATTTTGTTTCATTCGCTTGCCGCGTTAATAAGGGCACAGCAGAGTTTGAGTTGGGCCGACTTACCGAAGAACAGTTGAAGTGCTTGGTTTTCGTGTGCGGCCTAAAAGACGAAGCCGATATTGAGTTTCGAACGCGCCTGCTGCACCGAATAGAAGAAAACCAGGCTGTAACGCTCCACCAGCTCTCCGCCGAATGCCAACGAATGACAAACCTACGTCAGGACAGTGCCATGATTGAACAGGATCGTAGCGAACAGGTGTTATCCGTTCAACGCAGTGCATATCGTCCTCATCGCGCGTCCAATCAAAAGAACGCAAATAATGCATCTAAACCAAGTCGACCCTGCTGATTGTGTGGAGCTCTACACTGGGCGCGAGAGTGCACGTTTAGGACGCATACATGCACGCAGTGTGGAGCAGTCGGGCACCGTGAAGGATACTGCAAGCAGCAACACAAAAAGGGCATCGTCGACAGGAAAGACGTTTCCCGAAGCGAGCCCATACACGCAGTGTAACGGTAAACGTGTGCAGCCTACATCATCGCAGAAAATATTTGAATGTGACGATTAACGGCATTCAAATTCGGCTACAGCTGGACACGGCTTCCGATATATCGGTGATAAGCCGCAACCTATGGAAAAAAATCGGTTGCCCTCAATTATCACCGCCCTCAGTCACCGCGAGATCCGCATCGGGAGACCAGCTCGGAATTGTTGGAGAATTTCGAGCCACCGTTGCAATAAAGCAGCAACGGAAACGAGCCGTCATCTACGTCGCAGATTCGGAGTTGGCGTTGCTAGGGATTGACCTCGCCGAAGCTTTCGCTTTATGGTCGGTTCCCATTGACCAACTGTGCAACCGCGTGACTAGCGCGCTACCAAACACTCCAGAGGAAATTGAGCGAAAATTTCCGCGATTGTTTCAACCGGTAATGGGGTTGTGCACTAAGGCTCAGGTAAAACTCCACCTGAAGGAAAATTACCTGAGGAAAAATTAGTGTTTTGTCCAAAATGGCCGGTGGCATACGCCATGCATGATGCGGTAAATAAGGAGCTGGATCGGTTGGAGAGTTTACGCATCATCACACCGGTGGACTTTTCGGAGTGGGCTGCCCCGATCGTAGTCGTCCGGAAGGCCAACGGATCCATCAGGATCTGCGGCGACTATTCGACAGGACTGAACGCAGCTCTAAACCCGCACGACTACCCGCTCCCGCTGCCTCAGGACATTTTCGCAAAGCTAAGTAACTGCACTATATTTACACAGATTGATCTGTCCGATGCTTTCCTCCAGGTCCCAGTGGATGAGGAAAGTCGCCCTCTACTGACGGTCAACACACACAGGGGCCTTTACCTATATAATCGTCTGCCCCCTGGAATAAAGGTTGCCCCTGGAGCATTCCAACAGTTAGTGGATGCTATGCTGTCGGGAATTTCTGGTGTCTCTTGCTACATGGATGATATAATCATTGGTGGCCGCACTGCTAGTGAACATAATGAGAGCCTTTTTGCTGTTCTAAACCGAATGCAGGAATACGGTTTCACTCTGCGGGCCAGCAAATGCGCATTTGAGAAGGCGCAAATAAAATATCTGGGTCACATCATCGATGGACACGGTATTCGTCCGGACCCAGAAAAGGTTGCTGCAATAGCGGGTCTCCCAGAACCCAGCGATGTAACGGGAGTACGATCCTTCCTAGGAGCCATAAATTTTTACGGAAAATTCATCCCGAATATGCGCAACCTACGCTACCCCCTAGACAAGCTGCTACAAGAAGGGAACATATTCAGATGGACAGCAGAATGTCGAAAAGCTTTTAAGCAGTTTAAAAATTTGCTATTTTCAGATCTTATGCTGGTACATTACGACCCCAAACTGCCAATTGTGGTATCCGCTGATGCGTCGACCAAATAGATCGGGAAGGACTGGCTATTATATATGCAGTGACAAAATTTCACAAATATGTTTTCGGGCGCCATTTTCTGCTGCAAACGGATCATAAGCCACTTTTGAGAATTTTTGGAAGTAAAAAAGGGATCCCGGTATACACAGCAAATCGTCTGCAGAGGTTTGCACTTACCCTCCAGTTGTACGATTTTGAAATTGAATATGTATCAACCGCCAATTTCGGAAACGCAGATATCCTATCGCGGCTGATCAAAACTCATGAGAGACCTGAAGAAGACTACGTAATCGCGAGTATTAATCTGGAGGAAGATATTCAATCAGTCATCGTCAATGCGTTAAGCTCATGTGCGCTAAATGCCAAAGACGTGGAACGAGCTACGAGATCTGATCCGATCTTGCGAAAAGTGATGCGTTATACGCGTGAAGGATGGTCACGTGACTGTACATTCAATGGCGAATTCGCAAGTTTCTACGCCAGGAAGGATTGGTTGTCGGAGATGGGAGGCTGTCTTTTGTTTGGGGAAAGAGTCGTTATACCCAATACGCTTCGACAACGATGCCTTAAGCAACTACATGTCGGGCACCCTGGGATTCAACGAACGAAGTCGCTAGCGAGAAGCTATGTCTACTGGCCAGGCTTGGATCGAGAAATCACCGACCTTGTTCAAACCTGCTACGCATGTGCATCTGCAGCAAAATCAGCACCACATGCCAAACCATCACCGTGGCCTGGAGTAAGCTCACCGTGGCAGCGGGTGCATATAGATTTTGCAGGTCCAATCGACTGTTATTGGTTCCTGATTGCCGTCGACGCATTTTCAAAGTGGCCTGAAATTGTAAAGACGACTAGTACAACATCTGCAGCAACAATACGCATCCTGAGAAGTCTTTTTGCTCGTTACGGTGTGCCGGTTACTTTGGTCAGTGATAACGGTCGTCAGTTTGTAAGTGCCGAGTTCGAGGATTTTTGCATCTGCAATGGAATCATGCATCTTACTTCCGCTCCGTTCCACCCGCAGTCTAATGGGCAAGCGGAACGTTTTGTAGACACGTTCAAACGAGCGATTAAGAAAATTTCTAATGACGAGAGAGATATTGAAGACGCGCTGCAAACATTTCTACAAACTTATCGCTCAACGCCAAATCCACAAGTTGCCAACAACGCTGCACCTGCGACAGTAATGTTTGGCAGGCCCATACGTACTTGTTTGGAGATGATACGACCAACATTGGAACGAGAAACGACAGTCAACAGCGAACAACGTGGCTTCACTGACAACGATCTTGTCTTCGTAAAGATATATTCTCGCAATGGTTGGAAGTGGGTTCCAGGAGTAGTGCTAAACAAATGCGGTAATGTGATGTATCGTATAAAGACCCATGCCAACGAATGACAAACCTACGTCAGGACAGTGCCATGATTGAACAGGATCGTAGCGAACAGGTGTTATCCGTTCAACGCAGTGCATATCGTCCTCATCGCGCGTCCAATCAAAAGAACGCAAATAATGCATCTAAACCAAGTCGACCCTGCTGGTTGTGTGGAGCTCTACACTGGGCGCGAGAGTGCACGTTTAGGACGCATACATGCACGCAGTGTGGAGCAGTCGGGCACCGTGAAGGATACTGCAAGCAGCAACACAAAAAGGGCATCGTCGACAGGAAAGACGTTTCCCGAAGCGAGCCCATACACGCAGTGTAACGGTAAACGTGTGCAGCCTACATCATCGCAGAAAATATTTGAATGTGACGATTAACGGCATTCAAATTCGGCTACAGCTGGACACGGCTTCCGATATATCGGTGATAAGCCGCAACCTATGGAAAAAAATCGGTTGCCCTCAATTATCACCGCCCTCAGTCACCGCGAGATCCGCATCGGGAGACCAGCTCGGAATTGTTGGAGAATTTCGAGCCACCGTTGCAATAAAGCAGCAACGGAAACGAGCCGTCATCTACGTCGCAGATTCGGAGTTGGCGTTGCTAGGGATTGACCTCGCCGAAGCTTTCGCTTTATGGTCGGTTCCCATTGACCAACTGTGCAACCGCGTGACTAGCGCGCTACCAAACACTCCAGAGGAAATTGAGCGAAAATTTCCGCGATTGTTTCAACCGGTAATGGGGTTGTGCACTAAGGCTCAGGTAAAACTCCACCTGAAGGAAAATTACCTGAGGAAAAATTAGTGTTTTGTCCAAAATGGCCGGTGGCATACGCCATGCATGATGCGGTAAATAAGGAGCTGGATCGGTTGGAGAGTTTACGCATCATCACACCGGTGGACTTTTCGGAGTGGGCTGCCCCGATCGTAGTCGTCCGGAAGGCCAACGGATCCATCAGGATCTGCGGCGACTATTCGACAGGACTGAACGCAGCTCTAAACCCGCACGACTACCCGCTCCCGCTGCCTCAGGACATTTTCGCAAAGCTAAGTAACTGCACTATATTTACACAGATTGATCTGTCCGATGCTTTCCTCCAGGTCCCAGTGGATGAGGAAAGTCGCCCTCTACTGACGGTCAACACACACAGGGGCCTTTACCTATATAATCGTCTGCCCCCTGGAATAAAGGTTGCCCCTGGAGCATTCCAACAGTTAGTGGATGCTATGCTGTCGGGAATTTCTGGTGTCTCTTGCTACATGGATGATATAATCATTGGTGGCCGCACTGCTAGTGAACATAATGAGAGCCTTTTTGCTGTTCTAAACCGAATGCAGGAATACGGTTTCACTCTGCGGGCCAGCAAATGCGCATTTGAGAAGGCGCAAATAAAATATCTGGGTCACATCATCGATGGACACGGTATTCGTCCGGACCCAGAAAAGGTTGCTGCAATAGCGGGTCTCCCAGAACCCAGCGATGTAACGGGAGTACGATCCTTCCTAGGAGCCATAAATTTTTACGGAAAATTCATCCCGAATATGCGCAACCTACGCTACCCCCTAGACAAGCTGCTACAAGAAGGGAACATATTCAGATGGACAGCAGAATGTCGAAAAGCTTTTAAGCAGTTTAAAAATTTGCTATTTTCAGATCTTATGCTGGTACATTACGACCCCAAACTGCCAATTGTGGTATCCGCTGATGCGTCGACCAAATAGATCGGGAAGGACTGGCTATTATATATGCAGTGACAAAATTTCACAAATATGTTTTCGGGCGCCATTTTCTGCTGCAAACGGATCATAAGCCACTTTTGAGAATTTTTGGAAGTAAAAAAGGGATCCCGGTATACACAGCAAATCGTCTGCAGAGGTTTGCACTTACCCTCCAGTTGTACGATTTTGAAATTGAATATGTATCAACCGCCAATTTCGGAAACGCAGATATCCTATCGCGGCTGATCAAAACTCATGAGAGACCTGAAGAAGACTACGTAATCGCGAGTATTAATCTGGAGGAAGATATTCAATCAGTCATCGTCAATGCGTTAAGCTCATGTGCGCTAAATGCCAAAGACGTGGAACGAGCTACGAAATCTGATCCGATCTTGCGAAAAGTGATGCGTTATACGCGTGAAGGATGGTCACGTGACTGTACATTCAATGGCGAATTCGCAAGTTTCTACGCCAGGAAGGATTGGTTGTCGGAGATGGGAGGCTGTCTTTTGTTTGGGGAAAGAGTCGTTATACCCAATACGCTTCGACAACGATGCCTTAAGCAACTACATGTCGGGCACCCTGGGATTCAACGAACGAAGTCGCTAGCGAGAAGCTATGTCTACTGGCCAGGCTTGGATCGAGAAATCACCGACCTTGTTCAAACCTGCTACGCATGTGCATCTGCAGCAAAATCAGCACCACATGCCAAACCATCACCGTGGCCTGGAGTAAGCTCACCGTGGCAGCGGGTGCATATAGATTTTGCAGGTCCAATCGACTGTTATTGGTTCCTGATTGCCGTCGACGCATTTTCAAAGTGGCCTGAAATTGTAAAGACGACTAGTACAACATCTGCAGCAACAATACGCATCCTGAGAAGTCTTTTTGCTCGTTACGGTGTGCCGGTTACTTTGGTCAGTGATAACGGTCGTCAGTTTGTAAGTGCCGAGTTCGAGGATTTTTGCATCTGCAATGGAATCATGCATCTTACTTCCGCTCCGTTCCACCCGCAGTCTAATGGGCAAGCGGAACGTTTTGTAGACACGTTCAAACGAGCGATTAAGAAAATTTCTAATGACGAGAGAGATATTGAAGACGCGCTGCAAACATTTCTACAAACTTATCGCTCAACGCCAAATCCACAAGTTGCCAACAACGCTGCACCTGCGACAGTAATGTTTGGCAGGCCCATACGTACTTGTTTGGAGATGATACGACCAACATTGGAACGAGAAACGACAGTCAACAGCGAACAACGTGGCTTCACTGACAACGATCTTGTCTTCGTAAAGATATATTCTCGCAATGGTTGGAAGTGGGTTCCAGGAGTAGTGCTAAACAAATGCGGTAATGTGATGTATCGTATAAAGACCCATGACCGAGTCATTCGAAGCCACATCAACCAGCCTCATCGTCATTGACGCAGACTACAACATCATCTTCATCCTCACATGTGCCGTCGACTGCATCTTCGTCTGTATCACCGTCTCCAGTATTGTTCGTGCCACCGTCTGCATCACCAATTGTGTCGGTGCCTACATCATATTCTGAGCCAGGAATATGGCCAATGCCATCGTCATCCCAACCGTCTACGTCGAAGTCGCCGGATGATCCTTTAACCCATCAGCAGCCGCGAGTGCAACAAGATCTGATACCGCCTCGCCGCTCTTATAGACATATAAGAGTTCCGCGAAGGTTTGATGACTATCAGTTATCTTAAAAGAGGGAGATGTTGCGGTGATATGTTGGTAAATGATGAGCCGTCAACGAAGAGCCGTAAACCCGGGCTCTTCGACAATGAGTGCCATCGTCGGATGATGCCGTGATCGGGTTGAGAAGGAGCACGGGGACGAACGGGGACCGAAGCGTTGGCCCGGCGCTCTGGCTCTCCAACCACCGGTGCGAGCGGACGTCTGAACAGCGAGCACAGTCTATTTAAAGTTATTGTCTAAACGTCCTTGAAATAAAAAATAAGTTTTAAAGTGTAAACGACATAACATTGATGATCTCCGTGGTGATGTAGTTGAGGCTCTGGTGAATAGATCTATTGGCTCTGAAACCGAATGAAAAGTTCGGTATGATGTTACTGTCCGTTTACACGTTGCGAACTCGCTGCGCACTCTTCGTGCGAACTCCATTCCCGCAAGCGATGGAACTTGAGCTGCGAACTCGCTGCGAACTTTTGACAGCTCATTTTGAACCACATGCTTTTTGTAAACAAACATCAATTGTTTTCATTGTATGGTGTGGTTTGGTGTATGAAAAGTAAAGTTATCATTTTGTGCTTAATATTTGTTAAAATGTAAGTACAAACAATAATGTTTACCGTACAGTTAACGGTTTTTGGCGCGCACTTGACATGATATGTCAGATAAAGATAAGATAAGATAAGATAAAGAATAAGAAGCAGGGGACGAGCGAACTCATTTACACGCATCGAACTAGCGAACTTGTCATCTCCATATAGTTCGCACGAAGAGTTCGCAGCGAGTTCGCAACGTGTAAACGGACAGTTATTGACTGTACAGTGTTTTTCAAGTTTCCTCAGTACCGCTGTGTTGATGACTTTAGTTAGGGTGGGGATTAGAGCGATCGGTCTGTAGTTGTGGGGGTGGTCGGGTCCTTGTTTGGCTTAAGTATCGCAATGATTTTTGCTTTTTTAAGATTTTTATGTACCTTGCCTTTCTGCCACATTTTGTTTGCAAACTGTATGAGCCTTACTGTGGTGTCTGTGTTGAGTCCTTTGAGAATGTGGTACGAAATATGGTCGTGTAATGGGGCGCTGTTTTTCTTTTTTAGCAAGATCCTCCTCCACGTCCTTATGTTTAGTATGTCTTCCTGGGGTCTCAGTCCCTGGTATATGTGTTTTTTGCCTTTGCGGTTTCTTGGGAAGTTGTTTTGTAGGAATTTCCGGGCGATGTCTTTGTCTGCGTGTACGAGGTTGGTCTCCTTTTTGTTTGTGTTTGTCTTGCCCTCTAAGTTGTTTATTAGTCTCCATAGTTCCTTTGTATTGGAGTCGGCATCTATGTTTTTTAGAGCTTCCTCGTATCTATGTATGCTGTTTTCCCGCTTTTTTAATTCTAAACTTCGCCAGGCTCTTTTTGTACGCGATCTGATTTTCTTCTGTTCCATTATTATTGAACGTGCTTCTTGCCTTGTTCTTTTGGTGCCACGCTTTTTCCACCGTGTGGTCCCACCAGATTTTCAATGGTCGGCGTATCGGTTGTCTATTTGATTTTATAATTTGAGTGATTCGTGTTGTGACCTGATTTAATGTCGTGCACGTGTTTGTGTTGATCTTTTGCAGTTCTATTGCGATTTTTTTGTGGTCTAGCCGTGTTTCTTTGTGTTGTCTTTTTGGTCCTTCTATTGTTGTGATTATGGTTTTGTGGATAGTCGCGCCTATGTGAGTGTCCAGAACTGTCCTCGAGCTTGATCCTGCTATGTCTTCCGATATAGCGGTAAGGTCTATAGCCGAGCTTCGTTTTTGTCTGTCCGTTGGTATAAAGGTATGTTCATTGTTATGAAGCAGCAAGAAGTGTGACTCGTTGATTGCCTCAGCGAGCATCTTCCCTTTTGCGTCGTCCCAGTCATTTCCCCACATGGTGTGGTGAGCGTTGAGGTCGGCGGCTATGACAGTTCTGGTCGAATGTCTTTTTTCATTGAAAATTGAGTTTATTATCTGTCCTAGTGTGTCTGTGGGGGTTCTTGGGGCTGCGTAAATGGCTATGATGTTCATTTTGGGTTAGATGAGGCGGACATTTGTGATCTGTGTGTGTTCAGAGCTGTAGGTTGTGTTTGTCTTGTATTTTATGTTGTTTTTTATATAGATGCACGTGCCGCCGTAAACGTCTTCTCTGTCTGCCCTGACTATGTCATATCCGGGGATGGCGTATGTCCTCCGGGGGTCTCCGTCTGAGAGCCAAGTCTCCAACACGCACGCAACGTGATGTCCCCGGCACTCAGTTGTCTTCCAAGCTCTTCTTTGTTTTTTGGCACGCTGTTTATGTTAGTTTGCAGGATGGTTATCTTCCCTGCGTCCGTCATTTTGTTGGCTTTTCTCTTATTTTCTGGTTTGTTTGTTTGTTTGTTTTTTTATTATTATTTTTTGTTTTTGTTTTTTTTTTAATACGTCTGGGTTATGGGTCTTCTATCAACTCGACGCTTGCATTTCTGCTGCTGGGGGTACTGGAGTTTTTGGTGCGCGGTCTACCTCTGCCGCGCTTGGCCGCCTCTGCTGTTTCGGTGGTACCTTCGACTGGGAAAGGGCATCGTCTCGCCAATTCTGCGCGCAGTTCTGTGAGGTCCAGGGAGGCCGTATCCATTTCCTCCGAGTGTGTTGATTGCGTTATTGGTGTTTGTTGTGTTGATGTTTGTGGTGTTGATGTTTGTTGTGTCGATGCTTGTTGTGTTGATGTTTGTTGTGTTGCTGTTTGTTGTGTTGATGTTTGTTGTGTGGATGTTTGTCGTGTTGGTGGCTGTTGTGTTAGTGGCTGTTGTGTTGGTGGTTGTTGTGCTGGTGGCTGCTGTGTTGTTGTCTTTTGTGTTGGTGTCACTGTAGTAGGATTTGATGTTGTTGGTCTTTGGTTAGTGTCTATATATAGACCATGGCCATGGGTTGCTCTGTCGTGCTACCGTTGTGGTAGCCGTGGTATGTGTTGTGCGTAAGTATGCTCCCATCAGCATCCCGGCGTAGCTGCCTGGATTGGTCAGCCTTGCCTGGGCGCCCCCCTCCCTGGCTTGGCAGCATGACTTTCCAGGGTGGGTCGTGGTACCGCAGAAACGGCAGGGGTTTTGTCCTGGGTGTGCTACGTACGCTCTTCCCCCGTTGTAGCCCAGCCCATGAAGGGTTTGTGAGATCTCACCCTTGATTGCCATCACGGCGATGACAAGTCCCGTTGCTGCGTTGGCGTACACGAATCTGTTGTCCTGCCATTTCGGTCTTTTTATAGTGAGGACTTTGCCGTACTTGGCCAGTACGTCCCTCACCTGCTCGGTTGTCACCTCCGACGACACATCTTCCACCCTGACCGTGGTCGCCCCTTCGGCCAGGGTTACCGGTATTGTGTATGTATGCCCTCCTATTGACATTTTTGCTTCGGCGCCCCTCTCTAGCGCCTTCAATGCCGTGTTTTGGTTGGTCACTGTGACCATTGCCCATGGCTCCGCTCTTGGAAGATGCAGCTGGACTACCTCGTCCACCGCCAACTTTAGGGTGTCTTTTACGAATTTATGTACATCCTTCTGGGGTGGACGTGGCATCCCCTTGAAATCGCACTTTATAACGTGCGTTTTCTCCATCGCGAGCTCCCCCAATTCAGAAGCCGGCTTAAGGGAAACGCAAAGGGACGGGAAAAAGAAAACTGATGCATTTGAAAAAGGCGCTGGAAAAAAAAACGATGTGCTGTTGCTGGTGGTTCACTGTCAACTCGTATTTGACATTCAAGTGCCGCGGCGGCACAATCAACATGGCGGACTTACACGGACAGCAAAGCAGCCTGCCAAATCTTACGAAGAGCCAAAGGGGATTTATACATACAAGACAGATACCATAGCATACTTGGGAAAAGCGAGCAGATCGAGGCCCAAATAAGATGGATCCCGAGCCATATAGGGATCGAGGGCAATGAAAAGGCGGACACCCTGGCTAAAGAAGGAACAACATCGGTAAACAAAATATCTAACAAATTCAACTACGAGGACGCAGTACAAAATGCTCGAACACTCATGATCCAGAAAACCAAGGACTGGTACAAGTTAACATGTGCTACTAAGGGGAAAAAATTCGAAAGATTCCAACCGAACTTCGACAGTAAACCATGGTACCACTCCATACCACTCTCGGCACACGAAATCAAAACCGCCAACCGTATCTTGTCAGGACATGATCTCTCTAACTAAGACTCTAACTCTCTAAGAAGGAAACTGCAATACTTGCCATACGCCAGAAACAGCGGAGCATATGATCTTCTTCTGCAAAAATCACGAACAAGAACGTGCAAACAACAAATACTGCTACTTCGATAGACTGCCAAGACACTGGAAGGACAAGCCCGGAGAAACAATAAAAGAAATAGTTAAGTTCATGGACTCAAACGGCATCAAAATCTAAACCGTGACCACGTGCAAGCAGTTACACAGAAACCAACCAAGTAAACTTTCAGGCCGAATTTTCAACCCATAAAGAAAACAATATAAATGAACCAGACAATCATCTACACCAACACAAGTAATCAAGCAGTATGACTTAAATGTCAAAGCTTACAAAGAGCACGTATGCTTCTGAATGTATAGGTTTAAACCGATACAGGAGGCTATAACCTAGCTCGCAAAACAGAAGAAGAAGAAGAACATGGCGGACAGCAAATCCCCTGTAAAACAACCAGATATACTAGACCAACCATGTTCTGACATACAGCATTGTCAAACGGCCTGTCAGACAGAAAACTTCGATAGCTCATCGATACTCTCGTCGTATTTCCACTTTTGCGGATGTTGGGTGGGATCTCGATTTTCGAAAATTTGGAACAACATTTTGACACATATGTCATATGCGTGTACGTCATTAGCGTTCTTTGCCTCAATTTTTGCACTAACACATATACCCTAGTACCAAAATCATGCAACGCGGATTAAACGCGCTACATTTCCCATACAAACTGGCTCTGCTTCACCCCGTTCCTCTCATTCTTTCCATATTGCACCCCCCGTTAGCCTACAATGCGAGCGGACTTGCAACTTCTTAGGGCAAATACTTTAGAGATCTTAGCCGACGTGTTATTTCCGAGGGTAGTTGTGTACTTACTATTAAATGTGAAATTTCCTCCTGCGTAAAAGGAAGCCATTTTGGGAATGGCTTTAAAGTTCCATTCACATATCCTTTCAAGATTTTTCGCGTGATACCTAAGTCTAAAAGGTGGAGCGGATCCCCAACTGGTACATCTTGAATTATGTCTATATTGTTAATATCTAACAACGGCGAATGTCGTTTTTTATGTGTGTTGGCGTACAATCCACTTCTTAATTCAGCATCAGTTCGATCCTTTCCAATTCCATCCTATACCACTTTCCGTGCACTCCGTACATGTGTAGTCATTATATCGCATTTCATACAGCCATGTATAGCATTGTGGTAGGCAACCCCTGAAAACATTTAACCGTCATTGTGGGTCGTAAATGGTTAATCGTGATTAAGTCTTACCTTTGATAAAGGCGCGTGCTGGAGAATCTGCAAGAAACGCTCTAACTTTGATGTCTATCTGCTTTCCATTGATAAGCACTACTTGTTCTTGAACGAAATTAAGCTCCGCCTGAAAACTTCTCAGGTAACCTTCAGCGTTGTCCGGCTTTGAAGGGCCACAGTAAACTGCAACTATCAATACTGGGCTCTCGCTTACATTGAAAAGCTGCATTGAAATTGGCCACAACTGCATTGGCCCACTGTTGTGCAGAGGAATACCATCCATTGAAAAGTTTAAGTGAAAAATGTTCACAGTAGGTGTCACTTCCCTAAAGAAAAGGTTACATTGTTTTAGAGTTACAAATTTTTAACTATTTCACGTAATTGTACGATTGAAACTATAACAAATAGATAAATTAACATCTTACCGTTAATAGTATTGTAGCGATTTTTGTATGCCTTGATACCACAGTTTTCCACCAGCTACACATTCCAACTCTTTTCCAACGTCAACAGGAGTCTTGAGAAAAGTTTTCGAGTCCTTCGGAAGAACAAAGTCGGTTGTTTCACGAATTAACACTAACAACTCATTTAATGCATGATGGGTTATTTTGTTCCTTAAAGCCCAGTTTCGAAGTCCGTCTTTAAACGCCTCTCTTTTCTCTTCTCGAGAGTCATCTTCAACGTCGCTATCTTAGCAACGCTCATCATCCTCCAGAACATATAGGAAAGGGAGTTCTTCTATGATCACGTTGGCAGCATCATCATGTTCTGAATTAACGAGTTCTGGAAACAAAAATTGTGTTATAGTGAGAGAAATCACTTCAGATCAACTGTTGATACTATATGATCATCTAACATTTCTTTATTTTAAACAGAATCAAACTGTTACCTTCTCGAAGACGCTTGCTCGTGCCAGGCTGATTTTCCTCCTCCCATTCCTTTTCGTATTTATCCCACAGACGTTTACCGAGTTTACCAACAACCGAACTCTTCTTCATTTCCTTTGCCTTTTGCATGATGATCGCTCAAACAATATCAAAACTGAAATAATTAGCAAAACTTCTCCACACTTCTGATGTTTTCCTTCATCTAGAAGCATGCTTGCTCAAACTGCGAACATTATTGGATCCATCACCAACACAGGCTTACCCCGTAGTCATTTCGAGCACTTTCATACAGGATCCTCAAGCCCAGAACCCCACCTCGCCCACACCTTGAACTTGTAAACGAGATTTCATGCTTGCCATCTCTTTTTGACCCATGAGCTGGTGCAGTCTGTCTTGCTCTCCTGAGTTTCAACGGCCTACTCGATCCAACCCGGTAGCGATATAAACGTAGCTGGCCGTGTCTGTACAGAGCGGTCTACGCACAGCCGCGGTTTTGACAGCGCCAGTCTTAAGAAAAACATGGAGCATGTAGAACGCGTGTGTGCTTAGCATTCATCAAGTGTGACCCGGAAATTCTCATCGGAGCGGACGCCCTCGTCAGCAGAGTACTGTTTAATTGGGTGGTTCAAAGCCCACGGTTCCGGACAAGTACTTTCGGTGGACAAAGAAAACTTCAGATCACTGTAGTGATCAACAGTTCGACGTGAGGCAAGGCGTCGTGAAAAGTGCATGTTTCGTGGAAGCAGCGTCGGCGGTTACCAGCAACACCGTATCGGTGCAGTGAAAGGCAGTAAGCCTACAATCTCGTGTTGATATACATATAAATACATATAATATTGAAAAATAAACTTGGTTGAATTCTTCGGAATTGAAATGTAACAATTGGATTTTGCTTCGCTAGCGGAAAGAAACTGCATATATCACAACTACATATACAAGCCGTGGTACCTCACCAATACATGCATACGCCACTGCATGTGTATTCTCACTCACACAACCTCACGGGCCTGTTTGGAAATCTCCTCAAATCTCCTCAGTGCCATACAAAAATCTCCTCAATTTTGTATGGACCGAGGCCGGGTGACACCAAATTAGGGGATTCGCATGCAAGTTCGAGCACTTGTATGTCTACGGGGTAAAATAGCGTGTCCTACGCACACATATGAGCGTTGCATAGGCGGTCACTTTCGGATTTATAAAGAGCGAAAGAGTAAGGGTATAATCGGTCTCTTTCTGGCACTCTATAAAGGGTAGCTGTAGACATCCTTTACTTACCCCTGGCCTAAAATGTGTCAAAAACTGCTCGATTTTCCTGGCTGGGATCTGTCTTGTATGTATAAATCCCCTTTGGCTCTTCGTAAGATTTGGCAGGCTGCTTTGCTGTCCGTGTAAATGGTAGGACTCTTGATGTTTTGTATTATGGCTATTTCGAGCGCCTTTTCAATTGCTATTAGCTCGGTGGTTGTGATTGGGACCTCATTTTCTATTTTGTAAGTGTACTCCTGGTTGGTTTTGTTACGAGTTTTTATGAAAATTCCAATGCCACAGCCTTCTGTTGTTTTACTACCATCAGTGTATATTGCAATGCATGGGACTTGCAACTTCACCCGCTTGTATCGTAGAGCCATCACTATCCCACACACACACATCGTTCGGTAGTTTGACAACTCAGTTTTGTTTTGATCTTGAAAGAGGTAAAAGTGGTGCTGATCAGTGCAGACTAAAACAGTGAAATATGTGTAAATTAAGTGATTAACGGTGATAAAAATGTGTTTAAAAGTGTCCAAGGCTCAAGGAAAGGTAAGTATGAATGTTTTTTTCTTCTACAGCAGCGAAGCGGGAGAGGCACCATCCAGTGACGTCATCATCATCCGGCTGAAGTGCTGCAGCTCTGGCCTCCAAAAAGTGCAATCCAAATGTGAAATTCGTGTTATTGTGTTATCTATAAGTCTATTACAGTGAAATATACATGTTTAAAACTGAAAAGTGTGTACGTGTGTTTATTTATGTGTAGGAAATATTTCATCGACGCGTCCGCTTGATGGGAATGATGACAGAATTCATTGCATGATTCAAAACATCGCATTGACGCATGACATACGTGCAACGGCGGGTAGCAGGGAAACGCGACGTTGCTGGTTTACTCCGTTCGCATCTTCCATCGGAGCTCTCTTCATACTATGAACGGAGCTCCGTTGATCGCGCAACATGGCCAAAAATGTTCCTCGGGTATGCCTTGCACCGGCACCCAGCTTTCTGTGCTGTCAAACGTCCTGTCAATCAAAAAATCCTCGATAAAAGTGGAATTACGACGAAAGTATCGATGTGCTATCGAAGATTTTGCCGTCCTCGATAGGTGTCTCTTGGGGCGTTATACGCAATTTGATACATGTTTTATTGTTTTACGTTTGTGTCACATTAGAAAACACACCGCGTTATACGGATATCTTAGTATTCAAGCTCAAACTTGAATGAAATTTTTTAGAAACAAAACATTATATTAAAAACATGTCTAAAAGAAAACTACCGCTGTGGATTACAGAACAGCGCAAATCCAACTCATTGTTGGAGAGTAAATTGGGTGAAGAAAAATGTGTGACTGTAGCATCTCCGCCCGTATCCGATACGATTGCATTGTGTCAACCACTTGCGGATTTACCAAGCGGCGACGAACCTCCAAAACGGCGCCTTCGAAGCAACTACACATTGGCTCCGGAGGTAACGAAGCCTGATATAAAAATCGAATACCTCCCGTTCGTCGAATACAACGGCATCATAGAATACTATACTTCAATGCACGACATTGCGTTCAGCTGCGACAATATATTGCAATGGGTGCATAAGCAGCCGCCCGATGACCACGGGATACCGATCGCGTTCGATATGGAGTGGCCATTTAACTTTCAGACTGGTCCGGGTCGAACGGCACTGATGCAGCTGTGCCCCAGCACCGATCGCTGTTTGCTGTTTCAATTGTCCTGCCTAAAGCGACTGCCTGCAGCGCTGATGCAACTCCTATATCATCCCCGGGTGATTCTGCATGGGGTGAACATCAAGAATGATTTCCGCAAGCTCGCGCGAGATTTCCCAGGCGTAGACGCAGAGCGTTTGATTTCTCAGTGCTGCGATCTTGGTCAATGGTACAATAAGCTGCAAGGCACAACCGGTATCTGGAGCATGGAGCGGCTGGTACACTCCCAGCTGAAGTTGCGCATTAACAAGGACAAGCGGGTGCGCATGAGCAAATGGGATGTTCTACCGTTGAGTGACTATCAGAAGCTGTACGCGGCCATCGATGTTTATGTAAGTAATTTGGTTTTTCCCCCCGAATCTAACGTCTTTAGTTAAACGTCAAACTGACGCGTAGTGTTCCTAACACCAACGTTTCTTGTTCGGTTGTTGTTCAATGGTTTTTTGCCTCTCCATGAACGAATACAGATAAGCCAGGAATTGTACCTGAAACTAGTGGAAAAGGAGCGCGTTCAGCTCGAGGCAGACACGCAATGCGAGCCGCAACTGATAACAACGCCAACAGCAACGCCCGAGTCGCCGCCAGCTGAGCGCGCAGTGGTCAACCTCGTGCATCGGACCAACAACAAGCAAGTGCCAGCTAACTGGAGTTTGCCAGGGCACGAATATCCTAGAAATCAACCGTGCTAGTGGCTCGCAGATGACACGCCTGGTGCATGTGCTACACGCCGGCAGGCTCGATTACCGACGAGCCCTGCAATTACAGCGTGCCGTCGCCAGCCTGGTGCACCAAGCGAGTAGTCTTCCGGACGCAGAGCAGCAACGGAGCAGCTGTCGCAATGTTCTCATAACAACTGAGCACCATCCAGTGTATACGATCGGCATTCGAACTCACGGTTACGACGCGGCCGCGGAGTGCCGTCTGAAAGCCCTAGGTGCCGACTTCGTTCGCACCAACCGCGGCGGCCTGATAACGTTCCACGGGCCGGGTCAGCTGGTCGCCTATCCGATTCTTAACCTGAAGCTGTTTCAGCCGAGTGTCCGCTGGTACGTATGTCACCTAGAACGATCGATTATCGAACTGTGCCGGCGATACGGGCTGCGTGTACAAACAACTACCGATACGGGCGTCTGGGTAGGGGACAGGAAGATCTGCGCCATAGGCATACACGCCAGCCGTTACGTGACGACGCATGGGCTTGCGCTGAACTGTAGCACCGAGCTGGGATGGTTTCGACACATCGTGCCATGCGGTTTGGCTGGAAAATCGGTGACCTCTCTAGCAGCAGAACTCAATCGCCCGGAACTTACCGTGGACACGGTGATGCCTGAATTCCTTTCAAGCTTTAGCGATACACTGGAATGCGATTTAATACCGATGGATGATGCGCAGCGGCAGCAGTTGTTAAGTGAATGAATTAGGCCCAAAACCAGGCACAGGATGCCCCCGAGACATCTCGACAATGTTAAACTTTCTCAGTAAAAAAAAAAACAAAGCCGGCAGAATTTGTGGTACCATTTCGGTCGTTTTATTTATCATCCGTCTAAGCGTCGCTTAGGAAAATCTTTGAAAGTGAACAAAAAAAAAAAATTAAGAAAATAAAGTATATGTAGACTGAACTATGGCAATCTTAAGGCTGTTTTTATTGAAATGTACGGGTTGTGATAAATGAAATGGCATGCTCCTTTGTACATGTAGCTACTTCAAACTAAACGCTGCCCTTATCGCTTTGCTACGCTTCTTCTAACGATTGGTAAAGAACGTCTTTTCCCATGCTTTGTGTGTATTTTAGCAATTCCTACCCACTGGCGGTAGTTCTCGAACCCGAAAGTTTTTCTGGTTATACACAAAACAAGAAGAAATAAAACGCGTGCACTTACATGTGATGTGGTTGAAATCACACGAGTACTATCATCTTAAGCAAAACTACTATCACTAGCATGACTTGGATCACATTGTCGGCTTAGACGATTTGCTGATTATGAGCATCTATATCCCACCTCCGCGCTTGCTAATTAAGGCCCCTGGTTTTGATTTTGTACATGAATCTATGTACATCAATAATTACAATGAATAGTAACTAACGAATAGTAATTTGGTTGAAGCTTTTCGTTTCTAAAACGTGCGGAAGTCAGTAGGGTCATATAAACTAAAATATACGCAAAAATCGTAGCGTATTTGATACCCTGATACCCTGTTTTTATTTAATGGAAGAATGCGATAGAAGCAGCTATGTATTGTCACTCAGAAAACGCGACGAATGTTCTATGGAATTGGCAGTTTTAAAATATGTGGAAAAAAATGAAACGGTTTGAACGTTCGCATTCAGCAGAACAAGTCTATTCGCTTGGTTCAGGCTTGTCAGAGCGCAAAGCCTGAACTACGGTGCGTAAGATGTGGCGTGCACGTGGATCGAACTTTTCGATGATGCTTGCCGCGAGCTGTAGCGTCGCATCTATGTTCAGCCGATTCGACTGCAGCTCGGTCAACAATTCTTCGATCTGCTCCCGGTGGCCAGACAGGTTTGGGTCGCCTAGTAGCGGACGAAAAGCCTGCGCAGGATCTGCAAGCATCGCTGTGGTGCTACAAGTGGACACATTGTCCCCGGATGGGTCTTCGTCACCATCATTCTTGGCAGCATTGTCATCAGCATTGCCACCTGTGCTGACGCTGGCTGCGGATTTGGCGTTGCCCTCGTCATCATCCGACTCGAGTCTGCGGTAGGCGGCCGAGACGCAGCAGGCCAAACCGAGCGCGATGATGCGCTGCGACGCGGGGGGCGTTTTCTTTGTCGCTATCAGAGTCTGCACCATTTCGACGATCCAGTTGCGTTGCACTTGCTCGGTAATCCGGAGCAGATATTCACCGATGCTTTCCACAAATGAATGTATGGTGTCGTTCGGCGTGTCAGGTCCCAAATTGAACACCGCGAATATCATGGTCAGCCAGAGCGGATACAGGTGGTACTCGTGCGTTTCTCTGCGGAAAGGGGAAAAAAACAATAGGCAAGGAACAGTGTTCACCTCCGTGTAGAATGATGCATCCATCAGCAACCAGGTGCTGTAACACTATCCGCACTTACTTCCTCGACGACTTGAGCAGTACCAGGAGTTGACGCAGCAGCTCTGGTCTGGAGACGGATGCACCGGTCTGATGGACCCAGTGCTCCACAAAGTATAGCTGCATGCAGAGCAAATAGCCTTCACCAACGAGGGCATCGTCTTGCCAACCGCGTACTGTGTTGACGCCAACGAGCTCCAATGCTCGCATCCACGACGAAGATTCCCCGCACTGACCTTGCTCCGGGGTGTTCAGGAAAACGAAGAGCGCTGTTTCAATCAGACCCATCACGACTGGGGTGTGCTTGATGAACAATTTCGACACATCCAGTATCCCCTGTGCAAGCGGCTGCGAAGAGCTCGATCCGACGCCCAGCACTCTGATGGCCTCCGTGGTGAATATTCTGTAAAAGAAGAAGAACGTACGAGAGCGAAATTCGTCAGGCAATGCAGTAAATGCACAATTTGCATCGATTTGTTCGATCGGTCTCTGGTTTAATGGCTTTATACGCAATTTTTCGTAAGTATGGTACGTACTGGTGTACGGATTCTGCGCTGCGTATTCCCAACACCATCGTGGTGAGCATCCCACGAGCGTCGTGCAGCCGTGTCTCGCTGAGGTCCTGCAGCAAGTCTTCTCCGTCAGGGGACGCCTCTAGTAGGTAGCCGATCATGTCGAATAGCTGCTGCACAGCTTGACCGACCTGCTTCTTTACATTGAATATCGCGACCGTTTTCTTTGTCGCTGTGGCCACCTGCACCAGCTGCCTCACGGTGGTGCGGATAAACAGGCCCCGTTTCTCTGTTTCACACCGCCCAGCCCTGAGCGGGTTTGCCTCGTTGCTAGTCATTGCACACGCAATCTCCAGCAAACTGGAATGGTAGCAAAGGTTCAGAAGCGAAAAATAGCGAACACCTCGCGCCGATCCGCGCGTTCAGTTTACTTACTCAAGGATCGCCGCGTCCAGCTCGCGATCCGGCGATGTTGGCGAGCGTAGCACTACGCTTGAGTCGGTGGTCAGTGTGTACCAATCGAGGGCCGCTTCGAGACCGAAAACATCCAGCGAGTGCCACGGCAGGCCGGCTATATCCTGCAAAACGCTCACCATCGCTTGCGACGACAGCTTGTGGGCGCGAATGGATGGCTCAAGGCCCAGCTTCACGCACAACAGCAGCAGCATGGCTCGCGTCTTCGCGCCCTGCAGCGGGTCGGCATCGAGCCAGGCGCTATCGATCCCAACCCAGCGGCACCGTAGAAACACCGCCCCGATGAACTGGTGGCACTCCGGGACGAACCGTTGCAGTACGTTGTTGAAGCAGACCACAAGGTTGCTCGAGGGAAGCAGTTTCTCCCAGGGCAGCCATAAAAGTTGCTGGTGTAGCTCCACCAGCAAGTTGTGCATCACCAGCGGACTGTTGAAATGGCTGACGTACCAGTCGAACACCTGGCGTAGCACGGCGCTGGTACTGTTCGAGCCGAAGCTTTCGATCGCCGTCACGATCGCATGCAGCAACGTTTGAATCATGCGAGGCACCCAAGCTTCGCAGTCGGTCGTCCACGGTTGGCTTATCGCGTCCGGCACGTTCGACTGGCTGTTCTCGACACAGTACGGTACCAGCCAAGGCTCGAACATGCTAAACGTTTTCGGTAGTATTATATCTGTCCAGAGAGAGAGAGAGAGAGAGAGAGAGAGAGAGAGAGAGAGAGAGAGAGAGAGAGAGAGAAAGAGAGGGAAAGGGGGGGGGGGGGGGGTGCGAGAGTGAAAACAACGAAGGTAAAATAATCGATTCGACACTGCGCTATAGTGCATCTAAGGACAATGCTAAGATCCAAAGGAATGGGCGCTAACCGAATTGGAAAAACCGTCCGTTTGTGTTCTGAATGATGAACGCGTGGGCGACAGTACCGAGCAGCAACATCAGCTCCTCGACGCACATCTTGTGCTGCTGGTACAGTCCGGCCAAGGGCCCGGCGACCAGGCGCTGATCGGCGAAGTGGTTAGCTATTGTTTCCAGCACGTGCAGCGTCATCGTTGGTTGGAGCACCTGCTGGGCGATGGTGACGTTCGCCAGCGCGAACTGGCGGTGTGCCTCCCGAACGGCTGCGCCTTCCATGTCCAAGCTCAGTGCGGGCAGGTCCAGTCGATCGCGAAGCGACGTCACCAGCTCCAGCAGCATCGTCGTTGGTACCACATTACCGGTGGACAAGGAGCCCAGCATGAGCTGCAGTACTTTGCAGAAGTGGCTCGGGAAGTTGTAGTGTGCAAGCGTGACCATATGCGATGTAAGCACCTGCGCAGGAAGCGAACGTTAAGATAAATAATTTTACCCGAAAAGGAGCCGCTTGGAAGAACGCATCGCATACTCTTACCTGGAAGAAACTGAAATTATCTTCATCGCTCCCGATACTCTGGCAGTCGCTGGTGAGCAAAGGCACCGTTATGTGCTCGAGAAACTGGGAAATCTCTTCCGGCGATACTTGTTGGTTGCACAACCAGGTTGCAAAGTTGAACTGGACACCGGAAAACAATGAAAAAAATCATATAAATAAAACGATCAATTCAAAGGGGCGGCTGCAGCAGTGCGATACGATCAGTCAGTACCTTTTCTCCGAACAGTCGCACGAACAAAGCTCGCTCGAGAGTTCGTGGTCGGCCGGTAAGCAAGCTGTACAATTTTTGCATCGATCCAACCGGAATCTCGTTCGAGTTTATCGCCTCGAGCACAACGCTGGGTGGCTCTTGGTTTTCCGCGCAGGTTGTTGTGAACAGCTCCAGCACCACATCGTAACCAAACGGGCACAACGTCGGGCTCTGCAAAAGAGAACGTTACATTCACGTACAAACAAACTGCTCTCTTTCTATCTTGCTTTCCCTCTGCAACAAGCGCATCGTAAGCACAACCGGAGACTCACCAGGCAACGCTGAATCATGTGTGCGACTGTGAATTTCATGTGATCAGCACTGTTCGCCCGGAGCAGCTTGAAAACGGACTGCAGCAAGTTCCTCAGCTCCGGCAACCGATGGCGCTCCTCGCGTTCGGACAACGGCTGTTGCTTTGAATCGGTGAAGAACGAACCCCACAGCATTTTGACCATCGCAATATGACACATGATCAGTGGTGGCAGGTAGATGGCAGCCTCCACCGTGGACGGGAAATCCCGCCGGTATCCCTCCAACTGTTGCCCCACGTGCGCACTGCGGGTGGCCACTTCAACCCGGATATGTACGAGTCCCTCACCGTTGCATAAGAACAAACACTTGACGCCCTCTCGCACCAGCTGCTTCTCGTTGGTGTAGAGAAGTTTCGTTTTTGTAAACAGCGCGTTCTTCAACCGACAGAACTCCTTGATGGTCGGCCAGTACCGGCGCTGCGTGTGATCGTCGATTATGTGCAGCAAGGTCAGGATATGCTCGACGCGTTTCTTGTACGGCATCATCATGGCGGTCAGGATGCTAGCTGCTAGCGGCATGGTAACCACTGGCAGTGACTTGTTGCACGTTTCAAGCAGACACGGGATATTTCGTCGCTTGACCAATGTGGCAGCCGGTGGCGGCTCGGGACCCGACCATTGTGATGCGCAACGGAACGCTCGAGTCCACCGCTCCGTCGCAGTACGCTGCGCGTCCTGCAGGTCGCTCCAGTGAGCCTGCAACCAGCAGGCCAAGGGGTCCCCTATCAGCAATCCTTTGCATGCCTGCGCCAGTTGATGGAGGCAATAGTGCGGCGGAAGAAGTTGCATCTCGTCGACCGACAGTGTGTCCAACTGATGATCCATTAACCATGTGGAGAACGCTTTAAATGTGCTGTGTACCCGGAAAGCGCAAACAAACCAAAAAGAAGCAACATCGATATGACAAATGAGTTTTCGTGGAGTTTCGCCCGAACGAAATAATTCGTAAAGCAATGCTACATTTACTGAACTGCCATTCGTACCTACGAAGTTGACCGTATGTCGCCTGTAGACATTGGATGGATTCCGATCCCGGCCGACATTCCTCTGGAAGGCTGGAGTAATGCATCTCTGCCCGCTCGAACTTCTTATTCAACTCGACAGTGAGCATCGACTCGGCCTCGAGCAGACGCTCTTTCGCACCGAACAACGACGCGTTAGGACCGTCTTCTCCGACGGCCCCGATGCGCGTCAGGAGGACGGTGAAAAACTGCTGGCAGAGCAGGGGATACAGAGGATGGTCGAAGTCGAGGCGCGTCAGAAGACGGGCCTGCTTGTACAGTACCAGCATGTTGCCCGGCGGGCAGCGCTTGAGCCCCAGGTTGTTGCATACGTGCGCCAACGCCGCGTCCAGCGTAATTGAACGCTTGCTATTCAGCAGGCGCAACAGCATCGGCCACATACCGGTCTCCACCTCCAGCTGCACATGTTCGATCTCGAACGCCAGCAGAGAAAGCGCGACATTGTCGAGCGGCATGTTTGTGTACATCGAAGCGGATTCGCTTGGGATGATCTTTTGAATGAGCTGATTCAGGCACGATTTGGTGGGCTTCACAAGCTCAGGATCCTGTGAGCATAATAATAATTAAAAACAAAAAAATGAAACATTTGAACACAAATAGTCAGCATGGGATTGAATGGTTGGCTGGTTGTATAGTTCGATACTGTGTCTGGGCAGTTAAAAAGAAGAATTAAGCAACATAGCTTGTCTCGACGTGCATATGTATCGTCCCAATACGTTTGCATCATTTTGCCACAGGAGCGGCAACATCAAACGTCCTGGAGGCCACGGGAGAGGCCTGTTATCATTGCAACGAACGAACACCAATACAAACCAGGCAAAATCAGCATCATGTTGCCAACTGTAGCCGCTGCTTGAAAATGCTGGGAAATGATAGGACAAGAAACATTTCGCTAACATGACCCGTGGTGCTCATTGTTCGGTAGTGTTCAAAGATATTCGGCTTATTGCATGTATAGTTCGAGCAGAGCACATGGATCAGTTAATCAGCGATCGGTTTCGGTTGAATTTACCTTGAACAAGGGAGTCAGCAGGTTGCGCATTTCTGCCCACGCATGTTGGTCGCCGATCGAAGTATATGCCAGATGGTTCAGCAGTCCCAAAGCTGTCTCGTTCACCGGCACGTTACTGTGGGAGCATAAGATGCACTCGGTCCAAAACTTCACCATTACGGCCTGCGACAGGTACCTATGGCGGCGATACGGGCTGACCTGCGTCACCAGCATTGCCTCCAGTCGGCCGATTTGCCTATTGTTGAGCCGTGTGGAGTAATCCTTCTTCACGAGGTCACCCACCACTTGGATGAACTTTTCATTCCTTGCCAGCCCCACGTCCGGGCTGACCATCAGGGGAACGATCAGCTCAAGGCAACGTATGGCCGCACAAAGGTTGTCGAGCGCGACCGTACGCAACAGCTCTACCCCATCCTGGTAGAAGACGGGTGCCCAGTGCCCGGCCGTCGTGATGAGCAGCGCTGCCAGCGATGTCACCGGGCAGCCAGTTCTGAGCCCAAATTGCAGCAGCGGCTCATCTTTCATGTCTTTGACGAAGTGCAGGCCAAGCATTATCTCCGGGTTTAGCAACGTCAGCTGGATGTCCGAGGCGCTCTGGTCCATCGCGTGGACGCGCAACTGCAGCAGAAGGAGCATACAGCGCGTCTCGAAGCTCTTGTCGAGGTCAGCGGCCCCGTCGGTTTCCGTGCACTTGGGGACCGTGCAATAAACGTTTACCACGGTTCGCACGATCTTCAGCTGCCACTCCCGGGGCACAGACAGTTGACCGCTTCTTAAAACGCGCGCGCAATTGAAAGATGCAACGTTAGTCATACCGCCATGCCAGGATGGACACGATGAACTACTTACTTTTCACCGTAGTAGATGTGGTTGAGCAGTTCCGACGCTATCAAATGTTGAAAACTTGGTGCACTAGGCCTATACTGCGCGAACCACCGCAGAAGGAGGTCGACGTCGGCCTCGCTGAGAGTCCACATACGCAACGGCAGATTATCATGGTGCAACATCTTTTCAATGTGTGCTGCTATCTCCGGAGGCATCAGCTTTCCGTCCTCTGTCGAATCCATGTACCTTTCGAGCGCTTTTAGCAGCGCTGACAGCGTATACGGATGGTGATTTACCAGATCGCGTAGTCGATCGACCACGTATTGACTCTGAATCGTGTCAGCTGCATCCATCATGGTCAGCAGCTGTATTAAAGAGAAGGGAAGGTAGGATAAGGATACGGATTCAAATACACAGAAAGCTTCTCTCGTTTGGCGAAGTTTGGCTTACCTCCAGGAAATTTACGGCAACCACGCGAATGAATTGCTTCTCCACTGTACGCGCCTGGGCCATGCAGCCGAGCATCTGCAGCGTGTAGTAGCATTCGTCGTTGTCGCGAAAGCTCAGCATTTTCCACCGCATTGACACGTTCGCCCCGTCTGGAGTGAAGGCCGGCCCATGCCCACTGAACTCGGCGGCTCGGATTGCCCCGTACAGTCCCCAGACACCACGGGTGCTAAGACGCTCGAACGGCAGCTGTGTCAAATACTGCCACAAGCCTACGGTGCGTACCTCGTACAGCCGGCGGGCGGTATGATATATGAACTGATCATATTCGACCTGCAAGCGCGCTTCATTCTCGAACTGGCGCTGAGGTCCGATTTGTATCAAATTCGCTGGGGTCCGATTCTCGGGGATTTGTTCGATGGGGTCCGACGGTAGCAGGCGCATCGCTTCATCGACGTAGCAGACCGTATGACTGATGAGAAGACCGAGGCGTTTAACAAAGTTTCTATATCGCTGCATCGAGCCATAGGTGCGGCAGCCGTTGCACAATGTTTGCACCAGCGCATCGGCAAACACGATGCCGTGCATCCGTCTGTACACGTTCCGGTCCATCATATCGTTTCTCAACGAGTGGAACAACTGCTTGAAGGGAACCTGATCCAGCAGGGCTATCATGTCGTCCTCCGTCAGCGGGAACAACTCTTTGTCGGAAATGTTATCATCGCTTTCACCATCGCTGTCGACCCAGGCAAACTCCGACAGGTCGCCATCATCGGACGTTCCTGAATGCATGAACGCGTTCCGTCCAGCAATTGGCTGCATTATTGCGTTCAGCATCAGAATAACGTCGCGCAGATCTTGATCCTCCATCGACTCGTGCGGCTGCCTGACGAGCGTATTGAGCGTTTTCGCTGACAAGGGTTGGACTAACACATATATGCTTTAGCTTATAGCGCTGTCAAACATGCCAAACTAAATGACGATGTAAAAAATTAAAATGAAGGATACGCTCATCGTATTTCCACTTTTGCGGGAATTCGGTTTGTCCGAAAGAGCTTTTTTTCTTGTATGAATTCCTTGCTTTCTAACGCGGGTCTATGGTATTTTGGAAATACTTGTTCGTAGACTGTCAACTCTACATTTGCTTTTTTGAAACTGATTTGGTTACGGAATGTGTTCATCGGTTTTTCCGTTTATGGTATAAAATAGTCATCGCTAGTATCGGAGGAATGCACAGTGTTTATCAACGCATGCGGCAACAACATTCGCTTTGGTTGTGTAATATAAACAATGTTGTGTTTGAAGATCATTGTTGCCATTTAATATACAAAATGGAAACGGCATGCGCCATGGAATATAACCCGAATATAATATGAAATGAAATATATTACAATCTGAGCGGACTCTACTTGCGAAGGGATAAATTCGCATGCAGACTTAATGGTTGGAGATTCTCTCCAAGATTTTTGCCAAGATTTCAGTGTAACACAGTTTTACTATTTCACTTGACCGTCCATCGTGATGACGGTCTTATTGCAACTGATCCTAATAGAACTTCTTGAACCTATTTTGATTCTTCATTTATAGTAAAACTAGCCGGCCCGGTAAATCTTGTTTTACCCTATAATGTATGATGTTGAGAATATTTGTTTTTTAAAGAGAAAATTGTTGCTTTATCTGTTCGGAACAAAAACATAATTCAAACAAACAAAACAGAAATTAAAGAATTCAGTAAGTTTTCCAACAGAAAAAAAACTTGTACAATTTCATCGATTCCCCGTTTAAAAATTCGATAATGCTGCGAATGATTATTGTTTAACCGTTAAACTACAGAAAGTTGCAGACAATCTTTGGTTTATGCCACAAAAATATGAGAACATTTTCATGGTGTTATGTTATTTTGTCAACAACTGTAAAAGCGTTCATGGTTGTTTTATTTGTGTTAGTAAATTGACTTGCAAATGTTAAATTTGGACGATTTTATCAAAAAACATTAATCAAACAAATCTTCAACAACATCTGCAGTGCTTAAACTTAATGTGTGGAAGATTTCAGAAGCAACGGTGCAGTATTGGTCAAGTTTTAAGTGTACACAAAACTCCATACAAAAAAAAATATAGCTAAAATATGTAACAGATTTGTTACATTTTTGTATTTCCCTTTAGAATAACTTTCTAGTCTATTCGTTCGCATCATATGACAAATCATTGAGACTTTTGTTTGATTGTAAAGTGGAATGTGGTGGACATTGATTTTCTGTTTACTTCATTTTTGTTGGTAAATTCAAGTGCGGGTGAAATTGATTGTAGTCAAATTCAAGTGTGATAAAGATTTCCTACATATAGCTGTTTGATAATCTGATCATGCTCAGAGCTGCCTACACATTTTCATTCCTGTCTGATAACACAAGCCAAGGCAAACAACTTGGCGATGTGTCTCTTCGCTTGCTTCCTTGATTTGATTTCGTGTGGCTGAGTTTCGTTGATGCTATTTGTTATCCAAAGCTTATCTTGCGTGCAATACTTGCATTGTATGTTGCATAGCATTAATCGCAATGATTAATTAGGTTAAGCTTTTGTCTTATTGCTTTCAGTCTGCAAGGCTATTCGGTGTTTATTGTAAATTCAAATCATTAGGTTCTACATAATGGACGACGTTTATGTTCAAACTTTCATTTTGATTTATCTCATTCGAGAATTGTTTCTTCTTCATGCTGCGCATGTTTGCTAGGCGTGGCAATAATATAACGACAACACTTACCTGGCTGCTTGGTAACGGAGCCTCTAACGCACAATTTCCATTTAATGTAGGAAAGAAAATAGGGTGCGAATATTTCAAACTTCAGATTTAACAGGGCATTTAACATTTCAGTGGATCTTTGAGCAGGCAAAAAACCTTAACGTAACCGTTTTAAAAATTATTATTTGGTCATGCCTGCCCAGTTTTAGGGCTTGCGAGACTTTCCACCGTTTTTAAAGTATATGGATAGTCAATCCTTCGTACCGGGGGAGGTCCGCCAACAGCCGGCGTGCGCGCTGGGCTATCCTGGACCCGGTTATGGTAATTTATTGGTTGAATGATTTGAGAATTGAAATATTCCTAATATGCTCATTTGTAAATCATTTGTCAATCAATGCCGACTCATCAAAACCAACACTAAGTTGCATCTTTCCTTTTTTTCACGATAGTGTCCTGTCTCCAACTCGGATGATACGAAACATGTATGTACCAATCCCGTCATGCGTCATGGTGTAGTAAAATTGTTAAGATTTTTGTTTGGGTTTTTTTAATAGCTAAACGGCTCCTCACCGTGGGAATACGACGAAATATCTCTAGCTCGCGGTTCGACTGGACTCGGCTTCTCGATTGCAGGAGGCACGGACAACCCACACATCAATCTCGACGCATCAATTTATATAACCAAGGTGATTCCTGGCGGAGCCGCCCATGCCGACGGAAGACTTCAGGTGAATGATTGCATCGTTGCGGTGAACGAGGTCCGGGTTGTGAATGTCACGCACGGCGAGGCAGTGGACGCACTGAAACAGGCTGGAGAGCAAGTGACACTGGTAGGGTTCGTCAGCCCCACTGATGTAAAACAAGAACAAAATCAGCGTAGTGCTTTTACCTTCTTTGCTCTTTAATTTCAGCACATCAGACGAAAAAAACCGCCGGTTCACGCACCAAAGTTGGAGGAGATCGACCTGCTGAAGGGAAATAAGGGACTTGGGTTTTCGATCGCGGGAGGCATCGGGAACCAACATATTCCCGGTGACAATGGGATCTACGTTACCAAGATCATGGAGGGTGGTGCGGCCCACATAGATGGACGGCTAGCCGTCGGCGACAAGCTCATAGCCGTCCTTACACCAACCGGAGGGGAACGCAATTTGGAGAACGTAGTACACGAAGAGGCCGTAGCTACGCTGAAAGCTATTACCAACCGTGCTACGCTGATTGTACAAAAGACGAATATTTTGCAAGCGTTGGCGAATTCGATCAGTAACCTGAATTCGCTATCGACAAACGCTATGAACAATGTTGGTGTCACGATGGTAGATAACGGATCTACTGACGGTATAGGAGACGGTGGAAACGGGGCTCCTGGTGATGGTACCGAAGGTGATGTTGAATTCTCTATGACACGGTCACATTCGCCAGCTCTCGGGCTTGAGACCAGCCCTTCTCGCTACGCATCTTCAAACGTATTGGAGACGGGAATGTCAACCGATCCCCCGCATGCTGTTAGCAGTGAAGATATTACTCGGTACGTGGTATTGTCCTCCTTTGTCGCTTCAATCAATTAAATTAATGTCAAAATTCTTTTTCTGTGCAGCTTACCACGCACAATTGTTATTCGCAAAGGTGCTAGCGGCCTTGGTTTCAACATTGTGGGAGGTGAAGACGGGCAGGTAAGCTTATATACTCTTTGAATGTTGACTACACGATTTCCGGATTTTAAATTTGTTTCTTCTCAGTAAAAATTAAAAAAAAAATTAGAGCATTGCAATCCTCTCTACGTCAACGGTCCTTCTGATAGACGAATCTAGCGGCTACGAAGCGGATTAAAAAATTGGCCGTTTTCAAATAGGATTTAAATAAATTATGTGCAAAATGTGTTTGAACGTTGCCATGTTGCAAAATCCTACTCTATTTAACTGCATTAGTTGATCGGTTGGAGCAGCAAAATATACTAAATTTAGATTTGAGCAGAGTTCTGCAAAAAAAGAACGATGCTTCGGCCTCTGTCAGTCCCCAGGGACCGACGGGAAGTGTCGTGCACACGAAGATATACCTCGTAGCACTCCTCGAGACAGGCATATTGAACACCGACTTGAGGGCAATGTTGGAAAATTCCAAGAGTAGTCAACTAATTGGGTTTCCATTAACTGCTGATTTATTGGTTCAATTATCGATTCTTATATACTAATTTTGATTGACTAGTTTTCCTAATTCGACATATTTGCTTAAATGTATGTGTACGTGTTGGTCAACGCTGTCGGCGACTTATTCACCAGCATGTGCATATTTCCTACATTTGTATTTGCCAAGCATTGCTTGGTTTTGCCGCGTACTTGCGTTTTGCTTAATAGCGCTTAATTTGGATAGGTTTTTTGTTTGCGTACATTTCCGTCAGCGACAGGAAATGAACGGAAAATCTAGTACCTCGCGTTTAAGCGTGTATCTAAACACAAAAAAGTGTGCTCGAAAAAAGTGTGCGATTCCACGATAAAAATGGCTTTTAATTAGAGGGATTTTTTCGAGATTTTTATTTACACGTTTTTTTTAAATGTTTTTCGTCGTAAGTTCCCTGCAATTACGTTGAATTTCTGGGAGTTTGATCTACCCTAGTCACTAGCGTTAAAATAACCTTCTGCCTCAAAATAAGCGTTCTCGGGACTCGTTACTCGTCATAAGCCCAATAGGAATCTTTATTTTTAACTCTTCTGGGTTTCCACTGAAGTTCGGTAGCAGAGCGATAGTCTTGCTTTGGTTTATAGAGATTTTATAACTTCATTTGCAAGAACCATAGCAGGCAAGGGTTAGTAGAAAATTTATGTGAAAAAGATCGGTGCGAATTTTTAGATGAAAATTACCAACATTTTGGAAATTATGGGATTATTCCAGCCCTTTTTTCGCAGCAAAAACCTGCCTTGTGTCAAGGCGAACACAACAAATCAAAAAACGACACAAATCTGTACAGCCGTTCTCAATGGATCAAGGTGTATTTTGAAATTTGTTTAAATAATGTTTTTGGTGTGAACAAATAAAGTAAAAACTTGTAAAATGTGCTCTGACAAAACAAAATTGACTGAGCTCCCACAATTCTACATGTAATGCGATTTTTAGCGTGTTTCTTGTTATTGACATCAAAGATATATTGATGGAAGCAAGAAACCATTTCATGTCTTATCAGGAATTTTAGCTTAAACTTTAACAAGTAAGCAGTTTGCCTAGCTTTCTTCGGCAGTTTGCTAGCAACAACATAAACGAATAGAAGTCCCTGTGAGGCTTAAACCCGATTTGAAACGACTAAACAAAGTTAAGTTTTCCTTGTCTTTAGGGAATATACGTATCGTACGTTCTGGCAGGTGGTGCTGCTGATTTGGGCGGCGAACTGAAGCGTGGTGATCAGCTACTAAGCGTCAACGGCACGAGTTTGACTAATGCGTCGCATGAAGATGCAGCTCAGGCTCTTAAGGTAGGTACTTGGCTTTTGTAAAATTTAATAAAATTGAAAGAAGTTTTGCTTGAATGTCATAAGAGCTCAGGTGCCACACGAGAGCTGTTTACAAAAAGACAGCCAAACATCCATACCGAGCTTGTATTATTCCAGTATCTATTTTACACATTCCACCAACTGATTCAACTGTTCCAATAAATGATTCGAAACCCTGTAAGGTGCTGGCTCTACAAGCCGTGAAAACGTTTTCTGACTGAATTGTATGAAGTATGTGATTGCAACCGCCTTAGGTAAAGAGCTATTGTATGGGTGTTGATATTCGAATTCAACAAATGTTTAAGAACCCGGCTGACATGAACGCGTATTTAAATTTACTCTCAACGTTCTCTCTCGCTTGGATGTCTCTTTTACGAGCCGCCATATGCAGCGCATGCAGATTCGCATCGATGGATTTGGAACTTCCGCGGTGTGATGAATATGCGCTAGCAGATTCGCATCGATGGATTTGGAACTTCCGCGGTGTGATGAATATGCGCTAGCAGATTATATTTTTATGCGTGTTTCTTTGTACCTGTTTTTAACAAGTCAAATAAAGATTATTGAAATGCCGATAAATAAGTCGGCAAATCTTACAGCAATGAAGGCTATAAAATACAAGAATACATATTTATTTATTCATTTTTTAGTTTACAAAGTTATCCAGCCTAGTATAGCCTACATTAGAAAAATTTCGCGAGTGAAAAAAAAAATGTTAATATGTTAATATTAAGAAATTAACTTTTTTCAACCCAGATTGAGCGTGTTTGCGCTGATTCCAACAGTTCGATTGGAAGAGAAAAATATTAACAGTTAAACTACGGTATTTTTTTATGAATACGTCAACTTGATGTAAAAAGTTTGGAGATGGTTTGGTTAGCATGGTAAGGTACTTTAAAATCAAGTTTTAATAAAATAATAATAAATTTTTTTATAGTTTGAAAAATGTGTGTTCTTTTTGAGTAACATCAGAAACGGTTTCAACCAAAAAAACCCATCCTTTTCCCGAAATTGTATAACTTTAATCTTACTTTTAACTGTATTGTGCGTAGTTTGAAAATGAAACACATATTGAAACAATTTCCGTAGCTTTACTGAACGAATATTAGTGAAGGCAAAATGAAGCATTTAAATTTAGGATTTTCTATAATATATTGAAATGTTACAAATAAGCAACCAGAGTGTACAAACAAACATGTTACAAATAAGCAACCAGAGTGTAAAGCATTTCAATAATCACATTTTCAATAACGAATTTTTAAAATCCAAAGGTTGCGCCAAGGTTGTGCAGTCGGCCCGTATAACTTTTCTATACGGAATGCAATTTTTTACAGTTTGGAACATTTCTCATACATTACACACTACCGTTACGTACATAACTGAACTGAAACCATGTGTACAGAACACATCATACTCATATGATGATAAGTCTCCAAACACTTTTTTAAAAGATAACAATTGGTTAGTGCATTCATTTACAAGCCTGATTTATTCAATCCATGAGTACTATTGTGTCATTAGGTGAGCTGTTCTGTTTGAACATTTGAACTATCTTTAACGAACCATTACACAAACAAACTATTCCGTTTTAAAAACGTTCCTAACCTATATGATCTTTGCAGAATGCCGGAGGGACGGTAACTCTGGAGGTACAATACCGACCCGAAGACTACAACCGTTTCGAGCAGCGTATCCAGGAGCTGAAACAAGCCGTTGCCGCCGGCACTGGGACACTTCTACGTACTTCTCAAAAGCGTACACTGCACGTGAGGTACTGTGCATGAAGCTATTGTGTTTCGAAAACCTGTTTTTTAATTTCATTATATTTTTTCGTGCACACGCAGGGCGCTCTTTGACTACGATCCTAACAAGGACGATGGTCTACCTACGCGTGGGCTACAATTTCGGCACGGCGACATCTTGCACGTAACAAATGCGTCGGACGATGAGTGGTGGCAAGCCCGTCGTGTGATCGGCGAAGACGAAGAGGAGAGCATTGGCATTATACCATCGAAACGGCGCTGGGAGCGAAAGCAGCGTGCCCGCGACCGTAGCGTTAAGTTCCAAGGCCATTCATGCGCGAACAATAACAACCTGGAAAAGGTATCAGCTGGGCAGGAGGTGAATGTTTACCCTCCCAGTAGCGTATTATTGCATGGATTGCAAATTACTAGCTCTACTGATTGTCTCTAGGTAATCTTCGAATAAGTTGGAGTTATTCACTAATCAGATTTCTCTTTGCAGATTGCCACGCTTGACCGGAAGAAAAAGAATTTCTCCTTTTCTAGAAGATTTCCTTTCATGAAAAGCAAAGACGAAAAAAATGAGGATGGTTCCGATCAGGAGCGTAAGTATCTTGTAATTTGGTATAAGCGTATATTCGAACTTTTCAAATATATAGGTAAAAGTAAATTCTACTACATTGTGTTTCACCGGCCGCTCTTGCGAGGTATGTAACTGGAGTTACACCAGCACGTTTGGCGATTCTCAGGCTCATTTCGTACCGTGAACAGTTTAATCGCCAAGCCGAGACTTTTCGTTCATGCCACATCGGCTGATATGTTTACACGATCCACTTGCGCAGGATGAACTCCTCAAAATGTGCGAAACGATTGATTGATTGTCGCGCGAAACGCGACATCCCACAGCTTAACGGTCGGCAATACAAAACCATTAAACAAATCTGTCTGGCGGGTGGTGCACATCGACGAAAAACAAATCTGGACGAACGGGTGGCCTTTGTCCACAAGAAATACTGGTATTTTGCACGAAAATAATCTGGTTGTATTTTTGTTTGTATTCCATTATTTGCTATCAAATATTAATCAACCTTAAACCCAAAGCGTTTGAAAAACTGATGTTCTCGTAGGGAAGCGAGACTGGCGAGAGGGACAGATGCGCGTACTTCGCAAAAATCTAATAGTTCGTCCGATGTCAGTTCCTAGGGACTGACATGGCACGAACGGAAAGTCTACTGTCAGTCAGGACTGACACGGCAGTCAACATGTTAAAAAAATAATTTGAATGAAGTCGTGGCTTCACTTAAACCCAAGTATCTCAGGTTAACGGGCCCCGTTATTTACAAATTTACAGTTTCTTTCGTTTACAGTTGACTTTTCCCGCCTTGTTTTTTGTAACACATTTCAATAACTAGCCGAGTGCTGGTTGTAAAATGGTCAAACATAAAAAAAAAAATCGTTCGGAAACGAAACGAAAAGTTCGGAACGACATAGAAAAAGTGAAAAAATGAAAAGTTTTACATTGTTGTTGTTGTTGTTGTGTTTTGTTTTTAGTTACGGCTTAGCCGTATTAACCCCGTAAGGGGAAGGAATCTTCTACTTAAAGTTTAAAGTTATATGCGTTGAAAATCATCTTATCCCGTGTTTTTGCCCAGCCACCATCCGCGACATCAAACAAATTTAGAACCAATTCACCTCTTGGAAACATCCAGGCGCGGCCAGTATAACACAACGTCGTAAAATGTATATTCACTCAAATTATTATTGAACATATTACCCATCGCTATCTTTGAAATTTTCTTATTCCTCGTCGAAAAAATTCCTCATCTTTGGTCGCAATTCATGCTTAAACCCATTTTTCGATATTCACAAATGAATTGAGCTGCTAGTCAGCCAGATCACATGCCATCGAACGGGACAGGTGGTTGTCAAAGGGTGCAACATCTGAAGAATGGAGTAGTAGAAGAAGTAGAAGTAGAATGGAAACTTTGTGCTGTAGAATAACTTTCTCTTTTCCTGATATTTACATTCTGGAGATTCATCCTTGAAGAATCCAAGGAATCTTCGACGTAAGCCCTGTCAATTAGGTCGATTTTTTTTCTTTCATTTTTATACAGATGGAAGAAACCTATCATTAACAAAATTAATTTAATTTGATTTGAGCTGTTTTGGTTTGTTGTGTTTGTCTTGACTCGAAACAGGTTTGAATTTTCGCAATTTATGCGAATTTCTCAACAAAAACAACCTCCAACAGCTCGGAAAATTGTTGGCATTATTTTCTACTACATCTCACCTACTACGGTTGTCACCTATAAACGCTGCTCAGGGGTCCAATAACACCCAGAGGTGGGGTGGCGCAAAATCCAAGAAATCCCACGTTACAATAGAAAACTTACAGAAGATAAGACAAAAGTCCTTCAAATTTCAAAGAAGCGCCTCTATCAAAAGTTGAATTATCGCAAAAACCCTCACACGCCCCGAGCAAAGCCATGCAAAAATAATATGCTAGTTTACTTGAAAACCATGTACGATTATTTCATCTATCGGATTATATGATCATATTTTTGTATATGTAAAAATCATCTCAAGGTTTGCAAACCTCTGATCATGAACGAATAACTTATTATATCGATGGACGATAAGTTAACTCGTTCTTTCAACACATACACCATCCTCCTTGTCTGTTACGTCAATTTTTTTTTAAATTTCTGGGATAATGAATGGTTTATTCTTGACCTTTGTTTTGATTCTTTTTGTAGTGCCTGTTGAATTACCTTAAACTAATTTTCGATTTCGATGCCTCATTTGCAGCATTCATGCTTTGCTACACACAAGAGGATACCAATGCTGAAGGTAAGTTTTCTGCAAAACTTATGAATATTACAAACCGTAGCTTCCGTTGTCTCATCATTTTTGATCCAGAATTGCGCGTTTATGTTATATTGTATGTTTGTTTTGTATATTGCGTAGCTTATCGTACGTGGAGTTTATCTTTCGTACCAGGGAGGTGGGCTGGGAGTTGTCAAAAGACGAAAATGTTTGAAAAACGCTGAACGTGTTTGCTCAAACGACGAAACGATAAGCTATGTGGATCAAACGACGGTAGAAGCTGGTAACAGCTGTATGAGGGAAAATTCATCATCCAGACATTCATTCTGGAAGACTGGCTAGATAGATTTATTAATTTCGGCAAACACAGCGTGGTTGTTGGAGACTTCTTCTTCTTCTTCTTATTCTGCGAGGATTTACACCAGTACGGCTATTGAATCCAGCTTCCTGGGCCTTCGCAAGCTTATCTGGTGACGTAGACCTCTATGGGTTAAGGACCGGCAACTCAGGCCATATGTCCCAATTTTCTAAGTATATTCCAACCTCCGTGAGGAAAATAACAATTTTAGCTTTGCGATTAGTTCGGTATTCTGCAAGCTATTTGTTTTGACTGCTCAGATAGGAGTTTCCTTCTGTCATTAAAGTTGCTGTTTATAGCAGCCGATTGAGGACTCAAAACGAGCTCCTCTGTGATTAAAGGGCTACCCGGCTATTTCATTCTAGAAGTTCGTTTTTTTCCAACTTTATCCAACCCGATTTTGTTCGCGACTTAAACTATATTTACGACGGAAAAAAAACCTTAAGGGCTGCCGTGCTTGGGACCTCGCAAAGTTCGCAATTTCTGTTAGAAGCAGCTTTCTCTTGTGAAGCCACAAATTACCGTAAACGAGTCCTGTTATAAATTCCAGCCTTGCTCTGCCTGCATTCTTGAATATTTGCATGAATTCTTGTTTAACAATTTCATGTCCTATTCTTTTTGTGTTGTTTTTTTTTTCTATAGGTTTGTTTGTTTGTTTGTTTGTGTTTTCATGTGGTTAAGTCATTAAGACATCTACGGAATAGAGAGGAAGTGGTCTTCCTTCTCTCTTCTTTCGGTCTCTTGGATCATAAGCTCCACGTCGCTCATAGATACGGATTTATCTACCACTACTTCTGAGTCGCTTATACTCAGAGTATCCTCCATGTCATACCCTTCTGAGGGAGTGGGCGATTCCGCTGTATTTTTTTCTTGCTCTTGTTCAATGTTACTGTATAAGGAGGCTTTCTCCTCCGGGTTTTTGTTCTGTTGCTTGATCTGTTGTTGTTTGTTAATCTTTGTTTTGTCTGTTAATGTCTGTGTTTCATTTTTGTTTTGTGCTGTAGCCTGTTTCACGAGGCGAGTATTAATTTCAGTATTATTTTTTTCCTTTTCGTTTATGTTGTGCGTGTGTTTACTATTACTGGCCGTGTGTGCGTACGATGTTTCAGTGATGAATCTTCTCGGTACTGTCGGGCATTGTCTGCGCCGAATTCTTTCAGCTTCACCATAGGTGACTCTGTTGATGGTCTTTATTTTTTGTATTTCGACTTCATCTATATACACCGGACAGTTCTTGTTTAGCGTGTGGTGGTTATCACCGCACGATACACATTTTGTGTTCGAGCATTCGTTCTCGTGGTCGGGAAGGCTACAGTTTCCACATACCCGTTCCCCTCGGCACCATTTTTTTGTGTGTCCGATTTTTAGGCACGTTGTGCATCTCATTGGATTTGGGATGTATAGCTCGACCAGGATCGGGTACAATCCGAAATCCACCGAGCGAGGTACCGTAGTCGATTTGAACAAAAGGATTGCTGTCCTGGTGTTCTTCAGTTCACCGTTGATTTTTCTCTTCATTATGGTTACCTCTGAGACCTTTTGCGTTTTCAAGCCTTCTAAAATTTCTTGTTCCGTCAAGAATTCGATGTCCGGGCAGCGTATAATGCCCTTGGAAGTATTCAGCGTCGGGTGCTCCTCCACCTTCACCTCGATGTCGCCTTTTCTATCCGGAATTCTCTTAATTTTTACGGCCTTACTTGCCTGTCTGTCATTATTCAGCTTCAGAACGAGCTTACCTCCTCTTAAACGGGTTACCTCTTCTGGCTTGCTTCCAATGGCGCTTTCGATAACTTTTTGGAGCAAGAAAGGGTTGCATCTGCTAAGGTCGCGTCCCGTTACTGTCGATTCCATTATCATGAATTTTTGTTCACATGCTTGAGAGGTGATGTTGAGCACTGATGTGTTTTTTTCTACCAACTTTTCTTTTAGGCTCACTAAGATCACCTAACACCTCGAAGTAGTTGCTGAGGGAGACTCCCCCCCCCCCCCCCCCCAGGGTCTTGGACCCCCATTAATTAAAAAAAAAACACACTCCTCTTATGACTGATTTCACTTACAGGTCAAACTAACTAACGAATCAGAGAAAAAAAACACTTCACTTTATACAATGTCCCAGAAGAAAAAAGTTAGTCACTAAACTGCCAACTTAAACACGTGCGAATCCGTCAGATGCTAACTGTCGAAAGTGGTTGGAGACTTCATTGTTGATTAATTTTCTCCGATAAAATCTAAACAATTTTAAACAATCTTAGTGTTAACATCTTTTAAGTCAATCTATCCCATTTTTCATTTTCTTTTTTGAATATCTCTAAAACGAGACAACAATTTAAGAATTCAACAGTAGGCTTTTCTTAGAATGCAAAACTAAACGTTTAAAGTATTTTTTCAAATTTTTCAGACTTCCTAATGCCGAGGAAAATGGAAATTATAACTTTTCCGACCAAAACGATTCATTTTAAACCAAACTTTTTTTAAACATATTTAAAACTAGCAGTACCGGGCCTGCTTGTTTTACCTTAAAATGTATGTTGTTGAAACTATTTGTTTTTTTTTTTTCAGAGCACATTTCTCAATTTATAGCTTTATTGTTCACACCGGAAACATTATTTAAACAAATTGCAAAACACACTTATAAAAAGGAATTCAGTTAGTTAGCCAAAACAAGAAACCTTCTTGTGCAATTTCATCGATTCCCCCTTTGTGATTGATATTTCATCGATTCATATTTGCTTTATTCACCTTTCTGTGCTTTGATGAATGCACCTTGACAGATGGGCAAGGAACTCGACCAATACTGCCCCGTTGCTGCTGAAACTTTCCACGCATTAAGTTTAACCACTGCAGATGTAGTTAAAGATTTGTTTGGTTAATGTTTTTTGATGAAATTGCACCAGATGGTTTTTCTGTTGGCTAACTAACTAAATTCCATTTTAGTAGTGTTTTTGGGCAATTTGTTTAAATAATGTTTTTGGTGGGAAAAAATAAAGCAAATAAATTGAGAAATGTGATGTGAAAAAAAAAATTATTCTCAACAACATACATTTTAGGGTTGTTTTAGGGAACAACAAACTAAATTTATCGGGCCTGCTAGTGTGAAATAAATCTCTTTGCGGATGGCACAGTCATTTTTTTCCAGAAAAGACGAAAAAGAGGAAGATAATCTAACAAACATCGATCTGATTGTGATGGTTGAAAGTAAAAAAAGAAAAAAAAACATTTTTTAGCTATCTCTACGAGGGGAAGGTTTAAACAGCTGTCTATTGTAATCGATAAGGAACCAATCGATGGAGTCCCTCAGAACATGTATTGGAGGGTGACACTAGATAAAAGACTTAATTTTCCACATTTATGGAATCAAAAGTTGCAAAAAAACTGATGTGATGTGAGGAGTGATATGTAGGATTGGAAGAGATCTGAACATTTTTTTATAAAGTCCATCGGTCATCGGTGCGCATTTTGAGTTTTGCTCCTCGTTTCTATTTCTTGAAACCAGATACCAGTTGGATAATTGAACATGTTCGGCACAATTCGAAACAAAAGTTGCTTAACGCAAGCCATTCAACCTCGCAAGACTTTTACCGAACGACACATTCATAAATTTACCGATTCGATGTTCCCACATAATGGAAGAATTATTCAACTGTTTTATTTACCTTGATAACCACTCATCGTTTTCGCGAAGCTGCTAGGGTCACGAATAGCCAGAAGGATATCCTGCTATCGAAAGGACCTTTTTAGCGCTTGCTGCCCTCGTTATGTTTCGGGCAGTGATTATATCGTGGACACAGTGAAGTTATCTCATAGTCATAATTTTATACACATACATTACATGTAGTACTTAGTATTATGTGCATTTGTCTTTATGTCCGATTAATTCTTTTTAATGGCATGTTTACACAGCGGAGGAAAACATAATTTCATATGAGTCCGTGCATCGTCTGCAGATTAGCTACACAAGGCCTGTTATCATCCTGGGTCCATTGAAAGACCGTATAAACGATGATCTGATTTCGGAGTATCCGAATAAGTTTGGATCATGTGTCCCGCGTAAGTAATTGACCGTACTCAATGAGAATTGTCGCGCAACAATGTAAGGCATCGACAAAAATTGTCTGAACATGCTACTCTATTGCTTAAACTTTCACAGATACAACACGACCGAAGCGAGACTACGAGGTAGATGGTCGGGATTATCATTTCATCTCGTCACGAGAGCAGATGGAACGTGACATCCAGAATCATTTGTTCATTGAGGCAGGCCAGTACAATGATAATTTGTATGGCACATCTGTGGCATCAGTACGTGAGGTTGCCGAGAAGGGCAAACATTGTATATTGGATGTGTCTGGCAACGCAATTAAAAGGCTGCAGGTAGCCCAACTCTACCCAATAGCCATATTCATCAAACCAATGTCGATCGAGTCTATTATGTATGTGGGATGCTATGGAGATGTGTAATTTTTCAATGGTTTCTGATTTACATTTTTTCTTGTATTTTCCATCTTAGGGAAATGAACCGACGTATGACTGAGGAACAAGCAAAGAAAACCTATGAACGCACGCTCAAAATGGAGCAGGAGTTTGGTGAATATTTCACCTGTGAGTTGAAAGAAGATGCTAGCTCGGAAGAAATTCTTAGTGCGATAACATTCACGAACTACATTATTTGCTTTTTTTTTCGCAGCAATCGTGCAAGGCGAAACAATCGAGGAGATTTATGGCAAGGTGAAGAACATTATCTGATCTCAGGGTGGACCGACAATCTGGGTCCCATCAAAAGAATCTCTATGACCACAGGCAAATCAAACTTGGACAATGCCACCAAACATGCGTACCCGACCCGTTTCCCGATCTTGTTACCATTGACGACTTTGGAAGGATGACGGTAGTAGCAGAAAAACGTTAGTGCCCACGAAAATTAAAATAAAAACCGAAAATTGAAACATGAAACATTATGGCGAAAAATAGGACAATTATTAGGAAAAATGTTATCGACTCAACGTCATCCGCGCGTATTCAATTAATCTTTTACACGGATGAATTTGAGCGAAGATTAAAAGCAACATTTCGATACGGATATTCAAACGATAGGCGAAAGCGTTAAACAATACCAGGTGTGCTGTAGCAGAATTTAAAAACTTGTACATGCGAGTAGTCGTTCCCCGGTCTTTTAAGCCTCGTCTCCAAATAAAATGCAAAACTGTCCATGCAATGTAAACGAAATAAAATTAAAAAAGAAGGTTAACGCATGAAAACCAGGAGTAGATTGATTCTAGCAAAAGCATAAATTTATTTTTTGTATGCATGTTTTATGACTATTACTATTATTATTATTATTTTACGAGAAGATCTACGTGAACGATTCTAGGTCTTTCGTATAATAAATCTGACCCTCTCATGCAGTCTTCTTTCATGCTTACAACTGGAGCAAAGAAATTCGAATAAATTATTATAATGGTTTTCAACTGAAGAATAGCAGTATATTTTATTAACACCTAAGCTAGAGCACGCTCTAATGTTTCAAGAAAATTTCTCAAAGTTGTTGTCAGTAAATAGTGGTGCAGAGTGGTGTTCTTAACGCAGGTTAATTCGAGCATGCTCGGACGAAATGTTCTATGGACAAAATGTAACATGTATTCACTCATACTACCAACACAGTGCACCAATAAATGTTGTTTAAGGAAACACTCAAACTGTTTACTGTTATGTTTAAAAAATTAAATATTGATGGTCCCTCATACTTTGTGGAAAATACTAAAATACTGTAATTCTAAAAATTACGCATGAACGAAGTATGAACCTTTGCAACTCTACTCTCTTTGCTCTAAAACTGGATTTGACAATGTGAACCACAAGCTGAACTCTGATGAGGACAAGATAATTCAAAAATCTAACTATATTTGTAGGTTTGCGGTTAATTTATATAGAATGCCATAATTTGTCGATTTTTTCCGCCTACACCTTAGATATTTGTCACGAAGGCGTGCTATTCCCAACGAACCATGAAGTGCGGAAATATGTGATGAAGGACGTGCCTTCCACTAGAAAAACGGACGTCCGTTCGTACGTCCTGCCTCAGCAAAGTACCATACATTGGCAGGCCGAATTATATGCCGTTACCGCGGTAACGGACTGCCTCAATCGGACGCCCTCCATTTTGTGGCTCGCTATAAGTTGCTATAATGGTTTCAAAATTTCTGTTATTTGGCAAACTTTGTATTTGAATTATCTGTTATTATAGCAAAATACCAGTTATTTTATTTAAATTATATTTTTTTAATTTTTATTGCTTTTAATGTACATGAAATACATAGTTAAATAAATTATAAATAAAAGCACATGGAATTTATGTATGCGTAAGCGTCCGGCGCGTGATTGTACTGGTCGCTGACGCTGGTCGCGAGCGAGTCGGGTCGGTGCGCTCGTCGTACCTCGTTCAACGGAACCAAGAACTCGACATTTCCGACTTATTGCGGCTGGTAGTTCTCGAATGCCAGAATACGAAGCGAAACTAGCGAGTGTAAAAGAGATTTAGTGAGCAATTTACCCTGGTCAGAAACGTTGATCACGTCATCCTGTGCAACCGCTATCTCGGAAATCGGCTGGAAGCGGATGCTGTACAACAGAATGGTCTCCTTGTTTGCACCACTGCCGGCACCGAACACGCACGCGGAACCGTCCGGAACCGCGCCTGATCCACCAGATGTACCCTGGCCCGAGCCACCGGTCGTACCGTCGTCCGGCTTACGTCGCGAGTGATTCACCGTTCGTTCGAAGCGATTCGTTAAGAAGGTTTAAAAGATCCAGCATCCACGTGGTGCTACAACCGCGTATGTGAAGGTTAACCTTCCCTGACGTGATTCACTTTGCCGGCATACTTCGTCATTTAGAATGTATGTAGAGGTTTTGTACGTTGCGTACCATTTGCCAACCAGCTCAACGTAGAAATCGAGATCGCTATGATAGCGTATACTTTTTGGGTCAACGAACCAGCGCCACACCTCACTTACTCTGCTGCTGGCGTACATGAGATGTGGCTTAAACTACAAGCCATCGCGTTCATCGAGCACAATACTGGACGTGTTATTATTGTTATTATTAATTCCAGCCTATCCAACTGAAACTCTTCCTCGTCGCAACAAGGCCTCGCACCGGCCCCGTTTGTGGAAGAGCTTTTACCCGAGTCCTGCATACTTCTCTACCGACTGCACAACGGCGTGCCGGTCGCCACACCGCCCAGCCGATGAGTATGGTGATCTCACGAGGCGCCATTATTGCTGCTATCGCTGGGCCAACAACCGGACGACATGTGCCGGTTCTGCTAGATGAACAGTTTCACCAAATTCAACGATGATTGCTGTTGCTGCGTCGACTGCTGTTGCTGCCTCTGCTATTACTGTTGATGGTGTTGCTGTTGTTGCTGATATTTGGTGCCAAGATGTTGGTTCCGGTCACATTGGTCCACGTCGGCGCGATCAGCGATCGCTCCATCATTGCCTTTGGTGCTCCTTTGATCTCCGAATCCGTCGCAAGCGCATACATTGGCAATAACTTACGCATCGTGGTCGGGCGATCGAACAATTCGGCCGAGTTGTGGCTGGCCGCAGGGGCTTTGGACACATTGAGTGGATGCTGCCCGACCGGAATATGGTGCTGCGATTGGTTCGACTGCGGGACCGGGCATGTCGCGAGATGTGACTTATCAGCCGTTTCCCTACGTTCGGTAACCTGCAAGAAGTTGGGGGAAGAATAGCTTAGAGCAAGTTCTGATCTCTTGGCAGCCAGGCGTCACCATCAATTTACCAATGTGCCGGGCCGTTCCTCTCCGGTCGGGACAAGGAGTCCTGTTGTTTGAGGCATGGGGTGCAATTTTGCAGATTGTTTAGCAAGTGCATGCGATTGTACTTTCCGTAGTTCTCCGGTCCATTTGTGAAACAACATATGTATCTATCAAGTCATATGGCGCATCTACCGAGTGCACCTTGTCAGTTAATCACCGTTATAGCTTCCATCTGAGTACAACATACTTTGCTCGAACGCGATCGTGTAGTTGTCCTTGTTCGCCTGATGTGCGACTTCGCATCGACGAAAGTAGAGGCTCCGATTTGCAGATGGAACTGTTCATCACGTCGGCCACTATCAGCCCGGCTGCCGTAGCCCCGGTGACACGTTGCAAATGCCGGGCGAGAAGATGATTAGCAAGCCGGACTGGTCGTACGACACGATCAGGATCATCTCGTTTTCGAGGTCGCGCAAAATCTTGCACTGGGTGAATGGATCGTACATGACACGCAACTTCTTACCGTCGTTCACGAACAGCCTCTTCTCGCTGTTGGCGCCACACAACGCCTACGATGGGCAGCGGCCAGAGTAAAGGTCAACCGCGGTGGCCGCCGCCGCCGAAGAGAGCCCGCAGTTTGAGGAAGCGTTCGTTTGCAGCATTGCTAGAGCGCCAGGATACGATAAAAGGTAGTTAGTAAGCTATTTGCAAAACAGTAGAAAGCTAATCCTTTTTGCTGCTACCCTGGTCGGCGACGTTGATCATGCTGGGCGACTGGATGATTCGGACCCGTTCACATCCTCGCCGGCAGCGAGCAAGGACGTGAAATCGGAATACTCTTTCCGGTTGCAGTCACCACGCGTTTCGCTCGCCTTCTAACGGACGTAAATTGTCCCGAGCCGTCCGGTGCCGCGCCTAATCCACCGGATGCAACCTGGTCTGAGCCACTGCTCCCCATGCCGTTTTGCTCCCGATTTACCACTCTACTTATCACTCTCACAGCCGCTCGCTTGCCTGTGAACAGATTCGTTAAAAAAGGTGGTATTTGTGACGGTACAAAAGTGAGGTTAATCTTTCCTGCCTTGATCCACATTACTTACATTCTGTTTCATGTATCTGGTCACCTTGATCGTGTTGATTTGCTTCGGGTTGAAGTCCGCTACGTACAGCCTCCAATTCGGCCTGAACGTCATCGCCAGCATTGTTCCGAGCGGCCCCTCGACCGTAGTCAACGCCGACCGGTTGACGTTGGGGCTATGGTCCTCGTTTCACCGGAATACTCTCGATCCGTTTCACGTCAATGGCATAGGTCGGCTTAAGCACAAACCGGTCATAGACGAAGTACAACGAGCTGTCGAGCGGGCTTAGAGCCAGCGCCGCTGACCACAAGAGCTGCGCACCGCACTTCGACACGACACCGGAAACAAGCGGTTCTTGTTCCCGTGTTGCCCGATCAGCGTGTGGATCGTGCCCTTCGGGTCGACCGGACAGATGTTGGTGCCGTCGGCGATGAACAATGTCCGATCGGCGGATTGCGAGTTTCTTTGGGTGCGAGAAAGGGGCATCGATAGCCGGACCGCAGTCGCCGTCGTTCTGCTCCTGTGCAGTTCCTTTCAGCATCCGGCTGATGTTAGTTACCAAACGTTCGTGTATCTATATATATAAAACAAAGTTCAAAATGTGTGCGACCGCGCATCACTGGAGAACGGCTGGACCGATTTGTGTCGTTTTTGGTTCATTCTGTTCGTCTTGACCCAAGGCAGGTTTATGTGTTGGAAAAAGTCGGAAAAGTCTCATAGTTTCCAAAATATTCGCAATTTTCTACAAAAAATCGCGCCTACTATGGTCCCGAGAACTTTTTGACTTGAATTTTTCTTTTCGCCTCGGCTACTTTGGTTGAAAGGAATGAAGTTTTCAAATCTCTACAAACCAAAGCCAGGAAAGAAGAAGACAAACCAAATAGCGCGTATACACATTGAAACATTCTGTGAAACATTCGGCTGAAACATAATTTTGACAACTTATTTAACGCCTGGTTTATCAATTTTTCCCCTCATTTTTGTTTCAATGTGGAGAACTGGAAAACAAAAACCAAAAACTATTTGGCCCAAAATATATCATTTAAGCCGAATCAGTTGTGCTTCCTTTAAGAAAAAATTGTTTTAATTGCACTCATCATTATTGACATCGAAATCAAGTATAATTTCGCATGAAATAAACAAAAAAAAAATGGACAAGGTTTCGAATTAATATTTTGTTTTGTGGAAATTCATTAAACATAATCCTGTTCCAAAACATGTCAAACCGGACTCGAAACTGTACTACTGTTATACTTTCCCCTCAAATCGAATGTCATAAAAACGTTTCAGCCGAATGTTTCACAGAATGTTTCAATGTGTATACGCGCTTAAAGCCTTTCTGCCCAACGCTCTGTTATCAATTTTTAGTGGAAATCCTGAATATGTTGCCCAAAAAATGTTACATTTATTTTGTTTAGAAATTCTCTTCTTCTTTCCTGTCGTAGCGACCAATTTTCGATCATGCCTACAAATGTTTTGGGCTTACGAGACTTTTTCCCTTTTTACAACTTATTACAAACAACATTTTACTGATACTGGAATTTGAAAAATAGTATCAAATCGCGTTTGACAGAAATATTGTGGTCAGAAAATCGGAACCGGAAATCGATTTGCTTTCGGTTGGAATTTTTCTATCAAAGTGACTTCTTTTTGATCTTTCAAACTACGGACGGACGATTTATTGTTGTCATCGGGGAGTGTTGTTAAATGTTTGCAATATAGATTTCGACGATGCATTGATGGCGCGCATTATTATACGAGCCAACAGTAATTTTTTGTCAAACGTCCCTACCATAGCCCAGTTTGACATAAAATCCCAAAATCGAACGTCGGTAAATATCCGTGTGTAATAAGGGTTTTAACGTACGTGGATATCCAATCCACAAATTTTATGCCATGGGAGGCTTATATGTGCCCACTGTGCTAATCAGGAGTTCCTGAGTTCACAGATCTCTACTCATAGAGAAACAGGAGATTTTAACGCAAGGGCTTAGGCTGGTGTCCCTGCTCCGTCGCTCGCGATTTCATTGCGCGTGCTGTCAAAATTTTGTATGGGATTTGACACGCGACGCGCGATGGAATCAAAATTTTTTTTCAAAAGCGAGGTAAAATAATTTTGCTGTTGGAGCCGCAAAATTACTATCACGTTAAGGATACGAGAACAGCTCTGGAAGCATGGAACAAGCTATGCGATGCGTTCGAAGAGACGGGTTTAACGCGAGAAGTCGGTTTACTATATAAACTCATCAGAACCGACTTAGAGAGCTGCGGGTCAATGGAAGCGTATGCGAACAGGATGATCTCTACCTGCCATCAATTGAACGCGATCGGGTTTCAGATTGCAGATCGATTTGTTGGTGCGCTTCTCCTTGCTGGATTACCTGAACGTTACCAGCCGATGGTGATGGCATTGAAGAATTCGGGTGCAGCGATCACGGGGGACTCAGTAAAAACCATTTTGCTCCAAGAAAAAGAAGAATCGTCCCGAAGCGAGCGCATATGTGTAGCGAAAGGTGATACGCATAAGTCACGTCAGATGAACCAGAACAAAAGGGTTGTTCGTAAAGGGCCAAAGTGCTGGAAATGTGACAAATTTGGCCACATCGCCAGACAATGCGATGATAACCAAACCGGTTCAAAAGCGAGTGCGTTGGGAGCGGTTTTGCTAAGTGTTGGTGAGGGAGCGGAGAGCGAGTGGTATGTGGATTCTGGCGCCACGCTGCACATGACGCATAACCTTACTCTTCTGGAAGCCTTAAAGGATAGAAATGGAACGATCTTGGCTGCAAACAAAAGGACAATGCAGATCAAGGCATGTGGCACTGCGAAAATCTATCCGGCGAAGAGTAAATTAGAAGGTATTCTACCGGTTCACGACGTTTGCTATGTCCCTGGTCTTTCGATGAATTTGCTATCAGTAGCTCAAATAGTGAAAAAGGGGAACACAGTCGTATTTAATAGCGAAGGATGCCGAATAATCAACAGTGATGGCGACGTTATTGTGACTGGAGTGATGGAGAACGATTTGTTTAAAATAGTAGAACGGAACACGTGTGAACGAAATAAGGTTATGGCATGCTCATCAAGCCTATCGATGGAGTTGTGGCACAAGCGTTTAGGCCACTTGAATGCTAACAGCTTGCAGAAGCTGGCTAACGGTCTCGTTAGTGGCATGAGAATCAGCGGTAAAGATTCAGTCGGTGATTGTCGCATTTGTCCTATGGGAAAGCAAACGCGGCTGCCTTTTAGTAGTAGTGGAACGAGAGCTGATGGATTACTGTAGATAATACACTCGGATATTTCTGGTCCGATGGAAGTGCCATCGTTGGGAGGTAATCGTTACTATATAACGTTTATCGATGATATGTCGCGGCGAGTGTGTGTATATTTCCTGAAAAGTAAATCAGCGGATGAAGTGTTAAATTGTTTCATGGATTTCCACGCAAAGGTAGAACGACAATGTGAACGAAGACTGAAGGTTCTTCGAACCGACAACGGGAAGGAGTATATTAATAGAATATTCCAAGTATACTTACAGAAGCATGGCATACGACATCAGACAACCAATGAATACACGCCGGAGCAGAATGGCATGGCAGAACGTTCTAATCGAACGATAGTAGAACGAGCACGTTGTATGCTATATGAAGCGAAATTGCCGAAATCATTCTGGGCGGAAGCTGTGCTGACAGCTGTGTATCTGATAAACAGATCGACAACAAGTGGTCATGGTTTGACTCCGGAGGAAATGTGGAGTGGCAAGAAACCTGATGTTGGTCATGTGCGCGTGTTCGGCACCAAGGCGATGGTGCAGGTACCCAAGGTGAAACGACAGAAGTGGGATCCTAAATCGCGAGAGTGCGTGCTCACTGGATTTGAAGAGGACACTAAGGGATATCGGCTGTATGATCCAACTGCAAGGTGCTTGTTAAAAAGTCGAGATGTGATTTTCATCAACGAGGGGGCTGAAATTAGTGAGCAGATTCCCAAACGTGATACAACAGTATTGCTTGATCTCAATGATGCCGAGCAAAGCAACCAAGTGGAAGAAGGCGAATCGGTGCGTGTATTCGATAGCACAGTTGGAGTAAGTAGAACATCATCGATGGCCGGTTTAAATACTTCACCAAATTCTGTAAGAGAACCAGAATCCCAGTCAGTGAGACGCAGTACACGTCAGCATAAAGTTCCGGAGCGATATAAGGATTACGTAGTTGACAATAGAAAGGCACCAAGCACAACATCGTCGGATGATAGCAGTGATGTCGAGTATGCCAGTCCGGAAGACGAACCGGATGGGGTTGCTGCTTGTCAAAAGGAATTGTCTAACGAGGAACCGAAGAGTTATGCAGAGGCGATGGCTTCTTTAGAAGCTGAACAGTGGAAGCAAGCTATGGCCGAAGAGCTTGGGTCGATCGATGCTAATGAGACGTGGGCATTAGTAGATTTGCCACCAGGGTGTAAAGCGATTGGGTGCAAGTGGGTGTACAAATGTAAAACGGATGCAGACGGGAACGTGTGTCGGTACAAAGCCCGATTAGTTGCACAAGGGTTTAGCCAGCAATACGGAAAGGACTACGACGAAGTGTTTGCGCCAGTAGTCAAGCAAACAACTTTTCGTACTTTGATGTCAGTAGCAGCCAAGAGAAACATGACAGTTAAGCAGTATGACATCAAAACTGCATTTTTGTATGCTGAGCTAGAAGAGGAGATTTACATGCTACCTCCGTGTGGTGTAAATGCTGGTGGAAAAGTATGTAAATTAAATGACCCAACGAGCAAGATTTGACAGATCGGACTACGTCCCGGCCATTTACTGTCGACTGGACAGAGAATCTCCAGTGCCCGTCCGATTCAATATCCACTGGTGCATGGAATCTCCAGTGCCCGTCCGATTCAATATCCACTGGTGCATGGAATCTCCAGTGCCCGTCCGAAGTAGCGGCGAGACTGGAAAATTTGGCCGTTGTCAAAAAAAGCCATCTTTACTTTATGGCAAAATTGTAAGCTGTCAAAACGTTTTGTTGGTGTCGCATGCATTTCATTGTTTACATTCGCTAAAAATACTTCGTGGTGGTTTATTCGCAGCTTTTGATACAATAATATGGATGAAATTAACAAGTTAAAGCGTACTGGCACATTTTACGGTCGGAGAAATAAAATGGTTAAGGAGTGGAGAGGATCGACCGTTGATACAGGTAAGAGATTGATTGCAAAATTTTACGTTGTGATACAGTATTATGAGAAATGTGTAATCTCATCGTGTCCTATGATATATTCAATTATAAATTTCTGCATCTTCGAGTGCACCATCAATTCCTTCTATGAATGATCTTGATCCTGCGAATGTTCCTGTTACGAACTACGATACTTTCTTGGAGGAAGAACATTCAAGCGCTGACGAGGAGGAGTATGAAATGCAGTTGATGCCGGATGGCTTGCAGGGGAAAAGTTTTGCGAAATGTCTCAGGTATTGGGCCCTTAAAACAGGCCAGACGCATTGAGCAGTGAACATGCTGTTACAGATCCTCTGAACCAAGACGTCTGCTGAAAACATCCCCAGGTCTGCAAGAACATTGCTTAAAACTTCGCGGACGGCATCGTCAACAATAGTTCCGGTAGAAGGGGGCGAGTTTTGGTACCTTAAGGGACTTTATGGACTAAAACAAGCGGCAAGAGCTTGGAATCAGAAACTGGATGCCGAGTTGAAACGCGAAGGTTTTAACAGCTGCTTGGCGGACACCTGTTTGTATCGAAGGCGGCATCGAGATAAATGGTGTTACGTGCTTGTTTATGTTGACGATCTTATAGTGGCAGGAGAAGACGCAGGAATGATCTCTTCTTTACTCGCGGGTCTAAAAAGCACATTTGAGGTTAATGATATCGGGGATGTTCGTTTCTTTGTAGGAATCGAAATAGAGAAGAACAAACAAGGAGACTACTTCCTGAGCCAAAGGAAATACATCAGCGATGTGATCAAGACTAGCGGTTTAGTCGATGCGAAGATATCCCCCATTCCTCTTGACCCTGGTTACGTTAAACGCGAAGAAGAAGGAGAAGCGCTCCTTACTAACTATGATTATCAAAAAACGATAGGTAAGCTATTGTATATAGCTATTAACACAAGACCAAATATAGCAGCAGCAGTTTCGATCTTAAGTCGAAAAACGAATAGGCCCACACAAACAGATTGGAACGAAGTGAAGAGAGTTGTGCGGTATCTAAAGGGAACAATAGAATTTCGTTTGCGAATCTGTCAGATAGGGACACGCGACGGGATAATCGGATATTGCGACTCTGATTGGGCGGAAAACAAGCAAGATAGGAAATCGAATAGTGGTTACGTGTTCACAGTGAATGGTGGAACAGTTAGCTGGGCATGTAGGAAACAGAATTGTGTGTCACTCTCAACCACGGAAGCAGAGCTGATAGCTTTGTCAGAAGCAACTCAGGAGGCAATTTGGCTAAGATTACTTCTTAAAGAACTAAACGACGAACAGGAAGTGTTGGTATATGAAGATAATCAGAGTTGTCTCAAATTGTTAGCCCGAGAACAGTTAAGCAACAGGACGAAGCATATTTGCACAAGATACCACTTTACTAAAGATCAAATCAACAGAGGTGAAGTTACTTGCGTATATTGTCCGTCTGAGGAAATGATTGCTGACCTCCTTACGAAACCTTTGGCTAGGATGAAGATACAAAAACTAGTGAACATGATAGGTTTAACTGCAACGATTTAGGAGGAGCTTATCGATTAACAACTACGCGTTGAGGAGGAGTGTTAAATATAGGCAACGCTAGAAGTGAATTCAACGGTATAAATAAGCAGCATGCTAACTGTCAATAGATTTTGCCAGTTGGGACATGAACCTAAAATAAACGCTCGGTCTCTTCCGTATCAACCAGCAAACCGAACGGACGTAAGCTGTGCTACTAATACATATCACACTCAATACTCTTAACAGTAATGAGAGTGTTAACGTTCGTGGATAGCCAATCATTTGTGCCTTGGGAGATCTGGTCTAGATTCGAACCCACTGTACTAATCAGGAGTCCCCGAGTTCACAGAACTCTACTCATAGAGAAACAGGAGATTTTAACGCAAGGGCCTAGGGTAGCTCAAACTCCCAGAAAGTCAGTGTTGAGAATGACAGACATGCACGAGTCTGCGGCTGGAGGAATTTACTAGGAGTTTCAAACAGCCACAAGGACCAAAGAACGCACACAAAAAAAAACGGTTAAAAGTGCGTCGGGTACGGAGGTGAGCTGGATAGCAAAAGTGAGAACACCAGTCAGACGGGGATTCGCAGGTCATGTTTTTATACTAGCCCACTAGCAACGAGCTACTAGCAACGAGCTACGCGCTAAGAACAAATAAAGCTCTATTCAAAGAAGCACGTAAATTAAGAAAATAACCTGGTTTTGCTACAGTGCGTCATTGCAACGTAATTATAGGGAACTTACGTCGAAAAATATAGGAAAGATGTGTAAAAAGTTGAGTAAATTTTCATCGCAAAAATCCCTTAGCTAAAATTTGCTTTTATTTAAAATCCCTCATCTCCCGAGCAAAGCCGGGTAAAACGCTAGTTTGATATAAATTATTAATCATACTTACATTTTGTTTAGACTTTGCTGGATAAAACGCAATTTACATGCAGCTCGAGCCAGAACACGATGCGTAGTTGCTAAGATTAGTTATTGTTGTGAATGTAAACATTGATCGATCTGATAGCTATTGATTGCCATAAAAATTTCGGTGGCTTTTTGACAATGGCCATATTACGGCCATTTTCCACTCTCGCCGTTACTTCGGACGATTGGAGATTCCCAGCCCCAGTGGATATTGATTCGGACGGGCACTGGAGATTCCATGCACCAGTGGATATTGAATCGGACGGGCACTGGAGATTCTCTGTCCAGTCGACAGTAAATGGCCGGGACGTAGTCCGATCTGTCAAATCTTGCCCGTTGGGGAAGTCACCTTCTATATTTATACACCTTGAAGTCATTCCATGCATTTTGACAAATCGAGAAAAGAAAAATACAAGAAAATTTTGACGGCTATGTATTCTCTGTTTACTTTTGGATCGACGATGTGGATTGTCTGTTCGTAGCGATTGTGCATTTTTTGCAAAAAGCAAATTAGTAAATTCTAGAGTAGTTTTACAGCCAAAAACGTTTTTAAAAGTATAACCACCCCAAGTACCAGCGTTGAATTATAAAAAAAAAACCGGATTGATTTATCAAGGAATATGGAAAGTAATTAATGTGTTGTTTTGGGGTACCGGATTTCGACGAAACGATGAAGTCAGCTTTTGGTTTGTAAACAGTATTTGACATTCTTCTTCTTCTTCTTCTTCTTTTCAGCGAGTTGGAATATATCCTCCTAGGTATTGTTGGGCTTTATGTCCTCAGAGGCGTACCAGCTCTGATTGAAGCCTTTCGACTTTACGTCATCTGGCTGACAGATTATTGTTTTGGTTTGGTTGGTCGTTGTTAAGGTTTTTATACACTTTGGTTGGTTCGCTTGGATGGCCGGTGTCACGGTTCTTATACACTTGGTTAAGGTAGGTAGCTGTGGTCGGTTGGTGATGCGTGTGTAGGTCGACTGGAGGGGTAAACTATAGCTCTATTTTTTGTTGTCTAATAAACCTGGTTATTGCTTTGATTGTGCTGCCCGATTTTTCTTTCCATTTAGCTTTCAGTGCAGAGAATTTTACTGTTGGTGATCTGTTGTAGTTCCTACATTCGAATGTTCGGTGTCTGCCTGTGTCCGGTTCCTGGCAGGTTGAGCAGTTGCCGTCTTGTTCGATCTTCATGACTGTTAGCCAGAACTTGGATAGGTCGTGTCCAGCCAAAAGTTTGTTTGTGGTTTTTATTTCGTCCGCTGTGAGTGGTATGTCCTGGTGCCATGTGGTTGTTTCGAAGTTTGGTTGGAACTCCATGAACTTCTTGCCCTTTTCTTGTCCTATTTTCTGGTACCATCGTTTCGTGTTAAGTACCATGGTTTCTCTTGCTCTGTTTGCTATGTCCGTGATTCTGAGTTTGTTGTTGATAGTATTGTTGCACGTAGTACCTCTTTTGGCCAGCTCGTCGGCTCTTTCGTTCCCAGCGATTCCGCAGTGGGCCGGTATCCATCTTATCTCGGCCTTCAAGTTGGTCCCTAGTTTTAGGATGTTGTAGATGTTGGTTTCTATGTGGGTTTTATATTGGTTCTCTTCTATGGTATGGCATGCTGCCAGGCTGTCTTTGTAGATGACTGGTTGTTGTATGTTGTTTTGCTGTGCTGTTTCTAGTGCCGTTTCTATTGCTTTAAGTTCTATTGAGGTTATTCCCGTGTTGTTGGCTATTTTAAGTTTTATTGCCCAGTATTTGGTTTTGTCGTTGTGTAGCCGGATGTATATGCCGATTCCACTGCCTTCTTCTGTCCTACTGCCGTCCGTGTAGATTGTTGGTCTTTTTGTCCTTGTTTTTGCTATTTCTTGCATGTAGTTGATGACCATTGCTTTCCGCTCTAGGGGGTTCATTGGACTTTCTCTGCAGCTTTTGTAAATTACTGGTAACCGTTCGTCTATGTCGTTAGCTGTGGCTCCCGTCATATTATCAAACATGTCTCTGTGCTTATCATATATCTGTTCGATGTACGACATTCTTCGTTTGTTTTTGTTTTGTAAAGCGAGTTGTTCTAACTGGGTCCTGTTAGCGGTGGAGAAGGTTAAGTTCTTAGCAAGTTCCTTTGTTGCCACAAATTCTGCTCTGATGTGCAGGGGGATTTCTGCGTTGATGGTCATGAGTGTGTTGATTGGGGTGGTTTTGGTGCATCCAGATACCTTCCGTAGGGATTGGTTTATAATTGAATTCATCGAGCTGAAGGCTTTTTGTTTGTTGTTACGGTAGTAGGAGGCGCCGTGCTCCAGCGTGCTCCTTATTGTGGCTCTGTGTACCGCGATCGTCTTGTTTGGGTGTAGCTGGTTTTTTCTGTTGCAAATTCGTTTGATGATGTTTAGCTTATTCATGGCCTTGCTTTTCAGGTTTTCTATCTGTTTGCGGAAGGTGAGCTTGTGGTCTAGCCACGTTCCGAGGTATTTGTATGCTTGAACTTGTTCTATCTGTTTGTTGTCGATTTGTATGGTAGCTGTGATGTTGCCGGGGCCAAAGCACATGATTTTGGTTTTTTCTGTGTTTAAGGGTAGGTGTAGTCTCTTGGAATCGTCTTTAAACGTGTCTATTACTTCTTGTAGTTTGTGTTGAACCTCGTGCTTGGTTTTGCCGGTTACTGTGATGACGAGGTCGTCCGCGTACTGTATGGTTTTGGCATGTGTATGTCTCATTTTAGTGTGAATTCCTGCTGTATATATGTTAAACAGTGTCGGGGATAGTACGTCGCCTTGAGGCAGCCCATCCGACACTAGTTTCCTGATCGTGGTCCCCTCCGTTTCGATCTCTACGGTCCGGTTATACAGGACCGCCGCTATCCAGCGGGTGATTGCCAGTGGCGTGTTTCCGGTTTCTAATATATAAGGTCGTCGGTTCGGACGTTGTTGTATGCGTAAGTGAGTCTATGAAAGCTGCGCCTGTTATGATGTTGTGGTTGGTGTTGTTGATTGTTGCGGTGATATGTTGGTAAATGATGAGCCGTCAACGAAGAGCCGTAAACCCGGGCTCTCCGACAATGAGTTCCATCGTCGGATGATGCCGTGATCGGGTTGAGAAGGAGCACGGGGACAAACGGGGACCGAAGCGTTGGCCCGGCGCTCTGGCTCTCCAACCACCGGTGCGAGCGGACGTCTGAACAGCGAGCACAGTCTATTTAAAGTAATTGTCTAAACGTCCTTGAAATAAAGAATAAGTTTTAAAGTGTAAACGACATAACAGCTGGCGACGAGTTAAGTTGATATAAGTGAAAAGGACGTAAAGCTCCACCGCGCAACGATTCCGCCACCGAGGAAGCGTCGGAGAATGATTCAGGAAGAAGAAGAACGGCGCGCGTCCCAAGGATGGTTGGGTTCCCTGGCCCCACCGCCATCGCAGCCACTTGTGCAGGCGGGAGATCGTCGTGATGCTCATGCACCGCCATTGCAACAAACCGCCCAGGCCCAGACCGCGCAGCAAAATGGAAGTCTTCGACCATTTTTGACGCCACCAATCGTCGAAAATTCTTCAACGTCCCAAATTCTGCAACTCATGCAACAGCAGATGGCCCAGCAGCAGCAAATGTTGTTGCAATTAATGCGACAAAAGGGACCCGCCGCGAGTGAAGAAAAAAAACCGGAGCAGATTTTAGATTCTTTGTGCGGGCACATCAAAGAATTTACGTACAACGCCGATTCTGGAACCACTTTTGCGGCATGGTACACGAGATACGAGGATCTATTTCAAAAGGACGCCGCGCAACTGGAAGATGAAGCGAAAGTGCGATTGCTAATGAGGAAGTTGGGCACCTCTGAGCATGATCGCTACACAAGTTACATCCTTCCGAAACATCCGCGAGATTTTTCCTTGCAGGAAACAGTTGCACAGCTGATAGTTTTATTTGGCATCAAGGAATCTCTGCTTCATCGAAGATTCCGATGCTTAAAACTCGCTAAGCTGCGGACCGAGGATTTTGTTTCATTCGCTTGCCGCGTTAATAAGGGCACAGCAGAGTTTGAGTTGGGCCGACTTACCGAAGAACAGTTGAAGTGCTTGGTTTTCGTGTGCGGCCTAAAAGACGAAGCCGATATTGAGTTTCGAACGCGCCTGCTGCACCGAATAGAAGAAAACCAGGCTGTAACGCTCCACCAGCTCTCCGCCGAATGCCAACGAATGACAAACCTACGTCAGGACAGTGCCATGATTGAACAGGATCGTAGCGAACAGGTGTTATCCGTTCAACGCAGTGCATATCGTCCTCATCGCGCGTCCAATCAAAAGAACGCAAATAATGCATCTAAACCAAGTCGACCCTGCTGGTTGTGTTGAGCTCTACACTGGGCGCGAGAGTGCACGTTTAGGACGCATACATGCACGCAGTGTGGAGCAGTCGGGCACCGTGAAGGATACTGCAAGCAGCAACACAAAAAAGGGCATCGTCGACAGGAAAAACGTTTCCCGAAGCGAGCCCATACACGCAGTGTAACGGTAAACGTGTGCAGCCTACATCATCGCAGAAAATATTTGAATGTGACGATTAACGGCATTCAAATTCGGCTACAGCTGGACACGGCTTCCGATATATCGGTGATAAGCCGCAACCTATGGAAAAAAATCGGTTGCCCTCAATTATCACCGCCCTCAGTCACCGCGAGATCCGCATCGGGAGACCAGCTCGGAATTGTTGGAGAATTTCGAGCCACCGTTGCAATAAAGCAGCAACGGAAACGAGCCGTCATCTACGTCGCAGATTCGGAGTTGGCGTTGCTAGGGATTGACCTCGCCGAAGCTTTCGCTTTATGGTCGGTTCCCATTGACCAACTGTGCAACCGCGTGACTAGCGCGCTACCAAACACTCCAGAGGAAATTGAGCGAAAATTTCCGCGATTGTTTCAACCGGCAATGGGGTTGTGCACTAAGGCTCAGGTAAAACTCCACCTGAAGGAAAATTACCTGAGGAAAAATTAGTGTTTTGTCCAAAAGGGCCGGTGGCATACGCCATGCATGATGCGGTAAATAAGGAGCTGGATCGGTTGGAGAGTTTACGCATCATCACACCGGTGGACTTTTCGGAGTGGGCTGCCCCGATCGTAGTCGTCCGGAAGGCCAACGGATCCATCAGGATCTGCGGCGACTATTCGACAGGACTGAACGCAGCTCTAAACCCGCACGACTACCCGCTCCCGCTGCCTCAGGACATTTTCGCAAAGCTAAGTAACTGCACTATATTTACACAGATTGATCTGTCCGATGCTTTCCTCCAGGTCCCAGTGGATGAGGAAAGTCGCCCTCTACTGACGGTCAACACACACAGGGGCCTTTACCTATATAATCGTCTGCCCCCTGGAATAAAGGTTGCCCCTGGAGCATTCCAACAGTTAGTGGATGCTATGCTGTCGGGAATTTCTGGTGTCTCTTGCTACATGGATGATATAATCATTGGTGGCCGCACTGCTAGTGAACATAATGAGAGCCTTTTTGCTGTTCTAAACCGAATGCAGGAATACGGTTTCACTCTGCGGGCCAGCAAATGCGCATTTGAGAAGGCGCAAATAAAATATCTGGGTCACATCATCGATGGACACGGTATTCGTCCGGACCCAGAAAAGGTTGCTGCAATAGCGGGTCTCCCAGAACCCAGCGATGTACGATCCTTCCTAGGAGCCATAAATTTTTATTTTATTTAAATTTTTTCGGAAAATTCATCCCGAATATGCGCAACCTACGCTACCCCCTAGACAAGCTGCTACAAGAAGGGAACATATTCAGATGGACAGCAGAATGTCGAAAAGCTTTTAAGCAGTTAAAAAATTTGCTATTTTCAGATCTTATGCTGGTACATTACGACCCCAAACTGCCAATTGTGGTATCCGCTGATGCGTCGACCAAATAGATCGGGAAGGACTGGCTATTATATATGCAGTGACAAAATTTCACAAATATGTTTTCGGGCGCCATTTTCTGCTGCAAACGGATCATAAGCCACTTTTGAGAATTTTTGGAAGTAAAAAAGGGATCCCGGTATACACAGCAAATCGTCTGCAGAGGTTTGCACTTACCCTCCAGTTGTACGATTTTGAAATTGAATATGTATCAACCGCCAATTTCGGAAACGCAGATATCCTATCGCGGCTGATCAAAACTCATGAGAGACCTGAAGAAGACTACGTAATCGCGAGTATTAATCTGGAGGAAGATATTCAATCAGTCATCGTCAATGCGTTAAGCTCATGTGCGCTAAATGCCAAAGACGTGGAACGAGCTACGAAATCTGATCCGATCTTGCGAAAAGTGATGCGTTATACGCGTGAAGGATGGTCACGTGACTGTACATTCAATGGCGAATTCGCAAGTTTCTACGCCAGGAAGGATTGGTTGTCGGAGATGGGAGGCTGTCTTTTGTTTGGGGAAAGAGTCGTTATACCCAATACGCTTCGACTACGATGCCTTAAGCAACTACATGTCGGGCACCCTGGGATTCAACGAACGAAGTCGCTAGCGAGAAGCTATGTCTACTGGCCAGGCTTGGATCGAGAAATCACCGACCTTGTTCAAACCTGCTACGCATGTGCATCTGCAGCAAAATCAGCACCACATGCCAAACCATCACCGTGGCCTGGAGTAAGCTCACCGTGGCAGCGGGTGCATATAGATTTTGCAGGTCCAATCGACGGTTATTGGTTCCTGATTGCCGTCGACGCATTTTCAAAGTGGCCTGAAATTGTAAAGACGACTAGTACAACATCTGCAGCAACAATACGCATCCTGAGAAGTCTTTTTGCTCGTTACGGTGTGCCGGTTACTTTGGTCAGTGATAACGGTCGTCAGTTTGTAAGTGCCCAGTTCGAGGATTTTTGCATCTGCAATGGAATCATGCATCTTACTTCCGCTCCGTTCCACCCGCAGTCTAATGGGCAAGCGGAACGTTTTGTAGACACGTTCAAACGAGCGATTAAGAAAATTTCTATTGACGAGAGAGATATTGAAGACGCGCTGCAAACATTTCTTCAAACTTATCGCTCAACGCCAAATCCACAAGTTGCCAACAACGCTGCACCTGCGACAGTAATGTTTGGCAGGCCCATACGTACTTGTTTGGAGATGATACGACCAACATTGGAACGAGAAACGACAGTCAACAGCGAACAACGTGGCTTCACTGACAACGATCTTGTCTTCGTAAAGATATATTCTCGCAATGGTTGGAAGTGGGTTCCAGGAGTAGTGCTAAACAAATGCGGTAATGTGATGTATCGTATAAAGACCCATGACCGAGTCATTCGAAGCCACATCAACCAGCCTCATCGTCATTGACGCAGACTACAACATCATCTTCATCCTCACATGTGCCGTCGACTGCATCTTCGTCTGTATCACCGTCTCCAGTATTGTTCGTGCCACCGTCTGCATCACCAATTGTGTCGGTGCCTACATCATATTCTGAGCCAGGAATATGGCCAATGCCATCGTCATCCCAACCGTCTACGTCGAAGTCGCCGGATGATCCTTTAACCCATCAGCAGCCGCGAGTGCAACAAGATCTGATACCGCCTCGCCGCTCTTATAGACATATAAGAGTTCCGCGAAGGTTTGATGACTATCAGTTATCTTAAAAGAGGGAGATGTTGCGGTGATATGTTGGTAAATGATGAGCCGTCAACGAAGAGCCGTAAACCCGGGCTCTTCGACAATGAGTTCCATCGTCGGATGATGCCGTGATCGGGTTGAGAAGGAGCACGGGGACGAACGGGGACCGAAGCGTTGGCCCGGCGCTCTGGCTCTCCAACCACCGGTGCGAGCGGACGTCTGAACAGCGAGCACAGTCTATTTAAAGTTATTGTCTAAACGTCCTTGAAATAAAAAATAAGTTTTAAAGTGTAAACGACATAACATTGATGATCTCCGTGGTGATGTAGTTGAGGCTCTGGTGAATAGATCTATTGGCTCTGAAACCGAATGAAAAGTTCGGTATGATGTTACTGTCCGTTTACACGTTGCGAACTCGCTGCGCACTCTTCGTGCGAACTCCATTCCCGCAAGCGATGGAACTTGAGCTGCGAACTCGCTGCGAACTTTTGACAGCTCATTTTGAACCACATGCTTTTTGTAAACAAACATCAATTGTTTTCATTGTATGGTGTGGTTTGGTGTATGAAAAGTAAAGTTATCATTTTGTGCTTAATATTTGTTAAAATGTAAGTACAAACAATAATGTTTACCGTACAGTTAACGGTTTTTGGCGCGCACTTGACATGATATGTCAGATAAAGATAAGATAAGATAAGATAAAGAATAAGAAGCAGGGGACGAGCGAACTCATTTACACGCATCGAACTAGCGAACTTGTCATCTCCATATAGTTCGCACGAAGAGTTCGCAGCGAGTTCGCAACGTGTAAACGGACAGTTATTGACTGTACAGTGTTTTTCAAGTTTCCTCAGTACCGCTGTGTTGATGACTTTAGTTAGGGTGGGGATTAGAGCGATCGGTCTGTAGTTGTGGGGGTGGTCGGGTCCTTGTTTGGCTTAAGTATCGCAATGATTTTTGCTTTTTTAAGATTTTTATGTACCTTGCCTTTCTGCCACATTTTGTTTGCAAACTGTATGAGCCTTACTGTGGTGTCTGTGTTGAGTCCTTTGAGAATGTGGTACGAAATATGGTCGTGTAATGGGGCGCTGTTTTTCTTTTTTAGCAAGATCCTCCTCCACGTCCTTATGTTTAGTATGTCTTCCTGGGGTCTCAGTCCCTGGTATATGTGTTTTTTGCCTTTGCGGTTTCTTGGGAAGTGGTTTTGTAGGAATTTCCGGGCGATGTCTTTGTCTGCGTGTACGAGGTTGGTCTCCTTTTTGTTTGTGTTTGTCTTGCCCTCTAAGTTGTTTATTAGTCTCCATAGTTCCTTTGTATTGGAGTCGGCATCTATGTTTTTTAGAGCTTCCTCGTATCTATGTATGCTGTTTTCCCGCTTTTTTAATTCTAAACTTCGCCAGGCTCTTTTTGTACGCGATCTGATTTTCTTCTGTTCGATTATTATTGAACGTGCTTCTTGCCTTGTTCTTTTGGTGCCACGCTTTTTCCACCGTGTGGTCCCACCAGATTTTCAATGGTCGGCGTATCGGTTGTCTATTTGATTTTATAATTTTTAAGTGATTCGTGTTGTGACCTGATTTAATGTCGTGCACGTGTTTGTGTTGATCTTTTGCAGTTCTATTGCGATTTTTTTGTGGTCTAGCCGTGTTTCTTTGTGTTGTCTTTTTGGTCCTTCTATTGTTGTGATTATGGTTTTGTGGATAGTCGCGCCTATGTGAGTGTCCAGAACTGTCCTCGAGCTTGATCCTGCTATGTCTTCCGATATAGCGGTAAGGTCTATAGCCGAGCTGCGTTTTTGTCTGTCCGTTGGTATAAAGGTATGTTCATTGTTATGAAGCAGCAAGAAGTGTGACTCGTTGATTGCCTCAGCGAGCATCTTCCCTTTTGCGTCGTCCCAGTCATTTCCCCACATGGTGTGGTGAGCGTTGAGGTCGGCGGCTATGACAGTTCTGGTCGAATGTCTTTTTTCATTGAAAATTGAGTTTATTATCTGTCCTAGTGTGTCTGTGGGGGTTCTTGGGGCTGCGTAAATGGCTATGATGTTCATTTTGGGTTAGATGAGGCGGACATTTGTGATCTGTGTGTATTCAGAGCTGTAGGTTGTGTTTGTCTTGTATTTTATGTTGTTTTTTATATAGATGCACGTGCCGCCGTAAACGTCTTCTCTGTCTGCCCTGACTATGTCATATCCGGGATTGGCGTATGTCCTCCGGGGGTCTCCGTCTGAGAGCCAAGTCTCCAACACGCACGCAACGTGATGTCCCCGGCACTCAGTTGTCTTCCAAGCTCTTCTTTGTTTTTTGGCACGCTGTTTATGTTAGTTTGCAGGATGGTTATCTTCCCTGCGTCCGTCATTTTGTTGGCTTTTCTCTTATTTTCTGGTTTGTTTGTTTGTTTGTTTTTTTATTATTATTTTTTGTTTTTGTTTTTTTTTTAATACGTCTGGGTTATGGGTCTTCTATCAACTCGACGCTTGCATTTCTGCTGCTGGGGGTACTGGAGTTTTTGGTGCGCGGTCTACCTCTGCCGCGCTTGGCCGCCTCTGCTGTTTCGGTGGTACCTTCGACTGGGAAAGGGCATCGTCTCGCCAATTCTGCGCGCAGTTCTGTGAGGTCCAGGGAGGCCGTATCCATTTCCTCCGAGTGTGTTGATTGCGTTATTGGTGTTTGTTGTGTTGATGTTTGTGGTGTTGATGTTTGTTGTGTCGATGCTTGTTGTGTTGATGTTTGTTGTGTTGCTGTTTGTTGTGTTGATGTTTGTTGTGTGGATGTTTGTCGTGTTGGTGGCTGTTGTGTTAGTGGCTGTTGTGTTGGTGGTTGTTGTGCTGGTGGCTGCTGTGTTGTTGTCTTTTGTGTTGGTGTCACTGTAGTAGGATTTGATGTTGTTGGTCTTTGGTTAGTGTCTATATAGGTTGATGGGTTGCTCCATGGACTGTCTAGAACCTGGTCAAGTCATTCGATGCATTTTGACAAATCGGGAAAAGAAAAATACATGAAAATTTTGACGGCTATGAATTCTCTGTTAACTTTTGGATCGACGATGTGGATTGTCTGTTCGTAGCGATTGTGAATTTTTTGCAATAAGCAAATTAGTAAATTTTAGAGTACTTTTACACTCAAAAACGTTTTTAAAAGTATAACCACCCCAAGTACCAGCGTTCAATCATAACAAACTCCGAATTGGTTTATCAAGGACTATGGAAAGTAATTAATGTGTTGCTTTGGGGTACCGAATTTTGACGAAACGAAGAAATGGGCTTTTGGTTTGTAAACAGTATTTGACATTCAGGTACCGCAACGGCATAATTAACATGGCGGACAGCAAATCCCCTATAACACAACCAGATATACTAGACCAACCATGGGTTGCTCTGTCGTGCTACCGTTGTGGTAGCCGTGGTATGTGTTGTGCGTAAGTATGCTCCCATCAGCATCCCGGCGTAGCTGCCTGGATTGGTCAGCCTTGCCTGGGCGCCCCCCTCCCTGGCTTGGCAGCATGACTTTCCAGGGTGGGTCGTGGTACCGCAGAAACGGCAGGGGTTTTGTCCTGGGTGTGCTACGTACGCTCTTCCCCCGTTGTAGCCCAGCCCATGAAGGGTTTGTGAGATCTCACCCTTCATTGCCATCACGGCGATGACAAGTCCCGTTGCTGCGTTGGCGTACACGAATCTGTTGTCCTGCCATTTCGGTCTTTTTATAGTGAGGACTTTGCCGTACTTGGCCAGTACGTCCCTCACCTGCTCGGTTGTCACCTCCGACGACACATCTTCCACCCTGACCGTGGTCGCCCCTTCGGCCAGGGTTACCGGTATTGTGTATGTATGCCCTCCTATTGACATTTTTGCTTCGGCGCCCCTCTCTAGCGCCTTCAATGCCGTGTTTTGGTTGGTCACTGTGACCATTGCCCATGGCTCCGCTCTTGGAAGATGCAGCTGGACTACCTCGTCCACCGCCAACTTTAGGGTGTCTTTTACGAATTTATGTACATCCTTCTGGGGTGGACGTGGCATCCCCTTGAAATCGCACTTTATAACGTGCGTTTTCTCCATCGCGAGCTCCCCCAATTCAGAAGCCGGCTTAAGGGAAACGCAAAGGGACGGGAAAAAGAAAACTGATGCATTTGAAAAAGGCGCTGGAAAAAAAAACGATGTGCTGTTGCTGGTGGTTCACTGTCAACTCGTATTTGACATTCAAGTGCCGCGGCGGCACAATCAACATGGCGGACTTACACGGACAGCAAAGCAGCCTGCCAAATCTTACGAAGAGCCAAAGGGGATTTATACATACAAGACAGATACCATAGCATACTTGGGAAAAGCGAGCAGATCGAGGCCCAAATAAGATGGATCCCGAGCCATATAGGGATCGAGGGCAATGAAAAGGCGGACACCCTGGCTAAAGAAGGAACAACATCGGTAAACAAAATATCTAATAAATTCAACTACGAGGACGCAGTACAAAATGCTCGAACACTCATGATCCAGAAAACCAAGGACTGGTACAAGTTAACATGTGCTACTAAGGGGAAAAAATTCGAAAGATTCCAACCGAACTTCGACAGTAAACCATGGTACCACTCCATACCACTCTCGGCACACGAAATCAAAACCGCCAACCGTATCTTGTCAGGACATGATCTCTCTAACTAAGACTCTAACTCTCTAAGAAGGAAACTGCAATACTTGCCATACGCCAGAAACAGCGGAGCATATGATCTTCTTCTGCAAAAATCACGAACAAGAACGTGCAAACAACAAATACTGCAACTTCGATAGACTGCCAAGACACTGGAAGGACAAGCCCGGAGAAACAATAAAAGAAATAGTTAAGTTCATGGACTCAAACGGCATCAAAATCTAAACCGTGACCACGTGCAAGCAGTTACACAGAAACCAACCAAGTAAACTTTCAGGCCGAATTTTCAACCCATAAAGAAAACAATATAAACGAACCAGACAATCATCTACACCAACACAAGTAATCAAGCAGTATTACTTAAATGTCAAAGCTTACAAAGAGCACGTATGCTTCTGAATGTATAGGTTTAAACCGATACAGGAGGCTATAACCTAGCTCGCAAAACAGAAGAAGAAGAAGAACATGGCGGACAGCAAATCCCCTGTAAAACAACCAGATATACTAGACCAACCATGTTCTGACATACAGCATTGTCAAACGGCCTGTCAGACAGAAAACTTCGATAGCTCATCGATACTCTCGTCGTATTTCCACTTTTGCGGATGTTGGGTGGGATCTCGATTTTCGAAAATTTGGAACAACATTTTGACACATATGTCATATGCGTGTACGTCATTAGCGTTCTTTGCCTCAATTTTTGCACTAACACATATACCCTAGTACCAAAATCATGCAACGCGGATTAAACGCGCGACATTTCCCATACAAACTGGCTCTGCTTCACCCCGTTCCTCTCATTCTTTCCATATTGCACCCCCCGTTAGCCTGCAATGCGAGCGGACTTGCAACTTCTTAGGGCAAATACTTTAGAGATCTTAGCCGACGTGTTATTTCCGAGGGTAGTTGTGTACTTACTATTAAATGTGAAATTTCCTCCTGCGTAAAAGGAAGCCATTTTGGGAATGGCTTTAAAGTTCCATTCACATATCCTTTCAAGATTTTTCGCGTGATACCTAAGTCTAAAAGGTGGAGCGGATCCCCAACTGGTACATCTTGAATTATGTCTATATTGTTAATATCTAACAACGGCGAATGTCGTTGTTTATGTGTGTTGGCGTACAATCCACTTCTTAATTCAGCATCAGTTCGATCCTTTCCAATTCCATCCTATACCACTTTCCGTGCACTCCGTACATGTGTAGTCATTATATCGCATTTCATACAGCCATGTATAGCATTGTGGTAGGCAACCCCTGAAAACATTTAACCGTCATTGTGGGTCGTAAATGGTTAATCGTGATTAAGTCTTACCTTTGATAAAGGCGCGTGCTGGAGAATCTGCAAGAAACGCTCTAACTTTGATGTCTATCTGCTTTCCATTGATAAGCACTACTTGTTCTTGAACGAAATTAAGCTCCGCCTGAAAACTTCTCAGGTAACCTTCAGCGTTGTCCGGCTTTGAAGGGCCACAGTAAACTGCAACTATCAATACTGGGCTCTCGCTTACATTGAAAAGCTGCATTGAAATTGGCCACAACTGCATTGGCCCACTGTTGTGCAGAGGAATACCATCCATTGAAAAGTTTAAGTGAAAAATGTTCACAGTAGGTGTCACTTCCCTAAAGAAAAGGTTACATTGTTTTAGAGTTACAAATTTTTAACTATTTCACGTAATTGTACGATTGAAACTATAACAAATAGATAAATTAACATCTTACCGATAATAGTATTGTAGCGATTTTTGTATGCCTTGATACCACAGTTTTCCACCAGCTACACATTCCAACTCTTTTCCAACGTCAACAGGAGTCTTGAGAAAAGTTTTCGAGTCCTTCGGAAGAACAAAGTCGGTTGTTTCACGAATTAACACTAACAACTCATTTAATGCATGATGGGTTATTTTGTTCCTTAAAGCCCAGTTTCGAAGTCCGTCTTTAAACGCCTCTCTTTTCTCTTCTCGAGAGTCATCTTCAACGTCGCTATCTTAGCAACGCTCATCATCCTCCAGAACATATAGGAAAGGGAGTTCTTCTATGATCACGTTGGCAGCATCATCATGTTCTGAATTAACGAGTTCTGGAAACAAAAATTGTGTTATAGTGAGAGAAATCACTTCAGATCAACTGTTGATACTATATGATCATCTAACATTTCTTTATTTTAAACAGAATCAAACTGTTACCTTCTCGAAGACGCTTGCTCGTGCCAGGCTGATTTTCCTCCTCCCATTCCTTTTCGTATTTATCCCACAGACGTTTACCGAGTTTACCAACAACCGAACTCTTCTTCATTTCCTTTGCCTTTTGCATGATGATCGCTCAAACAATATCAAAACTGAAATAATTAGCAAAACTTCTCCACACTTCTGATGTTTTCCTTCATCTAGAAGCATGCTTGCTCAAACTGCGAACATTATTGGATCCATCACCAACACAGGCTTAAAATAGCGTGTCCTACGCACACATATGAGCGTTGCATAGGCGGTCACTTTCGGATTTATAAAGAGCGAAAGAGTAAGGGTATAATCGGTCTCTTTCTGGCACTCTATAAAGGGTAGCTGTAGACATCCTTTACTTACCCCTGGCCTAAAATGTGTCAAAAACTGCTCGATTTTCCTGGCTGGGATCTGTCTTGTATGTATAAATCCCCTTTGGCTCTTCGTAAGATTTGGCAGGCTGCTTTGCTGTCCGTGTAAATGGTAGGACTCTTGATGTTTTGTATTATGGCTATTTCGAGCGCCTTTTCAATTGCTATTAGCTCGGTGGTTGTGATTGGGACCTCATTTTCTATTTTGTAAGTGTACTCCTGGTTGGTTTTGTTACGAGTTTTTATGAAAATTCCAATGCCACAGCCTTCTGTTGTTTTACTACCATCAGTGTATATTGCAATGCATGGGACTTGCAACTTCACCCGCTTGTATCGTAGAGCCATCACTATCCCACACACACACATCGTTCGGTAGTTTGACAACTCAGTTTTGTTTTGATCTTGAAAGAGGTAAAAGTGGTGCTGATCAGTGCAGACTAAAACAGTGAAATATGTGTAAATTAAGTGATTAACGGTGATAAAAATGTGTTTAAAAGTGTCCAAGGCTCAAGGAAAGGTAAGTATGAATGTTTTTTTCTTCTACAGCAGCGAAGCGGGAGAGGCACCATCCAGTGACGTCATCATCATCCGGCTGAAGTGCTGCAGCTCTGGCCTCCAAAAAGTGCAATCCAAATGTGAAATTCGTGTTATTGTGTTATCTATAAGTCTATTACAGTGAAATATACATGTTTAAAACTGAAAAGTGTGTACGTGTGTTTATTTATGTGTAGGAAATATTTCATCGACGCGTCCGCTTGATGGGAATGATGACAGAATTCATTGCATGATTCAAAACATCGCATTGACGCATGACATACGTGCAACGGCGGGTAGCAGGGAAACGCGACGTTGCTGGTTTACTCCGTTCGCATCTTCCATCGGAGCTCTCTTCATACTATGAACGGAGCTCCGTTGATCGCGCAACACCCCCCTGTACAAAATCGTGGCGTGACGCTACACTTTTCGGCTTCTCCTCGGTTTGTTCTCGTTGAGAACAAGCCGAGAAGAAGCCGAGAAGTGTAGCGCGCCTCGACGCGTTGCACGCAGGGGTTTTAAGCGGTTCAAAATTTTTCACCGGTTCAACCGGTTCCCTCGCTCCGGGGTTCCCACAACCCGGGCGATATTTCGGTCGCTTGGATGACCTGTGTCATCCATACAAATAAAAACACAAAACAATCACTAAATTTGGTTTCACTAGTTTATTTATGGTGAAAACGAACATCAAAACAACAATCACTCTGAACCATTCACTTTGCTCGTCGGGAGCTGCACTTTTTAATGCCAGGAACTGCAGTAGATCAGCCAGATGGAGATGACGTCATGCTTCGCTGTCGTGCAAGAAAAGCTTCAAAAACGTTAATATTTCGTTGCTACTTACCCTTTTTAGTTCCTTGGACACTATTAGACACCATTTGGCGTAATTTAACACTGAATATATGTAAATTACACTGTTTCGGAATGAAACCACGCCACCCACTTCCAACATCAAAACAAAACTGTGCTGTCAAACTACCGTATCGTGCGAGAGTCCGGCCCAACCGGTTACTTCGATGGACCAGCGAAATCGGCTAAGTCCCAGGAGAGGGAGAACGAACATGAATTGACGGAACCATTCGCGCTAGTGCAAATGTGATAGCACTATGATACAAGCGGGTTGGGTTGCAAGACCACTCGCAAGTATAGGCTCGAGGGGGGGAGCATCAGAGAAAAACTGGTGGAAACGGGGTGAAGGCATGCAACTTTGGCAGCAGGGCATGGCCAAAAATGTTCCTCGGGTATGCCTTGCACCGGCACCCAGCTTTCTGTGCTGTCAAACGTCCTGTCAATCAAAAAATCCTCGATAAAAGTGGAATTACGACGAGAGTATCGATGTGCTATCGAAGATTTTGCCGTCCTCGATAGGTGTCTCTTGGGGCGTTATACGCAATTTGATATATGTTTTATTGTTTTACGTTTGTGTCACATTAGAAAACACACCGCGTTATACGGATATCTTAGTATTCAAGCTCAAACTTGAATGAAATTTTTTAGAAACAAAACATTATATTAAAAACATGTCTAAAAGAAAACTACCGCTGTGGATTACAGAACAGCGCAAATCCAACTCATTGTTGGAGAGTAAATTGGGTGAAGAAAAATGTGTGACTGTAGCATCTCCGCCCGTATCGGATACGATTGCATTGTGTCAACCACTTGCGGATTTACCAAGCGGCGACGAACCTCCAAAACGGCGCCTTCGAAACAACTACACATTGGCTCCGGAGGTAACGAAGCCTGATATAAAAATCGAATACCTCCCGTTCGTCGAATACAACGGCATCATAGAATACTATACTTCAATGCACGACATTGCGTTCAGCTGCGACAATATATTGCAATGGGTGCATAAGCAGCCGCCCGATGACCACGGGATACCGATCGCGTTCGATATGGAGTGGCCATTTAACTTTCAGACTGGTCCGGGTCGAACGGCACTGATGCAGCTGTGCCCCAGCACCGATCGCTGTTTGCTGTTTCAATTGTCCTGCCTAAAGCGACTGCCTGCAGCGCTGATGCAACTCCTATATCATCCCCGGGTGATTCTGCATGGGGTGAACATCAAGAATGATTTCCGCAAGCTCGCGCGAGATTTCCCAGGCGTAGACGCAGAGCGTTTGATTTCTCAGTGCTGCGATCTTGGTCAATGGTACAATAAGCTGCAAGGCACAACCGGTATCTGGAGCATGGAGCGGCTGGTACACTCACAGCTGAAGTTGCGCATTAACAAGGACAAGCGGGTGCGCATGAGCAAATGGGATGTTCTACCGTTGAGTGACTATCAGAAGCTGTACGCGGCCATCGATGTTTATGTAAGTAATTTGGTTTTTCCCCCCGAATCTAACGTCTTTAGTTAAACGTCAAACTGACGCGTAGTGTTCCTAACACCAACGTTTCTTGTTCGGTTGTTGTTCAATGGTTTTTTGCCTCTCCATGAACGAATACAGGTAAGCCAGGAATTGTACCTGAAACTAGTGGAAAAGGAGCGCGTTCAGCTCGAGGCAGACACGCAATGCGAGCCGCAACTGATAACAACGCCAACAGCAACGCCCGAGTCGCCGCCAGCTGAGCGCGCAGTGGTCAACCTCGTGCATCGGACCAACAACAAGCAAGTGCCAGCTAACTGGAGTTTGCCAGGGCACGAATATCCTAGAAATCAACCGTGCTAGTGGCTCGCAGATGACACGCCTGGTGCATGTGCTACACGCCGGCAGGCTCGATTACCGACGAGCCCTGCAATTACAGCGTGCCGTCGCCAGCCTGGTGCACCAAGCGAGTAGTCTTCCGGACGCAGAGCAGCAACGGAGCAGCTGTCGCAATGTTCTCATAACAACTGAGCACGATCCAGTGTATACGATCGGCATTCGAACTCACGGTTACGACGCGGCCGCGGAGTGCCATCTGAAAGCCCTAGGTGCCGACTTCGTTCGCACCAACCGCGGCGGCCTGATAACGTTCCACGGGCCGGGTCAGCTGGTCGCCTATCCGATTCTTAACCTGAAGCTGTTTCAGCCGAGTGTCCGCTGGTACGTATGTCACCTAGAACGATCGATTATCGAACTGTGCCGGCGATACGGGCTGCGTGTACAAACAACTACCGATACGGGCGTCTGGGTAGGGGACAGGAAGATCTGCGCCATAGGCATACACGCCAGCCGTTACGTGACGACGCATGGGCTTGCGCTGAACTGTAGCACCGAACTGGGATGGTTTCGACACATCGTGCCATGCGGTTTGGCTAGAAAATCGGTGACCTCTCTAGCAGCAGAGCTCAATCGCCCGGAACTTACCGTGGACACGGTGATGCCTGAATTCCTTTCAAGCTTTAGCGATACACTGGAATGCGATTTAATACCGATGGATGATGCGCAGCGGCAGCAGTTGTTAAGTGAATGAATTAGGCCCAAAACCAGGCACAGGATGCCCCCGAGACATCTCGACAATGTTAAACTTTCTCAGTAAAAAAAAAAACAAAGCCGGCAGAATTTGTGGTACCATTTCGGTCGTTTTATTTATCATCCGTCTAAGCGTCGCTTAGGAAAATCTTTGAAAGTGAACAAAAAAAAAAATTAAGAAAATAAAGTATATGTAGACTGAACTATGGCAATCTTAAGGCTGTTTTTATTGAAATGTACGGGTTGTGATAAATGAAATGGCATGCTCCTTTGTACATGTAGCTACTTCAAACTAAACGCTGCCCTTATCGCTTTGCTACGCTTCTTCTAACGATTGGTAAAGAACGTCTTTTCCCATGCTTTGTGTGTATTTTAGCAATTCCTACCCACTGGCGGTAGTTCTCGAACCCGAAAGTTTTTCTGGTTATACACAAAACAAGAAGAAATAAAACGCGTGCACTTACATGTGATGTGGTTGAAATCACACGAGTACTATCATCTTAAGCAAAACTACTATCACTAGCATGACTTGGATCACATTGTCGGCTTAGACGATTTGCTGATTATGAGCATCTATATCCCACCTCTGCGCTTGCTAATTAAGGCCCCTGGTTTTGATTTTGTACATGAATCTATGTACATCAATAATTACAATGAATAGTAACTAACGAATAGTAATTTGGTTGAAGCTTTTCGTTTCTAAAACGTGCGGAAGTCAGTAGGGTCATATAAACTAAAATATACGCAAAAATCGTAGCGTATTTGATACCCTGATACCCTGTTTTTATTTAATGGAAGAATGCGATAGAAGCAGCTATGTATTGTCACTCAGACAACGCGACGAATGTTCTATGGAATTGGCAGTTTTAAAATATGTGGAAAAAAATGAAACGGTTTGAACGTTCGCATTCAGCAGAACAAGTCTATTCGCTTGGTTCAGGCTTGTCAGAGCGCAAAGCCTGAACTACGGTGCGTAAGATGTGGCGTGCACGTGGATCGAACTTTTCGATGATGCTTGCCGCGAGCTGTAGCGTCGCATCTATGTTCAGCCGATTCGACTGCAGCTCGGTCAACAATTCTTCGATCTGCTCCCGGTGGCCAGACAGGTTTGGGTCGCCTAGTAGCGGACGAAAAGCCTGCGCAGGATCTGCAAGCATCGCTGTGGTGCTACAAGTGGACACATTGTCCCCGGATGGGTCTTCGTCACCATCATTCTTGGCAGCATTGTCATCAGCATTGCCACCTGTGCTGACGCTGGCTGCGGATTTGGCGTTGCCCTCGTCATCATCCGACTCGAGTCTGCGGTAGGCGGCCGAGACGCAGCAGGCCAAACCGAGCGCGATGATGCGCTGCGACGCGGGGGGCGTTTTCTTTGTCGCTATCAGAGTCTGCACCATTTCGACGATCCAGTTGCGTTGCACTTGCTCGGTAATCCGGAGCAGATATTCACCGATGCTTTCCACAAATGAATGTATGGTGTCGTTCGGCGTGTCAGGTCCCAAATTGAACACCGCGAATATCATGGTCAGCCAGAGCGGATACAGGTGGTACTCGTGCGTTTCTCTGCGGAAAGGGGAAAAAAACAATAGGCAAGGAACAGTGTTCACCTCCGTGTAGAATGATGCATCCATCAGCAACCAGGTGCTGTAACACTATCCGCACTTACTTCCTCAACGACTTGAGCAGTACCAGGAGTTGACGCAGCAGCTCTGGTCTGGAGACGGATGCACCGGTCTGATGGACCCAGTGCTCCACAAAGTATAGCTGCATGCAGAGCAAATAGCCTTCACCAACGAGGGCATCGTCTTGCCAACCGCGTACTGTGTTGACGCCAACGAGCTCCAATGCTCGCATCCACGACGAAGATTCCCCGCACTGACCTTGCTCCGGGGTGTTCAGGAAAACGAAGAGCGCTGTTTCAATCAGACCCATCACGACTGGGGTGTGCTTGATGAACAATTTCGACACATCCAGTATCCCCTGTGCAAGCGGCTGCGAAGAGCTCGATCCGACGCCCAGCACTCTGATGGCCTCCGTGGTGAATATTCTGTAAAAGAAGAAGAACGTACGAGAGCGAAATTCGTCAGGCAATGCAGTAAATGCACAATTTGCATCGATTTGTTCGATCGGTCTCTGGTTTAATGGCTTTATACGCAATTTTTCGTAAGTATGGTACGTACTGGTGTACGGATTCTGCGCTGCGTATTCCCAACACCAACGTGGTGAGCATCCCACGAGCGTCGTGCAGCCGTGTCTCGCTGAGGTCCTGCAGCAAGTCTTCTCGGTCAGGGGACGCCTCTAGTAGGTAGCCGATCATGTCGAATAGCTGCTGCACAGCTTGACCGACCTGCTTCTTTACATTGAATATCGCGACCGTTTTCTTTGTCGCTGTGGCCACCTGCACCAGCTGCCTCACGGTGGTGCGGATAAACAGGCCCCGTTTCTCTGTTTCACACCGCCCAGCCCTGAGCGGGTTTGCCTCGTTGCTAGTCATTGCACACGCAATCTCCAGCAAACTGGAATGGTAGCAAAGGTTCAGAAGCGAAAAATAGCGAACACCTCGCGCCGATCCGCGCGTTCAGTTTACTTACTCAAGGATCGCCGCGTCCAGCTCGCGATCCGGCGATGTTGGCGAGCGTAGCACTACGCTTGAGTCGGTGGTCAGTGTGTACCAATCGAGGGCCGCTTCGAGACCGAAAACATCCAGCGAGTGCCACGGCAGGCCGGCTATATCCTGCAAAACGCTCACCATCGCTTGCGACGACAGCTTGTGGGCGCGAATTGATGGCTCAAGGCCCAGCTTCACGCACAACAGCAGCAGCATGGCTCGCGTCTTCGCGCCCTGCAGCGGGTCGGCATCGAGCCAGGCGCTATCGATCCCAACCCAGCGGCACCGTAGAAACACCGCCCCGATGAACTGGTGGCACTCCGGGACGAACCGTTGCAGTACGTTGTTGAAGCAGACCACAAGGTTGCTCGAGGGAAGTAGTTTCTCCCAGGGCAGCCATAAAAGTTGCTGGTGTAGCTCCACCAGCAAGTTGTGCATCACCAGCGGACTGTTGAAATGGCTGACGTACCAGTCGAACACCTGGCGTAGCACGGCGCTGGTACTGTTCGAGCCGAAGCTTTCGATCGCCGTCACGATCGCATGCAGCAACGTTTGAATCATGCGAGGCACCCAAGCTTCGCAGTCGGTCGTCCACGGTTGGCTTATCGCGTCCGGCACGTTCGACTGGCTGTTCTCGACACAGTACGGTACCAGCCAAGGCTCGAACATGCTAAACGTTTTCGGTAGTATTATATCTGTCCAGAGAGAGAGAGAGAGAGAGAGAGAGAGAGAGAGAGAGAGAGAGAGAGAGAGAGAGAGAGAGAGAGAGAGAGAGAGAGAAAGAGAGGGAGAGGGGGGGGGGGGGGTGCGAGAGTGAAAACAACGAAGGTAAAATAATCGATTCGACACTGCGCTATAGTGCATCTAAGGACAATGCTAAGATCCAAAGGAATGGGCGCTAACCGAATTGGAAAAACCGTCCGTTTGTGTTCTGAATGATGAACGCGTGGGCGACAGTACCGAGCAGCAACATCAGCTCCTCGACGCACATCTTGTGCTGCTGGTACAGTCCGGCCAAGGGCCCGGCGACCAGGCGCTGATCGGCGAAGTGGTTAGCTATTGTTTCCAGCACGTGCAGCGTCATCGTTGGTTGGAGCACCTGCTGGGCGATGGTGACGTTCGCCAGCGCGAACTGGCGGTGTGCCTCCCGAACGGCTGCGCCTTCCATGCCCAAGCTCAGTGCGGGCAGGTCCAGTCGATCGCGAAGCGACGTCACCAGCTCCAGCAGCATCGTCGTTGGTACCACATTACCGGTGGACAAGGAGCCCAGCATGAGCTGCAGTACTTTGCAGAAGTGGCTCGGGAAGTTGTAGTGTGCAAGCGTGACCATATGCGATGTAAGCACCTGCGCAGGAAGCGAACGTTAAGATAAATAATTTTACCCGAAAAGGAGCCGCTTGGAAGAACGCATCGCATACTCTTACCTGGAAGAAACTGAAATAATCTTCATCGCTCCCGATACTCTGGCAGTCGCTGGTGAGCAAAGGCACCGTTATGTGCTCGAGAAACTGGGAAATCTCTTCCGGCGATACTTGATGGTTGCACAACCAGGTTGCAAAGTTGAACTGGACACCGGAAAACAATGAAAAAAATCATATAAATAAAACGATCAATTCAAAGGGGCGGCTGCAGCAGTGCGATACGATCAGTCAGTACCTTTTCTCCGAACAGTCGCACGAACAAAGCTCGCTCGAGAGTTCGTGGTCGGCCGGTAAGCAAGCTGTACAATTTTTGCATCGATCCAACCGGAATCTCGTTCGAGTTTATCGCCTCGAGCACAACGCTGGGTGGCTCTTGGTTTTCCGCGCAGGTTGTTGTGAACAGCTCCAGCACCACATCGTAACCAAACGGGCACAACGTCGGGCTCTGCAAAAGAGAACGTTACATTCACGTACAAACAAACTGCTCTCTTTCTATCTTGCTTTCCCTCTGCATCAAGCGCATCGTAAGCACAACCGGAGACTCACCAGGCAACGCTGAATCATGTGTGCGACTGTGAATTTCATGTGATCAGCACTGTTCGCCCGGAGCAGCTTGAAAACGGACTGCAGCAAGTTCCTCAGCTCCGGCAACCGATGGCGCTCCTCGCGTTCGGACAACGGCTGTTGCTTTGAATCGGTGAAGAACGAACCCCACAGCATTTTGACCATCGCAATATGACACATGATCAGTGGTGGCAGGTAGATGGCAGCCTCCACCGTGGACGGGAAATCCCGCCGGTATCCCTCCAACTGTTGCCCCACGTGCGCACTGCGGGTGGCCACTTCAACCCGGATATGTACGAGTCCCTCACCGTTGCATAAGAACAAACACTTGACGCCCTCTCGCACCAGCTGCTTCTCGTTGGTGTAGAGAAGTTTCGTTTTTGTAAACAGCGCGTTCTTCAACCGACAGAACTCCTTGATGGTCGGCCAGTACCGGCGCTGCGTGTGATCGTCGATTATGTGCAGCAAGGTCAGGATATGCTCGACGCGTTTCTTGTACGGCATCATCATGGCGGTCAGGATGCTAGCTGCTAGCGGCATGGTAACCACTGGCAGTGACTTGTTGCACGTTTCAAGCAGACACGGGATATTTCGTCGCTTGACCAATGTGGCAGCCGGTGGCGGCTCGGGACCCGACCATTGTGATGCGCAACGGAACGCTCGAGTCCACCGCTCCGTCGCAGTACGCTGCGCGTCCTGCAGGTCGCTCCAGTGAGCCTGCAACCAGCAGGCCAAGGGGTCCCCTATCAGCAATCCTTTGCATGCCTGCGCCAGTTGATGGAGGCAATAGTGCGGCGGAAGAAGTTGCATCTCGTCGACCGACAGTGTGTCCAACTGATGATCCATTAACCATGTGGAGAACGCTTTAAATGTGCTGTGTACCCGGAAAGCGCAAACAAACCAAAAAGAAGCAACATCGATATGACAAATGAGTTTTCGTGGAGTTTCGCCCGAACGAAATAATTCGTAAAGCAATGCTACATTTACTGAACTGCCATTCGTACCTACGAAGTTGACCGTATGTCGCCTGTAGACATTGGATGGATTCCGATCCCGGCCGACATTCCTCTGGAAGGCTGGAGTAATGCATCTCTGCCCGCTCGAACTTCTTATTCAACTCGACAGTGAGCATCGACTCGGCCTCGAGCAGACGCTCTTTCGCACCGAACAACGACGCGTTAGGACCGTCTTCTCCGACGGCCCCGATGCGCGTCAGGAGGACGGTGAAAAACTGCTGGCAGAGCAGGGGATACAGAGGATGGTCGAAGTCGAGGCGCGTCAGAAGACGGGCCTGCTTGTACAGTACCAGCATGTTGCCCGGCGGGCAGCGCTTGAGCCCCAGGTTGTTGCATACGTGCGCCAACGCCGCGTCCAGCGTAATTGAACGCTTGCTATTCAGCAGGCGCAACAGCATCGGCCACATACCGGTCTCCACCTCCAGCTGCACATGTTCGATCTCGAACGCCAGCAGAGAAAGCGCGACATTGTCGAGCGGCATGTTTGTGTACATCGAAGCGGATTCGCTTGGGATGATCTTTTGAATGAGCTGATTCAGGCACGATTTGGTGGGCTTCACAAGCTCAGGATCCTGTGAGCATAATAATAATTAAAAACAAAAAAATGAAACATTTGAACACAAATAGTCAGCATGGGATTGAATGGTTGGCTGGTTGTATAGTTCGATACTGTGTCTGGGCAGTTAAAAAGAAGAATTAAGCAACATAGCTTGTCTCGACGTGCATATGTATCGTCCCAATACGTTTGCATCATTTTGCCACAGGAGCGGCAACATCAAACGTCCTGGAGGCCACGGGAGAGGCCTGTTATCATTGCAACGAACGAACACCAATACAAACCAGGCAAAATCAGCATCATGTTGCCAACTGTAGCCGCTGCTTGAAAATGCTGGGAAATGATAGGACAAGAAACATTTCGCTAACATGACCCGTGGTGCTCATTGTTCGGTAGTGTTCAAAGATATTCGGCTTATTGCATGCATAGTTCGAGCAGAGCACATGGATCAGTTAATCAGCGATCGGTTTCGGTTGAATTTACCTTGAACAAGGGAGTCAGCAGGTTGCGCATTTCTGCCCACGCATGTTGGTCGCCGATCGAAGTATATGCCAGATGGTTCAGCAGTCCCAAAGCTGTCTCGTTCACCGGCACGTTACTGTGGGAGCATAAGATGCACTCGGTCCAAAACTTCACCATTACGGCCTGCGACAGGTACCTATGGCGGCGATACGGGCTGACCTGCGTCACCAGCATTGCCTCCAGTCGGCCGATTTGCCTATTGTTGAGCCGTGTGGAGTAATCCTTCTTCACGAGATCACCCACCACTTGGATGAACTTTTCATTCCTTGCCAGCCCCACGTCCGGGCTGACCATCAGGGGAACGATCAGCTCAAGGCAACGTATGGCCGCACAAAGGTTGTCGAGCGCGACCGTACGCAACAGCTCTACCCCATCCTGGTAGAAGACGGGTGCCCAGTGCCCGGCCGTCGTGATGAGCAGCGCTGCCAGCGATGTCACCGGGCAGCCAGTTCTGAGCCCAAATTGCAGCAGCGGCTCATCTTTCATGTCTTTGACGAAGTGCAGGCCAAGCATTATCTCCGGGTTTAGCAACGTCAGCTGGATGTCCGAGGCGCTCTGGTCCATCGCGTGGACGCGCAACTGCAGCAGAAGGAGCATACAGCGCGTCTCGAAGCTCTTGTCGAGGTCAGCGGCCCCGTCGGTTTCCGTGCACTTGGGGACCGTGCAATAAACGTTTACCACGGTTCGCACGATCTTCAGCTGCCACTCCCGGGGCACAGACAGTTGACCGCTTCTTAAAACGCGCGCGCAATTGAAAGATGCAACGTTAGTCATACCGCCATGCCAGGATGGACACGATGAACTACTTACTTTTCACCGTAGTAGATGTGGTTGAGCAGTTCCGACGCTATCAAATGTTGAAAACTTGGTGCACTAGGCCTATACTGCGCGAACCACCGCAGAAGGAGGTCGACGTCGGCCTCGCTGAGAGTCCACATACGCAACGGCAGATTATCATGGTGCAACATCTTTTCAATGTGTGCTGCTATCTCCGGAGGCATCAGCTTTCCGTCCTCTGTCGAATCCATGTACCTTTCGAGCGCTTTTAGCAGCGCTGACAGCGTATACGGATGGTGATTTACCAGATCGCGTAGTCGATCGACCACGTATTGACTCTGAATCGTGTCAGCTGCATCCATCATGGTCAGCAGCTGTATTAAAGAGAAGGGAAGGTAGGATAAGGATACGGATTCAAATACACAGAAAGCTTCTCTCGTTTGGCGAAGTTTGGCTTACCTCCAAGAAATTTACGGCAACCACGCGAATGAATTGCTTCTCCACTGTACGCGCCTGGGCCATGCAGCCGAGCATCTGCAGCGTGTAGTAGCATTCGTCGTTGTCGCGAAAGCTCAGCATTTTCCACCGCATTGACACGTTCGCCCCGTCTGGAGTGAAGGCCGGCCCATGCCCACTGAACTCGGCGGCTCGGATTGCCCCGTACAGTCCCCAGACACCACGGGTGCTAAGACGCTCGAACGGCAGCTGTGTCAAATACTGCCACAAGCCTACGGTGCGTACCTCGTACAGCCGGCGGGCGGTATGATATATGAACTGATCATATTCGACCTGCAAGCGCGCTTCATTCTCGAACTGGCGCTGAGGTCCGATTTGTATCAAATTCGCTGGGGTCCGATTCTCGGGGATTTGTTCGATGGGGTCCGACGGTAGCAGGCGCATCGCTTCATCGACGTAGCAGACCGTATGACTGATGAGAAGACCGAGGCGTTTAACAAAGTTTCTATATCGCTGCATCGAGCCATAGGTGCGGCAGCCGTTGCACAATGTTTGCACCAGCGCATCGGCAAACACGATGCCGTGCATCCGTCTGTACACGTTCCGGTCCATCATATCGTTTCTCAACGAGTGGAACAACTGCTTGAAGGGAACCTGATCCAGCAGGGCTATCATGTCGTCCTCCGTCAGCGGGAACAACTCTTTGTCGGAAATGTTATCATCGCTTTCACCATCGCTGTCGACCCAGGCAAACTCCGACAGGTCGCCATCATCGGACGTTCCTGAATGCATGAACGCGTTCCGTCCAGCAATTGGCTGCATTATTGCGTTCAGCATCAGAATAACGTCGCGCAGATCTTGATCCTCCATCGACTCGTGCGGCTGCCTGACGAGCGTATGGAGCGTTTTCGCTGACAAGGGTTGGACAAGACTGGTTGCCCACGAACTGATGCCACCCGGAAAGCGCAGCACATGATGCAACACGCGCAGCCGCTCCGTTATCATGCCACGGTCAATCAGGCGGACCGCCGTGTACTGGAACCACTTGCGAAGATCTAACCGGAATGTACAACTGTCGCGGCCCGTACACGTGCTGTTGCGTTCCTCCCGGCGCAGCACGTGCGCCAGCACCGACAAGTGACCCAAAAGCGTTTCCATATTTGATTTTGATGATGAAATCGATGCTTTGAATAAAACCTCTAGGTCGTAGCGTAGATATTGGCAATCCATACTAGCTGCCTTTTCCTCCTTAATCTGTTCATCGAGCGTGCTGGATAGAGTGTTCATCACTTCCTCGCCGTGCACTGCATCCAACGTAGCGACCCTGCGATGCAAAGAGATACAAGCGAATCAAACAAAATGGCAATTCAGCGATGGGCACACGCACACAGTTGCTTGCTGGGTATTCTGCTGGCGGCAAGACATGTTCTACTTACCGGCGCTTGGTTTTCACGATGATGTCATAGCCATCGGCACACACACCCGCTGCTTCGAACACCCGCTCCTGAAACGTCCACATTACGTACTCCAGGTTCGCGAGCTTCTGCTGTGTAGCTTTCCGTTGCTCAACCAAACTTCCCGTCAGCAGATGGTGCAGTCTACCGTATTGCGACAACTTCGCGTGGGGTGCAGGAGGGAGCGGAGTATACATTTCACAGTCTATGAATTTGATTTCAATTTCCTTGAGCGCAGCGTCACTGAGCGGTTCGAAAATTAATGCCCTCTCCGTTTGCGTCAATGGATTCGGGAAGTAAGTTTCAAGAACGTCTTCCCCTTCGGGCTCTTCCACTTGCAGCATGACGCCACCGATATGTGGCAGTTCGGGGTAAATCGTGGTCAACGCTGGCTCGCTGTCGGGCGGAGCGCTAGCTATAATCTCAACCGGGTTAAGCGGCTTTTCTTCGTGGTCGTGAGCAGGAGGTTCATTTATTGATGGTGTTGCTTGCAGCGAACTGGTTGATGGATCAGGTTGAGGTTGTGTGACTGAAGGCTCCACCCTCTTCTTTTCAGCGTCCGTGCCAGCTTTTGGCTCGCAAGCGTCTAAAGATGGCGGCGTCCCTGGCGACTGCGAAGTTCGCTTTGGCTTGTGCGTCTTCTACGCATCGCAGTAGGTTTAAACGTACCAATAACACCACCGCACATCGAATAATACATTTATATATATTTATATTTATAATGTGAAATTCAGCTTTCTACTCGCTCTGTTATATGATAATTTACAACAGGGTAGCTATAATGTACGCTTACCTTCCTCGACCTGGTCGTCTCCATTTTGTAGATAGTGACAGAACAAGATGGAAATTTCCCAAGCGTTCTGCACTAGGCAGGCACGAAGGAAAACACGACCAAACGTGTAAAGCGATGAATACGTTCACAGCCAAGACGGAAAGTTGAACTATTGGGCACAGTAAGTGCGGAGCACCGATCAGTTTGGCACTTACGAAGAACGATTGGCGATCTAACAAGTTTAAACACGTAAAACTGTACTTTGTATAAGAGGTGCTTTGTGTTGCGAAGATGGTTGAACAAAGAATGACCAGTTTCCAGGTTCAGTATCCAGTTGACAGCTAGCACTTTTTGCGTTTTAAATTGACAGCATATGAAGCCCTGTTTTAACAACATCCCTGCTGAGTGACTGAAACCGCGTTCCCATTCAAGCAACCAAACTTCCGCAACTCAAGTTTCGCGTTGCTAGCAAGCGTGTGAACGAGGGTTGCACGACTTTAGCTGCGTAGCTACGAAAATAGGATCGATTCAATTTTGCATGCAACCGGTCATGTGCCACTGTCAAACCTGCCCGCTAGGTGAACTTGCATGCAAAACGTCCTCATTTGTGTCATCCAGGCCTTGGGCCTTGGAAAAATGAGGACGTTTTTGTATGGGGTGAGGACGTTTTGAGGACGTTCGAGCAGTCGAAAAATCGAGCAAATGCGGTTGTGTGAGTGAGGCTAGGCAGCTGCGTATGCATGTATTGGTGAGGTACCACGGCTTGTATATGTAGTTGTGATATATGCAGTTTCTTTCGGCTTGCGAAGCAAAATCCAATTGTTATCATTTCAATTCCGAAGAATTCAGCCATGTTTATTTTTCAACATAATATATATATTTTATCTACCAACACGAGATTATAGGCTTACTGCCTTCACTGCACCGATATCGCATTACTGGTGATCAACGACGCTGCTTCCACGAAACTTCCGCTCTTCCAGACGCCTTGCCACACGTCGAACTGTTTATCACTACAGTGAACTGAAGTTTTCTTTTTCCACTTGTCCTGGACCGTGGGCTTTGAACCACCCAAATACACAGTACACCGCTGACGAGGGCGTTCGCTCCGATGAGTATTTTCTGGTGAAACTTGATGAATGATGAGAACACACGCACGGGAACATGTAGAACGTTCCGTGTTTTTCTTAAGACTGGCGCTGTCAGATACGCGGCTGTGCGTAGAACGCTCTGCACAGACACGGTCAGCTACGTTTATATCGCTACCGGGTTGGATCGAGTAGGCCGTTGAAACTCAGGAGAGCAAGACAGACTGCACCAGCTCATGGGTCAAAAAGAGAGAGCAAGCATGAAATCTCGCTTACAAGTTCAAAGTGTAGGCGAGGTGGGGTCGTAGGCTTGAGGATCTTGTTTGAAAGTGCTCGAAATCGCCTAGCGGGGATGTGTGAGTATGGCAATTAATGAAAAGTTGTTTGTTGTCAACAAGATTTTTGTCAACAAGACTTGTTTGAAAATGTATTTCGGTAATACCGGTTCGTTGGTTTTTAAATTCTTTTTTCACAGCCTTTTTTATTTCATGCAGGAGTTGTCTTTAATACTAAGAAATGGAACGCTGGTCTACCAACTAGATGATTACCTTTCTCCCAGCATTTAAGAGTGTTTTGCGTTGAAATGGCCCGCGGTAACGGTCATCATAATGACATATACAGTTTGTCAATCAGTGAATGTGTAGATGTGCGAGTTTAAAAATTGACCCTTGAGTGCACGGACTGAGCATGATGATGATTTTTCACACGGGAAACAAACGCTGGATACATTATGAGGCACAGTCTTTAAAATATGTCGCCAGTGTCACACTTGTAGCTTTTCCTCAGAAGCAAAATTGAATTATTAAGGAAATGAAAATTGCCAGCACGATGCTGTGCGCTTTTCCTGCTGTCAGCCACACAATGTTGTACGCTGTCAAATGCTGTCAGTTAGCTTGTCATGCCAGCTATAGCATTTTCGTTGCTTGAACGGGGCTGTTACGCCATGTTAGCTTGAGCTAACGTGAACCCTGTTATCAGCGTGTTGTATGCGGTGTAATAATCGTTCCTGTTTCACGCTTTCACTGCAGCTCATCCAAGACTGGAAGCGACAACTGACAGCATATGAAGACGCGAAACAAACCACCAAGGTGTATAGACAGAGCTAGTCATCTTCTGCGCTCGTTTCAAAATTGCAAACCGACAAATCATCGTTATCAAGTCCTTTTTTGGCTGGTCTAGGTCTGATTCCCTCAATGTATCACGTTAATAGCAGGTCATCTGTATTTTCATGACCTTGTGCAGTTTGGAAAACTGTATGTAATCACGATTCGCCTTTGCACCGTTGCGCTGCGTAACACCGCGGCAGCCAAACAAGTGTGAGTAGGAGGCCCTGCAAGTTTGCTAGCGTGTTCCGTCTCGTGGTGCATCAAGCATTCTCGCTCACACCACCGGCGCCAAATAAACTTGGACACACATATGTATATTCATACCGAGAGCCGCGCACCTATAGTTCCACGAACCGTGAGCGCCTTCCCATGGCAAACCGCGACCGCGCGGGACTTATAAAGACACACACATACACACACAGGTGTGCGGCGGCGACGCGGTCTCGGCGAACGTGCGTTAGTCGCAGTTTCTGTTCAACCATTCGAGCAATTTGACCCTGCACGGTCCCATCGCATACGCTCGGCAGCCGCAGCGCACAGAGCACTGCGCGGAAAAACTCGGCTCCGTATTCCAGTGGGAAAGTGGGAAAATACAGTATCCTCGCCTGCACCGTGCCGTACACGCCTCACACGAAAACGTTCGGTCAGTTCGAGCTCGCGCGTTTAATGCAGTGTGTGTTGGTTTGCTCGGACCAGGCACGCACACGTGCGCTGGTGGAACAGTGAGAGAATGTGGATATAAAAATACGCATTAAGCATTGCAAAACAAAATAAAAATAATAATCAAACCTGACGGGGTTTCAAATGCTACTCTCTGACCGGTGTGCCGGCCGTACGATCGCTGAACTCCTCGCGTGCTACAATCCTTGCGTGGTCCGTCCTTCTTCGCCACACCACTGCCGAATGGGGGTTTTCTCCATGTAGGCCACCGTTTGTCCGTTGCTTCCCGTGCACCCGAGTGTTGCGAAATTGGGGATGTAAGTACGCCGCCTGCGATGACTCCCAGTAGTATTGTATGTTCCAAGATTTCCGATGTAGGTGTTTTGCAAATAAAAATAGTCACGAAAACCGTGACTCGACAAGGTGTAGTATGGATCGGGGTACTGCTTGCTCCAACTGTGTCCTGTTGATCGATGGGGCTTACAAAACGCTATAATTTGGGGTATTTTCTATTAATACTCCGGAAAGGGACGAAAAACTTATATAGAAATGGGATTTATATGGGGCTTGGCGGATCCATCTCGAATCTGCTCGTCCCCAAAAGATTAACCCACATCGTATCCGTGCACTCGCAATCAATACTCCACCGGCCGCGGAATGAAATGAGCCACACCGTCCATCAATCAGCCTTTTAACTCGACCTCCCCTACCCCCACCCCCACACCACCCCATTCCACCCTTGCAGCAACAACTCGTGTCATCCTTCTGAAACCGGGTTGTGCGGTTGTTGTTAGATTGTATCCGTGAGCCATGCAGTTCGTTAACCCGCAGCCCACACAACCAGCAGGCTTCCCTCGTTCCGACGTGAAAATCTCCCTTCAGCGCATGAGCGTGTGTGTGCGTGTGTAAGGAAGTGTGTTGATGACATTTCCCGGTTTTTCCCGAGGACCACGCGTCCGGCGCAGGGAGGTGAGCAGGGGAATTATACGTGTGCCCCAGCAACCCTAGCATGCAAAATTCCGGTGTGGATCTCTGGCCCCTCGAGCCGGAGGGCTGATGAGGGAATAGCTCGGAAAATATCAACCTTTACCGATGCCAACCGATCCTGACAATCGAAAAGGAGTTGATCGAAGATGCTCCTTTGCTCCTCTGCTCTACAGCTTTTCTGGCAGCCTAGTAGTGTATGCCTTACTGACTCCCCCACCCCCCCCCCCCCCTCCCCCCGTGTAGTGTTTTTCCTCTCTTCGGTGAACCGCCGCACCCAGGACGTGCCATTTTCGTTGGAGTTGTTGACTGTTGACATACTAGAACCACCACCACCAGCGGCGATTGAGCAAAAGGATTTCGTTTGCAAGCTCTGAACGCTCCAAGGACTTGCCGGTGGAACCTGGCGGACGTCACCTGCCCAGCTGTGGGAATACAAGGCTCCCTCAGGCGTAGAAGAAGCAGAAGGGGCGACCAACCAACCGCTGAACCCCTGGAAGCGAAAAGCGGATAGGAGTAGGAGCCGTGATGGGAAATGGGGCTATGGGGGTGAAGTGGCCGCTGCCTCCATGAAATGGAATAAGCTGTTGGGAAACGCCAGTGCCTCATTTTCGATCTAAATTTGGAAAACATTTTCTTTTGTGTTCGAGTGTCTGCGCGTTTATGGATGTCGGAAGTTACGTATGCTGGACGATGCTATTGTACGCGCGACCAACAATGCACACAGACACACACATACACAATCACACACACACTCAGGTTGCTAAAACTCGCGCATATTGTGGATAGAATCGATAGAACAGCGAAACGGTAATGTTCGAGTTGGATAAGTTCTGTGACAACCCTTTTCATCGGTTGATCTGAAACGAACGAAGGAAAAATGGCTTTGGCGAGGAATTAACCATTCCCGTTTCCGGATTAGATCTCCTCCGATATCCCCCCCCCCCCCCATTCATTCCTCCTCTACCCACCCACCCTTATTATTTTTGACACACTTCTTCTACACCACCGAGCATTGTTACAACTTCTCGCTCGCGCTCTTTCTCTCTCTCTCTCTCTCTCTCTCTCCCTCTTTCTCTCTCTTTCTCCTCTCTCCCTCTTTCTCTCTCTCTCTCTCTCTCTCTCTCTCTCTCTCTCTCTCTCTCTCTCTCTCTTTATATTGCCTCTTTGTGTCCGTCATGCCCGTACTTCAACCCACTTCCCATCTCTGTTTCGTTTTCTTAATCTTTTCTTCATTTCTTGTTGTATCTACTCCCGCGCAGACTTACGCAGGCATCGACAGACAGAGTTTTCACATGATCAGCTTCAATCAGCTTCAACGGCAACAGTAGCTACAATCAACCGCTGGCAGGCAGGCGGCCAGAGCTCCCGAAGACTTGGTCTGATCCAAACCCCTTTGGCGCGCCAACAGGTAAGTGTTGCCAGTTAAAATGGGAGTGTGATCAAAGCAAGCTCCTAAAGCTGTGTAAAACTTGTTGATAAGGCTCCGGAGGAGACTGCGGGATTGCCCAAAAGGCAACGGTTGCTCACAAATCGATCCAATCCTGTGGTGTCGGAAACTTCCCGTCTGGTGATGCGCTATTCGTGATTCGCAGGCATATTGCCAGGTCTTAGTCCAGTCGTTGAAGCTAGACACGTACAGACCCAGGTATGAAACATTCACCGCGCCAGACCTCGCATAAACATTTTGAATGGCGAAGAATGGCGAGGAAGAGTCTCATGTTGAGGTTTTAGTCTCTTCGTATAAGCCCCCGTCTCTTTTCTAGCTAGCTAACTACCGCACGCGGTTGTGGTACCTGCGATGGCATGGTACCGAAGTTGGAAGTAGTCTACAGCAATTCTTCATCAGCTCCGAGCCTTTAAATGCTTGTGTAGCTTGCGAAATGTGATGTACTGCAGTATCATCATTTAGTGCATGCGTTATTCCATACTCTGAACTGGCGCCGGGGCGAATATAGGCTAGGTCTGGCGTGTATAAACTTGTTTTATTGTTGTGTAAGGAAGGCATTCTTCACCTAAGCATTCGTACACGTCGGCCCCATGCATCGAGCTGCAGCCTTTATCGCGCATAAAAACTGGTGATGACCGCCTTCACCCCTATCGGTGCTAGAGACCGTCAGGGTTGATGCTCGGCAAGAACTGCTAAAATTGGGGGTGATGAACCGCAAGATAGCGACCCGGCCAGATTCGTAAGCGTTGCCATTGGGTTGTTGTTTGGTAGCTGAGAGTTTGGCGGTTCATACACGGCCCGAAGGTTTCTTCACCACTCCCCTCCCACCTCTTACACAAATAGGTGGCATGTGTTTCGTCGCGTTTCACTTTCCCAACTTTCCCGAAACGAGATTGGGTTCAAATTGCCTGTCCGTCCGCACCGGTGCAGGGGTTTTTCCCTCGAAACTGCAGGGTTTTTAGAACGAAAAACAAAAGAAAGGAAAGATACAAAACAAACCAACCGACCGTTTGCTGGTGGCTTCCTCGTTTTGTTTGGCTTCCCGTGTTTCCGTAGGCTTCAAAGCGAGCGACGGTGCAGGAACGAGCTCTTCGGAGTTACCTAACCTAGTTTGCAGCGTTGGCGTAGCGCGCTGGTATGTAGGGAGTTGCATTTCCAAAAACATAAAGTACGTACCGGACCAGCCTGAAGCCCTACGGCACCTGGTTTCGACGCCTCATTCTCCATCCCGGTATCGGCTTTCCTCGCCCGGACTGGCCACGTGCGGTCCGCATTTGGTGCTTCCTGGCCAGCTCATTGTTCGTCTGCTATTTTGGGCCGAGTTCGCGGGGAGGCGCTTCTTCTCGCTGCCTATGTCCATACCATCAGCCTTTATAAGTACAGCTTGAGGTGCTTTAAGCACCCTTGGCTGAATCCATCCATTGGGAAGCTCCTAACTTCACCAATCACTGGTCCTACATCTGACTGCAAGTCTACTCCAAAAGAACGAACCAAAGTGCAACGCACCTTCCGAAACCGCATTGAACACTGCGAATTGTGGCCAAATTGGAGCGTGTAGCCGCGGCGGCGAATGAAAACCATCGAAGCGAGCTGTCGATGTCGGTTAGAGCGGGAAACATGGATTGGTCGCGCGAGGAGGCATACCGAAATGGAAGCTGATGGAGGTTAAAAAAACGACATCATTTCGGCGTCAGTCGGCCACGCCAGTTACCCCCATCCGATGTTGGCATCGGCGAAAATTTGAACTACAGTTAGCTACAGTGCCCGAGATCGATTGTTGACGCATTGTTATTTTCACGCGGCGAAGGTGGAAAGCGGGTGAATGGTTGGAGCGGAGGGCACGCCGCCGCCGCCGCTGGAAAAGTGCTCGGCGACAAATGTCTAACCCTAATTCGAACGGCACTACCAGCGTTTAGCGAAAGGAAACCGGAAACAGTTTAGGGTGATGTTCCTTTTCTCAATTCACCGCTTCGCTGGTCCCTTGGCTCCCATTTTTTTCGGCTTCTCTGATTCGCCCGGAGCACCTTTCTTGGCGGCTTCGTTCACCGTAATAAAGCCAACGGTAGTAGGCCAATAGTCGTATGGGGCAGCGCCAGCTGTGGGCCCTCGCCACTCAAGAGGAACCGGATGGAGTAGGCTGAAACTGGAACCGGCGAAGAAGCGGAGGAAGATAAAAAAAACACGAGTATCTAGTTAATGTTCTACCATGTCGACCGATCATCATCTAATCCGACATGGATGATCATCGGTCATTGCGCTGGACAAGCAAGCTACGGTTTCGCAGCAGGCGGAACTCGTTTTCGGCTTTCTGAGGCGTGCTGGCTGCAGCCCGCCGGTTGCTTCGAGGCCAATCCGAGGAATATTAGGCAATTGCAACACAATTGATATTTATGGTCCCAAAATATGGCGTAGCCGGGCTCAACTCAAACGCACATGCACAGCACAAATCAAACCGAACTTACCGTGGGCGTCAGTTCGGCGATTCGTTTATGGGCAGCCTTTCTGAGCATGAAGTCCACTGATTGCACAGCTATTTAACGCACTGCTGTGCGTCATGCCAGGTTTAGGGAACGGATTGGCCGTCCGATCGTCAGTGGAAAGTTCGGACGTGGTATCTGCTGCTCAACTGACGAATAAGAAACCATTCTTTTTCTTCAATAAAGCTCCTGTTAAAAAAGGCACAGATAATGCATGAAGCATGCATTTTAATGAAAACCATGTGTAGATTAACCATTGCTTAGATTAATTGGAATTAAACACATCAGGATAAAGTCGACCTGAATGATAGTGACGATATGAAGCGTGACAGAGTTCCGGTGGCAAAGTTCTTAGGACATTTTCGTTGCTGTTAATCGTACTTGTTGCTACTCAAAACTATATCCTGGGCTGCTGCTTAGTTATACGATTTATCTGCAGTATATAATGCTTGCCTTTAAGCCCTCGGATAGCTACATGATAGCTTCTGTAGCAACATGTGCCTCGCCTTCTTTCACCCTGCATTGCTAAGAAGAAGAAGCGTAGAAGTACAGACCCGGTTCAATTCAATTGTGATTGTCAGCATAAAGTCACGGACCGGAATTTATCACAACGCAGCACAGAACTTGGAAATACAATATGATGTTGATATACACAGGGTTTGACTTTTTGAGGCCTTTGCTGGATGTTCCTTACAATACAGTGTATGCATTACTGCAGTACATAATACCCCACCGTTCGCAAACTCAGGCAATTCAGCAATGATAACCATAAACAGGAACGAAGGAGGTCTGTTGAAAATTGAGGTATTGAGACTATAGTCACGTCCTTCCAAAAGAAATTTAGAGCCTCCTCCAGTTTATTTTTTATTTTTTATGCTGTACATCAAGTATCAAGTTTGTAGCAAGTAAAACTGTGGAAATTGCTTCTCGGATGAAGATTATCTCGTACTGGATCGATGATGCCCCATTTTACCCCGTCGCCATTAAATCTACTCGAATCTTCTCCAATGGACACCCAGCCAACCAAACGATTGGCCAATAAATCAATAATCTGATTCAATTTTTCCCCTTGTTTCCTTGCTTCGAAACAAAACTGCCACAATATTGAAGGGGGGGTGGGGGGTTGGTGCTTCAGCATGGCCAACTTGTGTGCCCATCTTCGATTAATAGCGGTTACGGAACGCGCATGATGATGGTAAACCTTCGGGGCGTATAATTTCGTCTTTAAAAAAATGTCACAACCATCAGGCGTTACGCGTTAGTTAACCAACGAAAATGGCTGGCTGCTTTAAAACCTGTCTGTTTCTAGTACGTTACGTTACGAGGACGGTGGACGCGCGGAGCAGGTGAATTCGGCGATATACACTCCGCGCGGCCAAGGACTCGAGTGAGGGTCGAGGGGACCTTTCTTTTTCTTTTTTCGCTCGGCGGCTCGGTGCTGCTGGTTTTCCTTTCATTTTCCCAACCCCGCTCGAGGGCCAGACAGGGAGGGCGCGTCGGAACAGGTCGGAACGGAGCGAACCACGATGATTGGCAGAAGGCGACGCAACCAACGAGGAAGATCGCTCACCTTAGGGCCCTCGGCCTGATGGCACAACGGAGCCACCGGAGCAGAACGGACCAGTCATTTCGAAAGGGTAGCAATGCAAACAGACAGAGGAGAAGAGAAAGAGAGAAAGGGAGGAATGGTGGCAGAAGGACAAAGAAACGTAGTGTAGGAAGTTGCGGGTGGCACTGTCTCAACCATTTCTGCCTACTGCTATGGAGTTTGCAATTGATTTGATGTAAAAACAAGAAAAATACGTGAAAAGGTACAGCTCCGAAGCCAGGGAGATTGCACGTAGGGTGATTTGTTTAGTAAGGGGGTTGGGGTGGGGGGGATGGGGGATGGAAAGGGTAGTGAGCATAAGAGAGAAAGGCTTTATGTTTTCACATAAAGAATTACGAGCGCAGACGAGAAAGTGTTACGCTGTACCACGGCCGCCTCGTTTGGCCTGGGTCGGCTGGGGCAAAAGTGGGAACATTATTCTCCTTTTTTTCACTGAACCAGTCAACCAGCCAGCCAGCAAGCAAGCCACCGATAATCACCTACGCTTTTGAGACCACGACTCCGGTCGACGAGCAGACGGCATAAGGATAGAGTGTACCGAAACGTGTCGGAAGGAACTTAAAGCTTCAAATGAGTCGATCGATATCGATTCGCAATGGAACGTTTACTCAATTTTTAACTTGTGGATCCGTGCATCGATATCCTTATACCCGTAGTCGAGATAAAACTGCGAGACCGGAGCATATAACTATATCCATAATAAGCCCTTTTTTGTTTCACTACATCCTTTGTAGTCGTGTGTGAAGAATATTATGTTTACATAGTACATAAACCCTCGGTGTTTATACCAACGGTCCCAGCGCTCCCCTACATATGAACTACTTCCGAAAAAGGAGCTATCAGGAGGAAAAAAAAGCATTGGAATCACATAGCCTCATTACCCTCTAAAATCATGATAAACCTATTTCCAAACATATCTTAATATTGCAGGTGTATGGTACCATTCTGTCTGTGCAGTTACGAGGTCCCAGTCCGATCGTTAGTTGGTTTTCATGTTCGTTACTGCATAAGGGGTGTTGAAAAAGGAACGATAATATCTAACCCTCTGGACCTGAACAAGAATTTCACGATGGATATTTTTTTTCTCGCTAAAAATATCCCTGAAGAATTTCTTTTTATTTAGCTTGATTTTATATTTAGCTCATTTCACCCGTAGGCAAAAGGCACATATGGTTTGGTACAAACATATTAACCAAATATTTTTATTAAAATTTCTCGCTTAAAAATAATCAATAATCATAAGTAATGTTTTTCACAAGTGTGCCATAAAAAAAGCACGAGTTTTTTTTGAGACATTACCGTTTTTAAAATTATTGAACCAACCTCACATTTTTGTTTTGTATTTGCAGTTGACTAGGGATTTTCTACGAGCAAAGATCTCCGTAAGTTTGGTTTGGTCTGATTCCCTTGAAATGCTCGGTGAGGCTTTTCATTTGGGCTCCATTCTATTCAGGGTTTAAGAGCGTTATATCCAAATCCTTCTCCTGTCTTTTAATGGTTCCTACTTATTTGAGACGGTAGGTGTGTGGTTCCGGTTCCTCTTCTACCGAGGAAAAGCAACCAGTGACCTTGGAGCGCCCGATTGCGTTCAATTGCGACTCGTCGCATCCATCTTCAAAACGCAGTAGTAGTAGTAGTAGTATTGGTTTATTGTGATTGAAAGTGGTTCATTTACATCAATGTTAACATTTTGTATCGGGTACACTGTTTGTTCTCCTCGCTAGGTTAATTAAGAATAGCGTTGCCATTGTAAAGTTCTTAAGCACGATTGGATGCTCTTTTGTGGGAAAAAGGGGTAAAAAAACCCACGTGTAAAAAAAAAAAAAGTTATTTTATATTTTTTTTTTCCTAACTAGGTCTATCCTATCTTATCTATACTTATCTAGGTATTAACTGGTCTTTTGTTAGTTACCAGTTGGTTAAGTATAATCATGTTACTAAGTTCGCATTTGTTGTAATAGCTTCTGTTTGATTTTTCTAGGAATTCATTAATCGTGAGTACCTTAGTTCTAGAATGTAGAGCTCGCGTGCTATACCAGGGTGGTAGGTTGAGAATCATTTTGAGGATTTTGTTCTGTTTTATCTGTAGTTTTTTAATGTGTGTTAGGGCACAGCCACCCCACACGGGAGACGCATACATTATGATAGGTCGTAAGCATGTTTTGTATAGTAATATTTTGTTTTTCTCGTTAAGTTTTGAATTCCTATTTATGAATGGATATAGTATCTTTATCAGCTTGTCAATCCTGTTTATGGTATTGCTGTTCCGTGTCTTGAAAGTCATACGTTTTTCGAAGTCGAGTCCAAGATATTTAATCTGGTTTCTCCATTCGATCGGGCTCGAATCTAACCTAAGGTTTCTTTGTGGTAACTTTCTTTGACACCTATTTCTTGTGAAAAATATGGCTTCAGATTTTGAACTGTTTGTTTTTAGTTTCCATGATTTACAGTATTTCGAGTATTTTTTTAAGGCAGCGTTAAGATTTTTGATAATGCTTCGTGGATTTTTCCCTGAACTCGAGATTGCTAGGTCATCAGCATATAAATATTGTGAGCAGTTTATCATATCTGGGATGTCCGATGTATAAATATTGAACAGTGAGGGTGATAACACACTTCCTTGTGGAACACCGGCAACTGGACTGTACGGTTCAGATTGGCTATTTTCTATATGTACTATATTTATTCGGTTAGTGATGAATGATTTTATCATTTTTATAATGTATGGCGGGTAATTGAGCCTTGTAAGTTTATATATCAGGCCATTGTGCCATACAGAGTCGAAAGCTTTTTCTGTGTCTAGCAATACGAGTCCTGTTGAATTTCTGACGCTCTTGTTCGTCTCGATGTGGTTTTTCAGTCTGTGTAGTTGGTGAGTTGTGGATAGGTGGGGTCTGAAACCGAATTGAGATTCGGGGACAATGTTGTTCGTATTAGTGTGGCAATTTAATCGGGTGTTTATAACTTTCTCAAAAATTTTTCCAAGGCAGCTCAGGAGACTTATCGGTCTATAGTTACTGGGATTTGAGTGATCCTTTCCGGGTTTCGGTATGGCGACTACTTTTGCTTTTTTCCATGCGTTCGGGAAGTAGCCAAGCTTGAAACATCCATTGAAGATATGGGTCAAGTAAATGATTGCTTTCTTCGGGAGTTTTTTTATGGTGGTGTTGTTGATTTTGTCACACCCTGCTGATTTTTTGGTTCTGAGATGTCTAATGATTTTATTTGTTTCTTTGGGTCGAATTAATGGGAAATTATCGCCACCCGAGGTCTCAAGCAGTGTTAGGCTAGCTTGGTTTATTATATTTTTTTCCAGGGGGCTGCGGTAGTGGTAGGTTATCATGTTGGCCTTTTCGAATTGTTCTTTAAGGGCGTTACATTTTTCAATTTTTGTAATCATAATATTGTTGCCTTCTTTAAGGGCTGGAATCGATGTTTGCTTTTTCTTCATAATATTCACGAATTTCCATAATTTGGTATTGTTGGTATTGGCATTCATTTGCTCGAGATTTCGAGACCAGGCTCTATTCCTTTCATTACGGATAGCTGACTCGATATGTTCCTTGAGCAGGTAATATATGTTCTTAAGAACGTTGTTTTGTCTGTGTCTTTGCCACTTCTTCCTGTACTTATTACGGATTTTAATAAGTTGGAGAGTAGATTCCGAAAGGATTATGTTATAACTGTCTGGCACTGTAAGCGGAACGCAATTTTTATGGGCAGTTTCGATTATTAAAGTGAGCTTCCGTACCATATCATCAATTTCACTGGTGTTTGTGATGTTTGAGAGATTGATATTTCTCAGGTCGATGGAGCCGTTAATACTGTTACGGAAACCAGCCCAGTCAGCATTTCTATAATCACAAATCGCCCTGTGGTTTCTATAGTTTGTGTTGGTGTTGGTTAATTCGAAAGTAACTGGTAAGTGATCCGAAGTTAGTTCGGTTCTCGTTTTCAGTTCCGAGAAGATCATCCTGTTGTTTGATAGGACAATATCCAGTGTGGATGGATTTTGGGATGAGTTTGAGGGTATGTATGTATGTGTATTGGGATGATGAATTGAAAAAAGACCCTTTTGCGCTTCATCGAACAAACATCTACCAGCCTGGTTCGAGGAAACACAGTTCCATGACCTGTGTTTTGCGTTAAAATCCCCACATATAAGGAAGTTATCTGTCCTTGTCGTTATGTGTGCTATATCTTTTTTAAATAGGTTGGTCTGCGTATTACCTCCTGGGTGGTATGCTACTATCAGTGTAATATAATTTTGCTTAGTGAAAATTTTTGTACCAATTGCTTCTAAAATTTTCAAATTCATGGATCTTAATAAATGATGCTTAATATTATTTTTAATGAGTAATAGCACCCCTCCTTTCGTATGAGTTGTTCTATCTAGTCTATGTGTGGTGTACTCTGGGATCGAGAAAGATTGCCCAGGTTTTAAAAAGGTTTCAGTGATTGCCATGCAATCTACTTTGTGTTTTTTAAGAAAATTAATAAGTTCGAGTTTTTTATTGGAAATACCATTGGCATTCCAGTATGAAATGATAGGTTCTTTGTTCAACTCAATCACGGAAAACAGAATTTGCTTATAATTTTAATCACGACCCTAATTTGGTCTTGTTTGGTTGAACAATTTTGTAGGTGGATAAAAGTTTCCGTTATAATGTCGCCTAATTCGGCAGCGTTGAACAGGCTTTCCTCGCGCAAAGGGTTCATATTTTTAGGTGTGGTTGGTGGAGTCTGAGGGGAGAATGATTGGGATGGGAGAGTGGGGTACTCACCGACTGAAAATTTCATCACATTGGCTGGTATTTGGTTTTGTTCTTTTTGGATGGCCCGTTTTGCTGGTATTGTAACCCGTTTTGGGCAGCCTGAAAAGTTTGCTGTGTGATTTCCGTCACAGTTCGCACATTTTAGCTTGTGAATTGGGATAATTCCATCTTTGCTTGCGGCTGCAGATGGGCACTTAGCTGAAATGTGGTTTCCCGCACATTTGATGCATTTTGAAAGGTGGTGGCAGTTCGCTGCACCATGCCCAAATTGTTGGCAATTTTTACATTGCATCGGACCTTCCTTAGTTGAATAGTACCGCCACTGTACTATTTGATGATTAACTGCCTTGATGTTTCTGAGGGCGTTCAGGCTGATCGAACCTTTTTTAAAGTGTACCAGGTACACTGCTTGTTCGTCGTATTTTTTACTTTTTATTGACAGTTTCTTTACTGCCGTCGGCTCAAGTTCCTCTGCTTCCAGCGCTTCTTTGACATCCTCCACTGGCATATCGAAGAGCCCGGTTAAAACAATCTTTGTTGTTTTATCTTCATCAAGTTGGTATGAGTGGAACTCAGCGTTGATGGATTTGAAGTGATTCAACACTTGTTTGAAATCTCGTGTATTTGTAACCCGAATTACGATACCTTTGCGGGTAGCTGTGGTCGTGTAGTTTACCACGCCAGCTGCTATAATTTTTCGGTGTGTGTCACCGACGTTGGAAGAAGCCACGGTGATTGGTGGAGGTGGCTTTGCTGCAGGTTCCGTTTTTTGGTTGCTGTTGCTAGGCTTGGTGTAATTCTGCATTGTGATGTCCTCCTCGATGCTGCCGAGCAGGTCGAATCGATTGCTTGTTACAGTTGCGCTAGTATTAGCGGTCCTAACGATGGTGTCGGTAATCGCCCGAGCGGCGATCGAGCCCGGCTTTTTTGATTTCATGATCTTTCCCTTACCCTTCATTCTGGGTGAGGGAACGATCGCTTTTTTGTTTTTTTCTAAATCTCACACTATACTTGTTGCTTGTCTCGGAGCACAGCGAGAGTAGTTGGATACGTCCGTCCGCTTTCGTGTCTGATTTGTTACTGATCTTCAAAACGCACTTGTCCTGCTCAATGGAGCAGTAACAACAATAACCACGTAGAGTAGGCAATAACAAGCACCCAATCCGGCAGGCGCGCACGGTTGCCTGCCGATCACATTCCGTTCATGTTTTCGATTCCATTTGCAAAACACGAGCGTGGCCAAATAAGATTCGACCCGGACAAACGCCAGCGTCCGCTGTGCGAATGGTCGAGCTTACCCCTTTCTTCTAGAACTCTTGCATTCTAAGCCCCTCAATAATGGTTTTCGCAGAAACCGCGAAAGAAGCACAGAAACAAATGGTGGCTAGAGAAAAAACAAAACAGCAGCAAAGCAAGTAAATAATAAAGTGCAAATTATTCCGTTTTACTTCATCCATTTTTAAACAGCCTTCGCATTGCGATCGTTGTGTACAGTGGTGCACTTGCGTAAATGTAGGTAAATCATCATAAAAAAATTCATTTAATAGAATTTTACAGCCGTTCGCAGTTTCTACCGTCGTTTGATCAACATAGTTTGTCGTTTGATCAACATTTATTGTCGCTTGATCAATATTTACTGTCGTTTGATCAACCGTACCGTCGTTTGAGCAAACTCTACTAGCTTCTTTGTAAGCAGTACCGTCTTTTTGACAGATCCGCCTCTGATTCAAAAGACGGTATCAAACGACGGTAGAAACTGCGAACGGCTGTAATTGTGCCAATGGTCCCACCGTACGTTAATGCTTTCAACGGACTTATCAGCTGGCGGTGTTTATGCTATTCGCAACGCCAAACGGCGGCGTTGTCGCACCTTCTTGCCGTGGGTGCATGGGAACCAAGCACCAGCACGTCAAAGTGCGCCTTATCATCTCCGCCGAGTACGTTATCTGCTACAGCGCCACGGTGCTGCTAATTGTCTGAGCGTGGTGAATGTTTTTTAATTAAAATGCTTCTTCCTATGGCGTTGGCCGGAGCGAGTTTTGTGTGTGTGTGTGTTTTGGTTTGTGGCCCGAACCGACAATCAGACCGGTAGTGGCACACGAAACCCAAACATCTTGGAAATTTGCAGAAACGCAGCTCCCGCTCCGAAGAACACGGATCCGGATCTCACCAGAACGGTCGACCATGTCATATTTTGGCGCAGAACAATTGTACGAATGTCGGTGGTCGTTTTATATGGTGCTAATCACCACCATCGTCAATGACCGAGACGGGGGGCTGCTAGCCGGCGGGGTTATTCGCAATTTTGAGGTGGAAGAGTGAGACAGATCTTGATATAAAGGGTGAGCGGGCGGGTGGGGACTAATAAAACGTGAATCCGAAATAGATTTCTACGGAAATGAGATACCGGTGCCGGTTGATGGCTGGCTTGGCTGGCTTGGTGATGGCTGGCTTGGTGGCGTCGCGGTGGCAGTGTGGGCACAGTTGCGCACACAATAACCGCACCCGCGGCGGGTGTCGTCGAACCCGGTCGAACGTGTGACGGTGGTAAATGATGGACGAGTCCGGCAAAGCGAGACCGATCTAGAGGCTCCGAGCGAGAGTGCCGAAGTCAGGGTTTGCGTGACTGTGTGTATTTGATGCGAACATTTGGCAGGTGCGATTTGGAAGCCATTGTTCATTCCGGATTGTGTGTAGCTCACTTTGAGCTGTCTTTCGATACGTAAACAAAAACAAAGCCGTAATAAATGTTCAATCATACATAAATGACTTTGTAAAAAAAAGTGAATATAGGTGCTTGTATTTATAGAAGTATGTGGTGAACAGTATTGTGTTATTAGACAGCATTCATAATTGAGGTTGCACGGCGTGCAACTGCCGTTTCAAAAAACGTAAACAAACTGGTCCGTGACCCTTGATCGCGCTTGGTCGCGCAAAATGCTTCGTTCAAACTGAGCTGCTTTTATTGCCATCGCATTGGCGACATTCGTGCTTGTGTGTAGACGCAGGGTTAGTCATGGCGTAGCTCCGGCCGTGCGAAGGAAAACGTAAATCTTTACTCTGTGGCCTATGCTGGCTGTGCCTATGCGCGGGTGGGTGTCTAGGCGGGAAGTGCTTTTCTTTCTACCTTCCTCTAGAGCCGTTGTTAAGAGTGTATTTATCTAAACATCCACACACCAATGGCCTCATCCTTCACTTTTGGTATTGATTCGTCAAGCATCTTTTCGGCTGACCCGACGCATGCCTTACAACCAATCCTTCCAAAGTCCGTCGTTGCGCCCATTTTTCCTAGCGCTTAGTTAGGGCTAGGGGAAGGAGTCAGAAGCATGGCCCAGGTAAGGGTAGCCATCGCTGGTAACTACGGACGATAGCTGCTCGGTTGCAAGAAAAGCGGCAAACGGTTATTGCAACTGATCGGCTAATGCATCGCTGAGGGATACCCACTTGTCAGGCGGGCGCTGCCGCTAGGATATGTTAACGCCTGGAACCTATTAAACATTGGCACAGTTTGTTTTCCCGATCCATTATTAGTGTGAGTTCATCAACGGAGACGTAAAACTCATGGGCTGTGATGGAGAAAATCGAATTGACAACAGCGTGTGGCGACAGTCGGAAACTTCGGTCTCTTTCGTCGCTGTTTTAGGGTGTGAATGTGTGTGTGTGTTTGTTAACAAACGATAAACCATCGCACCTTCCACGGGTCACCGAAAGGCATGCCGATTTTCCTCAGAATACCTTCGTGAAAAACGTATTCCTTTCTCTGCCCAGGATATGTTTTTTTTGTCCTATAAACGTTCCTTCCCTCCACCATTTTTCTAGAATTGAGGATTTGATTCTTGACTGGAAAGCAAAAGCATAAAAACACACACAAAAAACACTTCGTACGGAGCAGAAAAGTGGTGGCTGGTGGAAACCCGGACACGCTTTGGTGTGTGCCGGGTTCGTTGGTTGATGTCGGCTCGGTTCGAGGTGCACGGTGTGAGGTATCGGTGAAACGGCGAAAATCGATATTTCCTTTCCCTTTTCACAGTTCCCGTTCTACTTTGCCGTCGCTTCGTGTTTATTTCTTTATTTCCTTTTTTTTAATTATTGCTTTTCTTTCTTTTCCCTTGCCATCCCGATAACACTCCTAATACGCTGTTTCTTTGTTTTTTTTATCGTTTAAAAAATCATCACTTTGAATGTACCAGCTCGCAAAAAACGCCGGGAAAAGCTCCGGTACGGTACGATTAGGACGAAATAATTCGTTTCCGTGTGTTCGAAAACAGGAGCGTATAGTTTCCAGGTCGAGACCAGTTTCGGCAGCAGGGGAACAGAAAGAGATAGCAAGAGAAAGCAAGAGAGCCCCGTATGTTGGTGGCCTGCGAGAGAGGATAATAGAGGCCTTCGTACACGTGGTGTGCGCTTGATGGAAACCCGAAGTAAGCGCACACGGCATCTTCCGAACTCCTCGGTAAACCTCGAAGATACCCGAGCACAAACTGCTGCAACCAGAACGAGCACCAATATGTATCTTTCCTTGTTCCCTTTTTGCCATAGCAAAGCACGATCTATCCTTCTAAAGTTTTCAAATTTACAAATTTCGTATCCTCTCAGAGGTGACATGTTTGCATTGCTTTAATATTCTGCAATCTTTTAACCTACGATTTTGCCCCGTACTACTCTGGTTTCAACATGAATGTTGCATGAATCATATTTCCCGAACGTGTAAAGCTCGGAATCTAATTTTTTTTAAATATTTTTATACTAGCGTTTTACCCAATACAATAAAAGCGAATTTTGACTGAAAGATTTTTTCTATTAAAATTTAATCAACTTTTTCCTATATTATTTGACGTAAGTTCCCTGCAATTAGGTTGACTGTTGAGTAGCAAAACCAAGTTAATTTCTTAATTCACGTGCTTCTTTGACTACAGCTCTATTTGTTCTTATCTCGGCTAGAATAAATAATTTATCTACGAATCCCCGTGGATTATTTGCTACTGACTGGTGTTCTCACTTTTGCTATCCACCTCACCGCCATACCGGAGGTAGTTTTACGCGTACTTTTCTGCGTTCCCCGCGGAAAAAATCACTCAATTTCCCCTCGTTTCTCCCTGCTTCCACCCCCGCGGGTCCATAAAAACTTCTACCTCATATCACTTCCCCATCCACTTCGTGCGGTTTGCCCTCCTCTTTGACTTAACCGATTTCGCCGAGTGATCGAAACAGCAGTTTGAGCTGCGCTGTATGAAACACACATACATTGCATCTCTTTCCAATAGCACTCGCTCTCCAAAATACCAAGGTTTGAAACATGAAGGTGCTCTAACGCATCTAGACGGAAACCATGATGGATTATACTCAACAGCAAATATCGTTTCATAACGAAAAAAACGATGCACTCCAAGCTAACGTCAAACTAATAAAAATTATCAAATGTTTTGATTAAACTGTTTGCATGAAAACACCATCCAATAAACAAATCAAATTAACCATTTAAATCGATGTGTCACCCGATGTCAAGCATGCTGACTCCACCTGGTTTGACAACCCGTCTGTGTTTGACTATAGCCAGATGGACTGAAAAGTTCTTAGGTTCAAATTGAATGCACAATGCAAATACAACTTTTTGAATCACCTATTTTGAGAATAAAGACAAATCTTACTTTAAGAATGTTATCAAACGATGGGATGATCACTATAATCGCTGTATTGCCCTCAAAGGCAACTACGTTTAATAATCAAATCAAATTTAAAAAACAAAATTGTTCTATCTGTTACTCTATGAACTTTTCAACCCACCTTTTAATTGTCACACGATTGATATGATTGCTGGTATGTGGTCGATAGTGTAAACAGACGCTTGTTCAAGAATGTGTTAAGCGCTCCGTCCACAACCCGAGTATAGCCCCGAGTATTGACCCGAGTATGCATACTCCCGGCCCTGCCGGGTTTGCCGAGTATGGTGGCGAGTATGGAATTGAGTGCCAGCCGAGTATGATGAGTGATTTAGCACACCGTGTGCCTACGGCACTCATCGTACTCGCTACCATACTCGGGGCTATACTCGGGCTGTGGACGGGAGCCTTTAAAAGCGTAGTTAAGTTGATGTTACTAGGATGTGGAGAAGTTTAAAACAATTTATTCTTTTAACTGCAGTGAAAGTGATAGTGACACGTTGCAGGTTACAACACAGCAGTGCACCAATTATTGGTGACCAATATGAAAAGCGGCGATGAACCAGTGGGAAGTAGCATCCAGCATCGGGAGTAAGTACGGTGACAAATATGTTTCTAATAGCAGTGTGATATGCGAATGAATGGTGTTTCCTTGTCTTTTCAGGTACCTCAAGGAAGCAGTGATGGTTACTTTGCTGCAGGTTACAACGCAGCAGTGCACCAATATGAAAAGCGACGATAGAAACCAGTGGGACGTACCATCCTGCATCGAGAGTAAGTACGGTGAAAAATGTGTTTCTAACAGCAGTGTGATATGTTAATGTATGTATCGCAAAGGAAAAACGCAGCGGTGAATAAAGTGGAGAGATTAAAAATGGTAAAATGAAATTTAATTTTTGTTTATTATTCATGATGACAGTTCAGCGCCCGGAATGGAGCATGGGGAAGGGAAGGGGAGGTGGGGGGAAGGAGTATGAGGCAATTGAAAATAGGGGAAGGGTTTACTCAAAAATCGCTTAAAATAGGGGAACGTGCACTCACGAGGCACCCAAACCCCTTAAGATCAAGTAGTCAACTTAAGGGGAACTGAAGGGACATTTTAAGGGAGTTCTTTCCCGCGGGGTTTGTTCTTTGGTCCGTGTGGCTGTTTAAAACTCCTATTAAACTCCTCCAGCCACAGGCTCTTGCACGTCTGTCATTCTCAACATAAAGTTTCTGGGAGTTTGAGCTACCCTAAGCCCTTGCGTTAAAATCTCCTGTTTCTCTATGCGTAGAGTTCTGTGAACTCGGGGACTTCTGATTACACGACCCGATGGCACTGTGGGTTTGAATCCAGACCAGACCTCCCAAGGGATTTTTCTGTCAATCGATTTTGGGATTTTATGTCAAACTGGGCGCTGGTAAGGACGTTTGACAGAAAATTACCATCAGTAACAATGTGTGTGTAATAAGGCTTAAAACGGGGGAAAAGTCTCGTAAGCCCGAAAAATGGGTAGGCATGATTGAAAATTTGTCGTTACGACAGGAAAGAAGAAGAGAATTTCTAAATAAAATATTGTAACATTTTTTGGGCAACATATTCAGGATTTTACTTAAAAATTGATAACATAAATTGCGTTGGGCAGAAGGGCTTTGATTTGTCTTCTTCTTTCCTGGCTTTGGTTTGTGGAGATTTGAAAACTTCATTCCCTTCAACCATAGTAGGCGAGGCGAAGCAAAAAATTAAAGTAAAAAAGATCTTGGGACCATAGTAGGCGCGAGTTTTTTGTAGAAAATTGCAAAAATTGTGGAAATTATTGGAAATTATTTTTACTTTTTTGGCCACATAAACCTGCCTTGGGTCAAGACGAACAGAATGAACTAAAAACGACATAAATCGGTCCAGCTGTTCTCCATTGATGCGCGGCCGCACACATTCCAAAATTTGTTTTATATATTTAGATGTAGACACACAGGCGCTTAAGGTAAACTCAGCTGCGAAATCCTTCGCTGCGTGGACATTACAGAAATTCGCTCTTGCACGCTCCAGCTGGGATATGGAAGTCCGACGACATCCTGGGAAATTCGGGCGGATCCCCGCGACGTTTTTTACCACGACTACTTTGCCTTGTGTTCGTACAGGTGTCAAAGAACATGTTGCGTCCTCCTTTTTTTCACGCTTCTTATTTGCCTATCTTCCTCCGATGTTTAGTTCCACGACAAATGAACAGCAGTAGCCACACTTCTGAGGATTCCGAAATATTGAAGTTCATCTCTGGGGATCTCGAGATACCTTGAGTGCTTTGCTATGGCAGAAAGGAGCTTGCACAAGGAAAGATACATATTAACTCAACTCGTTCTGGGTGCAGCAGTTTCTGTTCGGGTATCTTCGAGGTTTGCTAAGGACATCAGCAGATACTTACTTCGGGTTTTCATCAAGCGCACACTACATGTCCACGGTCCCTATGAAAGGGGAATTCGCTTCGCTCCCTTCCGACGGAAAGGCCCTGTGCCCTTGAACGGCATCGGGCAGGAATCGCCCGCTGCTGTATGGGTGTGGGTGTGCGTGTGTTTGTATCAGTGACGCGTTTTCATGGAAATCAGCAAAATCCGTGTGCCTGGCGCGGGGGTGGAAAATCCTTCTACCAGGGAGCCGCCATCGGACGGCGGTTTCTTGGTCGTCGTCGTTGTCGTTGCACCTGGCCCTAGAGGCACTTCTTTTTCGTTTCAAAATGTGTAGCCACCGCTGCGTGATGCTCCGTGTCCCGAAGACGAATTGTGATGCGCAATAACGGTGCCGTTCGGGTTCGGGCTTGATTGCTGAAGCCCGAAGGTATGCAACGCACTACGTGCATCCGTCTCGACGACGTCAGCCTTCCAAGCACTAATGTGATTAGAACCGACGTTTGGATCAATCAATTTGCTGTTAGCTTAGCCCCTGCGGTTATATAAATCGCGTCATATCCCATCCGCTCCCAGCACACAATAACGATGCTCATGGTGTTTTTTCGGTATGTTCTTTAATTTTATTTTATTTTTTGCAGCCCATCCGAGCCCTCCCAGACGGGTGTGATTCTTTGCTGGTGTGCGGGAAATGTGGATCCAGGGAAGTCCATGACGGACTCGTCGATGTTCGACTGGGAATTACAATTGAGCCGTGGCTACCCGTTTTTGCTTCCAACGTTTCATTTCACTCCGGAGACTCCAGAAATCCATAACGACAGTGTACACGATCACACAAACAGCCAGTGCATGCATCGGGGAAGGCACGAGTGAGATTGTGCCCGGAGTCCGCAGATCGCGTTCCAGGCTCGTCCCAGCGCAGGCATATTACGGGAGGCGCGATCTGCGTATACTAGAGGTTGCCAGCGAGAGGTGAAGCGCTGGAACTGCCAACCGAGTGGACGCGGAGCGTGGCCACCCGCACGTGCACGACGTAAATAGAAGTCGTGTGTCATCCGGATCAGCGGAGAAAAAACATTGCGAAACCATATATACAGGCCGTACAGTGCGTGACGTGTGTGTACGAGTGCGGTGCCGTTTGTTTACATCGGGTGCCGCGGTCTAAGCCCTGTCATTTTTAGTTGTTTCTTTTTTACTTCTACCGACAGCGCGGAAATCAGCCTGAACCAAACAGAAGGAAAAAAATACGGATAGCGTTGGCACTGTGTACTACGTTAGATAGTCGATTTGTTAGTCGAACAGTGTGTGCGAGAGTGTATGTATTTGTGCAAATTTGTGTTGTAGGTGCGCGCGCGCACTCCCGCGCTCTCTCCCTCTCTTTCCCGCTCGCTTTGGTCCGCACCCGTTTTTTTGTTGTAGCCTTCCCGACTGATCCGATGTGTGCTCATACGGAAACTCGCAGTTAAACTCAATCTAAACAATTTACGCGTTTAGTCTGTCGAAGAACTGAGAGCTCCCAAGGCAAACAAGAAGAACAAAAAGAAAAAAACGAAGCAATAAAACAACAAAGAAAAGAAACAGAAAATCTCCTCGATAATGAATCGGTCGAATCTTTCCGACATCGTTACGCCAGAGCAGACCGCAAGGTGAGTGCAGTGTCGGTGCTAGAGCTATCTTCATCTTCACACCACACTACCCCATCGTGTTGGTGCCTGCCCTTTCGGACTAGTTTTGTTTAGTGTGTGCATTTCCCGAGCATGGTTTCCCTGCCGGAAACGCGCCTCCGCCTTTCCGGTGCCGTTTGAGCGAAAAGCTTCCTCTCGGTTCGCTTCCATTATCGGCGTGTGGAGAGAACGCAAACATCGACATCGTTCGGCTCGTTTCGTGGAATCGCCAGAATCAGACCTCCGGTGCCCGTGCTTTCGGTGTGCTTTTGGTTGTTGTTGTTATTGTCGACCAACGCTCCCTTGCAGCGAGCTGGTGCCTTGAAGGGCCAGGCGGAACCTGTGTGTGTGTGTGGGTCGCGGGGAGCCGCGCGCTGGTAGAGTCGACCGTCCCGCGAACGCCGGGAGCGTGAGCGGAAGCGTCGTCGGCTTGAGCGCAGTTGCAACTGCATCGAACGCTCGCGCTCACTGCACTGCCATCATGCTCTCCTACATGCTGCCAGTCGAGGAAAAACCGCCATCCGCAACGGCTGCTGCATCGCGGAATCTGAGCCTCAATCTGACCACAACAACCACCAGCGGTGGTGGTGGTGCTGGTGGTGGTGGTGGTACCGCTACTACCAGCAGTCAGCAGGGCCCTCCGAGGGAGTCTACCTCGGTGGAGGGTGCTCCCAGTGCGTCTCAGGTGGGACCAACGGTGGGCTCCACGTCGACGGCGACGGCGGTGGTAACCCGGTCGATAATCAAGCCAACCATCAAACACAACGCAAATTACCGCTATCAGCTGATCTCGGGCACGGTCGAAACCGCGACAGTGGGAGCTTCCAGAAAGCACCTAGGCAGAGAGCAGCAGCTCCAGCAACAGCAGCAGACCTTACTGACTGGCACAGCTGACGGTCGCATACAGCAGCAGCAGCGCTGTAAGGAGGACGCCGATGTGGCAGACCTCTGCGATGAGAGCACCAACCTGCTGGCCGGCGATCCTGGCGAGCGCGAGGAGGACGATGACGACGACGATGACGAGGACGAAGGCGACGACAACAACCACGGCATCGACGATCGGCCGGCGCACGGCCCGCGGACCAACGGTGCCAGCGGTCGCAGCGTGGTGAAAAATGATAAGAACTTTAACAACCTCATCCTAGTGACGAACGGTAACGTCGCCAAGGGTGCACCGGTAGCGTCGGCTATCAACGGCCGAAAGTCGCAAGGCAATGGCAACCACGCCGCCTCGGTGAAGTTCGCGAGCGTTCTCAAGCATACGAACAGTGGTGGTAGTGGTTGTGTCGCCAGTGCCAGCAGCACCTGCACCAGCAGCACCTGCACCACCAGCAGCAGCAGCAGCAGCAACAGCAGTAACAACAGTAGCACCGGTGCCACCGGTGGCAGTCTCTACAATGGCTACATCGCGGTGAGCGGCGAGAACGATGACGAGCATCACCGGCTGTTGGTGAGCGCAAATAACCTGCGAAACAGCGGTGTCCTCGATCAACAGCAGGAACAGCAGCAGCAACAGTGGTGCCGCAACAGCAAGCAACCGTCGTCGATCGGAGACTACGAAGTGGACGACTTGGTTCTTGGTGCCGAACCCGCTACCGAGCTCCTGGCGAACCACTCCTCCAGCAGTAGCAACAGCAAAGGCAGCAGCAGAGCTATGAACAGTCTTAACGGTAACCTCACGGCCGGACGTGGCGAAAGCATGGAAGTGATGGACCTGAGTGAAAGTGCACGGGCTGGTGGTGGTGGTGGTGGTGACGCATCTATCGGTAGCGACTCGGACTCGGTGACAGGGGGTGGAGGTGGTGGCAGTGGTGGTGGCGGTTCGGGCTTAACGGCCGGCCCCACCGGTGGAAAAAAGGTGAAGCTGAACAAGCTCGGCGGCAACAAGAACGTCACACTGAAAAGGTAGGTCCTCTAGATTCCAGATTCTCCAAAATCTCTTGCGAGATTCGTGGCAGTGTAGCGGATTCTTAAATCTCGGAAAAAGGGCAAAAAACCGCAGTGCCTGCTGACTACGCTTCTCCTTTCTCCTCTCACTACTGTCGATGTCCTAGAGAAAGGGTGTAACCGACAAAGACGGGACCACCCGCTGCTGGCAGTAGTCCAAATCATGGCCTCCGTCCCTCGGTTGCGCCGATCGAGCTCGAGCGATACGAACGGTTTGCCTTCAACGCAAGGACATTAGGGACCGAGTTCCCCGTACCAAGCCTTCCTTCCCACCCTTCAAGAGAGCCGGACTGGTACTCCTGAGTTTTCCCCGTTCGTTCGAGAACGTCGAAGGCGTGGACAGGGAGATTCGAGGTTTCAAGGTCAGGCTTTACTCACTATGCCGCTGCATCGCTGCGCTATAGCAGCAGCGGTGTGTGCAATCTAGCACACACACACACACACACACACACACACACACACACACACACACACACACACACACACACACACACACGGCCTTGCTGTCCCTTTTCTCGCTCGTGGGGCGTTCCGTAGATGCGCGCAGTTAGGACGCCGCACTTTTCGGCAGTAAAATTTCAAGGACACCTTCATTTGCATACTCACTCACACACATACGCAGATGGTGTGGTACATATTTCTTTCGTAGCTTTTCCTGTGTGTGCCATTTTTTTTTCTTCTTCTTTGCTTCTTACACCAGTGCCTGCGGGTGTGCAGAGGAGTGGGTGCCAAAATATAGTTTGCATCGATGCAAAAGATATCCAAGCAAATAAAGTAGAGTTGCAGTCGCGGAAACCGAACTGCCGAGGGTGAGAACAGAGTGAGTGCAATATGCGACGCAGCAGAGACTAGAGAAAACAGTAGAGATTGGTGAAATGGTTGATGATGCTTTTTTTAGTAGAAAAAACATGGCATACTCCTGATCACGTCAATCTACCCTCATCACTTGTTGGTAGAAACCGAAACTCAACAGGAAGTGACGTTGCATTGCAAGTTGTTTTTAAGGGTGGAACTCTAGAAAGGGAAGTCGACATTTGGAATTTATGGTTCGTTTTTTCTTTTCTCCCATGCTGTATGACTTTTTAAAAGGTTAGTCCCCAAAACGACCAAACTTGTGCCTGCGGTTTGTTGCGGCTCGGGTCCGACAGATTTATTGAGCACTTTGCAAGCATCTCGCCCCGGTACATAAATCACGGCGCCCACGATCGGGTCTCATCTTCCGGCTGCCCGGCCATTCCCTCAGGTCGTTTGTTTACCGTTTGTGTTTACTGTTTTTTCGCCCAGTGTCGTTAGGAATAGCATTTATTACGCAATACTCCGGTGCATCGTGCAGGTTGCAACGCTGCGGCTTGCTTTCCGTGCTCGTAAAACGGCGCACTATACAATAAAGCTTGTTTGCTCGAGCAACACGCGATTGCAGTGCAGTCTACGCTTGTCTGCAGATCGTAACCGCAGCGAGATGCGCGAGTTTGACTATCAATCGTGTAACTGCCAATAAGTCCCAAAGGCGGGGGTTAGAGGATGAAAAGGGAGTATGGACAGCAAAGTGGTTGGGCGGGTCGCTTGTGGTCGAATGGGAGAAAATGATAGATGCTGCAGCCCATCTAGCCCAGATGCTCTAATTGGCTCTAATTTTCCGACATGTTTTTCCATTGAGGTGCGCTTGCACAAGGTTATGCAAGGTGCGATAGAGGCAGTGTGTCCGCAGCTCGATGTGATGTGCGACAGCTTCACACGCGCGACACAACGTGCCTATATTCTCTGCGCTTCCGGGAAGCGAACGAGCATCAATTCTGCCATCGAACAGAAGCATTCCGCAGAGAAGCTTGCTATGATGGTTACCGAATAAGACATTAGAGGCAGGAGTTGTAAACTCGCGATAATATTTTACACACTACAGGCAAAAAAGAAAAGGGGTTGCTCGGGCGTGAATGGAGCAGTTGTACGCAAGAAGCCACTGTTCACTTCACTCATCCAAATAAACAAGCATCGCATTTTTTTCTTCCTTTCGCTACAACAAATAAACACAGCCGAGCCGTTTGTACCGTTTGCACGCCGACTCGACGTTCTACGCTGTTCTCGAAGCTCGCGGTGTTTATCGCGGTGGGATTAGGCAACTGAATGCGAACGGTAGGTAGCACCGGATCGTTACCGTTGGAAACAACGTTGCGCGCTTACGGCAATCGCAATAACGGTTTCTACCTTAAGCCGCAGCCTCGAAGGTCGCTAGGTCCCTGCAGGGATTGGATGCGCTGCCTGGATCGTCGGTGGAGCTGGATGTTTCTTCACAGCTATCTGCCTTTTGCCGCTTTCTTTGTGGCTCGTTTTTTTTGTTCTTCTTTTGGTTTTCCTCTGCCGGACAATCGCAACGCTGTTGCAGAACATTATCCAACATATTGCACTCCTTTTTCCCTACGCCGGCTCGTGCGGTGGACGAGCTTCTCGGTTCGCTGTTTCGCAAACAGTTGGAGCTCAAAGCTACAAAGAACACAGTTTAAAACACGCCGCATCCCTAACCATATGCAAACGCTAAACGCCAAGCTAAACGATTCGCAGTAGTTTGGTAGGAAATGTAGGTGTAACTGGCAACTGCTAACAAAAACCTACAAATGTGTCGACGTTCAAAAGCTCAACATTGATGTGGAATTCAACATGATCGGCCATGGTTCAATTATTTGTCCATGAAGTGATCGAAACCCTATGTGCCGCACCCCATATTTTTTTCGAAATATCTCACTTTTTATTTATATTTTAAGCAACAAAATATTCTTTCCTTTTGCTTAATCTGTTAACCCTGGCCCAAAATAGTATCGTTGTCGATTTTGTATTTCATTTACGAAGCCTTTCCATATGGTTGTGGTATTTTATTCTTCTGACACAACTGTGTGATGTTCCCGAATCAATCTAAACTGCCTACTCAAACGTCCCTAGACAGTACCAAAGGCATTTTTCTTGCTAATAAATTCGGATAATTACTACTTGCAGGCGAGCTAATGTGTGGTCCAAACCCTTTTTTTATTTCTAGAGAGAGAGAGAGAGAGTAAATAGCATAACGGAGCACTGTCAAATAGTAAAACATAGCGTAGAGTTCCGTGGGCTTAGGATAGTCGAGCACGTACGCCGGCAAGAACACCACCCGGGGAGTCGTTGGTGCGAATCCAGACCGGACTCCTCTCCTGGTACGAAGGACAACTAATGGGCCGATATTTCGAAAAAAAGGGATGCGCTTATAGGAGTTTATGTCACTGTAGTATGCTTAACACTATAAAGTCATGGACACACACATGGTTGATAAGTAAATTGTGAGAGTTTTACGCATCAGAAATGCGCGGATGATGCAAGAACAAGGCAGGAATGGCCAACACTCCCGATTAGAGTCTGCTAGAAATCGCTGACGAACGAAACAAGGACTTTGTTGCCTGGCGTCTCCTGCGCGTTGGTAGCATGCTATTGACCTCCGGCATTTCAATATCTTGTCGCCAGTGGCAGCGCGGAATCGCGATTGAGATGGCTCGTCTCCCACCAGTGGAAATGGTCAAGGCAAGAGTGTTGTGTGTGGATAACGGGCGCAAATGTGCCGAGAAAATGGTTTCCCAACGGCGGCAACAAGCAAGAAGATGAAATTAGCAAGAAAAACACATTGCTTTCGCCAGTGGAATGGAACATTCTCCCCCGGCCTGCCATTTATCTTTTCCTCGTCGCATCCACAATTGAAGCCTTCTCTCGCCTCCCGACGCAATGCGTTGCTTGAACATTTCACTCCCCGTCTAGAGGATAAACAGGACTGGGAATTGTTTCACGGCCAGCGACACGGACCGTCTTGTGAAAGGCTTCGCTCAATCTGCTGCGCAGGTATCACGGCGATGAATCTATTTCTCGCCTGTGCAAATTATAAGCAAACCAGCTCCCCGGCATATATGCCATGTCGCCTACCCGTCGACTCCGTCTCGAGAATAACCGACCGCCGGATGGACCTGGTTCGCTCACAACAAGCTGCAATCAGCCTGCCAGGGAGGAAAGCCTCGCAGGCCCCACTCGGACGGGCCGAGCCTGCCAGCGCAGTGATGCTGATGGTCGTCGACTATCTCGATTTAATTGCGGATAGTAGACCGTCACTGCCTTGCACGTTTCTGCTATTTGAACCCATCCGTTCGGACTTTCGCTTGTTTGCGCGCCTAATCGCCGGAGTTGAGCTACTTACTGGTTGATGTTGATGACCAGAGTCATCTCAGGGTGTGCACTTTCAGCATCCGGCGTCATTCCGCGTTACGTTGCGCTGTAAATGGCTGTAACAGTGTCACCGCGCGCGCTGGAAGCATCGGATCGTAATGGGGCCGGCGGTCTGATAGTGCACTTGTGACCGATTAGCTCCAATCACCATTCTCTGAACTCGATGCTGAATGCTACAGTCGATCTCAAACCTCTTGTCCGGAGAAAACGATGGCAATAGAAAACCGTTCCTCTAAAACTCTCCTCTGGAACTGCCGCAGCCGTTGCTACTGGAACTGCCAGGGGTCGCACCACGCGTGTCAATTCTACCCGACTCCGTCCCGTCCGGCATCATTAAGGCTCCCGTCCGCAGTAGTGATGAGAATAACAACTCATTAACGTGAGTCGATTCAGAGTGAGTGAGTTGGAATGAAGATTTAACTCTTTTACTAACTCAAAGAGTTATTTAAATCTTTCGTAATTATTGGCTTTGTTGTTATCATCAACAACAATTTGCGAGTAACATGGAACAGCTGGTAGTCAGTTTACCCTTGTAACCTCAACAATATCGAGCTTAGCATTTCTATCAGAAGTGTGTATTTAAGATGTGCAAGAATGATGATGTGATGTGTGTATTTAAGATGTGTGTGAGATCAGCAAGAACTTCCCCCTCGCGTAAAATTTTACTTTGAATCGATCTCAAAACAAAGTTGATGGTTAAAAATAATAATAAAGTTGTTCCAGTTCTAAGCAGCATTGTTCCACACCATTCCATGTACAGACATATTATGCTTTTAAACAGGACATAAAATGCATTTGTAAAGAAAAAGCATTTTTAAACAGAAATATTCATATACATAAATCATGGTTTTATTGAAGCATTTTTAAAAGAAAAGTTGTGCAATTTTACTATTCGATTCATACGATGAGAAAAAAACGTGACAATATGTATGAAGAGTTATTATCATATGCAAATAATTCCATGTGTTGCAAGTTGGAAACCATGCATGTCACAAATCGCCCGCTTTTATGCAAGTGATATTTATTGACAAAAATTAACTTACTAATCTAAGAAAGTAGTGAAGCCTTTGCTAGAAAAATGCACGGCTTGAAATATAGTAATTTCGATGTTAAATTTTTTACTTCTTTACTTTTTGGATACTACAAGACAACATGGAAATCGAAATCATATGATTGCAGTATTAATGCCCAACGTTGAAGGCGATTAGTTGTATGAACAGGAATGCCCTTCTTCGAGCCGAAAACTGCGACTAAAGGCTTATGGTCGGTCTGAAGGGTGAACTTTCTCCCGTAGATGAAACGATGAAATTTCGTTACTGCGAAAATAAGTGCTAACGCTTCTTTTTCTACCTGTCCATAGCGTTGTTCTGCAGACGTCAATGTTCTTGAAGCGTGGCACACCACCTTAATGGAACCATCTGGATAACGATGCATGATACACGCTCCTATTCCTTGGCTGGATGCATCAGCAGCCACTATTGTCTCCAAACTGGGATCAAAGTGAGCTAACAGCAAATCTGAGCGCAGCAAGGCTTTAAATTGTTCAAAAAATTCTTGGCAATCCTTATTCCAATTCCATTTTGATTCCTTCTTCAGTAGTGCATCTAGCGGACGTCTCAATTGATGCATGCTGCTAACGAATTTTCCATAAAAATTTATAGCGCCTAAAAAAGATCGAAGCGTAGAGAGATCAATTCACAAATAGCTGCCGTTTTCATGGGATCGGGACGAATTCCTTGATGGTTAACGATGAAACCGAAATAGCGAATTTCCGATGCGAAAAATGAGCATTTGTTGAAACGTAGTGTGAATCCCCAATCTTGAATTCGCTCGAGCATTTTGAACAGTCTGGACTGATGTTCCTCGGCATTCCTTCCATGCACCAGTACATCATCAAGGTAGGTTTCAACTCCTTCCAACCCTGCTAACATAGAATCCACAATCTTCTGGAATGTTCCGGGGGCTGACTTGACGCCTGGTGGTAAACGGTTAAACACGTAAAGTCCACGATGTGTGTTTACCGTGAGCAGTTTTTTTTTTATGTTTCTTCTACCGGAACTTGCAAGTAGGCATCAGAGAGATCGATGTGTGAGAATACAGTGCTGCCCGAAAGTTTTGCAAAGATCTCCTCCGGCAGTGGTAACGGATGTTGGTTCATCTCAATGCAATTGTTTAAACCTGTAGAGTAATCTGCACAAACGCGTATTTTCGAAGACTGGCCGTGTATAGCTTTCTTTCGGACGGCTAAGATGGGCGCGGCCCAGTCCGAAAATTCCACTGTAGATATAACACCCATATTCTCCAATCGTTGCAGCTCTGCCTCAATTTCCTGTAGCGCAGCAAAAGGGACTGGCCTTTTACTACGGTGAATTGGCTGAACATTTGCCTTCAAGTATAGCTTTGCTTTAGCCTTTGTGCATCAACCGAGTGTGTTTGCGAAAAGAGATGGATACTTTGTTTGCAGCTCCTGAGCTTCGCTGACTGCACTAATACTATTACACACAGCTTGAAGAGGCATTTGCCATAAGTTGAACAAATCTATAAGATCTAAACCCAAAAGATTAAGGTTTTCAACTTTTGTGATGAATAATGTGCACATAACGTTTTGTTCCATTTAGGATGACGTCACATTCGATCTGCGCGTGAAGTGGTAGTGGCTGTCCTGAAGCAGTCCGAGCTTTTAGAGTCGGCTTTTTTGTTGGTGGACTTCCAATCCGTTTCCAATTGTCTTCCGTGATAACGGAGATGTCAGAAGCACAATCTAACTGGAGTTTCACTTCCACGTTATTTATCATTACGTTGATAAATTTTCGTCTGTTTTGCGCACTAATGTGATTAACCGTGTGGATCGTATTGATATTCGAAGTCTTTCCTTTTCTTCGTTTGCCCGGGTTTGATTGCACACACTGGCAAAACCCTTCTTTGTGACCGATGCGATCGCACTCTTTGCATCGGTGATCGAGATAAGGACACTCACGAACAAAGTGTAGCTTCCCACACTTCCAACACGGCGTTCTCGGTTTTCTATGCGCACAGCCCTTTTGTTCGTTTTGCGACGGCGAGAACGCTCCTCTCGGTGCTTCGGGTTTTTTCTTTGCAAAGCGAGATTGTTGCACCACGTTCACTGCTGTTTCGCTGGTATTTTTTCCACTAACGCCACATCACGTCGAAGGTTTGAAATTCTGCTACACTCGGTAATGAGATGTTCTAGGGTAGTTGTTTTGCTTGCTTCAAGCTTCGCGAGCAGAGCTTTGCTTATTTCGGCGTCTTGAGCCTCGTTTAGACCGCACACAAATATAAGGCACTTAAATTCGTCCACCGAGCAGCTCCCGATACCAAACTCTTCACATTGCCGGTTTACCAGCCCCGCGTAATCGGTGTAATCTTGATTACTTCTTTTTTTTCATTGCGAGACAGTTGTACCTTTTCGAAAACAATGATGTTTGAGAACTGAAAAGTTTTCTCAATTTCAATACTGTGTCCTCGAAATTTACATCACGTGGCGCTACCGGCAAAATATAATTTGAATACTGCTGAAAAGCATCATTACTCAGTTTTCGCAGTAACAGACGCGTTTTTGCAGCGTTTTTAAGCTTTCAGCGTCCACAGTAAATATGTCCTCGTACCGATTGTACCACATGTCGAATGTGTATCGTTTATCAGAGCTAGGAACAAAGTCGGTCATTGACTTTAGCAGCGTTTCGATTCGAGTATGCGTCGTCGATACTTTTTCCGTGGTAGCTTTCGAAAATTTGGACATAAAGTCCATGAAGAGTTTTTGAAACTCTGCGTCCATCCTAGTCGCCAAAATGTTGTATTCTTACGTGTAATTTATTTCCTAGTTTGTGGTGTGTAGTGGTGCGTGCGTTCGCCTTGGCTGTCGCTGGTAAAAAGGGTCGAACAACCATGCTGCCTCCCGCTGGTAACGTATGACCGGGAGGTCCGTTTATAATATGGACTCTAATGATTCAGCATCCAACAGAAATCATTCCTGAAACCCTACATGTTTCATGTTTATTAATGAATAAAATCGTTGTTCATATATAAAATAAAAGAAGAAAAAAATTATCTCAACCTGCGCTAGCTCCCACTTCGAAATGTCCATCGGAGAAGCGCACGCCTATGAAATCTTCGTACCAACCTATCTACATGGAGAGACTTTTGACTTGAACATATTTAGCAGGCCAAACCCAAGCAGAAGAACATGTGCATGATAATAATCCCAAAGTGCTTGAAAACTTTTAAAAAAATCAAAGCAGTACGTTTTCTGAGCCGCCTGCGCTGACTCCCCACTTCTTCATACCCGTCGCGCAGCGGACAACGCGAGCAACTGACGATGGATTGCGAATGCACGGACAAGTCAGAGGCGACGAAGCTGTGACTGTGTACCGTATGTGTGTGCGCATGCAAATTTGCGCCACGAACTCTCTGCTACACGCCGGCCTTCGACGAGCGGAAAAATCCAACCAATCAGCACGAGGCAAAATGTGCTCGTGCCGGCGAGCAACTCGACGACAGTCCCGTGCGACAGAGAGGCTAAATGACGAAGCGAGATGCCAATATTTTTCGAGCGGCAAAACGCGGGTGATAACTCACGAATGATTTAAATCATTCTGAGTGAATTGAAGAATTATCAACTCACGAATGATTCTTATCATTCTGAGTGAGTTGAAGAATTATATAACTCTTTTCTCAACTCGCTCACTCTAAGTTGAACCACAAATGAGTTAAAACGAATCTTCATGATGATTCAACTCACTCATTCTTTGCCAAGATTCAACTCACTCACTCATTCTGACTGATTCTTCTCATCGCTAGTCCACAGCCCGAGTATTGAGCCGAGTATTGCCCCGAGTATGGTGCCGAGTATTTGACAGCTGGCTCTCTTTTGAGCCGAGTATTGTTCTGTGTGGACGAAGCCGGGCGAGTATGGTACCGAGTACGTTGACAGACGGTGCTTCATCTTATGGAGCCGGCCAGCAATGCTACAGTGTTGTTAATTTGTTAAGCACACGTTGCCTATATCCATGACTAGTTGAATCCACCTATTTGTTTTTTCGGGACTTAATATTACTTTATTTCGTCAATTTGTTGTTTGTTTTCGATTTATTTATTTCAATCTGTCGGTTTTGGACGTTAAATAAACATAAAAAAGCTCGAGTACGGCATATATCTGCAAATTAAGCATGTACCAAAATATTGCTCAAAAGTGTCGAATAGACATGTGTGTTGCCATTTTAAGTTATTGTTATTAAAAAATCTAGTTTCTGATTTTCAATGTTTATTTCCAGCTCAGTTTGTAACGTATGACCGAAAAGACAATACGTACCCTACGTGATGAAGCAGTCAACTCCGTTTACAATATATTTTGTAGATGACAGTCAGCCGAGTACGTTCAATACTCCCGGCTGTGCCGGGAATGCCGAGTATTGCCCCGAGTATGAAATTGAGTGTCAGCCGAGTATGATGAGTGGCTGAGCACCCGGTACTCATCATACTCGCTACCGTACTCGCTACCATACTCGGGTCAATACTCGGGTTGTGGACGGAGCCCTTTAGCATTTAACTCCCACGCCAGCACTGACTGATGCGCCATCACACTCACCAGATCATTGGTACGGTGCGAAACTGTGTCACGTCATCGTCTCTCCATGCATTTGTTGCAGCTGGACTTCAACACGGCCGAATTAAGATGAAAACTGCTGCTTCCGCTGCCCCTCCCACTTGTGTGTTGTTTCCAACCAGTTGTTTCGCTAGCCAGGAATCGCTAGCCTTCGTGTATGCCCATAGTGCCAGCGTAGTTATCTAAACCGATTGCGATTGAAGGCTTCACCACCAGAGCCCCGATCTAATGTATGATCGATTAACTGTTGCTAATGCCTTGGATGTCTGTGGATTGAACCGGTGTTCATGGAAAAGAAACACTCCGTTTCTTCCGCTTCTGAAACGGGAAAATTGTTAAACGGGAAGGAAGGAAGAGGAGCACCACCGAGGAAGAAATAGCAGCGTGTTGGGAAGGGTATGTTGGAGGGGTTGGGGCGGGGGGGGGGAGGGGGGGGGGGGTTGAGGGTTGGTTTTGGAGGGAGCGAAAAAAATTGTGAGATCGACCACTTTATGCAGCATGAATTGTACCTCCTAATTTTCTCCAGCCTCGACCGGCATCTCACTCCTCATCGATGGACGGATCTCGTTTCAGGGGAATGGAGTGTTGTTGCGGGGGGAGATTGGGGTGTGGGTTGGGAAGGGATGATCGAAACGGATCAATTTGGTTTGAGCTGGCGGTTCCGTTCCGTTTCATTGATGTGGAGGAGTCGTAGGCGAGAGAAAGTTCTGCTTGACGGACGTGCCGTGGTGATCACCGGGAGCCGTCATGCTTCTCGTTGGCGATGGCAGGCTGAGGAGTCGCTGGCTCGCTAATGGCCCGGTTGCAAGACCTTCCCCCCATCCATCACCCTCCATACCCGTTAGCAAATGGGTGGCTTTGAGAATCGTGGGATAATTTACTTCAAACCGACCAAACAGGAGGGACGGAGTACGGGAAGAAGCCTAGCAAACCTGACCGACTTAAGCTGTATGCAACTTCGGTAGGCCAACTTGGATGCCCAAACAATACGAAATATGTATGCGCAAGTGGACAGCTTGAGCGTGTGTGCCTTCATTGCGTTATTCACTCTGTTGCAGGTCACCTTCTTTGTGGCTACCACACCGCTCTCGACTGTTTTGGAGCAAGCCGGAATGGCTGTCCACAGTTGGAGCCAAGAGGCTTTGACGGAACGCGTTTCAACAGCCATCGGGACCGGATACCGGTAGCTACGGGCTACAGAGTCCGGCTGCAGTGTATGGCGACTAAACCCCACGTTGCCCATCTTCTGACAACAGCTGCTGTGTCCAGCGTGTGTGCATGGTGACGCAGATTGACCTACGGCTAGTCCCAAGAATTGAACGTGCCAGACCAACCTGGCCCGGTAGCCAGCAAATGGTTCCTATTTTTAGTTTTCATTGAGCGAAAAAAAAAGATGTAATAATAAACGTGTCGAAGCGCCAATGCGTTTCCCTCTTTCTCTCTACCTCTCTCTTTCCCTCTCTCTCTCTCTCTCTCTCTCTCCATTCGGCTTCTCTCCTACTGTGTACCTTCCATCATGTAACGTAGATGACCCTGCTATGATCGATCGTGCGGGTCATGGGGGATATTGGTTTGGGAAAAGGGGAGCAAACTTAGAGGAATTTTTTTTCCGAAATTCCCGAAGCAATCAACGTACGGTGGTATTCGTTTCGGTAACAGGAAAGGGAGGCAGGGGAAGAGTGAAACGAGAGAGTGAGAGAATAAATGTTGGTGCGGAAAAATAGTTGATCTTCTGGTAGACCCGACTGCGACGATCAGGTTACTGATCTTTTTCGGTGAATCGTAGCGTTGCTTTCCTTTCCCTGGTGCTCTTGTTAGAGGGATAAGGAGCAAACATGATCCACGTGTACCGAGAGGTTAGGTTTAGAGCAGCAGATTTTAACCTTGCTGTCCAAACGCAGCCCGAATGTTACATGGTCTCCCGGACAAAGTAATTCGCTGGTCTGGATTTTGCGGCCAAAGATGGCAGACTTCAAAGTAATACAGCAAGTGAAGATAAAATCCTTCCCCTTTTCCTCTTCTGAACTCGACCATCCATTTCATTATGCAAATAAATCGTTAATAATAAATTAATCATTGCCTCGCCCAACGGAAGCGTTCGTCCGCCACCGAAGGGTTTAGCGAACACTCGCGGTCTGCTCAGGCCGTTTTGGCCTAAAGGGCTTGCTACACACGACGGGAAATTCCCCTCGGATAGTGCGAATTTCCCCTCTGACGGCTGCCCGACGGGAAACTCCATATGAAAAAAAAAACAGATTTCGTTCCCGCTGTGTGTAGAAAACGCAAAACTGTGACGTGACGTGACGGGAACGGGAACGGACGCAATTGCTCAATTGAAGCCAGCTTTATTCATTTGAAGCAAGCTTCAAACTCAATTTGAAACTTTTCTGCGCTGAAACTGTCTTGATTAATTTTACTAAAAGAAAACAACATTGATTAACTTTATAGTTAGCAAAGATTCACAATTTCACTTTTACCTGCTACCGGTTTCAATAACGTAAACAAACTGTTTATATCTCACTTTGACAGACCGGACGAACAAGCTCGTTCCCGCCTGATATTCTGTCGAAACTGGGCTACTTTTATTCGTTCGCATAACGCGAATTTCCCCTCGTGTTTAGAGCTCGATTAACATCGCGCTTGGCACACTGGCACACATCACGCTCAGCAACACACGCACGAGCACAACGCCTTTAACCAAAATACCCAACGCGCAATTGGAACGTAAACGGGTTGGAATTTCGGTGCGTTTCGCGGATTCTCCGCCGCAGGTCAGATGTGTATAAACATAGCGCTCGTACATTAATTGCGTATTGCGATGCAACCGGTCTCGCTCGTACGCTGATCACAGCGGATGATGACGATGCTGATGATGATCGATGATGGTGTGTGTGTGTGTGGGTTTTTTTTATTTTCTTAATCGAAAATAAAAAACGTCGCTCCACAATCGAATCGCGTGGGATGTGCGGTTTGTTGCTGGTTTTTTTCTTTGTGCATACCAACATTTTGCACATTCGCAAACCCCCACCATGTCCCAAGCATCCCTCTAACCCCGTCAACGCTCCTGCTACCGTCTGCAGGGTTACTGTTGCTCCGGATAACCCTTTTGAACCTGCATCCTGAACCAGCTGGGCGATTTCCTGGGTGGTTGCGTTTTGCGGGATTGAATTCGAATAAAGATAAATTTAGAACGAAACTGCCAAACCGCGCGCTGACGTACGCTGGTGCAACACGCGAGAGATGGCCCCAACCACCGTGCGTCAGCATAAGGCAACCCGGCTTCAACTTTTACGGCGCAGTTTGCAATTTTCCTGGCGCGTCCAAGAAATAAAAAAGGAAGGAAAATAATTGGTAAAAAATGGAAAAGAACGCAAGGGTAGAGGAGAAGGTCGGAGGGTTCGTCGGAAGGTGTATGGTTTATCCGTTTCCACGATGAACGCGTTGGCGTGGTCGGAGGGTTATTTTGGTAATATTTTCCATTAGCCGTCTGGAAAACCAAATTTTCGTCGTCAAACTTGGGCCGAACATAGAATGTCACACCGTTCAAATTGTGATCTGTTTCCAAGCGTCACGGACCAGTTTGTTTATGGATTTTTAATCGGCAGTTGCATATCGGGGAATCACAATTATTTATGCAGCCTGATAACAAAAAACTGTTTACAACATATTTTAATAAGTGCCTCCATTTCTTTTAAGTTTAGGTAATATTTTTAACAAAGCAATTAATGCACGATCGAACATTTATTACGACTTTGTTTTTGTTTACGTCTCGAATGACAGCTCGAAGTGTGCATTGCAATTGAGTGCAAAACACACACCCCGAAGACAACTCGGCTTTTTTGTGTGTAGAGTTTATCGTTAAACCTGCGCGATTGCTTTCGCGTTCGCGTGGGCATTGGCGAAAGTCGCGCTGTGTGTAGATGCTGGGTCAAACTTTTGGCAGGTGGCAACGGAGCAGCGACGAAGGCTTCGTAAAAGACTTCTTGCGGCAAGGAAACCAAGCAACCAAAATAATCTTATCTGTCTTTCTTCCTTCCCCCCTTCTTCCCTGCAGAGTGTCGTTCGGCTCGTCCAAGGGCTCGATGGTGGAAACGCTGGTCTTCGAGACACCGACGCCGCTTCCGGAGCATGCCGAGCGGGAGTTCTTCCAGTCACCGGCCGTTTTGGCCGGAGCCGGCCACACGACCATGTACAGTGCGGCCTGTGGCAACGCCGCCGGTCCCGCACCGCACCTGCACTATCCGGCATCACATCCGTACCATCATCCACATCACCATCACCATCATCATCATGCGGCCCAACAGTACCAGTACCACCAGCAGCAGCAACAGCAGCAGGGCGGATATAACCCGCTGGATGGCGGCACGGGTGCGGGACTCCAAGACGACAGTGGCATTGAGCTGCAAGAGGAGTAAGTGTTACCTTTCCATTGAATTGGCTGCCACATTACATGATACTCCTTTTTTGTGTCGCCAAATTACGCAAAATTTCTCAATGGTCTCTTGACGAAAGCTAAAATGTCCTCTTGTGTAGTGAGTACAGCGGATCCGTAAGGCCATTTCCAGCCTTTCAAAAGAATATATATATTTTAGTACCATATGTCGTTTGCTTTACGCGAGTTTTGCAACCTAGAGAGCCTAGAGAGACAAAAGGCGAAGTTTTAACGAAGAATGGTGTCTCCATTAAGGTCCCCATTCTCATCTGATATCTCATTGAAGCAAAATCTTCACTGCCGAAGTCGCCAGGTTCCTCTATCAAAAAGCAAATGGTAACCGCAATTAATGTGTTTGTATTCAGCGGCAAAGGGCCTTGCCGAGATGCTAGACATGCGATTAATTTTTGTTGAAACACTCTTGAGCTGGTTTCTTGTTTCTTGAAATACCTCCAATGCCTCAATCGAGCCATCCAGAGGAATATCAAAATACTTCAAAGGCCGCCACACAGGGGCAGGGAAAGTCTTGCGGATTCACACGCTCCCCGGGACGCTCTTAGGCGCGGATCTGGTTGACCGGGCATACACGCATTGTTTTCCCAGGCGTATGAAGTGTCAGCACTGTGTGCATTTGCTGCAGTGCACTCTGCGGAATCTCTGCCTGACTAGCGCTGGACTATAAACATGACGAGTGACGGACTCGAACAGCGGACGCGGTGTGTATTCGCTAGTCGGTTCACTGCTCCCGCTCGCCAGCTTCCCATGGGCAAAAAAAAGGCACGTCTTCCAACCAACCTTCACCCACTGCCTCCTGGCGGGAAGAATCGCAAACAACAATTGCTGCACTCCTCGCTGAAATAACTCTGGTCTATTGGACCGGAACTATGTAATTATGTTGCCTCCAACGTTTCGAAATCCACAGCAAGATGTGAGGGAGAGAGAGAGAGATAGAGAGATAGAGAGAGAGAGAGAGAGAGAGAGAGAGAGAGAGAGAGAGAGAGAGAGAGAGAGAGAGAAAGAGAGATAGGAGTGGAAGGTAATCAGTTAGATGATCTGCTCTGTGTGTGGTCGATTGACCATCTCAGCTTATTGTGGTCGTAGCAAATTTATAGTTGGGACCTCACAGCAGCAACGTCAATCTAGCATTACACGATCTATATTCTATATCAGGCATCAATTTTCACCTGATAGCAATGTTCTAGTCAAGTGATGCAAAAGTTTTAAAAATAAATCCAACGCGTCGCACCGTCAATCACACAGCTGTCAGGCCATCTATCGCGTGCGCTTCCAACTACGGGTCGCACGCTCCCAATTTGTTTATCTGGAGATGAAGATCGAATATTATTTATCGCGACGATCCACTGAACGTCCCGACGAGCGATCGTGCCGGCCGAGACAGATGAACGGCCCGTTTAATTAAGTAATTGATATTTTATTATTCCAGCCCTTTATCTTTATTTACCCAATTTATGAGAGCATGGGAGAAGGGAAGTGATGGAGGTGTGCGGGCCCATCGTGGCGCGATTGCTATCGTTCATCCAGTCTAATTGCAACATTAAAATCCCGCACAAACAAGAGCAACGGTTCCTTTTCCGAATAAACCCTACGGAGAGGCAAGAGACACACGAAACAGAAATTGAGCAAATAACGAGAGATGGAATGAAACGTAGATAGCTAGCAAAATGAGCAAAAGAGACAAATTGAGAAAAGTCAGAGAAAGAAAGGGAAAGTTTGTGCGTGAGCAGGAAATGGAGACATTGCACACTGGTACATGCGCATCGCTAAACTCTTCCAGTGAGTGCACCTGCTCCAAAAGTGCTACATTTGCGCCTGATTTATGAGGACGAGGTAAAAAGAGATAGAAAGAAAAGAGAGAGAGAGAGATAAACCGAGAGAAAGAAAGAGACAACAATATATTGAAAGAGAGTGAGATCGAGGAGATGAGATAAAGAGAATTGGAATAGAAGAGATGTGAAAAAGGAAACAAGGGAGGAAGCGACGTAGAGTGAAAAAGACAGTGATAAATAAGTAAACAGAGAAGGGAGAGGGTGGGGCGAGGAGTGGTGGAGATAAAGCAGAATGGGAAAACGTGCATGATCAACGGGGCGAGAATGATACAAATAATGTTAATATGACCGTGATAACTGGATCATTCTCGAGGGCTTATTTACGTTAGTGCTGATATGGGTGGTTGAAAAACTGTTTAAGTTTTTGATTTACACTTTAAAACTCGTTTCACTTTACATAGTTTAAAAATTATCGAAACTTTCATCACCGATTAATAATGGGGAGTCTGTAATTCGAAAGTCACTGCTCTTGTAATGGGAGAGAATTGAACCCACTAGTGAAAACGCTGGCCACGAATGACATAATCAATAGAACGTGCAGTTCCACTGTTGCCCGTGGAGACTGTTACTGGGCAGTAAACAGAGCGCAGTTGTAAACACACAGACACAATCAAGAGTGCTCACGCTTCCAGCGGTTTTCGCCATTAAGCCCGCAACGGCACTCTCGACCAACGGGATCGCTGAGATGATCTAATGTGATTTGAGTGTGGTAGGGAGAGGGCAGGAGTTAGCTCTTTTATCTTTGGACCCCATCTACTTTCTTCCGTCCATTTCTCATCACGCTTGTTGTCTTCAATTTTCCACGGTACGCATACAATGCTACCTCATGACCTGTTTGGCCGCGAACGGACTGCAAGAGACATATTCTTCCTGGGAACCATCTTGAATTTTTGCTACCATTCTAGATAAATATTTTCCCACATTAACCTTGGCAGCCAGTATTTTTTCCGCACGTTTGCGAAGGCAACGTTGTATTTTAAGGTGATGAGCGCAAATAAAAGAAAATGAGATGCTGCTTCTATGCAGCGGGAGGGATCTCACTGGAAGTGCATGATATATTTTCCGCACGATGAACAAGAAAGAGAGCAAAATAGAGTAGGAACGAGAGAGGACATGATGTTGATCACGGTAGAGAAAGAACTATAAATCATGGAAGGAGACGTACATGGATGCGAAGAACGAAAGGGAAGATGGCAAGGGCTATGGAATGAAGAAAAGGGATAAAAGGCATTGAGAAGGATGGATAGACGTGAAGATGGGGTGTGTATTGAAAGTAACTATACATACTTCCGCACATGAGTATTCTGCTGCGACGGGACGCAGACAAGCGTCTCATGCAACTGCCGGGGCCTCTCTAGTGCTGTGTATGTGCATGTGTCATGCCGACTGGGAAGGGTGTGTGTGTGTGATTCAGGAGCAACTTCCAAAGATCCACTCATCCGCTACCTGCGCCTGCTGGCTATCGCTCGCTTGCTCGCACGCACGCCTCGCCGATCACGAGTCGCTTGCCGGTTGGAAGGGTCGAGCCGCTGTGTGTATATGCTGCGGCTTGGCCCGTCCGCGGCAACGAAAACACAATCAAGCCGAGCAGAACATCGTGGCGACGTGCATGTTGCGCACTTACTTGCCTGTTGTGTGTCTCTTGGTGCGAACGCGAACGCGAATCGCTGTGAAACGTTAAATCGGTACGTACGAGTAAAACAAAAGCAGCATGACCGTATTCTGGGTGCACGAAAACAGAAAACAAAAATCAGAATTAAATCAAACTCGGATTTGGTGATTCTTTGAACGGACAGTGAATTAGAATAAAATCCTCCTTTCCCACCCCCTGGGAGGAGCACTCCAGTTGCGGTGCCGAAAGAGCAGAAAAGTAACGGTGCCCGCGCTGTCGGGAACGGGAAAAGCACCATTTCCACCATAGCGCGTTCCCGCCTTGCGCTCTCGGAATGTGTTAAATTTTTGTTCTTCGACACTATTTCGCGCAGCTCCTTTGTATTTCCAATTTCCATGCATTTTCCACTATTTGGCCAGAAGCAATATTGTCCCGTTTTCCCAGCCCGCTCTACCCCACGCTGTGCGGGCTTCAGTGGCCCTTGTGTATGAGTGAATCGGTGTAATTGTGTGCATGTGAGGATGTTTTCCCGTGTGGCGCATAGGGCAGAAGAGAACTGTTGGAGAGAGAGAGAGTGTGAGAGAGTGAGGGAGTGAGGGATTGAGGGATGGAGAAAAGTGGAGAAAGAGTGAAAAGCAAGGATAATAGAGAACGAGACGGCACTAGGTGTGGTGCGAAACGAACGTTTGTTTTTTTTGTGAAATCAGAAAAACTAAACAAAATTGTGCGCGATTGAAGCAGTTAAAAAGAAACACACAAGAGCTAGGTGTAAAAAAATAGACCCACTGTTGGCTGGAATATTTCACAATCCACTGTCAAGATTCGTACGGCATAGATGCAAACTAGACAAAGCAACAACATTTCAATCTTCTTCAATCAGCCTCCTGTTCCAGCTTGAATCGCCACTTGCCTGCAACTTCCACGAGGGGGACAGGTGATGGGGTGGTGCCCCAGGTAACCACCCCCTAGAAGTACGAGCTTGTGTGACCCTGCAAAGTTCCCACATTGGCTATCCTCGCCCTCCCCAGCGTCCGTTTTTCGTCGTCGCAAACGCCGCGAGTCAAACTAAACGTTCCGCGATACACTCCAAAATAGGCGGCGCAGGCAGTTCGTAATCGCCTCGAAACCATCGAAAGGGCGAAAATAAATAAAATACACACCGCGGGGTGCGAGGAGGTTTAGATTAAATAATAAAACGACAACAACAACAAACCAGCCGTGAATCAATTGCAACCGTCGTATGTATGGGTGGGGGTGGGGTAGACTAACACACCCACACACGCACGCAACGCCGCCAAACTGGCCGCGCTATCAGAGTGTTTTCGGAGAGGTGACAGTGTTGCCGAAGAGCGTCTGTTAATCGACGCTCGAGCGTGTCCAATGCAGACTGCTTGTCGACTTGTCGCTTGTGTTTTAAACGAGGCCTGGCGAAATCCTTGCCTGGAAGTCATTAGCCTGTTGGTGGCTGAGGATATTTATTGGGTTGGGAGGGGAGCGATTTGGGGGGCGTGGTGAACATCCCTTGCCGAAACTCAGTGCAGGGTTTGGACGCAATATTTTCCGTGTGACACAAGTGTTGCTAGGAGCGCTACACAACAACCGAAAAAAAATAAAATTGCAAAACCATCTAATAAATAATCACGAACAGAGAGAGGAAAACCAAGGGGGAAATAATGGTAAAGCAAAAAGAAGCTCCAGAGAGAGAGAGAGAGAGAGAGAGAGAGAGAGAGAGAGAGAGAGAGAGAGAGAGAGAGAGAGAGAGAGAGAGAGAGAGAGAGAGAGAGAGAGAGAGAGAGAGAGAGAGAGACAAAGTCTAAACAACGACAAAACATAGCAGATGAACTGACAGCTTTCAAACTTACAGTGCTCAACCTGCATACAAATCCTGTTTTAAATTTCGTATATTAAATCACGAGAGAACGGCTGGACCGATTTGCCCACGGCGAACTAAACCATATGGAAATCGTCGGCGAAATGCCATCTTGATTTTCTTTAACAACATCAAAATATGGTGGTAAAATTTACATTGCGCTTGGTGTTTTTGTTTTTCAAATAATTGCCTCTGGTGCAGTTGCGAAAATATATGTAAGGAATAGGGAAGAGTTTAGAACTACAAATAGTCGAGTAATATTCTTTAACAACAACCGAATAAAAGCCGGAAAGTTGTCAGCAGAGGGAAAAGTATCTGCAAAAAGTAGAATGCACTTATTGTTGCGACTATTCCGTGGTACATCTAACCGTACGTATACACCTTTTGGATGACGAATGAATTTCAGGAGCGAAAAAACGGGGTGACAAGGTGCTGACAAATGGCAGGAATTTATTTAGCGGCCAAATTTGGTTCAAATTGAACCCCGTGTGCAATGTGCCTGCCTGTGCCTCGTACGTGAGGCAAGCTTAGTCGGACGCTGTGCGGTCGAAGAGATCGTAACTTTCAAGGTCAAACAATGCAAAACCAATTTGCAAAACGAGCGAATCGTAACGCACACCAGCGCATGGAAGCCCAACGCACACAGACGGGCTCCGGCAGGCGTCCATAGTCTGGATTACCCGCGCCTACAGAAGCACGGCCATCGAACACACGCACATACAGAATTTGTCCTCTCTCTGTGTTTTTTTTCATCTTTTTCTGAGCTAAAGCATCCGCTCCTGAATTTTCTGAGGACTCAACCACTCAGTTTGGCCCCATATTAGACGCGTATGAAAAAGGAAGGTTCATAAACCTTCCAGGAGCTTTGGTAGGTACGCAGGTTCCACGGTAGGCTTGTGCCATATGGCTGCAGCTCTGGTTAGATTCTGCGGGCTTCCATTAGCTGGATGTTCTGAAGACCCTAACGCAGCTGTTGAGAAATGTACACTCCTTGCAGCGAATTACTCGAGCGAACGTATCCAAGTCTGCTTTCAAACGGCATGCAGGGAATCAAACGGAGATCTCGTCTGTAATCTTATCGCGATGGATAAATAAGTAACATAAATAAGTTAACGTTGATAATTCCGCTCAACGTTGCCCGCTTTGGAGCCGCCCTAATGTGCCGTAATTGGCTGAGTAGGTTAGCCCACACTGACGGTCACCCATCCGAAGCGCGTCACTATCTGTGCGGCATCTGGTGTTGTATTACAGCAACTTATTTGAGGGCAGCGCTGATGCGATGAGGCAATCCTTTACGATCCTCACATCCCTCGACCCGCCATGCCACTGTTGCGATTGCAAAAGAAAGCAGACCGTCGATGGGAGCGCAAAACTGGGCAGCAGGTTCTCGAGAGTATGATTAAAATGACGTGTATGTGCCTCCATCTGGCGGGGCATCTGCACTAAGCGCTGCCGAGTTAAAAGCCCAGATGGAAAATGATACTGTCAAATACTGGTGGGGCTCGTGAGGGATATTGGGAAACGAAAGCAGGGTGGCCGATCGAGGAGGAAGAAAGTGTGATCTGAGAAAAATCTCTCACGTGGTTTTGGAACGCATAAGGGTAAGAATGTGACTCAATGGGGGATAGATAGAGTGAGGGGGGTCGGGCAATGGAAGCGAGACGAAGGAGTGAGATTAAACTATTTTTAAACCGGCTTCTGAAACGCCTCAGCGTACCAGGCCACCTCGCGATCGATCGTGCAGAAGCGCACAGCGGTGATGTTAACAGAATGCACAAACTCTGTTCGTTTTTTCCCAGAACAATCCCCCCCCCCCCCCCCCCCCGCTTTCCAACTCATTAGCATCCCTGCACAGTTTCCCTTTCTGCATGCGGGGCCGACTAGAGTTGAATGAGAAAAAAAGGCACGTGCGTCTAATGAATTCCCAAGATGTGTTTGTATATCCATATATGCACAAACATGAGGAAATGGCGTATTTTGTTTGTCCACTACGCAATACTTTCTGGATATCGTGGCTGTTCTTCTCTTCCTCGATACGATCGACCATGTATTTCTCTCCTGTTATCTGCAGTCTTTGCTGGCGATCTCAGTTGATCCTCACGGTATAATGGATGCAAAATTTTATGCATTTTCTTTGTGAAGACGTGACATAAACATTTGTCATCCAAGTGGATTGCGTTGGTGAATGCCTTAGGTACTTCGTCGTTTATCCCAAATATCTGACCGAACATTTTTACTACCGGTTTGTCCGGCGTTAATCCCAGATTTTTACAACGCCTTACTGGCTCATCCTGGACAGCGAAGCATCCTACAGACCAAGCCCAGATGTGTTTTTGTTGATAATGGCTGTCTAAAAGGTTTGGTCTGAAAAAGTCCCCATGAAAAGATCGGTTTTAGACTTCACTGGGACTGGTGTGGGGGTTTCGGATACATTCAATATGCGAATGACGTTATTATTCGTCCGACTTCGTGCGACTCTCCGAGAAAAAATCGGCAACAAAAATATACAGGGCGTTCGGGATAATTTTGACAGTTACATTTTTGTTTATAACTCGTGATCGAGTTGGTATAGGAAAACAAGCAATACGTCATTCGACAGTTAAAAGTGTACAAAACAAGCAGCGAAAACATCCCGTGATAAAAAAATGCCAAAAAAGAGTACATTGTGGAAGCGGATCACATGCATCATGATGATCCGCGCCGGACGCGACAACCGCGACATCATGCAGTGCGTGCAGTGTTCGCTGAACACGGTGAAGGCGATCCGGAGTGAGCTGGGAGAAAACAGCGACGACGACGAAGCGGTGGCAGCACGAAAACCACATTCTCAGCGGCGGGTTTGCGTGCGGATCGCCGCTTTCCTGGCTGACCTCCAGGTGCGCGTGATGGAAAATCCGGGGATCGGAATTCGGCCGTTGGCACGTGAGATGGGGGTGGCACCATCCACGATGAAAATGGCCCCGAATGACGACCTCCGGTACTTCTCTTACAAGCGCCGAAGAGGTCAGTTGTTGACAGAGAAGGGCCGTGAGCGTCGGTTGGGGAACGCCAAGAAGCTGCTCAACTTGCTAAAGCATCCCGTGGAGCCTGGCACGCTGTGGTTTTTCTCTGATGAGAAAAACTTCTGCCAGGACCAGAAGGTTAACACCCAGAACAACCGGTGGCTGGCTTACTGCCCGGCGGACGTGCCACGGGTGCCGCAAACCAAGTTCCCCCAGACGGTGATGGTGTTTTCCTGCGTGTCATCGGAAGGGGACGTGATGCCGCCCCACTTTTTCGAGCAGGGGCATTAGGCTGAACGCGGACGGGTACATTTCCATGCTGGACACCGTCGTGAAGCCTTGGATCACGAGAGTGGCCAACGGCAGACCGTACGTGTTCCAGCAGGATTCCGCTCCTTGCCAAACAGCCTCCAAAACGATAAAGTGGTTGGCGGCCAATTTCAACGACTTCACCGCGCCTAATGTGTGGCCTCCCAGCTCCCCGGATCTTAATCCAATGGATTATTTCGTGTGGGGCGCGGTGGAACGGGACACCAACAGAACCTCCAGCAACACCAAGGCGGAGCTGATGGCGAAAATCAGGTCCGTTTTCGCGGCCCTACCCCGCGAAAATGTCGCCAGGGCTTGTTCCCGGTTCCGGAGACGGTTGGAGGCCGTAATAGAAGCCGAGGGCGGATATTTTGAATAAAATGAATAAAATACATGGTAAGCTACTATTTCTAAAACAAAAAAAATTTCCCCGATGATTTATTTTGCCATAAATTTTTTTTTCTTTCTCCGTAGGTGACTGTCAAAATTATCCCGAACGCCCTGTATATATATGGTCCACGGTTTGGCGCGCACGTTTACGGTAGTTTTTATGACATTCAGTTTTACGGCGTCCAAGAGCGCCATAGAACACTACCATCACCGCCACCAACACCATACTTCTCCGTAGCCAGCGTAACGGCGAATTTCATTTTAATTTTCACATTTTTCGGGAACGAAAAGTGACGTTGACGCTAATAAATAGCCGCAGCCGAATAATGATGCTATAACCAAACCAAACACCATCGGAATCCAGTAAGCGGGTGAAACAAGCGGTTTGCGATCGAGAAGTCCGAGGAAAAAACCGACTCGATCTGGTGCCCCTGACTTTCTTTCTCACGGTAGACAAGTAGCAAAGAACACGTTTTTATTGCGCACGTTGACGTTCTACCCAATATCAGCCTCCAGCAGCAGGTTGGCAGCTGGTAAAAAGGGTAAAATGATTAGCAAAAGGCGTGCAGCATAAACAACGAAATTGACAAAACGACTCTAATTGACTAAACGACAAACGATATATAGCTTCATGCGCCCTGCTACATCAAGCGAAAATGGTGATATCTTATGTGTCCCCTTGGCCCCTTGGGAATTGGCAGCGCGCGATAGAGAGACCGCTGCTGGAGTTAGGCGATGTTAATCGACCCAACTCAAAGCTGCGCTAGCGGTGTCCCACGTCCACTAGCAACCATCTTGCCTTCGATGTCGCCGCTTCGCTGTCACTGAATTTTAAACGAGTTTAATTCGCCTGTTTATTTGGTATTGATCTGTCCCGTCCTCGGTGTCGTATACCAACGTTGTAGTTGGCTCCATTGTTGTTTGGCTATTCCACTCGAGGACCCATCTTTACAGCCCAAACAAAGCAAAGTTGAGGACACACCGCTGTCTGTTTGTATGCGAGGTATTTAATGTCTGCTGTGACCAGATTTGGTCGCGACCGCCAAAAGCGAGCGAACCGGCCCGGAAGCAGTCATGATTATTTGACGGCTGTAGTACACCGCGCATCGGATGTACATATACCGATTGTTGACATTGCGTAGTAGCTGATAGAACAATAGCGAGGCGTGTGGCGATGGTGGGGGCTGGTTAGCGACTGTTGATGATTTTAAAGGTGCACCTTTGATGTCAGTGGCGGGTGGGGGTTGTTGTCATGAAAGCCGGGGTCGTTGGTTTAGGCCTGCCTGTCCGGAAGAACGTAATCAAGGGGAGGGAGGGTTTGCATGGGCCGGCTTGCGGGTGTGCGTTTATTTGAGTGTTTGGCGCGTTCGATGAGATCATCGTCGGAAATGATAAAAAAACACGGTTTTGATACGCAACCAACCTGCCGTTTAAATGCCTTTTTATGCCTGGCTGTTGACAAGTACAGTTTTGTTATTAAATGCCACACTATGGCAGGTGTGTCAAACTTGCGTTAACGCTGGATTCGAACCCACGCCGCCGGCGGTCGTGTTTGAACCAGAATAAGCGCTCGGCTATCGCGGATCTCCGGGTAATCTTCTTCTTCTATATATATAAAACAAAGTTCAAAATGTGTGCGACCGCGCATCACTGGAGAACGGCTGGACCGATTTGTGTCGTTTTTGGTTCATTCTGTTCGTCTTGACCCAAGGTCGGTTTATGTGTTGGAAAAAGTCGGAAAAGTCTCATAGTTTCCAAAATATTCGCAATTTTCTGCAAAAAAATTGCGCCTACTATGGTCCCGAGAACTTTTAGATTTGAATTTTTCGCTTCGCCTCGCCTACTACGGTTGAAGGGAATGAAGTTTTCAAATCTCTACAAACCAAAGCCAGGAAAGAAGAAGACAAACCAAAGCCTTTCTGCCCAACGCTCTGTTATATATTTTTAAGTGGACATCCTGAATACCAGCAAAATTTTACAATATTTTGTTTAGAAATTCTCTTCTTCTTTCCTGTCGTAACGGCCAATTTTCAATCATGTCTACCCATTTTTCGGGCTTACGAGATTTTTCCCCGTTTTAAGCCTTATTACACACACAATGTTGCAATTTTGGAAAATAGTATCAAATCGCGTTGGACAGAAATATTGTGCTCTGAAAATCGGAACCGAAATTCGATTTGCTTTCGGTTGGAACTTTTCTGTTAAAGTGACGCTCTTTCGACGGACCATTTGTTGTTTTCATCAGGGAGTGTTGTTAAAATGCTTGCAACATGGATTTCGACGATGAATTGTGGTTTTGTTTGCGACTAAGCCACAAAGAACCCACTTTGCAAAACTTGCGTTATTACACGAGCCGATGGTAATTTTCTGTCAAACGTCTTTACCAGAGCCCAGTTTGACATGAAATCCCAAAATCGAATGACGGTAAAAACCCGTGTGTAATGAGGGTGTTAACGTACGTGGATAGCCAATCCTTTGTGCCTTGGGAGATCTGGTCTATATTCGAGCCCACTGTGCTAATCAGGAGTCCCCGAGTTCACAGAACTCTTTTCATAGAGAAACAGGATATTTTAACGCAAGGGCCTGGGTTAGCTCAAACTCCCAGAAAGTCAGTGTTGAGAATGACAGACATGCACGAGCCAGCGGCTGGAAGAATTTACTAGGAGTTTTAAACAGCCACAAGGACCAAAGGACGCACACAAAAAAACGGTTTAAAGTGCGTCCGGTACGGAGGTGAGGTGGATAGAAAAAGTGAGAACGCCAGTCAGACGGGGACTTGCAGATCATGTTTTTATACTAGCCCACTAGCAACGAGCTACGCGCTAAGAACAAATAAACCTCTATTCAAAGAAGCACGTGAATTAAGAAAATAACCTGGTTTTTGCTACTAAAAAGTCGTAATTGCAACGTAAGCTAAAATTCGCTTTTATTTAAAAATCCCTTAGCTGAAATTCGCTTTTATTGAAAAAATCCCTCATCTCCCGAGCAAAGCCGGGTAAAACGCTAGTGGTTTATAATTTATAATTTGTTTGTTTCTGTTAACCCTTGCTTGTTTGAGTTACGAAATCTTTTACTTTGTTCGCTGACAGATGGATGGATTTTTAAAATCGTATAATAAAGGTCTGGGAAAAATTGGAGATTGAAAATGCGATCCGTCGATGAAATCAGTTAGACATACCTGATCTATGGCATTCTTTTTTCTCTGATTCTGATTATCAAATTGGCCTTTCGAGTGAAACAAATTCCAATCTGATACTCTCTCACTCGAAGAAATAATACCATCTCGCGAATCCTTATTCGCACAATCGTCGCACCATCGAGGACTGCCCTATTAAAGGTTACGGAGAGCTACGTACATGGGAGCTCGCACTTTGCCGCACTACCATTCCCTTTCGAGCAGCACGATACTGGCACGATGTCAATCGAGTCGAAACTTTCGAGCTCCTATCGCGTTTGCCGCGCGCGTCTCGTTTCTTGTCCCACAGTACACGGCGCGTTCGCCCTTGCTTTGCGATGACCCCGAGGTGGCACCCACGGTGACTCGCGACGGTTTATAGCAACAACAACAAAACCAACACTCAACAGATGATGATCGAATCGATACAGCAGCCGAGCGGGGAAGGGTTGAAGAAAGAGAGCTGACCGTGCCGAGAAGACGCAGAGTACGGCACACTGTACCACGCTATAGCTTGTCAAGGTGGTACCTAGCACTATACCCGGGAAGCCGGACGCCCATAACAAGAGGATGAAAAAAAAACGCAAACAAATAAATTGACAAAATAATAGCCTCGCCCTCGCCGCAAGACGTAACGCAGCAACGGGGAGCACCCGGTGGTGGTGGTGACGGATTGTGGCTGGTGGTGGTCGTGCTTCTAAACGCGCTGAATGTGTTCGGGCGTTCAGGAACCTGTTCGGCGTTCGGTGGTCGCGGCCTGGATGACATCATCCGCACGCGAAAGTCTAGCTGAACCTCGGGATGCATGCACCGCTAGTTATAGAAACAGGCGTTAGGGTTTATTCGTGTGTATTCAATTCAATAACGTTGTAACGATTCAGTGCAGATCCAGCATCGGGGTACGTACACCGCACACTGTTTGTTTTCGTGCTGATGTTTTCGTGTTTTCGATTCGAACAGGTGGATGCGGTAGTCGCTTTATCCTAAGCTAACGACCGCGAATCTCGTGTGTGCGTTGGCACAAGAATGACGGTGTCGATGGGGGTTGCTTGAGAAAGAAATAACCTGGCCAATTCCAGTGCAACCGGAGTTGTCCAGTCCCAAACGCGAGGCCATGGCGATGGCGTGAAAGGGCAACCTAAACCTATAGCCTGTACTCCTTCGCCTGCGGAAACAACTGCGCCTCCTCTCTTTCGCAAATGCATCCCACGCGTAAAGTGTGTACGCATTGTTTTTAAAATGAGGGAAAAAAGTGTCCAAAGTCATCCATCATCGGGTGATTGCTCGCAACGAACCGGTACAATCTAGTGTGCGTGCGTGTCAAACAGCAATTTTGAGTTTGCCTACTCATTTAGTAAAAAAAAAACGATACCAAATACCAATCAGGCAAGCGCACATTATATCCCCTTAGTGAAAGCAGTCGCTAGATTGTGTTAGTGGGTCAAGCTGACTTGCGCCCGTTGCAAACCAGCGAATCGATGTTGAACTTTCACTCAAATGAGCAGGTCCTGTTTATTAAAAGCGATGACAAGCAAGCGAGAAGAAGACAGGCAGCGAGTAACAACATACGGAGCGAGAGGGGGAAAGAGAGGCCAGTAACGAAAGAGAAGCAGGGATCGATACAGCAAGTTGTAGAGAAAAAAAAAGGTGAAAGGAACCTACTGCGGCTGCAAACCAGTCAGTCCCAGGGTTGGCAAGGCGAACCGTTTTATTAAACTATGACGTAATTTACCCTGACCTTAACACCACAGCAATTGATTGCGAGCTGAAGCTGAATTTGCATGCTGGTGGGGGCGCGGAGTCCTTCCACCTCGGGGTTCCGCTAGCTCACCAAGCTTGCCGTGTGTTTATTCGCTTTGTTTTGGAAGCCGTTTTCTTGGTGGGTTGTGTTCTTGTGCGATGGGGACAACGTTTAACAGCGCACTTAGCCGCATTTAACAAACTCAGTTAACGTTGGCATATAGATTGTAACAATTTCACAAACGCGCCCCTCCTCCAACTCCAAAATTTCGCCGCACCCGGTGAAAAAAAAGGGGGGGGGGGGGGCTGTTTGCTGGTCGAAACTTTTCCTATATAAATATTTCTGATAGTGTCAGAGGCAGTGGATCGCAAGCATGGGTGACGTAACCGAATTCCATGTCGTTGATCTCATTGCCCTCTCCAGTGGCTGCGGATCAAAGGGGGACAGCCAACCTTCCCCCCCCCCCTCCACGGCCCAAACACTTTCCCCTCCTTCATGAACCTTCATCCCGTTCGGGGCATCATGTGCTCCATTTCGCTCTATTCGACCTCCCGCCGCCGTTTGAAGTGGACGAAATCGATTTTACTACCCAGAGGAACATCGAACTCGAACGAATGTGAGTCTTTGGCCTTTCGTGGGATGGGTCCGCTGCACTCGGAGTAACGACGATGGGTTTCGGGTCGAGGCGCTTTCTGGAAGAATCGTTTTTGGCAAGGAAAGAAGAACGAGTCCTTCGCGGTAGCAGCGGGATGCGTCAGCGATTAACCGGGTAAATTTTTACTCGAATACTAGTTTCGCTATCACCCAGCAACAAGGCGAACGAGGAAGAAGGCGGAGAAGGAAGGGGAAGAGGGAAAAAGGGGGAGTTCCAACCGGGAGTTCGCAATCGAGGGCAACGGGCGGCAAAACGCGGCGTCGACGATTGCATCATCTCCCGGTCATCATTTGGTGCTCTCCCTCGAGTATTCCAGTACCACACGGCGGTGGTTGAGACTTTGTATTACCATAAACAGCAACTCGAACCTCCGAACAGGCTTCGCCGACGGTGCTGGGCAGTAACGAGCTGGTATTGGGGTAGTATGGTGCTGCACTAGCGTACGAGTAGAGCGTGCTGACAGATGCCCGCGCTTCGATGCCAACGTTGGTCACCTACGAGAATACTCCGGGCTGTCAGTGAGTTGCCTGTTGCTAGCGTAGTGTTCAACGATTGCGTAGAGGTTAAGTTTGTTGCACGGAAGATTGATAAAACAACCTGTGCGTTCAACGGATAAAATATTTTTATGTAGCTTGCCGTATAGTTTACAAAGCAGATTCCTGGGTGTTCCGTCGTAGTATCAATGGCCAGAAAAAAAAAACAAACACGATACATGCGATGGATTCATAAGATAAGATTATTGTTGCCAGCAGAGCTTCGGTCCCTTTTTTTTTGTCTGTGAGTGTTCAGTTGACATTTCAAGGTTTGCCGAAGCACAACACCGTAGGCGAACGAAGAACGCTTCGACTGTGAAAGTGGACGAGCTTAGTCGTACATTTTCGTGTTAGAGCGCGCCACCCGGCTCCCGTTAGTCTACACCAGAATAGTGGATGTGGTGTGTCACTAGGGACAGTAGTATTTCAGGCGCTCTCTCACAATGCTGGAGCATTTGGAGTGAAGGGCGTCGTTGTCGCCATTTAGGCGCCACAGTGCCGAACAGTTTAGCGCACACCGTATTGCCACAGTCATGTTAGGGTTCGTGCAGCGTGGTTGCACAGTGTAGAGCAAGGCATTCATTGGATAGAAAGGAGAAGAAGAAAAAAAAACAAAAGAAACCTCTGTTCAACCTTATCGAATCTGCGGATCCTTCGGTGGCGCATTCTTAACAATGTTTTGGTACATAATATACATATATTAATTCGTAGAACTCGCCAGTATCGTTGTCACATAGTAACCAGCACCTACATCAACATAAGCAATACCCCTAGCTTATATTTTCCCCTCTCTTTTTCCCTTTTGTATCGTTCTCGTTTTCGCGTGTTCCCGTGTTCGTCCGCCCAACCCTGATTTGGCCCCGCAGAGTAGAGCGCTCGAAAGTGCGTGTAACGTTCTTCCAGAGCAGCAAACCGCAATCGATCAGTCCGCCGGAGTCGCTTCACCTGTACGGGGCGCAAAATTTAATCCAGTTCGGCGGCACGGGCCAGTTCGGCGGTGGCTATGATAACAACAACTCCCCGCTAGACACCTACATCACTTCGGCAGCACTCAACCAACAGTACGACGCGTTGCCCGGCCATCAACAGCAGCTCCTGCTCCAGCAGTACGAGGACTTGCATCCAGATCACCGGGATCCCACGATGGCGGCCGTCTACGGAGCGGGCGCCGTACCCCCGGCGGGCTTCAACCGACAAATGAGGTGAGTGAAGTCATCAAAGCGGTCTGGTCTATGCCGTACCTTCGTCCTGTCTTTCTATAGTATAGCAAGGAACTTTAAAGAAACCATTGTCCCGAATTATCCGTGCTCCCTGCTATCCAAAAGCTGCGGAGCAGCGTGAGTAGTCGCTAGAGCAAAAAAAAAAAAAACCGCAACCAAAAGAAGATCCATCAGTGATAGCACACACACACCCTCTTCCCTTTCATATGCCGCTTACACCCGTGTAGTGTAAAACAAATTCATCCGGTGTACTTCAAGTCTAGTATTGAAGTGCAAAGTAGACATTCTTGCAGTCCTCGATTGAATGTGGATAAGTGGTATGTCGGATGTGTAGATAAGGATGGTACAGGATGACACGGATAAGCGGGGCTGGCAAACAAGAATGTAAAGAACAAGAATGTTGAAGTGGGTCACGCAGGGGCTCTTGTCTGGCTCATCTCAACATCATTGGATATTCATAAGCTTTGCACAACGATTTGACGCTGGAGGGCATCTCGGGACGAATAGGTCAAGAACCTTCCATTGGAAGAAATTGAAATGGTTGTTTATTGGTTCCAACGACGCTCCACTACCTTTCGGATGCATCTTTCCGCTACTTTACACCTACTGTCTCGCGAGGAGCTTTATCGGGATGCCCTTGTCGGGGCGCAGCACAAGGTCAGTCTTGAGACGGACTTCATGCATTGTGTCACCGGGCAGGACGCGATAGTGGGAAATCATTCGCACGATAGTCACTTTCATCTCCATCAGCGCGTATCGCTGGCCGATGCAGTTCCGCGAACCGATGCTAAACGGTATGTAGTCGTACGGTCCGCGACGCTGTGTACTCGCCGCCGAGAACCGCTCCGGATCGAAGCGCTCCGGATCGGGGTAGACGTCCGGATTGCGGTGGATTACGTAGATGGGTATGGTGATGTCCGTGCCGGCCGGCAATGTAACTCCATTGACCTCAATAGCTTCGACCAACCGGCGACCGATGAATGAAACGGGTGGCAGCAGCCTCAGCGACTCCTTCACAACCATGTCCAGGTAAGGGAAGCTCTGAAGTGTGCCGTAGGTTAGCGGGACAGCGCGATAGTCCCCACCGAGCACGTCCACTATCTCCTGGTAGAGCTTCTCCTGGATGTCCGGGTGCTTGGCCAGCTGGTAGAAGGTAAACGCAATGCCGGATGTGGTGGTATCATGGCCCTCGAACATGAACGTGTCCACCTCCTCGCGGATGTCCAGATCACTAAGAGATTCCCCATCGACGGTGACGTTCAGGAGGTGATCGAGGAATGTGTCCCTGCGCTTCGTATATAGGCCAGTATCGTCCTCCTCGTCAATCGGCCCGGCCCTCCGCTTGGCATTCGTCAGCTGTTGCCTACGGCGCTGAATGACGGAGTCGGTGAACGCGTGCAAGCGTCGTATGAGCTTTCGCTGCTCCCAGGCGTTCGGCATCAGGTACCAGTAGACCCGCGGAAACGAGGCCAGCACGTGAAAGATGCGCAGCAGGATGAGCTCACTCATGCGCTTCACGTCCCGTACATACTGATTGGTGGGATCGTTCTGGGCGTTGATGTTCACCCCCATGGACGTGATGCAGATGCTGTCGAGCGCGTACAGCGAGATGGGCTCGTAGATGTCGAACTCCTTGTCACTGCCCGCGTTCGTCCGCAACTTCTCGATCAGTATGTCCGCCTCCCGGTTGAACACACCGGCGAAACCCTCGAGGATCTTGAAGTGAAACGTCGGCGTGATAATCTTGCGCCGGTGGAACCACTTCTCACCCTTCGATATGAGCAGCCCCTGACCTAGCCACAGCTCGATGAACTCGTACACGGTGGACTTCTGCGTTTGCTTCGCCATCACCACCTTCTCCACGTTCTCCGGACTGCTCACGGTAACGATGTGATCATTTAGCAGGCCCCAGTTGAAGAAGTCCTTTCCGTAGCGCTCGTGAAAGTGCACCATCGTCTCGAAGATGCCCGGTATGTCGTGCGCCGGGTACTCTAGCACGTTGCCTACTAGCCAGTGCGGGTTGGGCCCTCCGAAGTGCGCCGCAATCCGCTTGAGCTGCTGGCGCTTCCGATAGACCAGAAATAGGGCGTATACCGCCAGGACGATCAGGAGTAGTACCGCACTAGCCATCGAGTTGCACCGTTCGTCGTGTGCACGTTACACCAAACCAAAACAGCTACTGGCCGCCCCTCGAATCAATCCTCCAGGTTAGTCTGTGAGCTGATAATGGGGGAGCCGATTTTTCGCATCGCCTTGCTGAAAGGCAGCTTGTAGAGCAGAGCAAACATGATTTAGATTAACCATTGAAGAGTTGCTATAAAAACTTCTCCGGCTTATCTCTCACGGTTCACACCCGCACACCCGTGCTGCTACTACGGACTCCTTGGAATCTCGGTAATTTTGCACGTATGGCTGTGGCAACCAGGCTGATGACTATTGGTGATTCGCTGATGCTACCATCAAACGCCAACAGTTAGGGTGTAACCCCTCCTCTCTTTTCCATTCAAGTGGACGAGACACGAGGTAGTAAGATTGGTTATACACGTGGATTTTACGAACGCCAGCTAGTGCCACTGAGTTGGTGGCCCATGTGTGTCGTCAATACGGCTACAATCAGGCTACTCGTAGTATGTAAGCAGTCAGTCCTGTGTGTGTGTTTAGTCGATGCGTGCTAATACATTAATACAGCTTTCAGCCGGCTTGCGATAATGATGAGATCACTGCGACCAGCCCCTACAACCGAACGAAGTTGGGAAAAAACGAAGGTTCCCAGTTTACGGTTGACGCACTTGGATTGCGATTTCCGACAGCAGCGAACGATTGTAGGCATTGAAGGTGACTTTGCTCAGAGTAATGAGAAACTACCGGACTAGAGCCTTTATTTAGGACTACTGGCGCAGCACGAGCTTGATAGGAATGCCCTTATCGGGGCGCAGCACTAGGTCTGTCTTCAGGCGCATCTGACACATCGCGCTCCCCGGCAGAATGCGATAGTGGGCGAGCATCCGCACGACGGTGATCTTAATCTCCATCAGCGCGTACCGCTGGCCGATGCAGTTCCGCGAGCCAATGCTGAACGGCATGTAGTCGTACGGTCCGCGGCGTTGCGTGTTTTCCTCCGAGAACCGTTCTGGAACGAAGCGCTCCGGCTCGGGATAGACGGCTGGGTTGCGGTGAATCACGAAGATGGGAATGCTGATGTCCGTGCCGGCCGGCACCGTGACACCATTCATCTCGATGTCTTCGACCAGCCGACGGCCGATATTGGACACGGGTGGCAGCAGCCTCAGTGACTCCTTCACAACCATGTCCAGGTAAGGGAAGCTCTGAAGTGTGCCGTAGCTTAGCGGGACAGTGCGAAAGTCCGCACCGAGCACGTCCACTATCTCCTGGTAGAGTTTCTCCTGGATGTCCGGGTGCTTGGCCAGCTGGTAGAAGGTGAACGCAATGCCGGATGTGGTGGTATCGTGGCCCTCGAACATGAACGTGTCAACCTCCTCGCGGATGTCTGCGTCGGAAAGCGGGCGCCCGTCAACGGTGACGTTCAGCAGGAGATCAAGGAAGGTGTGCCGTTTCTTTGAGTTAAGACTGTCCTCGTCCGTGGGGTCCTTTCGCTGCTCCGGGGCCGCCAGCAGCTGCTGCCGGCGGCTGTGGATGACGGAGTCGGTGAAATCGTGCAGGCGCTGGATCAGCTTCCGCTGCTCCCAGGCGTTCGGCATCAGGGTCCAGAAAGTGCGCGGGAACGAGCCAAGCAGGTGAAAGATGCGCAGCAGGATGAGCTCACTCATGCGCTTCACGTCCCGCACATACTGATTGGAGGGGTTGTGCTGTGCGTTGATCGAGACCCCCATTGAGGTCTCACAGATGCTGTCGAGCGCGTACAGCGAGATGGGCTCGTAGATGTCGAACTCTTGGCCACTGTCAGCGTACGGGCTCAGCCGGTCCACCAGCACGCTCACCTCCCGGTTGAATACGCTGGCGAAACCCTCGAGGATCTTGAAATGAAACGTCGGAGTGATGATCTTGCGCCGGTGGAACCACTTCTCGCCCGCGGAGATCAGCAGGCCGCGCCCCAGCCAAGGCTCGATGAATTCGTAGATCATCGACTTCTGCGTCTGCTTCGCCATTACCACCTTCTCCACGTTCTCCGGGCTGCTCACGATCACCATGTGGTCGTTCAGCAGGCCCCAGTTGAACAGATCCTGCCCGTACTCCTCGTGCAGCTGGACCATTCGCTCGAAGATGCCCGGTATGTCGTCGGCGGGAAACTCCGGCAGGTGCCCGAGCAGCCAGTGCGGCTTTGGGCCCCCGAACCGGGCCGCTATCTGCTGCAGCCGCTGCCGCTGCCGAAAATGCTGCAGAGTGGCCCACAGCACCACCGTCACTAGGAAAATCACTACAAACATTGCGACCTGCGTATGCACCGACGAACTGGAGTACCTTCAAACACTCCGGGGCGTGTACCTCGACGCACTGTGCTTGAACCTGTCGCCGGTGGCCGTTTTTGATAAAGCGATAATCTCGACGCGACGTGGTTATCTCGCGCACAGCCAGCACACCTGCGATGCTATCTAGATAACGCTATCGTTCCAAATTTATCCCTGAAGGCGTTACCATTTTCACCCCGTTAATTGCGACCGCAGGATGCTAATGACTAACCGTTCACTAGAGGGCACCTCTCGTGCTCTGTCGGGCCACGTCCACGGCTATGCACGTAGTTTGGTTGCATTGAGCATATTCTAACTCTCCATAAACTACGAAACTAGTAGGCACGAATCAACGCTGAAGTAGCTGATCTCCGGCAGTTGTACCTTAGGCTTCGGTGGGCATGCCGCTGCCAAATTTCGCCAGCCAGGTTTCAAAGGCCGCAACCGAAGGTGCCAAGTCATCATCCCCGTTGCCACCATGACTTGGCAGAGTTCAACGGGTGTTGCGATTGCTCGGGGTTCCAATGGGGGGCACATGGTGGCGGCGGTAGTTTGGTTGCCGCTCTGAATCACTTTGAAATTTAAACTCGCTTGTCATGTAATCTAAATAACAAAAAAAGTGACCGCTTCACGTATCGCGTACCACATAAAATATGCGCTTTACATGAGTCGTATACGATTTTTTGTAATTGATTGTTCAAAAAATTGGAACAGCTCTAGACCGTACCCTGGTCCTATATTTTAATCTCTGAATAGACTAACAAGGTTTAGTCTGATGTGACATGTTCTGATCTTGATATTCGTTGTTTACCAACGTTCGAGAGCGTTCGAGAACGTTAAAAAATTAATAATATGTCGTTACTGTTTACGGTGCATGCCTGAATTGTTACATCGAGTTCGGTTTCATATTCAAATATATAACGCTTGGAAATTTAGGTTCACCCTTAGTATAAACTCTTGATATTTGGTTTTGCCTGCTTTGAAAATGACAGTTCATACGGATGTGAACTATTCGACTCATCGACAGATACATGTACATTGATCAATATCCACGAAGAAAACCTTTTTCGAGTAATTGGCGAGTGTCGGTCTGTTCATTTGTACCGACCAACTGCGATTTGACTATAACGATAGGATCAGGGGCATTGCTACATTTGTTCAACATAAAAATGCATATATAATAATTTATGTTTTACGTGCTTTCATCGCTTCGCCTCGATTTCCAAGATCTGGTTCTAATGGCAGAGCCATTTTGAAATGTTATCGCATAGTGTTATGATATATTTGTTTCAAATCTACCATAGCACGCCAACGTAAAGTGACCCAATGGGCGATACTGCAGATAAACATTTCCCAACTTCCAATAAGCCCGGATTTGGGTTGCATGTTTCGTCAAAACAAATAATGTTCTGCAAAACTTGAACGGGACGCACGCACGCACGCGATCGCAGTTCATGTAAACACCGTCAGCTTCTCCTCTCAGCTCCGGGAGGGTGTGGCGCGATCGAAACCTAAATAGGGGGAGAGTTTTAATTGACGTCTAAATGCGATGATCAACTCATTCTGAAGCGGGGCATCAATTTTAACGATCGGGAGGCGAGATCTGCCGTGTGTTACGTTTGCTACATCCGATGGGTCCGCACCCAAACGGAGTCGTCCCACGGGTGTGGCGATAAAAGATAAACGTTTGAAATGATCGGATCGTTCCGCTCCGTGCCAATATAGTGTATCGGGCACGTTTGATTCGCGGTGGAGCGTCCGGCGAGCTATTTTATGCTTCGTTTTGTGCAACGCTCGCCGGGCAGCAACACATTATTGTTTATGCAGGGAAGTAGTAGGGCGCGGAAGTATCAGATACCATAGTGCCGGATTGCATAAGAGCCCATGGAGAAGCGGCTGTGAAGTTGATACTGCCACCCAGATCGACCCGAACGCAATAACTTCGCAAGCGATAGTTTTAATGCCCCTCCGTCACGTTTGTTGGCCAACCGATGTACCGAAAGAATGGAAGCAAAAAAAAAACTATGAACGAACGGGGTCAAAGGCTGATAGACGCCGTATTTTCTTTACCATGATTTCTTTTTGCCGCTGTCCCAACTCCCGGTTTATTTAAACTGGCCAGTAATTTAATGTGCTCTCCTCTTAACGCCCTAACACCTCATAACGTGTAATGTTGGCCAAAACCAAATTCGGTCTAGGGGAGGTCGATGCTTATCATGTAAGAAGCCAGAAACCGTGGGAAAATGTTTGACAGTTTGTTAACCTTTTGTTTACGTTTATGGGCTGGCCAGTAAAAATGTTTGTTGGTAAGCGATTAAAGACAGGCATTGCTCCAAATAATCTTGGAAATTCAATAGAAATTAGAATTGGAATAGTAGAATTCAACTGATAACTGTTGTGTTCGGAAGCATCCTTAACGTGTGGGAAACCGTCGCGCGCGATTTAGGCTACATCACAGCGACCAACAGGATCCATTTCCCATTGCTTCGCACTAAGAACCGTCTTCCGCAACACGGGATGTTGTTTCCCAACAACATCGGTGAGGTCATGGAACACAACGGGGAACACATATTTAAATCTTTAATGGAAACTTCTGTTGATCGGTTGAGCACCATTGAATACTGCAAGTATTTTTGTAAACAAAACCTAACCAACTGTCAAAATAATGGCGGTGCAGAAAACAGCTATTGCCCAAAACTATGGTGACTTTTACACAGACTTTACAGACAAACAGAAAACTCTCGGTCTCGCGGTAGCAAGTTGCTCCCTGTATAAGACCAGTATAAGTATTAGACCAAGCAGTTCGTTTGACAGGAGTCTGCCGGCAAAACTGTTGTGCGAGAAGGTAGGAGGGAGGAGTGGCGAAAAGAAATGGCTTGGATGAGTTGGCTTTCCCAACAGCAGTTCAGCAGTACGTCGACTGTCGACATAGTTTTCACAACCACTCCATGGTCTAAAGCGCCTTGAAGGTTTGTTGCAGTCAGTCTGCTAGGAATCCGACCGTATCTAGTTGTCTGTGTGTGTGTGATGGGTTGAAATATTAAATTTCGGACCCGTTATTCGGGAGCAAAGAAGGGAACTAAACAAGAGAGAAAGAGAGAGAGAGAGAGAATGAGAGAGAGAAAGAGAGGGAAAATTCCAAATCCTGTACACGGAAAGTTCCTGCAAGCGGGTTTTTTTTATGTTGCCCTTATCTACTCCTCTCACTAATCATTCACTCAAACACGCTCTCTCACACATACACACACACATCCACGTTCCTTCCCTCCCTCTTCCCTCCTATTTCATCCAAGCTAGCGCTCGGGACTGCTCATTTCCCGCTCGCTTTCCGCATGTTCCTTGGCCGTCCATCCCGATTCGGATATATGTGTCACGGGCGGGAAATGTGGTTGCGCGCGCAGCAAGCAGGGCTTCGCTAGTATGCGTACGCGTGTGTGTGTGTGACCTTTTGCTTTGATCCCTGCTACCAAAGGAATTTTACCTTATTTTTACTTTTCCTCTCTCGCCATCGCCTGGCTCACCGCCGAGAAGTGCTTACTCACTGTGTTGAGGTGCGGTTTTCGGTCTAACTGTGACACAGTGAGTTTTCCCCAAGATAGCCATATACATAGAGAAAGAGAGAGAGAGAGAGAGATAGAGAGATGGAAAGAGAGAGAGAGAGAGAGAGAAAGAGGGAGAGAAAGAGATAGAGAGTGACCGAGCGAGACAGCAGCATATGGAAAAGCGCGCGCATGAGCGTATACGTTCAGTAAAATTGGCGGAGTAGAATCACTTGTTATACACCCTCTCTGGTGGTGGTTTCTACTAGAACGATCGGTGCTGCTCCCTTCTCGCCCCCATTCTCGTACCTCCCGCTAACGCACCGTGTCATCCTAGTCGGGAAAACTGAATCGCGCCAGTTTTCGCACCAACTAGTCGCGTTCCGCATGCAGACGCATGACGAGCATCGAAGTAGGTAGCATAGACACGGCTCGCCGTTTTGGCGATAGGATTTCTAGAGAAGAGGGAAGGGGGGGGGGGGATTCCTTTCGAATCTCCCGATGGTTAGGTGCTGCAGTAGTGCACAGTCTCGAGGCGCAGCAAATTCTGCACTCCATCCATCTCCGTGTGTACTCGTGTGCGAGCGTGTGTATGTGTGCGTGCGTTAAGTATATCTATCTAGTTACTGAAAAGCTACAGGGCCACCCTCTGCCATTTTTTTCCCATCCTGCGTGTTTGAGATTGGAGGAAAAAGTAAATGAATAAAATTAAGGGACGAAAGTAAAGAAAAACCGAAAGGAAAACCACACGCAGGAAATGTGCGCGACTGCATGTGTAAATAATAAGATAAGTGAGTAGATACTAAAACACACACACACACACACACACACACACACACACACACACACACACACACACACACACACACACACACAACGCACACACACACACACACACACACACACACACACACACACACACACACACACATACACACACACACACACACACACACACACACACACACACACACACACACACACACACACACACACACACACACACACACACACACACACACACACACACACACACACACACACACACACACACACACACACACACACACACACACACACACACACACACACACACACACACACACACACACACACACACACACACACACACACACACACACACACACACACACACACACACACACACACACACACACACACACACACACACACACACACACACACACACACACACACACACACACACACACACACACACACGCTAACGCGAACATTGCAAACCATGAGGAAAACAGGAACAACTACTACTGAACTGAATAAAAAAGGGAAAGGAAGCAAAACAAGCGCGACCGCAAAATGTCACCCAGCCAAATGTGGCGGTGGGTTTTGTTTTTGCGCTGCTATGTGCTATTGATGTGTCTAACAAACACACCCCTATTGCAAAAAAGAAAAAAGACAAAAAACAACAAATGCACTCAATTTGTCCATCACCAGATCGCGCGCGCGGGAAACTATTGCGCCGCAGAGGGGTGGGGAAAAGTAGACTGCTGTGCGCGTGTGTGTGTGTTTGACCGGTTCGGAAACCGCGCAAGTGTCGCAGCAGCAGGTGAACACATGTCGACCGAAAATCGAGCACATTCCGGCCAATAAAATGACAACAACAGCAAAATAGAAGCCGGACGGAGTGGCTTGGGTGAACAGCAAAAATTAAAATAAAATGGGACGAACAATTCCACAAAGTAATGGACCCAAAGGTCATGGATGCGAACAGCGAACAACTTGTCTGGTGACTGACAGAAAATTACAATACCCTCTTCGCCATCCCTCCCCGAGGGGTGGAAGGGAGTGGGGGACACTTCAATCAGCTCACTAAATTTTATTGCTCATCGGTGCTCAAACGCAACTAGTATCAACAGGAGAAAAAGGCAGACATATTCTGCACAAAAAGCAACAACGCGTGAGGCAACAACAGCAAAAAGCATAGAAAGAAAAAAATGATCATGCCTCCCGCGCAACTCTCCACCCGCTAGAACCTCGAACACGGGATAGAAAGCGGAGCAATCAACAAATTCAACACACAATGGTGAACACAATGGCTTGCCAGCAATCGCCGGGAAATGAGCATCTGCAAACAACGAAAGCGGAAAAGCTCGGGCCCTTTCTGCCTTAAGGGTGGGTGTGAATATTTGATGCTATGTGGGTGGCGCCACACACGGTTTGAAATTCCGGGTGAAACCTTTTTTTTTGCGATGGCGCCGTCGCGAGCAAGCCACGAAGGTGGCAGGATGATGCGGCAACCAGGAAACTTCTGAGCTGTGTGTTCTATGTGATTACTTCCAAGTCTCCAAGGTGTAGAAGATCATTTGTGAGCTGGGAATGTGCATGCATCGGATGCTTACTTTTCGCAGGTCCGTTGTGTTACCTTTTTTTTCTCCTTTTTACTTGGGACCTCTGTACCTTTTTGAGGGATCCTTTTTTACACATAATTCTGTTACTCATTTTAAGTCCAGCATCTTTTGGCGCGTCTGGCTTCCATGGGTAAACAACCCAACGAGAAGAGTTGGGCGAGTGTTAAGACACCCAACACTCCATTTTGAAGGTTGTAGAAACATTCATGCCAGCTTCAGCGAAAAACAAAGCTGTCTCGGAGCTCCTGAAGAACCTGCAGAGAACATGGAAGGAACAGACAAATAAAAAAAAATACCTCACACCCACTGTTGTAGAAAATGATAGGGTTTGAGGGGGCTGGTGGGAGCTCGAGAGAAATATGACTAAGCGAAGAAGACCGCCACACACTTCCACAAACACCGTATCACATGTTTCGTCTCGAATTGTTCGTCTGTTCAATTTGCTCTTCGTCCTGACCTACTGCGCTGGGTGTGCTAAAAATATTGCGGAAATTATGTGCGTTTGTGTCGCACATAATTTTCTTCGCCACCTGTCGGCATCCGATGAGGAAGATCCGGTGGCAGCCGCCCCTTTTCAACGCACACACTCATCAGACGGATTTCAGCATTCATCAGTGCGATGCGCACATTACAAGCGGAGTGGGCGTTGTTCTGGGAGGGGAGAGGTGAAGAAAAACTCGGTTTCTATATTATTCAACGTGCAACACACCCGGCGGGCCGATGTGCGTGTAGGACAATCTTTCTGACTATTTCAATGGAGGCGCCTGGTGTATGCAAATGGAGACGCCCGGTGGTTTACTCGTTTAGTGGGCCAAACGACAGAACATACACCGAGGAAAACACGTACGCAGGCATAGTTATTGTTGAGGGAATACAGGGCTGTCGCTTATAACCGAAAAAAAAACACAAACAAAACTTACCATTGATCGAAGCGAATGTACGGTGAAATATATCTTGTTATCCGTGTACGTTGGGGTCATTGAGTGTAAAAATTATTATAAAGCAACAAGTGCACAGTCTGTCGTGGTGTGTGTTAGTGTGTGTCTCGAAGACTTTCAGAAAGTGTTTTACTGGTGAACCAACGAAAAAGATAAGAGGGAGATGGTGAACTCGACGGCGACAACGCCGTCGCAGTCGCACGGTGGCGCCCTCTACTACGTGGTCGAGGTGCCGCGAGAAGAGTACCTAAAGGAGTGTGCGGCGCAGGCGAACGCGATGGCGCACGCGGGCGGCTACCCGAATCCCTCCTATCAGGCGCAGTACGCGGCCCACCACCAGCAGTTTCACAACGTGCCGAACACGACCATATTAGCGCGGCTGAACAGGTTCGAGTGCGCTGGGTTCGAAGCTCGGCTAAAGCCTTGACTCTTTTCACTGTTTCTATTTTCCTTTTTTTTTTTTGCTTACGATTTATCGTAATTCGTATATTGCCGATTCGTCGCCGGCTCGAATGCCACCGAAATGCGATCGTTCTAACGCTTTATTATCTCTGCCCTTTTTCTCCCCCTGTGTCTTGCAGCACTGAATCCGGCTGGGATAATCCCTTCAGACCCGGCGGGGACCTCTCCCGGGAAGCGGATGAAATAGTCAATCTGATCAAAGGTACGGTTTGCATGGTTTCTACTCTCCCGTTCTAAACGACTGAAGAATGTCGTCTCCTTCTTCTCGTCACAGGTGGCAAACCAATCACACCGACCGGTGACCAAAGCTTAGTTAACGGTAGCACACCCAAGGACAGTCACAGCACCGATGACCCGGGCGCGACGGTAGTCGATGGAGTTGCGACAAAACTCGAGGTACCCCATATCCCACAGCCCAGTGCAAGTGCACTATCGTTCTAATCGGTGTACCTGCTCCTCTTTTAGTCCGCGCAACTGCAAGCGTCCCAGCAGAACGGTACGAAATCGCCTCACAAAGCGCCAGCCGGCGGCACGGAGCCGTCGGTGGTGGCCAAGAACGGCACCAGCACCACCGCCGCTCCGGCGCCCGGCACCGACGGTAGCGCGTCGGCGAACAAAAACACAAGCAACACGACACCCATCAGCAACCAGGTGATACCGGGCCCACAGTCCGCCTCGCATGTGGTCATCGACGAGAAGAAAAAGAAGAAGTGCACCTGTTGCGTTATACAGTAAATGTACACCCGAAGCCACTCTCTGAAACCCGCACACAAACACCACACACACACATACACATACACACACACACACACACACACACACACACACACACACACACACACACACACACACACACACACACACACACACACACACACACACACACACACAGAGACATCAATACACACACAAACTGACCGGGCCTTAGCGGATGAGACGAGCGAGAAAGAGAGAAGAAGGAGAGGTGGGAGAGATGGAGAGTGAGAAGCGAAGGAGGAGGCTCACAAGAATGAACACAAGCGGAACAAGAGACACATAATTCTGGAAGCTTCTGTCCGCTTCCTCGCCAAAGTGTGCGCGCTAGCGTTGGGCTACGCTGAGCGCACAAGCACACGGAAAATGCTTTCGTATCTTCGCAAAAGCAGCACACACGAGCAGAATGGAAAACAAACAGACAGTCTACAATACAACAAACAAACAAAACGCAGCTACAAGCACGCGTGTGTGTTCACACTGTCCACCACCAACGCCAACTCGCCGCGCGTAGGCACCTTTCAAGCGGCTGTTACAAATCGTTACGACGGTGTGCAGTGGCTGTAGGATGCCACGAGATGGAGCTGGTCCGAGACGTGGATACTCTTCTACCAGGCGCGATCCGGCGAAAATCAAGAATCACAACCTTGCTTCATGGATGGCAGGAACGAGGGGAGCAAGTTTCCACGGGAAAGTTTCACTTTGAAAACGATCCCTTCAGGCGCGTGCCCTTGTCCCGGCAACAGAATGCAAACGTCGATACAACGCGGAAGGATATTTATTTTGCTTGTGATCTACTTCAACACAAAACCCAAAACACAGATCTGTCCTCACACACTTAGTCACGCACGTGAATGTCCTTTCTTATTCACGTTCTCTCTGCTCCTCGCTCTCTCATCAAACAATCTATAGACATTTCCTATCACATAGTTTGTATAACACTCCGCTTCACGGAGTCGGTTTTCAGCCATTTTTTTAGTTGTTACTTTCGCAAACTTCTGCAGACTAAACGTAAAATTCGTTTGGACTACTCGTTTCGTTTTTCAACGAGCATATTTTATCACTGGTAGTTTTATGGCGGAACCCCTTTTGCTACGAACAAAACTATTTGATGGATCGCTGCAATGCCGGGTTTTACGTCTTTGCTCTGTGCTTTGTATCACCAAATGTGTAGGTGTTTTAAACTGGACGCTACGTTGTAGGGCAAAATCACCTCTCGCCCTCCCGATATCCTCGGTACCACCCACAGCGCCTTCGACGTGTATTTAGTATTTTTATATTTATATTCTCCCTGTTCGTTACTCGCTGTCATTGTTCGAATGTTTAGAGAGTTTGTGGTTGTACGTACTCTATGATATAAAATATATTATACACTAAATTAAGTGAACGAAAAAGCTGAAAGGATATGAGCTAACTTATACTGGAGGAAGCGACGCATAGAAAGAAAGCGCGTGTCAGACTGGGTGCAAACACCAATGGCGAGAGCCAAGGAGCGAGGTGGAAAAGCATGAGAGCGAGTGGAAAAATCGTGAAAAAGCGGCTCCTTTCGTTTAGCTTAGAACAGTAATTTTTTTTTATTTTCAATCCTTAGACATCGGTTAGCTTCTCTTTGCCAGCGAACGAAAAACTTGTTGTTTGAACGACGACGAATCAAAATGTCACACTACTGAGTCGCGCATTCACTCATATGCAATCACACACCCACAAACACACAGACAGCCAGATGCACAGATAGTCACAAAGATCGCCAGAACAGAACAGAAACAATTAGTGACATATAATCTATACATAACATTAACTGTTAGTGATTTAGCATTAAGCAACCGAGAGGGTTAAGGCAAACGACACCGAGCAAAGGGAAGTAAGAAGAAGCCCACTGCAGATGAACAGCAAACGACACAACCACACGCTTGGCGACCGTAAAACTCAAAGTTCGCGTACAAGAAGAACAAAAGAAATATAAAGGGCGTACAAGCGTTAAAGTCGACTGCGTGCCAACTCAAGCAAAGTGCATGCGAAAAGTATCGATTGCACTAGTGCATCGCAGTGCTTGCCGCACAAAACGCTGGCTTCAAACCCATTGCAAGTGTGGAAGTTTTGGAGGAAAGGCAAAATGCCAAAAAGGCAGTTGGAGGCCACAGTATCGATAAGAGACGAGACAAACGTTAGGCGCCAGTCCAGGTTGCGAGTCGCGCTTACCGCATTTTGCCCTACCGATGGCAGAACTTTCTCGTGGGAATTGAGAACATTTAAGCACATTCAAATACACAAATACACACACTCACACGTACGCTGATACGCAAACCTACGAAATCGCCTTAGCTCGTATGAATGTAGCACGCGTGTCCCTACTGTACTGAGCGCACGGCAAAGCACCACTCACCTCAAACCACACTCTTCGTCGCCGTCGCCGGCTTTTCACTGGAGGTGAGTCAGTCAGTTTGGGCGCACGACGGCGGGATAGTCATTAGTTTTTCATCAACTCATTTGTTGTTCGTAAGCCTTAATATTCAAGTCCTACTTGCTAAGCTAGCTGTGGATGTATACTTATTTTCCAACCGCTATGCAACATCAAAGTATGTCTGTGCGCACGGAGGGAAGCAAACAAACGCGAGAGGAAATGTAAGACTAGGATCGAACAAGGAACCCACTTGCCTGACTTGCGTCTTCTTTCCCCTATCCGTCTCCGCTTGCGCAGGCAGGCATCGGTCGCACCTGTACCGACGTGCCTCATGTGATTGGCATTTGCCGCTATCCCGATGCTACCTTTTATTTAATAAACCGATCCCTTTTCCCTGCTACGATGCAGCAGACGTGCAAAAAACAATTCATACTCAAGTTCCTAGGAAGGGAGATGCGCTATTAACTCTTCAATGTCAATGTCCCTTTATTTTCTCTCTGTAGCATACCCGTGCGTGGGTTCACCACAAGTAGTCTTTGGAAAATAAAGAAATTGACAAATACTCACGATTTGCTGCCGCGAACGCCACGCTCGAAGCAATCGAAATTCATCATCCGAATGGTACAGTTTGAAATAAGAACATACAATTGAGAGTATGACGAGTGAGAAGCTAGCGACTATTTATCTTTCCCATTGCAACCGAACACAACCAACCTACACATACACATACACTCACACACGTACACTAGCGCGCTTTCCACCTGGCGTATTTTTGCTTTCTTTCGTTTCATTCTTTTATTCCTATCTGTTGCTAGCCATTTAAAATGAGAAAAGAAATTTAGAGAAAGTGGTAAACGAAGTGAAAACCTGGCAAAAGGATTGGATCGCGGACAGTGATGGCATCGAGCGGTAGTGACATAGATATGAACGTAATGAAGTGGAAACAGCGAACCAACCCAATAAGTACAGCAGTTTGCCTACGTAGTGGGAGGCGAGGGTGCGCCAACCGCAGGTGTGCGAACGAGATGAGCATGTTTAGAGCAGTAGTGTGTTACAAACGTAATGCTTAACGAAAGTTGTAGAACAAATGCGTCGGATGAGTTGACGAGGAACAGGGTGTATGTGTGTGTGGAAGGGTGGACAAGGTAAGGCAAGGGAAATACGGAAGCAGTACAGTATGTGAAAAAAGAACAGTACAATATGTAAGTAAACCTATTTTCAAACACAAGAGAAAAATGAGAAGAAAGTTAGACGAAGAAAAAGGATGGTTGAACGGTGGTAGGCAACCGGTGCGAGGCGGAGGCAGACCAACCTGAGGTGGATCGCGGTGTCATGTCGGGCGTGCACTGGCGGGCATTTGTTTCCATATTTTACTCTCTGTTTGAGCGAATAAGTGCACCCTCTTCGCGCATGCAGGGGACGGCGAGGGATACGAAGCAGAAGCAAACAAGCATACTACAAGATGGTAAATAACAGAAGAAAAAAAAACACAAAAAAACAGAACCTATTTATTATATTGTAACGAAATCTAAAAAAAAAAGGATAATAAATAAGAGAAACTGTAGTTTAAACGCTACCGCAAAACCATCGCATTGGTGTTGTGCTGAAAGTGCTGCAGGTGTGGCGGCCCTGGTAGCTCGTACAGTCAAATCGTGCGAAACGAGCAACAGAAACCGCAAATGAGGCAACGGAATTGGCAACGGAATCACTTCACTGGATGTGGCGGACGTAACGCCATCGCTACTAATCATATTGATGGCCCGAAACCTAGCCTGTTTGACTGCGGCGACACGTTCCAGCTCACCCTAACGTTACAACGGTTCCGTGTCGACAAACCGGTACGTCAGCACAGGAGCTGCCGTTTCGCTGGCGCAAGCGTTTCGAAACGGGACGTAGCAGTGCTTAAACTGGACGTTACAAGGTTGAACTGGGCTGTAGAAGACTTTAGAAGAAACACACAAATTTAAAAAAAGCCTACACAATCGAGGTAGCAGAACGGGGGGAGCGCACCGTCGGATGGATGAGAATGAGCCAGGGCAAACCAGGGCACCCGTAAAGATTGTAAGTTGAAGCTGAAGTTGCGACGGGGGGAATCGTGTATATTTTCTCACATTTTGGGGCCGCACAGGTTGGAACGCGGAAACGAAGCGCTAGCGGACAGAAGAGATCAAGATGATGTTAACTATATGATGAGAGGAGAAAGAAAAACACTATAAAACGATATTTAAATAAATAAAAACGTGCGCATCTCTGCAACAAACTTAGCTGCAGTTTGCTGTCGTTGTCGATGATGACCGATTTTTCCTTTCCGCCTATAGGCTCCGCCTGTAGCTATAGCTTCAGATATGCCAGAGTGAATTTTCGAACCGAGGAGTTAGTTATTCATTTATTGTAACACAGTTCAACTCACTTAATGCTGCTCTCAATCTCTCGTTATGTTATCGGATGTCTTTTCCTTCATCAAATAGTGTCCGTTGGGCCAGGAGAGAGTGTTTAAATGCAGCAATACTTGAACTAGAATCAAATTTTGGGCTGCAACAGTCGAGCAAAACACGGACAAACTCATTTCCACCATCCCCGGAATTGGTTTTTCGTGCAACGTATTACGTGTGTGTTGTGAGCTATATTGGTACTTGGCCAGTGTTGTGTGTTGCTCCCAACGGCGGCACCCATAATCGAAATGAATGGTTAGCATTTAGCGTCGCCTTTTTGGTTTTTTGGACACATGGGCTTGATTTACGTTAATGGTACCGTCGGTCCACGCGGACGTGGCAGTTAATTGCTGCGGGTGACACCTAAGCTCAGGATCCACCGGTTTTTGTATGCATACGAATGTAGTCTTTACAGCCAGCCGGCCTACTATCATCATCCGTCAGGTTTCGAGACGAACCTACCCGGCCGTGTGCGCTCTTCGCGCTTTGATGTTTTACAGCTTATCTACAAATCATCCCGTTCGCGCTGCGTTTCCTGGTTTTCGCCCTTACAGTCTGAAGGGCGAACGATGTCGCGCATATCTTCTTGAAAATATATTTTAATATATCAAACCGACCCTCCGCTGCCGAAGATGGCCGGCGTGTTTCGCTTCCGATAGCGCCGTCGTTGGTGGCGCTGCCCGCATTCAAACACATTAGGTGAATTTCATTGAGCCAAGGTGGTGAAGCGAAAATGGCCGTCCCGAAATGCCAAGGTGCCTTTTGAAAATCAACACAACAACAAAACAAAAATGGGCACTCTCCTTCGACTCGGCCACTTTCACGAAGTCAATCGTTATGGGCGCATGCTGCTGATGCAGATGCTGCAGACTTTGATTGACGTACTGCACAGCAGTGTGCCGGGGCGTCGATTCGATTTCATTTAAAAATCTCTCGTCGGTAACCTTGCACCTAAGCACTAGCCGTACAGTAACCCTCCTAAGGGTAGGTCTATCATTCACGCCGTCTTTTGAAGGTGTTTACTGATTCCTTCAGTTTCAGACAATCCCTTGAAAGCACTCTTTCCACAATGATTAATTAATCCTGTACAACTTCAGGAGGTTTCGCGTAGGCAAGCATGCAAGAATCGATTTTATTGACTTTACTGGACTCTGGTGCGCCTAGTGTCAAACCGCCAGGAGATTCACACCCAGCCACTGACACTAGGTCCGACGATGCGTGACATTTAACAGGAATTATTTCTTATCTCTCCCGCGCTTGGAGGCTGCGCTTCATTGGGCGTTTCGTAATTTTTGCTAGCAGGTCAAGTTTCACGGCACAGGTCGTCCACTCCCGGCGGCCGTCACGGTGGACGACGGTGGCCCACACATTTGGGAGATAAAGCCGCCGACCCCGGGGCGTCCGTATTAACGACTCACCGTCTTAAGTGTGCCTGGCCTGGCTCATAATCTAATTTTTATATACGAAAGCCCCGATTGAATCGATAGTCGTCAATCTTCCGTTGACGGGCAATAATCATAACAAATAGCTCGTCGGTGGGCCACCACGGTGGCTAGAAGTAAAGTTCGGTGTTTTGTGCAACACTATGGTGGAGGGGTGAGCGGGGTTAGGAGAGGATGTCATCGAGTGGATGAGTTATGGAATGTGGAAATACAGACGATCATCACGCAGATTTTTGCACCACGCCATAGCTCCGAGGCGACAGCTCTTCTTCAAGGCGAAACCTGGAAGAGCACGAACAACTTAAAGCGTCGCAGGGTGCAGCATACACGGTGGAAATGCCGGAATCGGAAGTAGGGAAGCATGATGGCACGTCTGGCAAATGGGAAGCGTCTCGCCATGAGCTGCACTTCAAACGCGAACGCGCGTACGACAGCTGACAACTCTTTCAGGCGCGCCAGGTTCATGGTCCCTATATTCCGGCATCGACATAGAGCGTTACCCGTCGCCTCGGCTCCAACCTGTCAAACGCGTTTGGCAACGCGGCATTGTCTTGCGGCCATCGTTCCGGCGCATTGTGTCGCTCGCTGCATGCGGCCTTATCCTAACCTCAATCGGAGCAAGCGGGGCAGTGAAACCAACCTTCGCCGGCTGTTGGTCTCCTTCAGGTCACCTGACGACCGTGAAGATGAGCCGTAGAGCTGGATGCGGTTTTTGGACCGACACTCGACTGGATCAATCGGATCGATTGGATCGATCTTTCAAGCGGATCACGGCCGAAGCGAATGAGGTGACATTCAGCGACATTGTTGATGTCGGGCTTAACCTTAGATGCCCTTATCAAACTCCGGCCTGGTACGTGGGCCGCCATTCGGTACCTCGATGAAGCTGGACGCAGTTAGTAGCCTGCATTGAACTCGAATTTAGCTTACACACATTGTTCTACCAGAGTGAAACCTGATCATTTGTGGTTCCTAACGCTCCCCCATGCGTCTACGTGATACCTGGAATCTCGCGCCTGACTTGTCACTCGGCATGTAGCACGCTATTTAGTTGTTCGCAGATTTCCTATCGGCTTTACCAAATTGCTAACATCTTTATGGCTCCGTGCCGGGCCGGGCTGGAATTGCAGCGAAACACCTGGCGAACAAAGCTCTTCCGCAGCACGGCAGAGCTACCCGCGTAGTCATGCGCCGAAGCTCGACGAAACATCGTGAACTCGGCGACCTGACTAGGCGGCTTATCAAGCAAGGCCCATAATCTGACTAATTTTATGGGACCTCCTGTGCGCAGACGGCAATCGAGCTAACATCAGTATCCACCCTTCCTTTCCCCTCACACTCAATGACAACTTTTGCCGGTTTTTGTCTTTTGCGTTGTTTTGCTTCCTCCTGTTTCGATTTACCGTCATAGCCTGGCCTGCTAATGCGTCAATGTTCAACTAATATTGCCGGACCGATTGTCTCCTTTCTCGTTTGAAACGTTTCATTCCCGCAATCTGGCTACACGTGATTCCGCGAGGGCGACTTCTGCCATTTCGGTATTTTTTCCGGCATGTTTTGATTCTACGTTGATTTGGCCGGGTACTCTGTTGTCTGCTGTATGTTTGCCTTGTATGTCAGCTTTAATTTTCAATTTGTTGCCGAAGTTCTTTCATCCGGATGAGGAAACACACACACACACACACACACACACACACACACACACACACACACACACACACACACACACACACACACACACACACACACACACACACACACACACACACACACACACACACACACACACACACACACACACACACACACACACACACACACACACACACACACACACACACACACACACACACACACACACACACACACACACACACACACACACACACACACACACACACACACACACACACACACACACACACACACACACACACACACACACACACACACACACACACACACACACACACACACACACACACACACACACACACACACACACACACACACACACACACACACACACACACACACACACACACACACACACACACACACACACACACACACACACACACACACACACACACACACACACACACACACACACACACACACACACACACACACACACACACACACACACACACACACACACACACACACACACACACACACACACACACACACACACACACACACACACACACACACACACACACACACACACACACACACACACACACACACACACACACACACACACACACACACACACACACACACACACACACACACACACACACACACACACACACACACACACACACACACACACACACACACACACACACACACACACACACACACACACACACACACACACACACACACACACACACACACACACACACACACACACACACACACACACACACACACACACACACACACACACACACACACACACACACACACACACACACACACACACACACACACACACACACACACACACACACACACACACACACACACACACACACACACACACACACACACACACACACACACACACACACACACACAAACTACTTGTATACTCATGACACACACACACACACACACACACACACAAACTACTTGTATACTCATGAGGAAAAAAGAAAACACCTCATGGTGTTAAGCGAAATGGGAGATAAAAATGATAAGTGACTAATCACCTCGGCACGGTTTAAAGGTAGGATTGATGAATATTTTAGCAATTCACAATTTGCATCCAGCTCTTGTTAATTTTGCTGTTTTTTGTTTTTGGCGTTCTACTCGCTTGACTCGCTCCTCACAGCCGTTATGCAAATCGTTTTATTGGATTGAGCGTTCGCTTTCGGGAAATTTGATCTTTTGAACCGTATCACTTAGTACATTCGGATTCATCCGAAGGCTTAGGCAATGACTATGTGCTGATTAGCGACTCCGTGAAGAGTGACGGAGAAAACGGGGGAGTAGGCAAAACTAAATTTATTCAAAAGCAACAGCATAAAGTTCATTAGCTAAATGTGGTTATTTTGTTTTATTTGTTTGTTTTTGCCATCACACAATCATTAGATCTTAAGAGCCTTGTAAAAATAAAAGTCTTTAATGTTTAAGCAGTATGCAATCGTAAGAGGCGCCAATGATGCCGGTGAGAACAAGAGTACAGCCTTCTGGCCGAATTTTGAGCGCGCCCAGAGCGAAATCAGATTTCCGATTCCGACCTGATGTGCAAAGAAAGTGTCGCCCCGTATCTAGACATCAAGTTTCCATCCCGAAAAGCTGACAGAACGCACAGGCCTACCAAGAACGCACGATGTGGGCAGGACGGCCCATAAATTACCCCGAATCAGGACTGGTTTCTGGGCCTCGCGCGAGAAATCCCACGAAAGAGCCGTACTGGAGGGAAGCGAACAATGGGGCACTGTGAAACAACGTTGCACAGGTCAAGCAAACAGAATTATGTCGTATTATGTGTATATGTCGTAAATTTGGCGTCTATTCGGGACATACATAAGCCACCTGTGTACTCGCGAAATCTATCATTTGACGAATTCCTTTCGACGGTCGCTCTCGAGCATTCTTTTTGTTCCGTGGATGTTAAACGCGTAACCAGTGCCTGATGCGTGGATGCTATAATATTTATCTCCAGCGCAATCAACCCCGAATCTCGTAGGCCGTAGGCCCGTGGTGAACACTTTTCGCACACGAAAACGGTACGGTTCAGGATAGGATAGGCGGGTAAAAGTCAAAGAACCTTCTCACGATGGTCAAAGAAAAGCAAAACAAAAAATGAACACAGTCAACCGTAAAGTGAGTCAACAACTCGTACCGGACAGAACAAGCCCATGTCAGGTGTTCAAGCACGGACGAGAACTGGGACCGGTTTCAATCTTTACTTATTGATCTTTGTGGTTTGATTTTTGCTTCTGCTTCTTCTTCTTCTTTTTTTAAGTCTACAGCCACTTCAATTCATGTATAAATACATCTATATTCATAAGGTTCACTTTCGATGGGTGCGATACCTCCACCTTAATCCAATTCGCCTGCGCTGCACTGACCCCTGGCGGTGGAAGAACGCTACTGACGCATCGGATAAAAAAGAAGCGAAGCCTCTGTTTATCGGACATTTTCGGTGAATTCGTGATACGTGGCCGTACGGTTGCCTCCACCCGAGAAAACACAACCGCAAACTGTAGGACAAACAATCAAGCTAGAGCGTCCGTCCGGGATGAGATCTCAAACGGCTACCGCGGGTTCTTGCGGCGAATGCGACGTCTCGCAGGCAAACGAGTTGTAGCGTCCCATCGCCTAAGCACACTATCGATCCACGTTGGTGCTAGCCATTTCTCTTTGGTGCTAGTATTGGGAATGACCGTTCCAGGAGGTTTTTCGGCCGGCAATATGCAGTGCAAACAGCAATAATTCCACTCGGTGCCGTAAAGCGCGTCTCGAACGCCGAACTGGTTAATTTAAACAAAATCGGTTATGCTTCGATACATCCCATTGCTCTCTGCATTCTCTTTACTTTCTGTTCTGATAATATCCACTACAGCCACTGCAACTGGACATCTTTTCAATGAGCACGTGTCTGATCTTTCGCTTTCGAAGTATACTCAGCTTGCGAAGCCAGTGTACTGCTCTATTATCAGAAAAGTTGCGACCAGAGTTGGCGTATGTGTGTGTGTGTGTGTGTGTGTGTGTGTGTGTGTGTGTGTGTGTGTGTGTGTGTGTGTGTGTGTGTGTGTGTGTGTGTGTGTGTGTGTGTGTGTGTGTGTGTGTGTGTGTGTGTGTGTGTGTGTGTGTGTGTGTGTGTGTGTGTGTGTGTGTGTGTGTGTGTGTGTGTGTGTGTGTGTGTGTGTGTGTGTGTGTGTGTGTGTGTGTGTGTGTGTGTGTGTGTGTGTGTGTGTGTGTGTGTGTGTGTGTGTGTGTGTGTGTGTGTGTGTGTGTGTGTGTGTGTGTGTGTGTGTGTGTGTGTGTGTGTGTGTGTGTGTGTGTGTGTGTGTGTGTGTGTGTGTGTGTGTGTGTGTGTGTGTGTGTGTGTGTGTGTGTGTGTGTGTGTGTGTGTGTGTGTGTGTGTGTGTGTGTGTGTGTGTGTGTGTGTGTGTGTGTGTGTGTGTGTGTGTGTGTGTGTGTGTGTGTGTGTGTGTGTCCAAGGCCACATAGTTATGTGTGTGTGTGTGTGTGTGTGTGTGTGTGTGTGTGTGTGTGTGTGTGTGTCCAAGGCCACATAGTTAAGGGTAGTTTGATCGAGTTTCCTGTTATTTGTCAACATCGTCACAACGGTTGCGATGCTCCACAGACACACCCGTTTTAGATCTAGATTTTAGCGAGTTCTAAAAAAAGCCCCCCCTAATTCTGTCGCTTCAATGTGTCGGCCCTTCTGGGTCCAGCTTGATCGGTCGCCTTTACGCTTGGCAGTGGAAACCACCTTCAGGTCTTCTTCAGTTCTCACGATCTCGCTCGCTCGCTGAAGATGTGCCGAAGCCCACGTATAAGCCAGGGTCGCTGATCTGCTCGCCAGCTGCCGATTTAGCCGCGCTGCAGAGCGCTCCGATTAGGCTGACCGCACCGTTGCGGCACTCGGCTGAGAACAAGTGTATGAGCACGCGCGCACCCGCACTATGGGCTCCATTCGACAAAATATTCCCCATTTCGTTGACTGCGCCAAACTAGTCACGCATAAATCCAGTAAAGACACCCTTTATTCACACGTTATTTCGTTGTCTTAATGCATTGCTCTCGTTACCTCGTTTGGAGAATGTTGAGGACTACAATTTGCAACAGCGATGAGTGGACTGATGAAAGAAAATAAAAATAAACAAATAAATAAATAATAATAATAATAATAAACAATGATTAATTCATGTTCCTTCTTGCAAAAGATCGGCCCTATAGTTTGCCGGCTGGAGGAAGCGATGACGATGGGCAAACGTCACCAAATTGTCCGATCTTTATTTGAGACCATAGTGTTTTTTACGCTTCTTCTTCTACCTTCTTTGCGTGTTTTGCTGTTCCGTCCCCACAATTTTGCGTTTTCGGGGCGCGTCACGCGTTCGATTCCGGTATAAAGTGCTTATCCGGCCGCGCGGTCTGCTTTAGTTTGTTGCCGAAACCGATCCTTTTCACATCGGCCCGCGCGAACGGCTTATCCCATCTGTGTGTTTGTTTTTTTTTTTTTTTTTTTTTTGGAGTGAAGTGTTTGAATTTCCGATCTGATTTTATTTTTTGTTATCGTTTTTGTATTTTCTCGTTGCGTGAGCCCTGTTTGTCGGGCGGTAGTCGGTGTCGTCAGCCAGTGGCATTACTGTTCCGCACGAGGATATTCCTAGAGACAAGGATATAGCAGCTCCAAGTTAGCTTTTACCGTACAGTGAACTCAGTTCTATTCAACGGCCACGATGAAGCATGTAAGTGAAGGGTGAGCAAAGACACCATCTTGGTGGTCATGTTCCTATACTAAATGTTGCTAGTCGTGTTGTTCCTGGAATAAATTCTGGTACCATCGGCTTCAAACAGTCAATCAAACACTCGAACCAACCTGCTGTTTCTGTCGGTGAAAATATTTCTGATTCAGAAAAACAGCAAACACTGATTTCTGATTTAGAAAGACAAAAGCAGCACCAGTAGTCACCGGGAACCTAAGGGTGTCTTTGGTAGCCTTTTGCTGATCTAACTTGCTTGTGTCCCAAAGCTCAAGGGCACCAGCCCGCCAAAGGTGTTGCATCGATCCTTAACTAGAACATTACGCATATCGGGCACAACATCAGCCACCTGTCTCGGTACATCGAAGCCGGACAGCCGTGACGTTATTGGATAATCCCAGTAAAAAGGACCAAAATTCCAACAGCCAGGTGCGAAACGGCACCGAGCGGAGTCTAGCTTAAATCCGCCGTCTCCACGTGTCGTCCGAAAAGCTTGAGCTCCGAAAACCTGTTCCTCCCTTAATGAGCCGGGTAAGTGGCCTCTTCAAAGGCACGCCCATAGAGCACAAGCGTGTGCAAACACTTCCGGAGTGCGAGCGGGGGAACGGTAAGAATCGCGAACTCCCACACTGGCGAACTCCGGTCGTCGGTGGCCGATCTCGATTAGGTTGCTTCTCCGGGGAGTCTCGGCGGATGTCTTCGGAGACTTCTCCATTGCGTCCTTAGCCGGCTGATACACTATCAATTAGTGATTTCGCAGGCCTATCAGCTCGTGTCAAAATGGTCTGTTTGGCAGACGACGGTGCGTGGGACAGGCGCACGTCAGCAGAGCGCGCGTACCGAGGCGCGGACGAGCAGAGAATTATAATAATAACCATAAAAACCAACCGTCTACTTAAACGTGGCAGGCGGACCCGGCACATCATTAAAATACGAGCCGTTCGCGTACGGGTCCGCTAGCAAATAAAAATTAGCATAATGAGAAACTAAACCTATCGGTTGCGTGATCTTCGTTCAAATCAGTCTACCGCCAGTCGACGCACTGATATGGTGCCGATATCACACAGCTAGGCAGTGCTCTGCACGGCAAGAACTTGCACTGTATCGCGGAGGACAATTCCCGAGCCGCAAAGCAAAGACTCTTTCTGCTGACATCGCTAGAGTTTTCATCATATGTCAGCGCTTTCCTGGCCCGTCAGGCTTGATCAGGTTCGAGGTGATTAAGTTGTCATCGCGTAGCAAACCCGTCTTCGTGTTATCATGGCGGCCAAGTTCACTTCCTGGTCGATGGAATCAGACGGTTATCAGGGCGAAACGGCGTGATTAGTTTTGCTAATGAAAGCTGGCATGAAATTAAATCGAAAGTTTACGATGGTCTTGTGAACTCGCTGTCGCAAGAATTTGGAAGTCCCAACCTGCTCTTCCGTTTTGGAATAATGGCCTCTAAGTTGTATCCAGTAGAGCTGAGGCTGATTACAAGCAAAGGCTGGGGGTGTAGGCTTGTCACGTCACTCTGCTTGGAGTTTCTATTCATAAGCCCATTGACCAACTCCGGAAGACTGACCGGCTCGCATCATAACCGACTTCTTCCCTTTACGCCCACCCCAGCTTCTCGTAGGACTCGGTGTGATCTTCCTGGCACTAGTGTCACTGGACGGAGCCCGCATCAAGATCCCGGCGAAAAGCAGAAACGACGATCTCTTCTCGGAGGATGAGTTCACGTTTCCGGTCGAGGACAAGAAGGATCCGACCAACTTCACCGGCAACGTCATGCAGGCGTCGATCGTGATGGCCGAGGTGCGCAACCAGGGCAAGGGCAAATTTAAGTATGCGTAAGTATCGCAAACATTACCCTATTACCCTCCCGCAAGTTCATCAGCCTGCTCAAGCTGCCTGCTTGCATTCCCCATTACTTTCTGCCTTCCAGTGTGGAAACGGAGAACGGCATCGAAATCGAACAGATCGGCAAGCTCAAGAACGACTCAAAGACGTTCGTCGTGATGGGCTCGTACACCTACACCGGTGCCAACGGCAAGCGCTACCGCGTCCGGTACACCGCGGACGAGTTCGGCTACCACCCGATCACCGAGCTGGATCTGGACATTCCCGAGTAAGTGCCCTCGCGAGGCTGTTGTGCCACCAAGCCCAGGAGTGCCTGTGTTGATTTCCTTTTCCATCTGGTTGCAGCCTGAACAAAACGCAGCCAACCCAGAGAACATTCGCTCCGTTTACCACGCGACCCACGACTCCCCGGACGACCACCACCAGGAGGACCACCACAACGACGACGACGACCACGACCACAACCACCGAGAAGCCGGTTGACGACGGGTACCACTACGATCGGCCGGACAACGCCTACCTGCCACCGAGCAACGAGTATCTGCCGCCACAGGAGCCAGAAGTGGACTATCTACCGCCGAAGGAGGGCCCGGCGGGAGCAACGGGTCGCAGAGACTACCAGGAGCCAGCCGATTACTTCCTTCCACCTTCTGCACCGGTGGTGGACCTCCGCCTCGGTTAGCAGGAACAGTCTAGCGACTAGGGCCTTCAGTTCGAAGTAGGCCAACCAAGTGACCAAGCGCCTCCTGAGGGCTCGTCTTCCGATGCCAGTGCATATTATACGCGTGAAGGACAGCAGAGAAATCCGTCCGTCAGACAGCCCATAGAATGTAAACAAATTTACTACTAAAAATAAACCAACACGACAGTACAAGCCCGACAGTGCAATGCGTCCTATTCGATTCGGTAGCGTGGGTGGGATATTTCGGAGTACATCTGCGTCATAATACAAACAAGCGAACATGTCTGGGAAACATTCAATACAGCATTTTTAATCACAGTTTTTTTTTAATTTTTTGTCCACCGAACTCTACTCCAGATTCGAGCACTCCTTAATCCTTACTCTTCCAACTACGTTTGTGCGTGTTAAGTTGTTATTTTTTTTTTGTTACTTTTGCTTGTTTTTTTTCTTGTTATTGCCTACTCCTACTCTGCGAATGAAAGTACAAACACCAGGCTACGATAATATTCTTTTATATGTTTTCATTTATTTAGCTTTTTTCCTATTTTTCGTTATTCAAATTTCAAATATTTCAATCGTTTATCACCCAACACGTTCTTTTCTATTAATTCGTTTCATTCTCTCGTTCACTCCGCACCCTCTCTTTATCTCTTTCTCCATATTTTCTTTTTGTTTTTTTTGTCTCGTATTTTTCGCTTCCTTTTTCTAGTATCCATAACATTTCCGTACCACACGTCTTTTTTTCTTGCTTACAGTCCCATACGTAACGCCATAAACGCCAATCAACTACCACAATCTTTTTTCTATTTCCTTCCCCCGGACGACTTTCCGTGTGTGCGTTTTTTTTTTTGTCGTGTTGTCTTCCACTTATCAAAAAAGGGCCTACTCGTAACGGGTGCCGGCTAGGATCGTCATCTTAGACTATCTTAACGATATAGTAATATAATATTAATGGTGTGGTGGTTGATTGCGGTTGATTATAACTACGAGGTCCGCGTCATTTTCGTGTTCCTGGTGAGGGAAGCAACAGCACGGAAACGATCGATGCCGGGGGCGCTTGTCGTCCCGTTACGCCTGAGTTCAATTGCAAATTCATGTTCAAAGGAGACTTGTTCCTTTTCCTTTGTCTTCTTCTTGTTGTTGTTGCATTTACGTATGATCCATTTTCCTTTCCACTAACCGACGAACTGAGACAAAAATATAGTGAAAGAACTAATATGAATATTGCTTTCGCTTTATGAGGATGGAAAAATCGCGCATGAATATTTAAAAAATACGAACAGCTGTTGAAGTGGATCAACGGACGAAATAAGAAAACTTTAAGTCCGCCTCTCGTAGCGCGGTGTCTCTAATGGGGTTTAAACGTACACCTACACATGCAAAAAAGCACACACAATGTGATACACATAATATTATCCCTGCAGCTTTCACTCACCTCGACCTCGAGATTGCAGCATGAAAAGAAAGTGCATTTTTCTCTACATAAATCAGTGGAAGCTTTGCAACTTTGCAGTTCCAGTAGGTAAAACAGAGTTCAACAGCTGACAGCAGTAAGATTATCAAACGAACGGCATAAGCAAAAGAGCGAAGCTGACTTTTGTTAATGAAGCTTCCTCGTGATGCTACGGTTCACGAGAGTTATATATTCATCATGGATATGAATGT